>CM028129.1:1418887500-1419487500 GCA_016271365.2 Neoceratodus forsteri
TGAATGTTTCAATCATATCACCTCTCTTCCTCCTTTGCGCTAGGGTATACATATTGAGCTCCATTAATCTGTCCTCATATGTTTTCTGATGCAGTCCCTGCACCATTTTGGTTGCCCTTCTCTGGACTACCTCCATTTTGTTAATGTCCTTGTGCAGGTGCCACCTTCAGTGCTGCACGCAGTACTCCAGATGGGTCCTAACCAGTGTCTTGTAAAGAGGGATTATTACCTCCTTCTTACGACTTGCAATACCCATACTAATACACCCCAACATCCCTCTAGCCTTACCTAATGCTTTAGTGGTCTGCTTGAATGATTTCAGTTCATCTATGAAGAAGATGCCCAGGTTTCTTTCTCCCTTGTGATTGCCAGCAACTCCCCTCCCAACCTATAGGTGGCTTCAGGGTTTCTCTTGCCTATGTGCATGATCTTGCACTTCTTTGCGTTAAACCCCATTTGCCACTCTTCTGACCATTTTGCCGGTTTATCCAGATCTCGTCTCATTCTGCCCACCCCATCTGGATCCTCTACTCTGTTGCAGATCTTGGTGTAATCTGCAAACAGACAAACCTTACCCTCCAGTCCATCTGCAATGTCACTGATGTAGATATTGAAGAGGACTGGCCCAAGGACTGATCCCTGAGGTACCCCACTTGTGACTTGCATGTCTTCTGACTGTATACCGTTTATCACCACTCTCTGTTTTCTGCCCGCCAACCAGTTTGCCACTCAGTTGAAAGGAAAAAGCATCCCTTGCAACATTTTTTAAAATCTTGGCATGCAAGGCACTGGAAGACAATTGTTCCTGTACCCCACGAATGTTACGCTGTGAAAACAACAAACAAACAAACAAAAACACTAACTAGCCAACCAACTATGGACACACTGTACTGTGTCCTTCCATGCATTTAATCCACATGTTCAAAATTAGTTTTTAACGTTAAATTGCTGGAAATCACAGTTAAGCAGTCTACTCCATCCCCACTTGTTTACATTTCAAATTAATTTTTTAATGATTTTAAAGTCAGCATGATGTCATCTGCATAATTAATGTTATAAAATGGGTAGGGAAACTGCTGCATCCTGATTGGTTAGCAAACATTAATTGTGAGCCCACTACCACTGGTAAAAAAAAAAAAGTGCTGGCAACCAGGACAAAGCACACTATCATATCAATGAGTGTTGTAAACATTCCTGACTTCCATTACAAACATGGGGCTGCCACCTTTACCCTTATTAAAAAAAGTCAGTTGGGCCCTATGAATGAAACTCCCTCAAACTCTGGAAAAAAAAATTAAATGTTCTTTCCTTTTATAATCCCCTTCTTACACACACTATACACCAATTAAAAAAAATGAAGTGTTACTCATAGCACTATTTTCTTGAGCTTCTTTCCTAACCACCCCAAACCCCTTTCTATCCTTACCTGCCCTACCAGGGAAATATTTGCTGTTTACCCTGCCCAGATAAAACTGAATCCCTGGCTTTACTGAGGCCTTCTGTTCTGTGTGTGTGTGTGTGTGTGTGTGTGTGTGTGTGTGTGTGTGTGTTGAACATACTGCCAGTAGACTTCTGCAGAAGTTTCAATTCCTGCATTCCATGATAAACATTCCATCTATTGAAAATGTGGAAAGACATATGATAAGACAAGTGGGGTGCACTACTTTTTACTAATTACGTTTAACAAAAAAATGAATTTAAAAAAGTTGGCATTGTTTATGTTTTTTAAGATGACTTACGAGTTTATCCATTTTATAAGCTCTATAAGACACGTCAGGGTATGGGTAGTTATGTGAGAACCACACTTCCAGATGCTGAAGGCACTCGGCATGAACCACTTGTGCCTCACAACACACCTGGGCATGTGTTCATCACATAACTACCCACACCCTGCTGTGTCTTATTGCTTTCACAGAATCCTGATTTCAAAAAAATGTGGTTTGCGGCTTTCCCCCCAGTACGGTTAGGACTTTTGAGTGGGACACCTATCCAGCAACCAGAGACGGGGAGGACCAAGCCCACCCACCGCACTCCAGCTGATATTGCCAGCACAGGGCTATACAATGATATCATCACATCATGCATCACATTGGCAGCTGGATTTCTCCTTCCAAGATAGAGCCACATGTTCCTGCTTACCAGACTCCCTCTCTCTGGGTCACCAGGGTTAAGCTGCGCATCAGCTGTAGCTGCTGATGCTCAGTACTGCCTCTGCTACTTGATGTGTGGCCTTGGGTTCCAGATGGGAACCGGGGTCATCAGCATGGTAAAACATACTTAACATTAGGTCACCCAGTGGTTCCCCACTTCCTAGTCATTTTAATTCTCATTATTATTTAGTAGTTACAAGCAGAACCATGCTAAAAATAGATCTGCTATAAATGTTCTTCATCAAACATTTCTCCAAGTGAACTTTGACAAAAGACTGAAGAGTACCCCAGAGAGTGTAAAGTACTGAATACCAGATTTTTATCTCATGATTGCATTATCATGGATAATTACATACCTCAGCATAAGGCGTGAGGAGAAGCTTACTGCATTGCACACCTGAGGCATGCAATTATTCCACAGTTGCAAGCACCCTCAAGTCCTTCACTGTGATAAAATGGTTCCCTCGATTCATAATTTTAATACCAAGTAATGCAGTATGTTTTAGACAGTTAAGCAGTTCTGACATGTGCTGTTTTGCCTGGAGAACATATGGTCATGTGATTACATCTGCCCAATCTTATTTATTGGTTACTCTTTACCCATTTCATAATCAGATTAAATGTGGGCCTTCAACAGGAGCCATTCAGAAAAGGAAAGTTACTTACTAGCAACTGGATCTTTGTGACTATTTCTTCCATAGAGTCACGCTCTTTGGTCTTAGTCAAGGGGCTCTAGAACCCCACAGGAACCAGATCTTCTTCGGCCACTGGTGCAAAGGCATAAACATATGGTGCCAAGTGTGTGACAACACTATGTATAGCAACACCTGCCCAACTGCCTCGGTAACTTTTTTTTTTTAAACCAAGGAAGAGGAGAGAGAAGAAAAACTGCCAAGCAATAAAAAGAAAAGTTGTTACTTACAGTAACAGTAGATCCTTGAGAGACCCTCCTCCATTAGGCCACACCTCCGGAACTACAGCTGTCAGGTACTAGGACCACATGGAAACTTTTGCTAGCTGGGGGTCACCACCACGCCATCCCATGTCTGTGTCTATATAAATGTGGGTGGCACCATCTCTCCTCAGTTCCTCGCTGGAGATTAGACTCGGAGGACCTCCAGCCATGGGAAACCAGGAGACAAGACCAACACCAGGCAGACAGTGAGAGGCACTGCACTGGATATATGATGCATGGATTAGGTTCAGGCACAATATCTGATGTAACCCTCACTGAAGCAGAAGGAGGTGGAGGGAGGGAGGGATGGCATGGCCTAACGGAGGAGATTCTCTCGAAGAGCTACTGTTACGGTAAGTACATACCGATTCTATCTTCTTCGAGGGTATCTCCTCCATTAGGCCACACTACTGGAATGATTCCCAAATAAAAACTTTGAGGAAGTTACAGTTTGATATATATTTAGGACAGCAGGCCTTACAGTACAGCAACTCCAACTCTAGCACATCTACAAGAGACTGTGACCAGATTGTAATGTTCCGTGAAGGTGTGGATAGTGTTCTATATGGCTGTAGCACAAATGTCAGCAGTAGAAACATTTCTGAAACAAGCCACATAAGTGGCCATTCCCCTGGTGGACTGCCCACGAATGGCACCAGTAAGTTCCTTACCGTCCTTCCTACAACAGAATGCAATACAACATGTCAGCCATTTGGACAGGCATTGTTTAGACACAGGAGCACCCTCTTTCCCATGAGCAAATGAAACAAAAGGCTGAGAGGACTTTCTGAAGTCCCTGGTGCAATACAGTATGCTATGTATATCTAAAATATGGAGCAGTGCCTCACCATGACTGGCATTCTCGGGGGTAGTAAACAGGAAGGTGTATTGTTTGATTCAGTGTAAATTCAGCTACTACCTTCAGTAAAAACTTAGGATTTGTACACAAAGAACCTGTCTTTGTGGAGAAGTCACTTTCTTAAGCTCAAAATTCAAGTCCCAAGGTGGGACTGGATTGCGGATAGGTTTCATATGAAGAATACCTCTCAGAAAAGTACAAGACTTCTCTAATTCGGCAACCGAACGACCATCAATAGGGGCATGGAAAGCTGGTATAGCGGCCAGAGTCTGAGAGGGACAGCAAGTATTCGAACACAGCATTTACAAGACATGCAAATTGTGTTCAACATGTAACAAAAATACACAAACAAGTACAACTGTACACATCGATCGGGTTAATAAATAATACAAATACGTAGAACCTCTGTAAAAGAGCCCTTGGCTCAAAGGTCTTTCCGATTTGTTAAAGAAATAAAACAAGCTCTGGCAGAGCCACTACAACTCTGAATGCATTAACTAGATGAAAAAATTACTCACCTTAGTAATATTGTTTCTTCTAATGGAGTCTTGCTATATTATGACAATTGCAGTATGACCGCAGGTTTGAACTGCTCCGGAGGTGAAATAGTTAACTTTCCATGAAGGCATGGAATCTTGAGCGCGAGCTCGGTTAAGGAAGCTCTGTCTGTGTGCTTTCAAACCTAAACCGTCAGATCTTTACGAGCAAACTCACGAAGGCTCTGTGTGGAAGCTGTAAACCTACACTAGCCAACTGGCTACTAACATAACAAACACACTTCTTGGTCTTGAAAAAAGACTCAAGTCAAGAGACGCAAAAGATTAGATAAAACACCAGCTCACCCTAAGGAAGGGTGAGGCAAAAACAACAACAAAGTGGCAAAAATAGAATGCCAACACTGTGATGCCCACCCACAGCCCAAACAGGGTTCTGAGAGGGGCAGGCAGGGAGGGAGGTCATAATATAGCAAGACTCCATTAGAAGAAACAACATTACTAAGGTGAGTAATTTTTTCTTCAAACAACATGAAGTCTTGCTATATTATGACAATTGCAGACTACACAGCAGTACCCCCATGGAGGAGGGACAGAACCTACCTAGGGAATAGGCTCTGAAGGACAGCTGTGCCAAACCGAGCATCACTCCGAGCCTGGATGTCCAGGGAATAATGCTTGGTAAAAAGTGTGAACTGTTTTCCAGGTAGCTGCTTGACATATCTAAAATGGGGATGTCTCTGGCGCAGCCAGAGAAGCAGCTGTACCTCTGGTAGAGTGAGCCCTCAGGCCTGAGGGGGGAACCTTACCCAGCTTTTCATAACAGAATTGGATACAAGAGACAATCCACCTGGCAATGGATCTTTTAGTGGCAGGTTTCCCCTTGCCAACCTCACCATAAGTAAGGAACAGTTGGAGGGAGTCAAACCTGTGACCCTTGGTACGCTCTATGTAGTAACTAAGGGCCCTCTTCACATCTAAGCTGTGCAGCCTCCTCTCACCAGAGGAGGAATGGTCAGTGAAGTAAACAGGGAGAGAAATAGATTGATTAAGGTGGAAATCCGAAACCACCTTAGGCAGGAACTTTCTATTAGTCCGAAGGACTACCTTGTCTCTGTGAAAGGAGATAAAGTCTGGCTCCACTGACAATGCTTGTAATTCACTTACGCTGCCTGGCAGAGGTGATAGCTACCAGAAACACAGTTTTTCAAGTCAAGAACTTAAGCTCAGCTGAAGACAAGGGCTCAAAGGAGGTTGCATGAGCTGAGCAATGCAAACATTGAGATCCCAGGCAGGAGCAGGATCCCTGAATGGGGGGTTGGTGTGAAGCAATCCCTTAAAAAACTTGGAAAACACAGGGTGAGATGACAGAGGAGAGGACTTACCTGCTGAAATAAAGGCAGAGACAGCTGCCAAATGTACCTTTAGAGTAGCTGGTCTCAGCCCCAAAGTGTTTAGATGGACCATGTAATCTAGAACTGTGGGTAAATCAGCAGAGTCTGGGGAAATATTCTTTTCCGAACACCATATGGAAAATCTTTTCCATTTGGAGTTATAAGTAGCCCTGGTAGAAGGCTTCCTAGAAGCCTTGAGTATATCCATTACACCTTGAGAGAGGTGTAGGCCAGCAAACTCTAGCTCTTCAAGAACCAGGCTTTGAGATTGAGAGACTTGAGGTTCGGGTACCAAACCCTTCCCTGGGCACAGGTTAACAGATTGGGAAGGCACAGGGGAGGATGGACTGCTAAGGACAGAAGAAGAGGGTACCAGGGTTGCCTGGCCCAATCCGGGGCAATCAGAATTACCTTGCAGGATTGGGATCTGATTTTTACTAGCACTTTGAATAGGAGAGGAAAGGGGAGAAAGCGCAGAGAAACTTCCCTTCCCAACTGAGGGCTAAGGCGTCCAGGGGGACTGAGCCCAAGACTGGGGGCCTGCAGCAAAAGAGAAGAAGCTGATGATTGTCTGGAGCTGCAAAGAGATCTATTTGCGGGGTGCCCCATTTGGCAAATATCACTCCCAGAACCAGGGGATCCAGGGACCACTCGTGATGGCCCTGAGAGATCCTGCTGAGAGCATCTGCCAGGACATTGTCTTTGCCTGGGAGGTGAACTGCTGCAAGGGAGGTGTTCAGGGAGTAAGCCAGAGACCACAACTTCATGGCTTCTGTGCACAAGGCCGTAGACCGAGTGCCCCCCTGTTTGTTGATGTACCACATTGTAGTGGTGTTGTCTGTTCTGACCTGCACAATTTGTTCTGAACAGATTTGGAGAAAGCCAGTGCTAGAAAACTGCTCTGAGCTCCAACAGGTTGATGTGGAGCACAGATTCCTGAGGGGACCACAGTCCCTGGGTGGTGAGGTCACCCATGTGGGCCCCCCACCCCAAGAGGGATGCATCCGTAGTAAGGATTAATGAATGAGGCTGAGTGACGAAGGGAACTCCTTGTCTCAGGTTGCTCTGATCCTGCCACCACAGCAGGGCTTGGATCAGGGTTCGAGTTACTGGGATCAATTTGGAAAGAGGATCCTTTCTTTGCGACCAAAAGGCCCTCAAATGAAACTGAATGTCTCTCATCTGAAATCTTGCTCCTTGCACTACTGCTGTAGAAGCAGCCATGTGTCCCAGGAGCTGCAGAAAATTTCTTGCTGGTCGAGAGACCTGCAGGGTGAATGAGGAGGCCAGGAAGACTAGGGTGTTTGCCCTGTCTAAGGGGAGGAAGGCCCTGGCTTCCTGGGTGTTCAGTTCTGCTCCTATGAAGGTTAGGAGCTGGACTGGCTCCAGCACTGACTTTGAGAGATTCAGGAGAAAACCTACGGAAGTAAGCAGTTGCTGAGTTATCTGAAGATGTAGTTTGACCTGATCTGAGGATTGGCCCACTATGAGCCAATCGTCCAGGTAAGGAAAGATGGCAATCTTTTGCCTTCTTAGGCAAGCTACTGCTACTGCCAGGCATTTGCTAAATACCCTTGGAGCCGAGGTGAGTCCAAAGGGCATTGCTCTGAACTGGTAGTGGCCTGAGGACAGCTCGAACCTGAGGTACTTCCGATGGGAGCTTCTGATGAGAATATTGAAGTAGGCATCCTTGAGGTCCAAGGATGCTAGCCAGTCCCCTGGCCTTAGGGAAGGTAAAATGATCCCCAGAGTCACCATTTTGAACTTTGGTTTTAAAAGGTGCTTGTTTAGGTATCTGAGATCCAGGATGGGTCGCCATTCTCCTGACTTTTTTGGGGTAAGGAAGTACCTGGAGTACAAACCTTTGCCCTGATGTAGGGGTGGAACCCTTTCCACAGCTCTGAGAGTGAGGAGGGTAGAGACCTCTGACTCTAAAGCGAGTGCCTCCGATGGAGATGCAGGGGGAAAAGATCTGGCCCTCATCTTTGGAAATTTTTTGAAGCTGAGAACCAGTCCCTGGCTTACTACCTCCAGGACCCACTTGTCTGATGTGAGAGACTTCCAGTCCTGGACAAAGTAAGCCAGCCTGCCCTCTACCGGTAGAAGAGAAGCGGCCCTGGCTACCCCATCAGGGTGCCTGCTTGGCAGGGGCTTTGGGCTGAGGGGTGGAAGCAGGCCTGCTTGAACCCCTTCTGCTCCTTCCTCTAAAGAATCCCCTGGGTATAGGAGGAAGAGGAGGCCTGAGCCTGGTAGAAAGGCCTGATGAAAGGCCTGCCTCTGCCCTGGGAAGCTGCTTCTGAGGAGTGACCTGCCTTTCCTTGGCCTGTGCACTCCGATAGGTGGTCCTGTATTCATCCATTTTCTTCATGTAATTCTCTGTTTGCTCCACAAACAGAGAATTGCCAACCACAGGAAAATCCATGGCTTTGGACTGGGTATCCTGTGACAAGGTGGTGCATCTGAGCCAAGTCATTCTGCGAAGAGCCACAGAAGTAGCCATGACTCTTGATGATACATCATTAGAGTCCACCGCAGCATGAAATTGCACCTTTGATGCCTCGATACCATCTTTAGCCACCTGTTCAAGCTCCCTGGCAAGCTGGTCAGGGACTTGTTCGGCTAGAGCCAGCACAGTATCCCATCTGGATTTCTGGTATCTGGCAGCGTAAGCCATATAATTTGCTTGTCTGAGTCCCAAGGATACTGCCATGTACTGTTTCTTTGCCATGGCATCAACCTTCCTGGAGTCCTTTTCAGGAGGATGTGAAGCTAGGGGAATATTTACCTTGTCACAGGCTGCAGCCTGCACTACACCCACATGGCTGCATTGCTGTGTAAGAAATTCTGTGTCAGAACCTGATAAAGTATACCTTCGGTCCATCCTTTTGTCTACAGGAGGTATAGTATGAGGAGTTTTTAAAACTTTTACTGTCTGCTTCCTGAAAGATTTATGAAGGGGAATAGACAGTCTCTTAGACTCTGGAATATCCATCATTTCTACATAATCAGGCTCTTCCTGGTCATCAACAGCTTCCTCAAGAGGAAGCTGAAGAGTTTCAGCAACCTTCTTATAAAACATGAAGTGAGAACGGGACTCAGAAAGCCTAGGGAGGGAAACCCCTAAAGGTCTGTCTGGGGAGGTATCTGGTTCAATAGGAGCCTCCAAATCTTCCAGACCATATTCACTTTCCTCATAGTTTTCTCCCCGGTTCATAAAATTCCTCAAAATCATAATCTTGAACCGGAGGAACCGGGTGAACCGAACGTCTCCCAGATGGTGTTGGTTCAGGAACCGGGGAAAGAGACTGGACAATTTGGATTGCTTTAGCTATCTCTTCAGCTGTTGGGGAAAAAACTTTTTCCACAGCAGCAGACTTTCTAGTCCTCTTTGCAGGAACTGGCTCCTCGGAGCCAGCTCTTCGTTTGCCCGAGGAAGTATCGCCCTGGTCAGAGGGCACTCCCTCCGGTCCGGTTGGCACCGAACCGGGCCGGCCATCCGGGTCAGCGGACTTTTTGGCCTCCCTTTCCCTGAGCCTACCAACTCTCTTCTCAACGGTGGCAGCAGGGAAATTCTTGCAAATCTGGCAGTCTGAATTGAGGTGGTCAAACCCCAGGCAATAAACACATGTGGTGTGAGGGTCAGCCTTGGCAAAGGCTTCCCCACAGACATCACAGTGCTGAAACCCAGTGGGCCCGTTTTTTCTTTTGGGTTTCTCAGACATTATGCCAGCCTAACCAAAACTTGCCCATTTATGGCAATCCGCCAAGCAAGACACTATCGGTTCCCAACCGTGTCACGAGCCGTGGAAAAAACCGTAATGAAATCCGGTTTTTTTTAGAACCGATAGGAACTGGGAACCACACTCTAAAAAGGACTAGTAATTCAAAAAACACAACCTAATCGGTTCAAACTGAACTGATAAATGTTTTACAAGTTCCACACAGAAATCGTATGTAAAACTATCTATTACTTACGTTACCACAGACAGAGCTTGAACCGAAACGGTTGTGATTAAAATTAGACAAATTTTAAACTTTTTAAACCGCAAAATGAACTGAGCAAAAGGAGAAATCTCCGGAGTGACTGTTCAGTGAGGCGGAGTAAAGAATCTGACGGTTTAGGTTTGAAAGCACACAGACAGAGCTTCCTTAACCGAGCTCGCGCTCAAGATTCCATGCCTTCATGGAAAGTTAACTATTTCACCTCCGGAGCAGTTCAAACCTGCGGTCATACTGCAATTGTCATAATATAGCAAGACTTCATGTTGTTTGAAAAGGGTGTTTCATGGGCTTAAACATAAACATTTATTTATTTTAAAAATATCAGATTTACAAACCTTTGAGTCAGAGACTCATTTACAAAGGCACCTCGTCGAAACTAATACAAAGACAGCACAGTTAACAAGTCCAAAAACAATGGCACGGAGAGCAGACAGTTATAACAATCATTCACTGGAGATACATGGGTAGCAGTAGATAAACAGATGACATAGTTTAGGCACACAGGCACCACATCAAGAAGACCAAAGCAGTTCAAACAATATACAATAGCTAAAGCAAACAGACATCAGGAGTCAAAGAGAAGCCCAGAGTGTTCACATGAAGGCTGTTGCATACACTAACTGAATCAAAGTACAGTACATTGAGAAAGGGCATATTTAAGCAATAAGGCACAACTAGGGTGTATATTATCATGTAATAACATCATAAATTGATTATTTCAAAATGAAGCTGATTATTTATTTATTTGCACGTATTTATTTGATCCACTGGATCGGGCTACAGCCAGAAATTTGTTTTGTACACACAATCTCCAACAGTTACACCCCCCCCCATTAAAAAATGTACACATCATCTCCAAATGGTACCCACTTCCAAACAAGTCAGATTGTTGTCAGATGATTCCTCTGATCTCTAAAGAGGTTATACATGTATCTGTCTGCAGAAGTTTAAACAGAGACACTCTTCAGTGGCCTACACTAACCCAAATACTGCAGATTATAATTAAAATGTTAACAGAAAGGCATATGGTTTGTGACACGCACTCAACAAAACTGTACACAAATGTGTACAGTGAGTATGCCTGCCTACACTCTTGCACTGGATCAGCAATATTTGCACAAGCTGTGCCCAGTGCAGATTTTACAGCACTGGTCCTGGTCTGGTGATCTGGGTTTTACCCATACCACACTGCATATGGATTAGTGATATACTGTACAGATGGCTGCAAAGTCTAACCCATTGAAGGTTAAAGTTTCAGAAAACCATTATGCTACAAATATCAAGACTCACTCCCCCCCTCACCACCCCAGTCACAATTAATCCTCTACCAAAGTCATGTTTAAATACTGGTGCCTCTACATCCACGCCACTAAGCTTTTAATGCCAACATGCTTCTTCTGCTGCTGTGAGTTAAACTCTTTATTTAAAAACATTTTGTTGAGAAATTTTTGTTTTAGTATATCCATCGTCAGGAAAAATGAATTTGTAAAAGAAACCCAAATCCCCATTTATCAGTTCATTGAATCACAATACAGCATGTTATGAATTTTTCAGATTCTATGTGTAACCTACAGTAAGTCAAACATAAATTAGACACAAATGCCTACCTATCTGCAAGTGAAGCAAATGTGGTTATTATCATTTAGTTGTAAACACCTATAGTCACAGCCAGGATTCAATAAAACAGATAACTGCCATAACTAGGGAGGCAGTATAGCACAGTGGTTTAAGGCTCTTCTCTGCAAATCTGGAGATCTAGGTTTGAATCCCACAGCCCCCACACAAATGTGGAGTATCTTTTTATGAAAGTATAATCACGGTAGTAAGTGCTGCAAACACCAACATAGAGGTGTTGATAGGGAGAAGGGCAGAGGTAAATGGAGAAAGTGACAAAGACAAGAAGGACAGGGATGGGGCAAAAGGGAGTAAGGCCATCAGGAAGTGGAGGGTAATGAGTAGCAATGCCCGTAGTCTGGGCAACAAGCTCCCTGAGCTGGTGGCCTTGATGGAAGAGGGATACCTGGATATTGTAGCAGTCACAGAAACATGGTACACAGAGAACCATGGCTGGGATGTTAACATACCAGGGTACACAACCTACAGGAGAGACAGGCAGGGGAGAAGAGGGGGAGGAGTAGCTCTCATGTAAAGGAAGGGATAAAAGCAACTGAACAAAGAGTAAACAGGGAGGAGAGGAGGCACTGTGGGTCACCTTGGAGACTGGAAAGGGCACCACAATCCGCACAGGGGTTGTGTGCACAGACCCCATGTCAGGGGAGGAAATGGACAAGGATATGATAGAAGGCATTCTTAGAATGGCAGAAAGGGAGATACTGTTGATGGGAGACCTGAATATGCCAGATGTTAACTGGAGCACATCTGCTGCAGCCACATCCAAGAGCAGGGCCATTCTGATGCCCTACAGGTGGCGGGCATTAGACAGCTAGTTTCAGAACCCACTTGATGGAGCAATCTTAGACCTCGTAGCTCTCAAGCGGGGCAGTGAGAGGATCTCTGATCTAGAAGTGGGTTGCCATCTGGGACAAGTGACCATCAAACAGTGTGGTTCACATTAAACTCAGCTACAGAGTCAAGCCATACAAAAGTGGGGTACTAGACTTTAGGAGGGCTGACTTTGGCAAGATGGGAGAGTGCCTCAGAAAAGCACTAGCAAACGGGCTAGAAGGGAGGTGTGCAGCAACAATGGGGAATCATCAAAACTGCCATCACAGAGGCAACAAGCCTTTGTGTGAAGCAAATAAACAAATCAAAATGAAAGAAAAAGCCACTATGGTTCTCAAAAGAGGTGGCTGTGAAAGTCAGGAAGAAAAAATAGCATTCCGGAAGTATAAGGAAACACAGAAGGAGCAGGACAGAGAACTGTACCAGTTAAGGCAGAAGGAAGCAGGGAGGGAAGTCAGAATAGCAAAGGCCCAAACTGAGGAAAAGATCGCCAACTCAGTTAAGAAGGGGGATAAAACCTTTTATAGGTACATCAGCGAGCGTAGAAAGACAAAGGGAGGGATAGTGAGGCTGAATAGAATGAACAGTGGGTGGGAAGAGGGGGACAGTGAAAAAGCACGGATTCTGAATGAATATTTCTGCTCAGTATTCACAAAAGAGGAGGGGGAAGTGCCTAATCCAATTAACAGAAGCACTCTTGATAGGGGGGTCGATCCCAGTCCTTTCACAGAAGAAAGGGTTCTGCAAGAACTCCTAAAACTGAAGGTGGACAGAGCAATGGGTCCTGATGGAATTCACCCAGAATTCTAAAAAGAATTAAGGGAGGAACTAGTGAAACCACTGGCTACTCTTTTTAATAAATCATGGGAGGATGGTGTAGTACCCGAGGACTGGAGGAAGGCGGATGTGATTCCCTTCACAAAAGTGGGACCAAGACAGAGGCAGGAAACTACAGACCTGTCAGTCGTGACCTCTGTGGTAGGGAAAGTGATGGAGTCACTTCTGAAGGAAAGAACAGTTGAGTACCTAGAGGGCAGTGGAGCACAGGACCCAAGGCAGCATGGGCTCACAGCTGGAAAGGTCATGTCAGACTAATCTAATAGATTTCTTTGACTGGGTGACCAAAGTAGTAGACCAGGGAGGGGCTGTGGACATGGCCTACCTAGACTTTAGCAAGGCATTTGACACAGTCCCACACAAAAGATTAATAGTCAAATTAACCAGCCTGGGAGTGGGTCCCAGGGTGGCAGCCTGGGTAAAACATTAGCTGCACAACAGGACACAGAAGGTAATTGTAAATGGAGTCCACTCTGAAGAAAGAGGGGTTACTAGTGGGGTACCGCAGGGTTCAGTATTGGGTCCAGTCCTTTTTAATGTCTTCATCAGTGACATTGCAGAGGGACTGGAAGGAAAAGTATGCCTTTTTGCAGATGACACAAAGATCTGCAACAGGGTTGATACACAAGGAAGCGTGGAAAGGATGAAAAGGGACTTGGCAAGGTTGGAAGAATGGTCAGAAGTATGGCAGCTAGGATTCAATGCAAAGAAGTGCAAAATAATGCACCTGGGAAACAAGAACCCAGGGGAAGAATACACAATGGGTTGGGAGGTAGTAACAATAACAAAAAAGGAAAGGGACCTGGGGGTAATCATATCAGATGACCTTAAGGTTTGCAATCAATGTGAGAAGGCAGTAGGGAGGGCTGGGGGTATACTGGGATGTATAGGGAGAGGCATCAGCAGCAGAAAACAGGAAGTTGTTATCCCTCTGTACAGACAGTTGGTGAGACCCCATCTGGAGTACTGTGTCCAGTTCTGGAGACCTCATCTCCGCAAGGACATAGACAGGATAGAGGTAGTCCAGAGGAGGGCAACTAAAATGGTGCAGGGTCTGCAAAAGAAGCCGTATGAGGAGAGACTAAAGGAGCTTAATATGTATACCCTTGAGGAAAGAAGGAGAGGGGGGACATGATAGAAACTTTTAAGTACCTCAGTGGAATCAACAAAGTCCAAGAGGGTAGCATCTTTCAGAAAAGAGACTTACAAGAACAAGGGGACACAATTTAAAGATAGAAGGAGGGCGGTTCAGGGGCAATGTGAGGAAGTATTATTTCACAGAGAGGGTAGTGGATGCATGGAACAGCCTTCCTGAGGAGGTTGTGGGGTCTAAAACTGTGGGAGATTTCAAGAATGCATGGGACAGACATAAGGCAATTCTTGTGGGGGGGTAGGAAGAAATAGGCTGTTGGTTAACTAGGATCTGCGGCCTATCCTGTAGGTAGGGAAATGGGCAGACTAGATGGGCCTAGCGGTCCTTATCTGCCGTCGAAGTCTATGTTTCTATGTATAAAATACTGTGAAATGATTTTAAAGCAGTGCACATGCTACTGTAAATCCTACGGCCACATTCAAAACATCATACCCTGCCTACTTACCACATATAAACTCAACTATATTAAAAAAATAATTCTAGGCACTGTTTTTTTTTTTTTTTACCAGGAGAGACGCACTTAGCTGAAAGCTTGTTTACAGGTGTGACCTGGGAGCACAAAGAAGTTAAATGATTTGCGCAGGGTCACACAGTATGTAAGTGGGTGCTGTGGGAGTCAAACCCAGGTCTCCAGGTTTGTAGCTCAGAGCCTTAAACCACTGCCTACTTAACCATTTACAACACGGTTACACGTATACATACTTCTCAAACTTGAAAAAAAACATACACTTTATCATCAAAGTTTGTATTTACCAAGTACTGTGCCCATGTTTAAAATAATTTGACCCCCCCAAAAATGTGCCCTGACATGAAACTGCATGTTTAACTGTAAAGACAATTACAATTTGTATTTCTAAATGCATTACTAACACCAATGCTTCATGATTAAAGGAGTAGTCCACCCAGAATGTGCAAAAAACATATGTTATATAGAATGTTTTGATATGTATGTTGTATGTTAAATGTCCTTCCCTCTGTTTGCTATTAGGAGTTTTCCTAAATTTGCTTGCTAGCAGTATGGTAGTTTCGACCTGGGATCTCCATGACACAGTTTTATTGGCTTTCTTTCTCCTAATGCCCCTGTCTCATGTGACAGTGATGTAGCCATGTACTTTAGATTTAGCATGTGTACTGCTTTAAAATTAGTTTAGCAATGCAAGAACCTTTTGTAATCCAGGGAGCACAAATGTCAACAGTTAGTTTAGCAGATACCTGAGAGCAAGCTAACTGGGGTTTCTGTAAGACAACAGCTACTAAATAGCTCTAATTCACTATTTTTGTTTTCTCTGTGCATCAGGTCTAGCTAGCAGGAGTGTTTTAACATCAAAAATACAAATAATGAATTAGAGCTATTTAGCAGCTGTTTTCTTACAGAAACCCAAGTTAGATAGCTTTCAGGTATCTGCTAAACTAACTGTTGACATTTGTGCTCCCTGGATAAGAACAGTTACAAGGCTCTGCTGTTGCTAAACTAATTTTAAAGCAGTACACATGCTAAATCTAAGGGCATTACTACATCACTGTCACATGAGACAGGGGGCATCATAGGAGAAAGAAAGCCAATAAAACTATATGCTATGGAGATCCCCTTGGGTCATAAAACTACCATACAGCTAGCAGGCAATTTAGGAAAAACTCCAACTAGCAGACAGAGGGAAGGACACACTAGGACTTAACATAAATATCAAAACACTCTACATAACAAATGTTTTTTGCACATTCTGGTTGGACTACCCCTTTAAAACAATTTCAACCCCTCCCCCCGTGACAGACTGCATTCTGGGAAGATTACCTTGGCAAGATTCTATAAAAAAAAAGAAGCAGCCAGGTTGAAAATATTTTGCACCCTGTCCTGAGGGAGGAAAGCCCTTCCCTGAATAGTATCCAGCTCTGCTCCTATTGAATTGACGCACCTGAACAGGGGTAAGAACAGATTTTTCCTGATTTATCAGGAATCCCAAGGATTGCAGGAGATGCACTGCTGATCGCAGGTGCTCCGAAACCTGCTGTGGGGATTTTCCCACAACCAGCCAGTCGTCCAGATAAGGGAAGACTAGGATGCCAGACTTCCTTAGGTGTGACACTACCACAGCTAGGCTCTTTGTAAAAACCCTTGGTGCCGAGGTAAGGCCGAAGGGAAGGGAGGTGAATTGATAATGACCTGAAGGGAGTCTGAACCCGAGATACTTTCTGTGAGATTGCCTTACTGGGATGTGAACATAAGCATCCTTTAAATCCAGAGATGCTAACCAATCTTCCTGCTGGATAACTGGTAGTATGGACAACAAAGTGACCATCTTGAATCTTGGTTTTACTAGAAATTTGTTGAGGGATCTGAGGTCCAGAATGGGTCGCCAGTCCCCATTTTTCTTTTTGGTTAGGAAGTAACGACAGTAGAAAACCTTCCTCTGAGATGTGCTGGTACAGGTTCCACTTCTTTCATGTGAATCAATTTCTGCACTTCTTTTTGCAAGAGACTGCCCTCCATGAGGGAAGCTGGCTTGAAAACTCTCAATTTCAGAGAGGGAAGGGATTTGAAGCATAGGGGCAAACCCTGACTCACCACCTCCAGAACCCACTTGTCTGTGGTAATGGAAGCCCAATTCTGGAGGAAGTAAGTTAGCTTGCCCCCTACTGGCACTGGGGAGGCGACCTGGACCAACTGGTCAGGGGTTTTGTTTTGGGGGTGCCTGAGTCTGGCCAGATTGGGAACCCCTTCTGGAACCCCTCCTGTCCCTGGATCTAAAATACCCAGTCTGCTGTGGGTGGGGCTGTTGCTGAAAAGCAGCTTGTCCCTGGTAAAAAAGGCCTCCCATAAGGGGATCTTCCCCTGCCTCCCCTTCCATAAGGCCTATAGGAAGGGGTAGGCCTGTCCCTGAGGAGTTACTCTTGTAGGTGGCCTTGTATTCATCCACTTTTTTCATGTACTCCTCAGTGTGTTTGCCAAACAGGGAGTTATTCTCCACAGGAAAATCCATTGCTTTTGTCTGGGTATCCTGGGTGAAATTTGTGGCCCTAAGCCATGTTAGTCTTTGTAGGGCCACTGCCAGAGCCATCAACCTGGCAGAACTATCATTAGCAACAGCTGCCATCTGGAACTGATATTTAGCAGCTTCCAGACCAAATCTAGCTGTCTCTGCCAGGTCGTCAGAGAGGGGCGAGGGAGCCTTCTCTGACATAGCCAGTACTGATTGCCACAGTATTTTCTGATACTGTGCTGCATATGCCTGGTAATTAGCCTGCTCACACCTAAGGATGCAGCTAAGAAAAAATTACTCACCTTAGTAATTGTGTTTCTTCTAATGGAGTCTTGCTGTATTCTGACAATCTGCAGTTAGCTCCAGCCTTTAAACTGTCCCGGAGAGTATAGGGTTAATTTTCTATGCAGTGCATAGAACGTTGAGCTCGAGCTCGGTTGAGGTCTCTGTCTGCAGCCCTTTGGAACCCAACCGTCAGATTCTTACGAGCAAAAACTCACTAACTACACTATGTGGAAATTGTAACATTTTTACTAGCCAATTGGCAACAAAAAGTTTTGGATTCCCAAAGGAAGACTCAAGTCAGGAAACCCAAAACCTAACTAAAATAAAGATTATAATACAAAGCACCCAGGAAGATGGAGGGTGTGCTGAATACACCCCTGGGATGCAACACTGCACCTGCCCACCCACTTCCCAAAGACCAGGTTCTGAGAGGGGAGGCAGGAAGGGAGGTCAGAATACAGCAAGACTCCATTAGAAGAAACACAATTACTAAAGTGAGTAATTTTTTCTTCAAACAACATGAAGTCTTGCTGTATTCTGAATCTACCGAACTACAACAGTACCTCCATGGAGGAGGACAGAACCTACTTTGGGAATAGGCTCTGAAGTACTGCTGTGCCAAACCAAGCATCACTCCTAGCCTGGATATCCAGAGAGTAATGCTTGGTAAAGGTATGGACTGTTTTCAAGGTGGCTGCTTGACAAATTTCAAACAGAGGGATATCCCTGGCAGGAGCCAGGGAAGCAGCTGTACCTCTTGTAGAGTGAGCCCTCAGGCCTGAGGGTGGAATCTTTCCCAGTTTCTCATAGCAGAATTGTATACAAGACACAATCCACCTGGCAATAGTTCTCTTGGTGGCAGGTTTGCCCTTTCCCACTTCCCCATAAGTGAGGAACAACTGGAGGGAGTCAAACCTGTGACCCTTGGTACGCTCTATGTAGTAGCTAAGGGCTCTTTTAACATCTAAACTGTGTAGCCTCCTCTCTCCTGAGGAAGAATGATCAATGAAGAAGACAGGAAGAGACATACACTGATTCAAGTGGAAGTCTGAAACCACTTTGGGCAAGAACCTCCTATTGGTTCTAAGGACCACTTTATCTCTATGAAAATGAGATAAAATCAGGTTCCACTGACAGGGCTTGCAATTCACTGATATGTCTGGCAGAGATAATGGCTACCAAAAACACAGTTTTCCAAGTCAAGTACTTAAGCTCTGCAGAGAACATAGGCTAAATAAATAAATAAAAGGAGGTTGCATAAGCTGAGCAATGCAAACATTTAAGTTCCAGGCAGGGGCAGGATCCCTAAAAGGAGGATTGGTATGAAGCAATCCCTTGAAAAATTTACAGAACACAGGATGAGATGATAGTGAGGAAGACTTCCCCACTGACAGAAAAGCAGAGACAGCTGACAAGTGTACCTTGACAGTAGCTGGTCTGAGGCCTAGGCCATTAAGATGGACCATATAATCCAGAACTGTATGCAACTCAGCAGTGTCTGGGGAATATGCTTCTTGGAACACCAAATGCTGAATCTTTTCCATTTGGAGTTATAAGTCTTTCTGGTGGATGGCTTTCGAGAGGCTTTGAGAATGTCCAGAACCCCCTGAGACAATGCAGATCTGCAGACTCTAACTCTTCAAGAGCCATGCCTTGAGATTGAGAGATCGAAGATTGGGGTACCAAATCCTCCCGAGAGAGGTTAACAGGTTGTAATTCCTGGGAAGAGACAGGGGAATACGGACTGCTAGAGACAGCAACGGGGGTACCAAGACTGTCTGGCCCAGTCTGGAGCAATCAGAATCACTTTGCAAGGTTGTGACCTTACCTTGACTAGAACTTTGAACAGTAGAGGAAAGGGAGGGAAGGCATACAGAAATTTCCCTTCCCAGTTCAAAATCAGAGCATCCAGGGGGACTGAACCCAAGACTGGGGGTCTGCAACAAAACAGAGGAAGTTGGTGATTGTCTGGGGCTGCAAAGAGATCTATCTCTGGAGTGCCCCACCTTGAAAAAATCACTTTCAACACCAGGGGATCCAGGGACCATTTGTGATGGCCCTGGGAGATCCTGCTCAGTGCATCTGCTAGCACATTGTCCTTCCCTGGAAAATGGACTGCTATCAGAGAGGTCTGCAGGGAATAAGCCAGGGACCACAATTTCATGGCTTCCGGGCACAAGGCCATAGACCAAGTGCCTCCCTGCTTGTTGATGTACCACATGGTGGTGGTGTTGTCTGTTCTGACTCGAACCACCTTGTTCTTCATTGATTGTGAGAAAGTCTGCAGAGCCAGGTAAACTGCCCTGAGCTCCAGAAGGTTGATGTGGAGAATCATTCCATAGAGATAAGGTGGTCCTTAGAACCAATAGGAGGCTCTTGCCTAAAATGGTTTCAGATTTCCATTTGAACCAATCCATGTCTCTCCCTGTATTCTTCACTGATCATTCTTCTTCAGGAGAGAGAGAAGATTACACCGTTTGGATGTTAAGAGGGCCTTTAGTTACTACACTGAACGTACTAAGGCACACAGGTTTGACTCCTTCCAGTTGTTCATTTATGGGGAAGTGAGTAAGGGCAAGCCTGCCACTAAGAGAACTATCGCCAGGTGGATTGTCTCTTGTGTACAATTCTGCTATGAGAAGCTAGGCAAAATACCACCCTCAGGCCTGAGGGCTCATTCAACTAGGGGTACAGCTGCTTCCCTGGCTGCTGCCAGGGATATTCTTTTATTAGAGATATGCAAAGCAGCCACCTGGAAAACAGTCCATACATTCACCAAGCATTACTCTCTGGATATCCAGGCTAGGAGCGATGCTCAGTTTGGTTCAGCAGTACTGCAGAGCCTATTCCCAAAATAGGTTGGAATTCCTCCTCCATGGAGGTACTGCTTGGTAATATGCAATATGTCAGAATACAGCAAGACTTCATGTTGTTTGAAGAAAAAATTACTCACCTTAGTAACTGTGTTTCTTCTAATGGAGTCTTGCTGTATTCTGACCTCCCTCCCTGCCTTCCCTCTCAGAACCTGTTTTTGGGAAGTGAGCTGGCAGGTGCAGTGTTGCACTCCAGAGGTGCTTTTGGGCACGCTCTCTCCTTAGAAGGGAGGGAGTGGGTTATGTTTCTTTATTTCAATAATCATAAGTTGTTCACTACCTGGTTTTTGATTTTGGATTTCTCGACTTGAATCTTTTGGGGATCCAAAATATTTGGGTGCCATTTGGCTAGTAAATGTTTACAATTTCCACATAGTGGGTTAGTTAGTTAGTTAGTATTAGCTCATAAGAATCTGACGGTTACACTTCAAAGTGCAGCAGACAGAGGTTTGAACCGAGGTCGAGCTCAACGTTCTATGCTCTGCATAGAATTTAACTCTTTCCTCCCTGGGGCAGTTCAAGTGCTGGGGCTAACTGCAATATGTCAGAATACAGCAAGACTCTATTAGAAGAAACACAATTACTAAGGTGAGTAATTTTTTCTTCTGTTCCACCTATAGATAAGAAGTCTGATTAGATGCCTCAATCCCATCCGCAGCCATCTACTCCAGCTCCTTGGCCAACTGGGGGGTGGCCTGTTTAGCCAGTGCCAGTACAGTGTCCCACCTGGACTTCTGGTACCTAGCTGTATAGGCCATGTAATTTGCCTGCCTGAGTCCCAAGGAGGATGCCATGTACTGTTTCTTTGCCATGGCATCCAGCTTCCTGGAGTCTTTATCTGGGGGGGGGGGTGATGCCAAGTGTATGTTAGCCTTATCACAGGTTGCAGCCTGCACAACCCCAACATGGCTGCATTGCTGGTACAAGTACTTCGTACCTGAGCCTGATAACATGTACCTCTTGTCCATCCTTCTGTCAACAGCAGGTAAAGAAATACAGGTTAATCACCTGTAACAGGAGTTCTAGGAATGGTATATGTTGTTCATCCACACTTATTGGCAGGTCCCTTGCCACTTTAAATCTTGCCGGAAGGTCTTCAAGCTGGCTCCTCCCACCCACCCGGGTGGTAAAACTCTCGGCTCCGCCCCATGACGCCAGATCTAGCCGGCTGGAAGCCAGGTTGTGCGTCGAAGCCGGCTTGAGGGCGGGTGGGTGGGATGAACACATACACCATTCCTAGAACTCCTGTTACAGGTGAGTAACCTGTATTTCTAGTGACATGGATATGTTGTTCATCCACACTTATTGGCAGACTCCTAGCAGTTCTCCGGGAGGAGGGAGGCAAGGCGCACACCCCTACTTAGGTAGAAAGACTGGAGAACTGAGGCCCCGACCAGCACCCCGGCGCGACCCAAGGTCGATGTGGAAGGGGAATGGTAAAGCCTGCTTCTGGGCAGAAGCCCTGCGGATATCCTGGACCGGATTGTCCTCGGAAGCAGCCACCGATGCAGCGGAAGGATGGGTAAAATGAGCACTTATCCCTCTGGGAGGCTCCATGCCCGCCCGCCTATAGTGGAGACCTATGCAGGGGTGACCCGCCTGCTTGTCGTCCACTGGGCTGCAAATCTGCCAGATGTGGCTTCGCGAAGATGATGAACAGCTGGCGAACCTCTCAGAGTTTAGCTTTCACGCTCCCAAGAGGTGGGCGTTAAGCAGTTCCTATGGAACCTGAATACGACCTCCGAGGTGTGAATGAGGGATAAGCCCGGCAGAGGCAATACCCCGAAGGGAAGACTCCGCCACCGCCTCAGAAGGACTCCGGTGGGCGAGGACAAACCAGCCCTGTGGAAGACCGGATAGGGAGGTTAAAGGAGCGCCTGGAACTCTCCCGCCTTCTGGATGGCGGAGTGGCCCCAAGAAGGTGTTCTTCCACAACAGGTGAGGAAACTCGCATCTGTGCAAAGGTTCGGATGGCTTGCTCATGAGCTAAGCCCATACCAGCAAGGATCCCACAAGCGGGATACTCTCCCCAAAAGGGAGGCGTGATAGAGCCTAGAAGTGCCAGACCACCTTCTCTGCACCACCAGCTGCCTCCCGGCCCAGCCGGAAGACGGGGTGACCCGCAGAAGCACCTAGGTGGTCGTCGGCCGAAGCCCTGGTTTAAGGATGGACCGCAGATGGTCCGGAATGCTCGCCCAGGGATGGGAGAGGGCACGGCCCTATCCCATCAACAAAAAAAGGAGAACTTCTCCCAGAGAATGAGCATCTTGGCCGATTTCTTGGCAGGACCCCTCGAAGGTCGAGGACCTTGCCGAAAGACCCTAGACCTGGCCCCTAGCCGCACAGGGGTCGGCCTACAGGTGCAGGGATTGAAGGTCCAGATGGATAACCTTCCCCTGAAAAGGAAAGACAGGACCGGGCGGACTGGAGGCCGCCTCGGGAGCCTGGGGCTGAGACTGAGGAGAGCTGGATACCAGAACTGGCAATCCAGTCTAGGGCTACCAGCATCACCTCGCCAAGTCCTCCTCGCCTTGCCCGTGGGTCAAGGAAATGGGAGAGGCAGGAGGGCCCGGGGTCCGAGGCCCTATGGCATCCCCAGCAGACCTTGCTGAGGCGGGCAAAACAGTCTTGGCCTCGATTCTCCTCGGAGGGAAGAGGGAAGATCCTGTGCTACCTCCGGCAGGGAGACCACATGAGGCGCAGCCTATGCCCGGCTCAGGGCAGCAGCCAGGAATCGGGCTCCTGCCATCAAATGGCTGGGAACCCTCGACTGCGCAACAACCCAATGCGGAGAACCTCCTTGCACCGAGACAAGGGGATCGACCGAACCTGGCGGAGTAGGTAGCACATGGTCTTGGTGTTGTCCTACTTGGACTTAGACCTGTAGACCCCGTACAAGCGGAGCGAGCGGTGCAGGCTAAGTGGACCGTCTGTCCCCAGCGAGCAGGAAGGACATCGGGACTCACGAGAGGACCAGAGGCGAAGCACTCTGTATTCCCCAAGATGGGCACCCCACCCATCCGAGAAGCATTGGTCGGAGAAGACCGCCGACTCAGGGCGAACGAGCAGGATGTTCTCCTGCGGAAGTTGGAATGGTCAGGGGCATTCTCTTAACTCCTGGGCTGTAAGTCACGAACTGGTCCAAGGGACGCAGCGCTGTGACCTCTGGCTGGCCCCTCCCACTAAGGGAAGGCCGCCCTGAGGCCCAGGAGGAGCAGGAGGTCCTGGCAGGACGTAATTTCCTGGCCAACCCGACCGGCAAAGGAGGAAGAACCGCAGCCCTGTCTGCCCGGAGCCGAGCTCGGACTCAAAAGTCGAGCTTAGTCCCGAAGAAGCTTCACCGCTAAGGTACGAGTTCTCACTTGGCTCCTGAAAACGGGAGACCAGTCTGCCTTCTGGGTGGGGTGACATCCGGACCCTCCAGTGCCGCAGAGACTGCTGAGCAAAGAAGTGCCTCGCTAGGAACTCGTAAGGAGCTCCCCCGCAAGAAGGGGTGGAGCCTCCCAAGAAACGGACGGAACGAGGGGTAGGTACATCCCGGAGACCCAGGAAACAGCTACACGCCACGTTCTGAGGATGGGATATCTGAAGTAGAGAGACCATCCAGGCGTGCGGGAGAATGGGCGCAAGCCCCTGTCCGTTTGAGACCAGGAATACCTGGACACGAACCCAGGGTTGAATGGGGGATCCACAGCCTTCCTGATCACCTCTACCTAGACAGCCAGGCATGTCGGAACGACCGACACAGGGGCAGTGAACTCAAGATCCCCGTGGGGCAACGGCTCAAAAAGGGGAACCGCTCGCAACCTGTGACAGGATCCACCCTTAAATACCTCCAGAACGAGGTGCGGAGCCGTCCCCCCATGGGGAAACCGGGCTGGGACAGGGCGCGGGCAATGCCCCTTGGCCCGTCACTGAGCAGGCTTAGAGGGGGAAGGAGCCGAGGGGCCCCTCGGTTTCCTGCCTCCCTTTGGAGGAAGACGCTGGACTGGCAACAGGCCGCCCAGCGCATGCCTGCTGGCCCTTATGCTGGGCTGGTGGCGCCCCAGGGCTCAGGGGGCAAAGGGGCTTACGCAAAGGCTGACGGCTGCCCTTGACCCTCCGGGCAAGAGTGACCGAGTCCGGAGTGGCATCGGACTTCTCGGGCCCATGGATGTATCCCTCCACTCCAGGGCCGAAAAGGTCAGTCCCCAAAAAGGGGATGTCCGCCAACTCGTGCTGGGTTTCCAAAGAGAGGAGGATGGCCACTGCGCCGCCACCGATCTGGCACAGGAGTCGCCTAGATCCAGAGCCGTCTGGAGCTGCCGCCACCGCCCTACCCTGGTCCCGCACCTGCCGAACCGTGGTCCGGGTCATCTGGGAGATGAGGAGAACCTCGTCAGGGCCAAAGGGTGTGGGAGAAATGTGCCATCAGTGCAACGAGCTGGCCGACGGGCCTAGGGAGGGCAGCGTAGTAAACCTTATGCCGACATAGTCCATCCTTCTGGACTCCTTGTCGGGGGTCTGTCCACATCCCCAGCATTTCAAGACATTAGAAAACGCATCGGTGACTACCCTTCAGCCAAGGGTGCTCAAGAAACCAGGCAGAGAACCGACTAGGGACAGGGTACCTCCCAGCCACCCTGGCCGGGCGCAGGGCAGGAAGTAGGCCGCCGCCACAGCTCCAAGGCTGGGCCCACGATAGCCTCAGCCACTGGGAAGGCCTCCGAGGAAGAACCCCCTCAATCCAGAATCTCCGTAAGGGGGTAAGGTGCCCGATTTGAGACGGGCTCGAGCTGCATCCCAGTGAATTCTGAAATGAGCTGAAGTAGACCCTTCGAAGACGATGGGCTGTCGTCTACTGGATGTTCCTGGGAAGACCCCGGGTCCTCCCTGTTGAAACATGGCAGAGCTGCTTCAGGCTCCGGAAGGATCTGCAAGCTGCCGCTGGTCGGTACTCTTAGGTCGCGGTGGGGAGTGAGGGACCGAGTGACCTGAAGAACAGGTCATGGCCTGGCCTGAACACCGCCGAAGGCAGAGGGGCAGCGAGGGTCAGACGAGCAACCGGCCCTGGAGAAGGCTCCTCGACCGATTCGAATGGCTGCCAACCGAGCGGCGGTTGCTTGCTATCCGGAGAATGAATCGGGGTCGATTGAAACCCAGACAACAACTGCTGTCGCCACATAAGTTCCTCGTAACACCGATGCCAACGGCATCGAAACCGCTCCTCATCCGAGGAGGGGGACAAGGAAGAACAGCAAAGCCACTTAACTCGGTGCCTCGACCGAGAACGCCGAGATCGGCGTGAGCGGCTAGACCGAGAGGTTGACCGAGACTGAGACCCAAATCCTCAGGGGGACCGAGGGCGGGCCTGGGAAGGAGCGGGGCACACCCGCTCCTCCCTTGGCTCGGAAGAAAGGACCGAGGGCTGTCAACCCGAAGGGGAGGAGAGTTTCAGCTCGCCTAAAGGCGCGGAGGGAAGACGGCACCAGCAGACCCCCAAAAGACAGGTCGAGAGACTCGACAACGTCGACGGGGAACCTGGCCGGCTGACCTGACGGGGATACCGTGGGGCCAGTGGCGGCTGAATCTCGACCCAGGCGTCGGACGCCGATGAGGAGGGGAGATCCTACTCCCGCTGGCGAGAGACCCCACCTGCAGCCCTTTGAGCCATAGGCCGAGTGACAGGGTTCTAGCCTCCTCCTGGAGGAGAGGGAAGACGGCCCCTGAACGAAGCTGCATGAGATGAATCCAAGGAGGCGGGATAAGCACCCCAACCGAGGGAGGGAACCGCCCCTTCCTGGCAGGATCAAACTGCAGAGAAACAGTCAAGCGACACCGCGAACTGATGGAATCGGAGCGGAAAAACCACTGATGTCCCGAGCCTGAACGGGCCGCGCGTCCTCAGAGAACTGACCGAAGGGCAGAACAAAATTGCAAGCCTGAGGATCTTGATCCAAGTCCAGGCAAAACACATGTGAGCACGAGTCCCTCCTGGAGGAACTAACCGTGCACCTCTCGGGGCCGGAAAAAGCCATCGCCGTAGCGAAGAAGAAAAGATCGAAGATTCAAAGGACACTTCAATAAATTCGAAGACCAAAATTTTCAGGAACCAGTCGAAAACGCAGAGCGCTAAGGAGGGAACCTGAGCTTCCAAGCGGTAAGGAAGATCTGGCATCATGGGGCGCAGCCGAGAGTTTTACCACCCGGGTGGGTGGGAGGAGCCAGCTTGAAGACCTTCCGGCAAGATTTAAAGTGGCAAGGGACCTGCCAATAAGTGTGGATGAACAACATATCCATGTCCCTAGAATTAGGAGTTTTCAACAGTTTTTGTGTCTGTTTCCCAAAGGACTTATGAAGGGGAATAGACAACCTCTAGGACTCTGGGATGTCCATCATTTCAACGTAATCAGGCTCCTCTTGTTCCTCCACAGCCTCTTCCAAAGGAAGCTGGAGGGTTTCTGCCACCTTTCTGTAAAACATAAAGTGGTAAGGGGACTCAGAATGCCTAGGAGAGGAAACACCAGAAGGTCTGTCTGGGGAGATGGCCAGTTCAATGGGCTCATCCAGACCTTCCACTCCATCATCATCATCCTCTTCATCACCTTCATAATCATCATCCCCCTCCAATTCCAGTTCATAAAAATCTTCAGGGGCATAATCCTGAACCAGAGGAACTGACCGAACCGAACACCTGGCAGAAGGCGCCGGATCGGTTGGAACTGTACGAAGCGACTCAACAATGCGAATCACTCGGGCAATCTCCTCGGCAGTCGGAACATGCGACTCTGGATCCGAACTGGCCGATTTGTCTTTCCTTTTCCAACGGAACAGATCCTTCAGAATCAGCTCTCCTTTTGCCCAAAGAAGTATCGTCCTGGGCAGAGGGCACTCCTTCTGGTTCGGCCAAAACAGAACCGGGCTGGCCATCCGGGCCAGCGGACTTCTTGGCCTCCTTTTCTCTAAGCCTGCCCAATCTCTTACCCAGGGTGGATTTAGGGAAATTTTTACATATTTGGCAGTCTGAATTGAGGTGGTCAAACCCCAGGCAATAAACACAGGTGGTGTGGGGATCAGCCTTAGCAAAGATTTCCCCACACACACTGCAGTGTTGAAACCTAGTGGGCACGGTTTTTCTTTTGGATTTCTCAGACATAGCCATCCTACAACTCAAACTTACCCTTTACTCGGCAAAAGCCAGGTAAGACCCCCTTATCGGTTTCTAACCGTGTTACGGGTATTTGAAAAAAACGCGAGAAACACTTTTTTTTTCTAACCAATAAGGACCGGTAACCACACTCTAACCTAGGAAAAAACATTTTCAAAGAATAACCCACAAGATAACCGGTTCAGCTGAACCAGTTAAAAGTTTAAATTTACAATTTCCACAGAATTTCTACCAGTAGTCCACTACCTAAGTACTTACTGTACCGCAGACAGAGATCTGAACCGAATTTTAAGTGAAAATATCAGTAAACTGACAACTTTAACCGACCGATGAACCGTGAGCAAGGAGAAATCTCCGGAACAACTATTCAGTTAGGCGGAGTAAAGAATCTGACGGTCACACTTCAAAGTGCAGCAGACAGAGGTTTGAACCAAGCTCGAGCTCAACGTTCTATGCTCTGCATAGAATTTAACTCTTTCCTCTCCGGGGCAGTTCAAGTGCTGGGGCTAACTGCAATATGTTAGAATACAGCAAGACTTCATGTTGTCTGAATTAGGAGACTGTAAAATCTTAAACAACTCTCTTTTAAAGAACTTGTTAATTGGCAGATGTACCTTTTTTGTGGGTGTTAGATCCATCATCTCTAGGTATTCGGCCTCCTCCTCCTCCTCCTCATCGATCACTTCAGTGATAGCTAAATCTAAAGCATCCACTATTTTTCTTACAAAAGAAAAGTGAGATGAAAAATCCTCAGGTTGAGGAGGAGAGCTGAACTCCTGCTCAGGTGAGATTTCAGGCTCTATTAGTTTAAACTGTTCAGGATCCATCTTACCACAGTCATCACCCTCAAGTTCCTGTGATTCCGGAACAGGAGCTGGAGCAGGAGCCTTTGGAGGAGCAGGCTGAGCAGGCAGGATCCCCTGCAAAGCCTTCAGAACTTTCATAGCCTGAGCCATCTCCTCTACAGATGGCAGGCTGCGAGACACAGTAAAGACCCCTTGAGGTACAGAAACCTGAGGTTCTAAGTGCCTAGTTTTCTTGGATTTCTTGGAGGGGGCCGGAGAGTCAGCTGAACCACTCCCCCTTTTTAAAGTGCCAGAAACACCCTTATCAGGGGTGGTAACAGTGGATAAAGCAGTTTCACCCGCAGTTTTTGGTGGCTGGTTAGAGCCCGAGGGACCACTGTCCACTTTCTTTCTGAGCCTTTCCATCCTTTTCTCGATAGTTTTAGAAGATTTACAAATGGCACAGTCTGCTGAAAAATGATCAGGTCCCCAGCAGATTAAACATAGGTTGTGTTTGTCAGCTTTTGCAAGCACTTCCCCACAATTTGTACAATTTTTAAAACTGGGGGACCAGTCTTTTTCTTTGGTTTTTCTTGTAATTCCGTTTCCAGGAGAAAAAACAGTAACTGCTTATTAGTATTCAGACTAACAGTTTTCTTTTTTTTTTGTCAGTTCAGGAACTGGTTAAGGATCCGAGAAAAGAACCGATAATCTTAGATTCAAACCAGGTCAGCGGTTCACAGAAACCGGGTCATCGGTTCAGAAGAACCGACCGCTCGGTTTCAAAAACACGTTTTTAACACAGAAATAATATACGAAAATATATAAAATAACACTAAAACTATGGCAAAAAAATGCCAAAATTACTAAGAAAGCCCCGGTTCCTCAGCGGTTATCCTGAACCGTGAGGAACTGAGAAAAAATACAATTTTACCGCTAAACTAAATAAATTTAACACGTAATTAGAACTAAATTAAACAATAAATGAAGGCAGCAGTGCAAATATAGACAAAATTATACTTATAAAACTGGAATCAGCATGAACTGTCAAGAGAGATCTCCAGGCGTCTGACTTGTAAGGTGGAGTGAGAAATCTGAGACGTTGATGGAATGTTACAGTAGATGAGGGCAGCAGTTTGAATGCGTGTCTCGAACAATGATAGGTTCTATCATTTGCATATAGCTCCATTCTCTCTGGGCAATTCTACTTAGGAGGCAGGCTGCATACAGTTATGAATATAGAAGAATACAAGGGATTAGAAAGAACAGTTACATAAGAACTTACCGTAACAGTAGATCTTCGAGAGAATCTCTTGCAGCTAGCTACACCTTTGGAAATATAGCGTCAGGCACTAGGACCACACAGAAACTTCGCTAGCTAGCTGTCTACAAGGGGCTGCCCATGACGATGATGTCAGCACTCTATATATATATATATATATATATACACACGTGGGCAGTCCCTGCGCCCTCCTCAGTTCTCCAACCGGAGACCAGACTTAGAGGATGTCTGCCAAAAGAACTAGGGCAGAGGTTCCCACCATTGAAAAATGAGTGACAGCGTTGCAAAGCAGAGCAGTGGAGCAGAGAGGAGAAAGGATCGGAGGGGGAAGAAGGTTGTCTGTGTCCGTGCCTGGGACTCCCTACAACCCCACACCATTGCTGGAAGATTGGCGGCAGCTCTTGGTCAAAAAGGGGAGTTTGTTCAGTGGCTGCAAATGGCTGTAGCAGGAGAGAGAAGGTTGGAGGAGGAGATGGCAGCCAATCAGGGCTGACTTTGGCGGAGGTGCCAAATTTGAACTTTCAAAAGAACCGCTCCGCAGCTTAAAAGTGCATCCAGTGCTCCTGAACGTGAGCAGAGAGGGGAAATGATCTGAGGGGGAAGGAGGTTGTCTGTGTCCATGCCTGGGACTCCCTCCACCCCAGCACCATCGCTGGAAGATCAGCGGCAGCTCTCGGCCACAGAGGGAAGTTCGTTCGGCAACTGCAAACGGCCATGGCAGGAGAGAGAAGGTCGGAGGAGACAGTAGCAAATCAGGGTCGACTTTGTCGGAGGTGCCAAATTTTAACTTTCAACAAAGCCGCTCCTCGGCTTAAAAGTGCATCCAGCACTCCTGGACATGAGCAGAGAAGTTAAAGGATTGGAGGGGGAAGGAGGTTGTCTGTGTCCCTGCCTGGGACTCCCTCCACCCCCGCACCATCGCTGGCAGCTCTTGGCTGCAGAGGGGAGTTTGTTCGGTGGCTGCAAATGGCCACGGCAGGACAGAGAAGGTCGGAGGTGGAGACGGCAGCCAATCAGTAGTAGTAGTAAAAATGTATTTTTAAACAGGAGAGAAACATGTCATTTGGGCTGAGAAGCCCAGTTTACAAGACTGTCCTGTACAGTGTTCACTAAGTTACATATATAACAATACAATAAATAGTAAACAAGACATTACATCATAACATACATTGTATAATAAAAACCACAATGACTTAATATACAAATAGAGAAGGATACAGTATTATGTGCAAGTACAGCTGTAAAATCAGGGCTGACTTTGGCAGAGGCGCCAAATTTAAACTTTCAACAAAGCCTCTCCTCGACTTAAAAGTGTATCCAGAGCTCCTGGACATGAGCAGAGAGGGGAAAAATTCTCCCACCCACACTCCTGTGCCCTCGCGGCTTTTAAATGCCCTTAGAGCCTCCTGTGGATTGGGCAGCACAGGGGGAGGTGCACCTTTAAATAAGAATTCCAGACAAGGGCTGAGGCACCAAGTCAGCAAGTCTCTTCATGCTACTTCAACATTTGCCTGAAAACTTCGACCAGTGGAAGAAGATGCAAGAATAATTTCCACATGGCCTATGAGATTATGGGCAAGAGATAAGACAATAGGGCTAGTATATGGGTAAACCGTGAAAATTGAGAGAGAGAATTTCCTGGGTTAACTTGGGTTACTTTTTTACTTTTTTAAAAATTACAGGAGGGTTGTTGCAAATGGAACTGGAGGGTACAGCACAGGCTGAATTTGTGCCAAAGGTAGGGACTGCAGCCAGATATTAACATACACAGCAAGCAAGAGGAAAGCAGCAGTAGTTTTTGAAACAAATATATAGCTGCTCTTATATGATTACTGTGTCTTAAATGGTGGAAGGGAAGGGATACTAAGGCAAGGTATCTTAAGGGAGTGGGAAGCAAGAAACACTGAGGACTGCACTGGGAAGGCAGAGGAGGGGGGAGTGAAAGCAAGAAAGATTAATTATTGTACAGGAAGATGGGGAGGGCAGGGGTCTCTTAGAAGGGGAGGGAGTCTGGGGTACATAGGAGAAATGAAAACACACCTACCAGTAATTTCTGATCTTCTTGGACGAAGTCTCCACCACTCATTCACACTAGTGGGATTAGCGCCCGGAGGCACTAGGACCATCGAGGAGCAAACTTTTGCTGGAGGTGGCGTGAGAGAGATGGCGCCGCGAGGCATGGCACCAGTGAGCCAGCTGCGGCAATGACCATCTCGTGACGACCCTCCAACCGCCTCAGTACCTTTTTACCAAGGAGGTGCAGCGCAACTAACGTAAAGAGTAAATCTAACCTTAAAAATGGACATAAGATAGTCCGTCGACCCGTGTAAGAAGGGTCAGCAAAGTCCTCACAGCCTAAAGATTTGAGGAGTGAAGACCAACACAGCGGTGAGCTCGGGGATGGAGGGTGGGCGTGTGAATGAGTGGTGAGACTCAGTCCAGAAGATCAAGAATTACGGTGGAGTGCGTAATTTTCATATCTTCCTGGACATGAGTCCACCACTCATTCACACTAGTGGAGAGTACCAAGCTGATAATCCCCAAAGGCAGGAGAGCCAGAGCTCTCGCATCAAGATAGAAGACCATTAAGGATAGTTCTGCCGAGATGCGGAATGTCGCCTGGCATGAACATCAGTGCATAATGTAACAGTATGCACTGAGGCTCCAGGTGGCGTGCAGATATCCGAATTGGAACATTAGATATCTCCGCTAAAGATGCCGCGACCGCCCTAGTAGAGTGAGCGTACACTCTACCCTCCAATTTAACTTGAGCCATGGAGTAGCAATGTCGAAGGCATGCCACTAACCATGATGAGATGCATCTAATAGCGACAGGTTGACCCAGCCGGGTGTCGCTGAAAGAAATAAACAGTTGCTGAGTCTTGCGAAAATTCTTGGTTCTATCTAAATAGAACCGCAAGGCTCTCTTAACATCCAAGGAATGAAGAGATCGTTCCCCTTCATTTTGGAAATTAGCGATAAGAGGAAGTACCAGAGGTTGGTTTAGATGGAATTCTGACACAACCTTGGGAAGAAATTTAGGATGAGTATGGAGAACTACCTTGTCTTTATGGAATACAGTATCGGAGGGCCGTCACCAAGGCATGAATCTCCGAGAACCCGCGGCAGAGGTAATGGCCACCAGGAAGGCAGTCTTCCAGGTAGAAATTTTAGCTCACAGGTAGCTAAGGGCTCGAGGCTTCCGGTGAGCATGTCCAGCTACCAGGTTAATGTCCCAGGTTGCAACTGGACGCCTAACAGGGGTCTGGTATGAAGAATCCCTTAAGAATCTCTTCACCATAGGAAGCTGAGCCAGAGTCAAGGAAGAAACTGGCTCATGGGCAGCTGAGATGGCACTAAGGTGAACTTTAACTGTGGAGTACTGGAGACCTGAGTTTGATAGGTCCAAAAGATACTCCAGAACCTTGTCAGGAGGACAGGAAAAGGGATTCCAAAGGACTTTGCACACCAGAGAAAGCTCCATTTGGGCGTCGTTTTGAATTGGCTGGCTTCGCGCAGCCAGAAGGATGTCCGAGACTCACGAGGCGTTGAATCGATTCACTTCTACCTCTTCAGGAGCCAAGCATGAAGGTGAAGTGATTTTAGTTGGGATGGACCAGCGAACCCTGAGTCAAAGGTTGATTTGCAAGGGAAGTCGTCTGGAGAGCTGCCAACATACTGTTGAGCAGAGAAACCATAGTTGCCGAGGCAGAGGAGCAATGAGAATCATTTTGGTCCCCTGAGACTCGAACGAGGAGAACTCTCTGGATTAGAGGATCGGTGGAGGCGTAAAAAGCGTTTTGTCCACCGCAGTCTGAGCATCCTGACAGAAAATGCCAGGCCGTGGATTTCTGGAGCAGAAGAGGCAGTTTTGCGTTGAGTGGGGATGCAAAAGGTCCAGGTCTGGAGTCCCCACTCTTTGAATAGTGACCGAGCTACGGCTGGATCGAGACCACTCGTGAGGGTCTGCCTCCGTTCTGCTGAGGTGATCCGCTAGATCGTTTGTATACCTGGCAGATAAACCGCCTGAATCAGAGACTTGTGCTCCAGCACCACTCCCACACCCTCATTGCTTCCCTGCAAAGGTAAGAATGAAACACCGCCTTCTTGTTGATGTAATACATCACAGCTTTGTTGTCCGTTTGAAGGAGAATGTTCTTGTGACAAGGATATCCTTCAGAGCTCGGATGCGTGAGGACCGCTCTCATCTCCAGGACATTTATGTGGAGAAGAGTTTGAACTGAGTCCATACACCTTGAGTGTGGAGGGAGCGACAGTGAGCTCCCCATCCCATTAGCGATGCGCCTGTGGTGATGGAGATCTGATGATCCGGGGGAGCAAAGGGGAACCCTTCCAGGAGATTGCTCTCTTGAGTCCACCAGGTGAGAGACCTTCGAAGGGGCTCCGTCACCTTGATGGGATAAGACTGGGGGTGAGAGGTCGGAGACCACTGAGTGGAGAGCATCCATTGAGTGGTTCTCATGTGCAACCGGGCCAGGGGTACAGTGAACACCGAGGACGCCATGAGACCCAACATGCGTTGCATCGAGAGAGCTGTAACCGATTGGTTCTCCCCGATGTAACGGGCCATCCGAAGGATGTCGAGGTCTTCTGTCCTCTGGAAGGAAAGCCTTGGCGGAAGAGGTGTCTAGGCGTCCTATGAAGGAGCCTCTGGGAGGGCTGCAGTTGTGATTTTTCAAATTCAGCAGAATTCCCATGGAGCGTAAGAGAAGTCGTTTTGCACGGCTTCCAAAGTCTCTTGGCTGGAAGGGCTTGCTAGAAGCCAATCGTCCAGGTAGGGAAACACTGAGTCCGATCTTCCTGAGATGCGCCAGAACTGCACAACACTTTGTAAAGACTGCGCCGAGGATAGCCCAAAAGGCAGGACTCTGAACTGATAATGCTGACCAGAGCTACAAACCTGAGGAACTTGCGGTGGGTTGGGTGGATGGGGATATGCTGATAAGCGTCCTGCATATCCAGGGAGGCCAGCCAGTCGTGCGGATGCAGCAAAGGTAACAGGGTACCTAGGGAAATCATTTTGAATTTCTCCCTGGGGAGAAATTTGTTCAACTTTCTGAGGTCTAGAATGGGGCGCATTCCCCCAGACTTCTTTGGAACCAGGAAGTAATGGGAGTAGAACCCTGTGCTCCGCAGATGCGGGGGCACCAGTTCTATTGCCCTGTTGCTTAGAAGGCCCTGGATCTCGGCGGTGAGGAGGTCTGACTGAGAGGCCGACAACCTGGGTTGTCGTCTGGGAGGACAATTCGGGGGGGTTTCCAAAAAATTGAGAGAATAACCCTCGCGAATTATCCGAAGGACCCATTTGTCCGAAGTTATGGACTTCCACTGGTTGTAGAAGTACATCAAACGACCTCCCACCGGAGGAGAAAGTTCCACCTTGGGCAATGTGGATGGAACTTGGGCCAGCAATTCATAAGGTGGCGCTGGGGGCTTTAGGCCCCGCTCTGCAGCTTTCTTTTGAGTTGGGCAGGTTGGCTTTTATGGAAGCTTCCTGCCTCTGCCTCGAAAGGACTGACGACTATGAAACTGACGTCTGTTCACATGCCCCGAGAGGAGCAGGCGGAGGTCTGGCCAACAATGGCCGACCTAGTCTTCTGAGTGGCCTCTAAGGCTTGTTCCACCTGAGGGCCGAAAAGAAAAGAGCCATCAAAGGGCAGCACCATTACCTGCTGCTGAGCATCATTCGTGAAGCAGAAATGCGCAGCCAGGAATGGCGCAGTACAAATACCTGCGGCTGCTGGCGAGCAGCAGTCGGCGATCCATGAGGCTTTGACCTGTTGGTTATTGGACTCAATACCCTAGTAACGGTCAGAAGAAGCTCTGACTTGGAGTCGAATCCGGAAGAGCTTCAACCATTCTTTCAAAGAGTGCCACAGGATATACTCATACTGAGAAAAATAGCCTTGATAACTGGCATCGCATACTTAGAGTGGAGGCAGCAAAGACTCTCTTACCTAATGTATCAATCTTACGAGACTCTTTGTTAATAGGTCGAGCTGTAGAAGTTTGAGGAAGAACGACCTTATCATTCTCTGCCAGGACTACAATAGGATCCGCAAAGGCTTGGGATGCCAAAATGGGACGATCCTTGGGAGCTGAATACTTCTTATCAATGGATTTAGCCACTGAAGGAATAAGAGCAGGATTATTCCATACCATTTGAGACAGCGTCTCGAAGGAAGGCTGGATCGGAGGAGTCAAATCCGTAGGGATCTCCGAAGCATGAAGGTACTGGAGTCTTAATATCTTCCCAGGATCGATGTCTGTAGTCTGGAGAGAAGAGTGGATCTCAGGTTCTTCAACAGAGACTTATAGGACAGGTCCTCGACCACAGGCTCTGTAGCAAAGAAAGATCCTGTTTCCTCCACTTCATCACCCAACCAAGGTCTGGGTCAGGCTCAACATCATCTCCTGATGGTCCAGAAAGGACTGATTGGACAGGAAAGGAGGAAAATTAGGAGAGGAGGAAACAGCAGAGAAACAAGGAGAGTCCCGAGGGCCCCAGCGCCGAAAGGCAAAGGGTTGAAACGGCACCGCAGAGGGGCACGGGCGCCGAAGAGGTACGCGGCACCTAAGCGCGCCGCTCGACCAAGCAGTGCCGCCAACGGGCGCCACGCTGGAACAAGTGGCGCCGCCAACGGCGCCGGCCAGACCCAACGGCGCCAGAGGCCACGCTGGCGCCAAGGACGGCGCCGCAAGACCACGTGAGTGCCGCGGGACGGGCGCCAAGAAGCCGAAAGGCACCAAAACGCCCCTGGCTAGCCAACAGACTCATGGAAGGCGCCGGAAATGCCCCAGGAACCTGGAAAGCCAGAGAAGAAAAAACAGGAGATAAGGGCATCAGTGTGGCCCCGCGCCGCAGCCATGGGAGGGGGAAACACCTGGCGCGGTCACCGGCACGAGAAGGCGCCGCCGCGACTGGGAAGGTCAACCGCCCTACCCGATCGCTGGAGGGCCGGGGCTCCGTGGCACCAAGCCAGGCAGGAGGAACCAACCTCCGAGCCCATCGCTCCATAAGGCGGCCCACTGATGAAACTGCTCATCTGGAGCCCTACCTACAGGCGGGAGGGGCTCCGATGTCGGGGCGGCAGTCACCAGCAGTTGGCGACTCCGAAGAGACAGCGGCAACTAGCTTCGATAACCGACCGTCGGCAGCGCAGACATACCAGAAGGCGACCTTGGTGATGCCTTCTCTTTTTGACCTGTGGGCGAAGAAGGCTGAGGCGACGGTGCGAGAATCGACCGTTTATTTTATGCCGACGGGGGACGCCCATCCCCAGGCATCGGACTGACCGTTGTCGAACCCGCTGAGGAGAAGGAGGCTGACTGGACCCAGCCGGCTGACTGAACAGCTTTCATCACAAGTCTCCCTACCGTCACCTGACCTGCTCATGGTCGACTCCGTCCAGTAGGCCGAGACTTCTTCAAGTAGGTTAAATTTAAAATATTAGAAAATAGAATAAAATTAAGCGATACTACTATCGAGATAATGTTACAAAAAATAAACTGAAAACTATGCGCTAGTTTGAAGTTTGACTCCGACAAGCGGCGACGTCGTCACTGAAGCGCACTCGGCAGCGGAGAAAAAAAAAAACTAAAGCGGTTGGAGGTGTCGCGCGAGAAGGTCGTAGCCGCTCGAGCCGCTGCTCTGCGCCATGCCTCTGCGCCATCTCTCGCGCCGACCCTCCAGCAAAAAGTTTGCTCCCGATGGGTCCTAGTGCCTCCGGCGCTAATCCCACTAGTGTGAATGAGTGGTGGAGACTTATGTCCAGGAAGATCAAGCAGAATAGTGAGGTGCAATGGCTGTGGGGCAGCAGTGTTCATGGAAACACTGCGGAGGATAGGGAGTTGTCCAGTATGTATCAGATTGAGGCAAACAGCAACAGAGATAAACAACCTCTGGGGGGAGGTGGTGGAGCAGTGGAAGGGCAGAAGGGTGGAGGGGGAAGTTACAATGGCAGTAGGGGGTATGGGGAGCTGTACAAATGGAGAGGGAGGGAGGGAAGGAAGGAAGAGACTAGCTGGGGGCATTGAGAAAAGGGGCAAGGCAGAGGGGGATAAGGAGGAAATAGGCTCAGACCAAGCTGTTGGGGTAGCAATGGGTGGCAGGAGATGAGGAGAAAAGGGGAAAGAGATTGAAGGGACTCAGGGAAGGGCAAATACCTCAATATCAAGGGGAGGAAGAGCATCCACTGGGGGGGGGGTATTATGGTATCCAACAGGTTCACACCTTTGTTAGATGGGATGAAGCAGGTCTGGAGGGAGTATAAATATGCAAAGGCAGGCAGCGCTCCAGTGGAACAGCAGGTGCTGGAAAAATATAAATATCAAGTGCAGCAAATGAACCAGCATCCCAGACTCCAGAAAAATTCAGTGAGTGATTTATTAAAAGTCAGTCAGGATACTTACAATTGTAAGCAGTAAATCATACACATAAATAGTGAATTTCAGTTTCACACTCCACTTCCAGCCTCAGCGCTTCAAAGTTATGCTACTCCATCAGGAGGCATGGGAGGGAGTGGAGGAAGAAGCAAGTAGGGGGGATGGGCAGATGGGAAGGGAGAGAGAGTGGTGTGGTTAGGGGAGATCTAACAAGGCAGGGAAGCCAGTGAATATGGGTTGGAGGGATATAGGGGAAGGGATAGAAGAACAGGAGAAGGAGATGCAGGAGAGAAAATGAATGAGGAAGGGGTGCAGAAGGCACAGGGGAGAAGGCAGACAAGGAAGGGGGCAAAGGGAGAAAAGTGTGAGGGAGTAGCACAGGAGGAGACAGGGGCAATCATGGGAAGCAGGAAAATAGGGGACGCCAGAGAGGTATAAACAGGGGAGCGGGGGGAGGAGAGGGATTCGGCCGACAAAAGGCTGGACTCTTTCGCCACGGGGAGAACAGGTGGAGAACTGGGGCGGGGACCAGGGGGAACTGGTAGGCGGCTCAGGACAGGGGGGTGCAGTTAGGAAGATAGGGACCAGAAGGGAGGGTCCACCAGAAACAAGATCAGATTCATCAGCTGTACAGGTGGAGAAAGCCATGGTATTTGGGGGCTCCATCATTAAGGGGATTTACTGGATCAGGAGGGTCCTACCTACAGGCAGAGGTCAGTATTTTGTGAACTGGAGATGCAGGCTGGGAGGGCAATGCAAAAAAAATCAGGGAATGTGCAAGGGTGGTGGGGAAACCACACCTAATCATTCACTTGGGGACAAATGACCTGGCAAGCAATGATGTGGAGGAGGTCCAGAGGAGGTTCAAGACACTGGCAAAGGGATGCATGGAAGAGGCAAGATCCTTGGCATTCTCAGAAGTCTTGCCAGTCCCCAGTGCCAGCACTGCTGGGTAGAAAAGGATTAGAGAATTCAATGAATGGCTCAGGGAATGGTGCTGGAAAGAAGGGTTCACTTGTATAGGAGTGTGGGCGATACATGTGAGGATGATTTATATTGGAAGGATAGGCTACATCTGAGTGGGGGGGGGCAAGAGTGCTGAGGGGGTCTACAAGGTTATACTGATACAGTCTTACGGGGGTGGTTTAAACTGGTGGGGGGGGAGGGTACAAGGCCAGGAAGGAGAAGAGTTTGACAGGAAGAGAGAATGGACCAGCTAGCACTCCCCCGTCTAAGGGAGCAGAAAGGGAGCAGACATGGAAGGGAGGGTGAGCAGAGAAGAGAAGAGAAGGGTATACGGTGGAAAAGACTTTCTGCAAATGCCAGGAACTTGTGGAATAAAATGGTGGACTTAGAGGCCCTAATGGTGAAGGAGGGCCTGGATATTGTAGCCGTAATGGAGACCTGGTGATCCGAGCATCAGACATGGGAAGTAGGTATCCTGGGGTACAGGTTTTTCAGGAAGGACAGGGCTGGTAGAAAGGGGGGTGGGGGTTGCATTGTACATCAGGGATGATATTAAGGCGACAGAAGGGCAGAAGGAGCTAGGAAAGGCAGAAGTCTTGTGGGTCACGCTAGAAAAGCGGTGTGGGGCATCAATAAGGCTAGGGGGTGACTTACAGACCTCCAGTGCAGGGGGAGGAAGTGGATAGGCAGATGTTGCAGGTGGTTCAATGGATGACATTCAAGGGGGAGATTCTGCTGGTGGGTGACCTTAACCTCCCAGATGTTGACTGGGCTATCCCATCAGCTAGGTCGGCCAGGAGCGGACAGATCCTCGAGTCACTTCAGGGAGCTTTCCTGCCACAGCTGGTGAGGGAGCCCACTAGGGGTGGCAGCATACTCGATGTTGTCCTCATCAATGAGGATAGTGTGGAAGGAGTTGAAGTGGGGGTCAGCCTAGGTGCAAGCGACCATAAGACAGTGAGCTTCAAAGTTAGGACAGGGAACGAAGCAAGTCGACCATCACAGGGGTCCTGGACTTCAGGTGGGTGGATTTTGCCAGAATGAGGGAGGTATTCAGGAACAAAATAGAGTGGAAGGAGAAACTAGGGAAAGTGGAGAAATTATGGAATTCAGTTGGGGGAGGGGTTACTAAAAGCCATGGAAATCTGCATGAGGAAGGTGAGGAAGAACGGAAAAGAAAAAGGCCGCTCTGGTTCACCAGGGAAGTGAGGGGGGACAACTGGGGAAAGAAAAAGGGCGTTCAGAGCATATAAGAGGACATGGGGCAGAAAACAGGGAAACTTACAGGGAGTAGCTGAGGGCGGCAGGGCAGAAGATTAGGAAGGCAAAAGCAGAAACAGAGAAGAGGGTTGCTAAACAGGCCAAAAGGGGTGATAAAACTTTTTTCTGGTATATAGGAGACAAGAGAAAAGCAAGGCAGGGGATAGTAAGGGTGAAGGGAAGGGGGAGTACAAGTGGAAGGGGACTTCGAGAAGGTGGAGGTGCTAAATAGGTACTTCTGCTTGGTCTTCACGGTGGAAGGGGAAGGAAGGGGACCTGTATTAAGGGAGAGGGGAATGGATGACATAAAGGTGAATCCTAGCCCAATCAGTGAGGACAGGGTTAGAGGTGGAATTAGGTAGGTTGAGGGTGGACAAGGCTATGGGTCCAGACGCTCTGCATCCTAGGGTACTCACAGAACTAAGGGAGGAGCTGGTGGCATCTCTGGCGAGGTTGTTTAACTTGTCCCTGGATACAGGGTGTTTGCCAAAACACTGGAAGAAGGCAATCATGGTGCCACTTCACAAGAGTGGCAGCAGTGAGAAGGCAGGCAATTATCACCCGGTCAGCCTCACCTCAGTGATGGGCAAGGTGATAGAAGTGATATTAAAGGAAAGGGTGGTCAGCTACTTGGTGGAAAGTGGGTTGCAAGACGTCTGTCAGCATGGCTTCACTCAAGGGAGGTCATGCCAGATGAACTTGATTGAGTTTTTCGATTGGGTGATGAGAGTGGTAGATCAGGGAGGGGCCTGGGGGTGTGGCCTATCTGATCTTCGGGAAGGCATTTGACACTGTCCCCCACAGAAGGCTGGTAAATAAGCTGGAAAGCAATGCTGGCCCGCTGGCGCAGAGGGTTGAGGCGCTGGATGCCACACCTCGCACCATGCCGACGACCTGGGTTCGGGAACGAGCCTGAGTTGTTGGAGGGGAAGGGAGAGGATGTGACCGGCTGCCGGCTGGCAGCCCTCTGCCTCGGGAAGGTGTAAGAGGTGTCCTCGGAGCTTGGCCACCCCCTGGTGGAGGCTGGAGTGGCGGTGCCGATCTTGGGGACTGCTGGCGTTAGGCCAAGGGAGGGTTGAAGAGACTGGCACTGGAGCTGTGGTGCGCATGCGCCACCACTTCTGGGGTCTCGGGCGTAGGACCATGGGGAGTAAAAATGGAGGAAACAGCAGGGACCACCGAGGATGATGCCTCTGGACCGGCTCAGGGGATCTGCCGGGGCGCTCATGGCTCCTTAAGACCCCGAAGGACCCCTACACTGGTAGGGTTGGCGGACGATGAGGAGTACCTGCTGCAAGAGGATAAAGTCAAAAAAAAAAAAAACTGGAAAGCTTGGGGTGGGACAGAAAATAAGGTGGGTGGAGAACTGGCTAATGGGCAGAAGCCAAAGGGTGGTAGTAAAGGGGGTACATTCTAGGGAGGTAGAGGTGACGAGCGGGGTCCTCCAGATGTTGGTGCTGTGGCCCATCCTGTTTAACATCTATATCAGCAACATAGCGGAGGGGCTGCAGGGGAAGGTCTGCCTATTTGCAGATGATACAAAGACCTGCAATAGGGTGGACACCCCAGAGGGAGTGGAGGCTATGAGGGAAGATCTAAGATTGTTGGAGGCGTGGTTGGAAACCTGGCAGCTGAAATTCGGTGCCAAAAAGTGCACAGTAATGCACATGGGGTGGAATAACCTGCAAGCAAATTACACACTGGGTGGGGGGGAAGAGAGTAATTAACGCAACTGAGCAGGAAAGGGATCTGGGGATTATAATTTCAGATAACCTTAAGGTGGGGACCCAATATAGCAAGGTGGTGGGCAAAGCAAATGGAATGCTGGCATGCATAGGAAGAGGTAAAACAAGCAGAAGGAGGGAAGTGCTGATGCCACTTTACAAATCCATGGTGAGGCCTCACCTGGAGTATGGGATCCAGTTCTGGAGACCTCACCTACATAAGGACATAGATTAGATTGAAAGGGTTCAGAGAAGGGCTACCAAGATGGTGCATGGGTTGAAGGGGAAGTCCTACAAGGAGAGGTTGGGGGAGTTGGATCTGTATCTGCTGGAGACCAGAAGGGAGAGGGGGGGACATGATAGAAATGTTTAAGAACGTGAAGAGGATTAATAAGGCAGGGGGAGCTTATTCACAGGAAAAGTAGGAGCTAGAACTAGGGGTCATAGTCTAAGGTTAGAAGGGGGAAGGTTTAGGGGCAATGTGAAGGGGCATTACTTCACTGAGAGGGTGGTGGAGCCCTGGAACATTCTGCTAGAGGAGGCGGTGGGGGCCGAAACAGTGGAGGGATTCAAAAGGTCATGAGACAGACACAAGGGTTTGAACAGGGGACGAAGGGGGGAATCTCTGGACGAGGGGGACAAGTAGGGAGGGTGTAAGAAGCAGGCTCAATGGGCCAAAAGAGTCCTTTTCTGCCATCACATTTCTATGATTCTATGAAAGCACCCTGAAAAAGGAGACAGACACAGAGGAGTGTGGGGAATGGAGGGAGGGACAGCATGGCTTGCTGCAAGACATTCTCTCAAAGATCTACTGTTATGGTAATTCTTATGTATCTGTTCTATCTTCTTCAAGGATATCTCTTGCAGCAAGCTACACCTTTGGAATGAGTCCCAAGCAGTACCAACAGAGGGACAGTCTGGGTGGCTAGAGACAACAGGACCACAAAAGGAGGCCATGTAACCCAGCTAGGTTGAAGCTTGCCCGTCTTCTAGAGGCAATATCCAGACTGTAACGTGTAGTGAAGGTGTGGACAGTACTCCAGGTAGCAGCTGCCCAAATCTCAGCAGCTGAGACATTTCTAACACATGCAGCTGAAGTGGCCATGCCTCAGACTGAGTGGACATGCACAGGACCAGGAAGCTCCTTATCGTACTTCCTGTAACAAAAGATAATGCAGTGTGCCAACCATTTGAACAAGCACTGCTTTGAAACTGGGACGCCCTCTTTTGCCGGGTGAAAGAAAAACAGTTACGAGGACTTCCTACCATCCATCGTACAGTGAACAAAATAGCAGAGTATTCTATGTACATCTAAGGTATGGAGCAATGCTTCCTCTAGACTGGCATGCTTTGGAAAATACACAGCTAGGTGGATGGATTGATAAGAATAAACTCAGACACCACCTAGGCAGAAACTTATGATTGGTACACAAAGACATCCTTTCTTTGAGGAAATGCATATAAGGAGGTTCACCCATGAGCACCTGGAGCTCTGAAATCTTCAGATCAGAAGACATATCAACTAAAAAATTATGCTTTCCATGACAGAAAGTGTAGCTCGCAAATTGTGGCTGGCTCAAACAGAGCCAAAGTAAGCTTCTTTAAAACAAAATTCAGATCCCTAGGAGGAGCTGCGTTGTGGATGGGAGGCTTCAGGTGTAGGATGCCTCTCAAAAATGTATGGTGCACATCCAGTTGGGCCACTATGCGGCCATCAACAGGCACGTGGAAGGCTGAAATGGCTGACAGGTGAACCGTAATGGAAGAGTACTGCAGCCTGGCATTGAATAGAGACAGCAAATACTCCAGAATCCGAGTCACTGGACAAATGAAAGGATCTAGGTGGTGGGAAGCAGTCCTCAGAGCAAAAGCGCTTCCACTTCATGAAAAAAGGGACCCTGGCAGAGGGTGTCGTGGTGGCCACCAGGACACCAACCACTTGCTGGGAAACTCCCAAGCCTCACAATGGCTGTTTCTTCAGGAGACACACATGGAGAGGAAAACACTTGAGGTAGAGTGCCCTACCCCTGTGGCAGCAAGCCGAGGCACAGAGGCAGAGGTACATGGGGTTTCACGGTCAGCTAGTGCAGTAAAAAGAACAAGATCTAACTATGCCAGGAGGCAGCCATGAGGACCAGAGTGGCCCTGTCTACCTGAAGTCTGATCCGAACCCTCTTAATAAGGGGAAGGGAGGGCATAAAGGGACCTCCCTTTCTAGGAGAGGGACAATGCATCTTGCCAGGAAACTCCAGGCCCTGGAGTGAGCGAGCAGGGACACAGCAGTTTTGCATTGAATGGGGATGCAAAAAGATGCAGCTCTAGATAACCCAATCTGTTAAACAGGTCTTCAGCCACTGAAGTTGGCAGCGCCCACTCATGCGTTCTAGACTGTGACACAGTTAACCTGTCTGCCAGGACATTTTGGATGCCTGGAACATGGACTGCCGACAGCCCCAGACCATGTGCTGGAGCCTAATACCAGACCCTCATCACTTCCTGACACAGAGAATAAAAAGGCGTCCCCACTTCATTTCATTTCATTTTATTTTTTAGACTTGTAAATCTGATGAGTAAGTTTGCCCATTTTCACAGATGACAAGTTACAATACTACAAAAGACAAAATACAAAACATAGTAACTTATACAATACAAAATACATCAAAATTTGACAATTACATAATAATTTGTGGTCAGCAGTTACATTCAAGCTTATTAAAAAGCCACTGCTTAAGACGAGTTCTACAGTAGTGAACAGTCTTACAGTCGGCTGGGTCAACTGGAACAGTGTTATAAAATAAGGGTGCTCAATACAAAAGTGACCTTTGGCCCACTGTTTTTTTGAAGAACGATATTTAAAATAAAAATCTACTCCGAGACCTAGTTCTATAAGGATGATGGAGTCTTGTTTGTTGACGTAGTGTAGTGCACTGCACTGATGCTGTCCATCTGCACCAACAGATGGCCAGGGGACAGATGGGTCTGGAGGGCTTGAAAAGCATTCAGAATGGCCCTTACTCCTAGGATACTTACGTGGAGGGAAACCTCCACTGTAGTCCGTGTGCCTAGCGAGGCCCCAGAAGTGTTCCCCAGCTAAGCCCCGAAGTATATGAGGCAAGAATCTGCTGAAGGGATGAAAGGAGGAGGGAACCCCTTCCAACAAAGGACTGGTGTCGATCCACCACTAGAGCACCTCTCAGATAGAAAAAGTGACTAGAACCTGCTGTTCTAGAGCATCGGTGCGCTGCTCGCATTGGACTCCTAATGTCCACTGAGGGATCCGCCTGCTCAGCCACGCCAAGGGTACCAAGACACTGGCTGTCGTCATCAAGCCCGACAATCTCAGGAAGGTCCTAGGTGTGACGAAAAAATTACTCACCTTAGTAATTATGCTTCTAATGGAGTCTTGCTGTATTCTTACAATTGCAGTTAGCTCCAGCACTTGAACTGCCCCGGAGAGTAGAGGGTTAAATTTTTATGCAGGGCATAGAACGTTGAGCTTGAGCTCCGTGGAAGACTCTGTCTGCAGTGCTTTGAAACCAAACCATCAGATTCTTACGAGCTAAAACTCACTGACCTATAAATGTGGAAATTGAAAATTTCTACTAGCCAACTGGCGACAAAAGGTTTTTAGATTCCCAAAAGAAGACTAAAGTCAGGAAACCCCAAAATGAAAAAAAAACAGGTAGTAAAGCATGAAAAGATTGCTAAATAATAAACACAAAGCACCCACATCAAAAGGAAGTGTGATGAAGACACTCCTGAGGTGCAACACTGCACCTGCCCACCCACTTCCCAAAAACCAGGTTCTGAGAGGGGAGGCAGGGAAGGAGGTCAGAATACAGCAAGACACCATTAGAAGAAACATAATTACTAAGGTGAGTAATTTTTTCTTCAAGCAACATGAAGTCTTGCTGTATGCTGACAATTGCAGACTACCAAGCAGTAACTCCATAGGGGAGGGACAGAACCTACTTTGGGAACACGCTCTGAAGTACTGCTGTGCCAATCCGAGCATCACTTCTAGCCTGGATATCCAGAGAGTAATGCTTGGTAAAGGTATGGACTGTTTTCCAGGTGGCTGCTTGGCAAATTTCTAGCAAAGGAATATCCCTGGCAGCAGCCAGAGAAGCAGCTGTACCTCTAGTGGAATGAGCCCTCAGGCCTGAGAGCGGAATTTTTCCTAGTTTCTCATAGCAGAATTGTATACAGGATACAACCCACCTAGCAATAGTTCTCTTGGTAGCAGGTTTGCCCTTACCTACTTCCCCATAAGTGAGGAACAACTGGAGGAGTCAAACCTGTGACCCTTTGTACGTTCCATGTAGTAACTAAGGGCTCTTAACATCTAAACTGTGTAACCTCCTCTCTCCTGAGGAAGAGTGATCAGCAAGGCCACTGGAAAATTGCGGAAAAGGTTACCCAAAATTGCGGAGCATTATGCAGAAATTGTGGGAAATTGCAGGGGTTCGACTACAGACCCTGAGTGCTTCACAATAAATCTTTTATTGTTTTCTACGGCATATATTGGTCATTATAAATTGCTACATGAATACACTAACACCTGAATATGTGTAAAACATAAAGAAAAGTTTGTGTTCCTAAAAAGAATACTAAACTGATAAGCTATCGTAAGCGTTGCCTATCTACCAAAATGTAAAAGCGTCTGCCTCATACAGTGCTAAACAGATTCTATAAAGTGAGCCACAGAAAATCAATATTAAATAAAGCTAGAAAAAAAAAATGTGTTTCAAACAACATGAAGTCTTGCTATATTATGACAATTGCAGTATGACCGCAGGTTAGAACTGCTCCGGAGGTGAAATAATTAACTTCCATGCAAAGCATGGAATCTTGATCGCGAGCTCGGTTAAGGAAGCTCTGTCTGCTTGCTTTCAAACCAAAACCGTCAGATTCTTTACTCCGCCTCACTGAACAGTCGCTCCGGAGATTTTCTCCTTTTGCTCGGTTCATTTCGCGGTTTAAAACAGTTTTAAAGTTTAAAATTCGTCTTTATTTAACCGCAACCGTTCGGTTCAAGCTCTGTCTGTGGTAACGTAGTAATAGATAGGTTTTACATACGAATTCTGTGTGGAACTTGTAAAACATTTATCGGTTCGGTTTGATCCGAATAGGTTGCATTTTTAAATTGCTAGTCCTTTTTAGAGTGTGGTTCCCGGTTCCTATTGGTTCTAAAAAGAACGGATTTCCTTACGTTTTTTTCCACGGCCCGTGACACGGTTGGGAACCGATAGGAGAGTCTTGCTTGGCGGATTGCCATAAACGGGCAAGTTTTTGGTTAGGCTGGCATAATGTCTGAGAAACCCAAAAGAAAAACCGGGCCCACTGGGTTTCAGCACTGTGAGGTTTGTGGGGAAGCCTTTGCCAAGGCTGACCCTCACACCTCCTGTGTTTATTGCCTGGGGTTTGACCACCTCGATTCAGACTGCCAGATTTGCAAGAATTTCCCTGCTGCCACCGTTGAAAAGAGAGTTGGTAGGCTCAGGGAAAGAGAGGCCAAAAAGTCCGCTGACCCGGATGGCCAGCCCGGTTCGGTGCCAACCGAACCTGAGGGAGTGCCCTCTGACCAGGGCCATACTTCCTCGGGCAAACGAAGAGCTGGCTCCGAGGAGCCAGTTCCTGCAAAAAGGACTAGAAAGTCTGCTGCTGTGGAAAAAGTCCTTTCCCCAACAGCTGAAGAGATAGCCAAAGCAATCCAAATTGTCCAGTCTCTTTCCCCGGTTCCTGAACCGTCCCCATCTGGGAGACGTTCGGTTCATCATGTCCCATCGGTTCAGGATTATGATTTTGAGGAATTTTATGAACCATGGAAGGAGTGAAGGTAATTATGGCCTGGAAGATCTGGACGCACCTATTGAGCCAGATACCTCTCCAGACAGACCTTTAGGGGTTCCCCCCTAGACTTTCTGAGTCCCCTGCTCATTTTATTTTTTACAAGAAGGTTGCTGAAACTCTTCAGCTTCCTGTTGAGGAAGCTGTGGATGATCAGGAAGAGCCTGATTATGTAGAAATGATGGATATTCCAGAATCTAAGAGACTGTCTATTCCCCTTCATAAATCTTTCAGGAAACGGACAGTAAAAGTTTTAAAAACTCCTCATTCTATACCTCCTGTGGATAAAAGGATGGACAGAAGGTATACCTTATCAGGTTCTGACATAGAATTTCTCACACAGCAATGCAGCCATGTGGGTGTCGTGCAGGCTGCAGCTTGTGACAAGGCAAATATCCCCCTAGCTTCACATCCTGCTGAAAAGGACTCCAGGAAGACTGATGCTATGGCTAAGAAACAGTACATGGCAGCATCCTTGGGGCTCAGACAAGCAAATTACATGGCTTATGCTGCCAGATACCAGAAATCCAGATGGGATACTGTTCTGGCTCTAGTCAAACAACTCCCTGACAAGTTTGCCAGGGATCTGGAACAGGTAGCTTTAGATGGTATTGAGGCATCAAAAATGCAATTTCATGCTGCAGTGGACTCTAATGATGTATCTTCCAGAGTTATGGCTACTTCTGTGGCTCTTCTCAGAATGGCCTGGCTCAGATGCACCACATTGTCTCAGGATACCCAGTCAAAATCCATTGATTTTCCTGTGATTGGCAATTCTCGGTTTGGAGAGCAAACAGAGAATTATATGAAGAAAATGGATGAATACAGGACCACCTATCTGAGTGCACAGGCCAAAGAAAGGCAGGTCACTCCTCAGAAGCAGCCCCCCAGGGGCAGAGGCAGGCCTTTTTATAGGCCTTTTTATCAGGCTCAAGCCTCTTCTTCCGCCTATATCCAGAGGGGATTCTTTAGGGGAAGGGGCAGGAGGGTTCAAGCAGGCCTGCTTCCTCCTCAGCCCAAAGCCCCGCAGAGCAACCTGATGGGGTAGCCAGGGCCGCTTCTCTTCTACGGTGAGGGGCAGGCTGGTTTACTTTGTCCAGGACTGGAAGTCTCTCACATCAGAAAAGTGGGTCCTGGAAGTAGTAAGCCAGGGACTGGTCCTCAGCTTCAAAAAATTTCCGAAGCTGAGGGCCAGATCTTTTCCTCCTGCATCTCCATCGGAGGCACTCGCCTTAGAGTCAGAGTTCTCCACCCTCCTCGCTCTCAGAGCCGTGGAAAGGGTTCCACCCCTACACCAGGGCAAGGGGTTGTACTCCAGGTACTTCCTTACCCCAAAAAAGACAGGAGAATGGCGGCCCATCCTGGATCTCAGATACCTAAACAAGCACCTTTTAAAACCAAAGTTCAAAATGGTGACTCTGGCAATCATTTTACCTCCCCTAAGGCCAGGGGACTGGCTAGCATCCCTGGACCTCAAGGATGCCTACTTTCATATTCTCATCAGAAGCTCCCACTGAAAGTACCTCAGGTTCCAGCTGCCCTCAGGCCATTACCAGTTCAGGGCAATGCTCTTCGGACTTACTTCGGCTCCAAGGGTATTTACCAAGTGCCTGGCAGTAGCAGTTACTTGCCTAAGAAGGCAAAAGATTTCCATCTTTCCTTATTTGGACGATTGGCTCATTGTAGGACAATCCCAGATCAGAGTCAACCTACATCTTCAGATAACCCAGCAACTGCTTACGTCACTAGGTTTCCTTCTGAATCTCTCAAAGTCAGTACTGGAGCCTGTCCAGCTCCTAACCTTCATAGGCGCAGAGCTGAACAACCAGGAAGCCAGGGCCTTCCTCCCTCTAGACAGGGCAAACGCCCTTGTCTCCCTGGCCTCTTCATTCACCCTGCAGGTGTCTCGACCAGCAAGGCATTTTCTGCAGCTCCTAGGGCACATGGCTGCTTCCACAGCAGTAGTGCAAGGAGCAAGGTTTCAAATGAGAGACATTCAGTTCCATTTGAGCGCCTTTTGGTCACAAAGAAAGGATCCTCTTACCAAACTGATCCCAGTTACTCGAACCCTGATCCAAGCCCTTCAGTGGTGGTAGGATCAGAGCAATCTGAGACAAGGAGTTCCCTTTGTCACTCAGCCTCACTCATTAATCCTTACTACAGATGCATCCCTCTTGGGGGGCCCACATGGGCGACCTCACTACCAGGGACTGTGGTCCCACAGGAATCTCTACTCCACATCAACCTGTTGGAGCTCAGAGCAGTTTTTCTAGCACTTCAAGCTTTCTCAGAATCTGTTCAGAACAAGGCTGTGCAGGTCAGAACAGACAACACCACCACAATGTGTGTACATCAACAAACAGGGGGCACTCGGGTCTACGGCCTTGTGCACCGAAGCCATGAAGTTGTGGTCTTTGGCGTACTCCCTGAACACCTCCCTTTCGGCAGTTCATCTCCCAGGCAAAGACAATGTCCTGGCAGATGCTCTCAGCAGGATCTCTCAGGGCCATCACGAGTGGTCCCTGGATCCCCTGGTTCTGGGAGTGGTATTTGCCAAATGGGGCACTCCGCAAATAGATCTCTTTGCAGCTCCAGACAATCATCAAGTTCCTCTCTTTTGTTGCAGGCCCCCAGTCTTGGGCTCAGTCCCTCTGGACGCCTTAGCCTTCAGCTGGGAAGGGAAGTTCCTCTCTGCCTTCCCTCCTTTCCCTCTCCTGTTCAAAGTGCTGGTCAAAATCAGAGCCCAATCCTGCAGGGTCATTCTGATTGCCCCGGATTGGGCCAGGCAACCCTGGTATCCTCTCCTCCTGTCCTTAGCAGTCCATCCTCCCCTGTGCCTTCCCAAGAACCACAATCTGTTAACATGTGCCCAGGGAAGGGTTTGGTACCCGAATCTCAAGTCTCTCAATCTCAAGGCCTGGTTCTTGAAGAGCTAGAGTTGCTGGCCTACCCCTCTCTCAAGGTGTAATGGATATACTCAAGGCTTCTAGGAAGCCTTCTACCAGGGCTACTTATAACTCCAAATGGAAAAGATTTTCCATATGGTGCTCGGAAAAGAATATTTTCCCAGACACAGCTGATTTACCCACAGTCCTAGATTATATGGTCCATCTAAACACTTTAGGGCTGAGACCAGCTACCCTGAAGGTACATTTGGCAGCTGTCTCTGTTTTTCTTTCAGCAGGTAAACCCTCTCCTCTTTCTTCTCACCCTGTATTTACCAGGTTTTTTAAGGGTTTGCTTCACACTAACCCTCCATTCAGGGACCCTGCCCCTGCCTGGGACCTCAATGTTTGCATTGCTCAACTCATGCAACCTCCTTTTGAGCCCTTGTCTTCAGCTGAGCTCAAGTTCCTGACTTGGAAAACTGTGTTTCTGGTAGCTATCACCTCTGCCAGACGCATAAGTGAATTACAAGCATTGTCAGTGGAGCCAGACTTTATCTCCTTTCACAGAGATAAGGTAGTCCTTCGGACTAATAGGAAGTTCCTGCCTAAGGTGGTTTCAGATTTCCACCTTAATCAGTCTATTTCTCTTCCTGTTTACCTCACTGATCATTCTTCCTCTGGTGAGAGAAGGCTGCACAGCTTAGATGTAAAGAGGGCACTTAGCTACTACGTAGAGCGTACCAAGGGTCACAGGTTTGACTCCCTCCAACTGTTCGTCACTTATGGTGAGGTTGGGAAAGGGAAACCTGCCACTAAAAGATCCATCGCCAGGTGGATTGTCTCTTGTATCCAATTCTGTTATGAAAAGTTGGGTAAGACCCCCCCCCCTCAGGCCTGAGGGCTCACTCTCCAGAGGGGTACAGCTGCTTCTCTGGCTGCTGCCAGGGACATCCTATTCTAGAGATATGTCAAGCAGCTACCTGAAAGCAGTACACACTTTTACCAAGCATTATTCCTTGGACATTGAAGCTAGGAGTGATGCTCGGTTTGGCATAGCTGTCCTTCAGAGCCTATTCCCTAAGTAGGTTCTGTCCCTCCTCCATGGGGGTACTGCTGTGTAGTCTGCAATTGTCATAATATAGCAAGACTTCATGTTGTTTGAAGAAAAAATTACTCACCTTAGTAATGTTGTTTCTTCTAATGGAGTCTTGCTATATTATGACCTCCTTCCCTGCCTGCCCCTCTCAGAACCTCATTTTTGCGCTGTGGGTGGGCATCACAGTGTTGGCACTCTGTTTTTCTTGCCACTTTGTTGTTTTGATTCACCCTCCTTAGGGTGAGTGTGTTTTTATTTCATTTTTGGGTCTCCTGACTTGAGTCTTTTTTGAGACCAACAAGTGTGTTTGTTAGGTACTAGCCAGATGGCTAGTGTGAGGTTTACAGCTTCCACAAGAACATTAGTGAGTTTTAGCTCGTAAAGATCTGTCGGTTTTGGTTTGAAAGCAAGCAGACAGAGCTTCCTTAACCGAGCTCGCGCTCAAGATTCCATGCCTTGCATGGAAGTTAACTATTTCACCTCCGGAGCAGTTCTAACCTGCGGTCATACTGCAATTGTCATAATATAGCAAGACTCCATTAGAAGAAACAACATTACTAAGGTGAGTAAATTTTTCTTCTGGCTGTAGAATAATGTAGCCTAATCAACAACTGTTTACAGTGCTCTGCCTGCTATTCACCCACTTTGGTACAAGTAAAAAATAAGCAGATAGAGTGGTGAATAACTGAGTTTTAGTAAAATGTTGTTAAAGTGTTTAATGGTCACAATTTGTACTGTAGGAACCGTACACTATTTTTGAAATCTCATATTTAAATTTTAAATCTGGGGGTTATTTGGGGCTGGCAGTATAATCTAGAGGTTAGAGTAACAAACTGTGAATGAGTTGACAACATCTAGCAGACCTGGGTTTGATTCCCACAAACTCCACTTGCATACTGTGTGATTCTGAGCAAGTCACTTAACCTCCTCAGTGCTCCTGGGTTGTAACCTGAAAACAAGCACTTGTGCCTAGTGGGCCTTACACAGTTACCAAAACATGTAAAAAAAATATCAATATATTTTTACTGTATCATACAGTAGTCAGGGTACTCTGTAATTTACCTTTGTTTTACTCTGGCTGAAGTGAGTTTGTTTAAAGATAAATGTTCAGATACATTTTGTGTTTTATAAGCTTGTTTTTAGGCTTTAGTCAGGTTTTTATTGTAGTCTTTGCATGTGAGCATTTAGATGGTAGATTGCTAAGAGTGAGATCACTGTTAGCAACTAGCTTATTCAAGTTTAAAATTGGCCCATCCAAAAATCCTCACCTGTTTGAATCAAAACTAGTCTGAATGAAAGTATGCTCACAAAGAAAAACTTGCCCTGCCACTTACAAAAAGGCTTCATAGTTAGCAACCATTTAAGTGAATGGGATAATTTGCACCTTTTCTCACATCTTCTGTTTCAGTCGGTGTGGCAATAAAATATTTTCTGATAGACTACTTCAACACAAAACAAATGTTAGGTGTTTAAGTGTACTTATGCTTGGTCAGTGGATTTTGAAACCAAACAAGACAAGGATTCAAAATAAATCAGTGTCACATAAAACCCTTGACCTACCTTGCACTGCATTGTTTCAGCCAAACCTAAGTCTGCATGCAAAATTGTCAATATATTTGAGAGTATTTTATTTAAAATGTTAATACTTTTTACACAGTTCAACATAAAAACTCAAAAACTGCAAGAAATTACGGAACATGTCAGTTTTTGCGGAGAATGGTGAAAATTGCAGATTCCGCAAAAAAATTGCGGCCCAATTTTCCAGTGGCCCAGGTGATCAGTGAAGAATACAGGAAGAGACATAGACTGGTTTAAATGGAAATCCGAAACCACTTTGGGTAAGAACCTCCTATTGGTTCTAAGGACCACTTTATCTCTATGGAATGAAATAAAGTCAGGCTCTACTGACAGAGCTTGCAATTCACTGATACGTCTGGCAGAGGTAATAGCTACCAAAAACACAGTTTTCCAAGTCAAGTACATAAGCTCTGCTGAGGACACAGGCTCAAAAGGAGGTTGCATAAGCTGAGCAATGCAAACATTCAAATCCCAGGCAGGAGCAGGATCCCTAAAGGGGGGATTGGTATGAAGCAATCCCTTAAAACATTTACAGAATACAGGGTGAGATGACAGTGAAGAAGGCTTGCCCACTGACAGAAAAGCAGAAACAGCTGACAAATGTACTTTGAAGGTAGCTGGTCTGAGACCTAAGCCATTAAGATGAACCATATAATCCAGGACTGTAGACAAATCAGCAGTGTCTGGGGATATGTGCCTCCTGGAATACCAAATGCTGAATCTCTTCCATTTGGAGTTAAACGTTTTTCTGGTGGCAGGCTTTCGAGAGGCTTTGAGAATATCCAGAACCCCTAGGCACAGATGCAAGTCTGCATATTCTAACTCTTCAAGAGCCATGCCTTGAGATTGAGGGACCGAAGATTGGGGCACCAAATCCTCCCCTGAGAGGAGGATAACAGGTTGTAATTCCTGGGAAGAAACAGGGGAAGATGGACAGCAACAGGGGGTACCAAGGCTGCCTGGCCGAGTCCGGAGCAATCAGAATCACTTTGCAAGGTTGTGACCTTATCTTGACCAGAACTTTGAAGAGTAGAGGAAAGGAAGGGAAGGCATAAAGAAATTTCCCTTCCCAGTTCAAAATCAGAGCATCCAGAGGGACTGATCCCAAGACTGGGGGTCTGTAACAAAACAGAGGAAGTTGGTGATTGTCTGGGGCTGCAAAGAGATCTATCTCTGGAGTGCCCCACTTTGAAAAGATGACTTTCAACACCGAAGGGTCTAGAGACCATTCGTGATGGCCTTGGAAGATCCTGCTCAGTGCATCTGCTAGCACATTGTCCTTCCCTGGAAGGTGGACTGCCACCACGGAGGTCTGTAGAGAATAAGCTATGGACCACAATTTCATGGCTTCCATGCACAAGGCTGTGGACCGAGTGCCTCCCTGCTTGCTGATGTACCACATGGTGGTGGTGTTGTCCGTCCTGACCTGAACCACCTTGTTCTGCACTGACTGAGAGAAAGCTTGCAGGGCCAGAAAAACTGCCCTGAGCTGTAGGAGATTGATATGAAGGAGGGATTCCTGAGGGGACCACAGTCCCTGGGCTGTGAGAGCTCCCAGATGGGCTCCCCACCCCAATAGGGAAGCATCCGTGGTGAGGACCACAGAGTGAGTCTGACTGACAAATGGAACTCCTTGCCTTAGATTGTCCACATCCTGCCACCATTGAAGGGCCTGGATTAGAGTCTGAGTAACCGGAACTAATTTGGTAAGAGGATCTTTCCTTTGGGACCAAAAAGCCCTCAGATGGAAATGAATGTCCCTCATCTGAAACCTGGCCCCTTGGACAACTGCTGTGGAAGCTGCCATGTGGCCCAAAAGCTGAAGGAAGTGCCTTGCTGGTCGAGAAACTAGAAGGCAGAAGGAAGAAGCCAGCTGTATAATGGCTGTTGCCCTTTCCAGGGGAAGTAAAGCGCTTGCTTTGATAGTATCCAGCTCTGCTCCTATAAAGGTGAGAAGCTGTACATGCTCAAGAACTGACTTGGGAAGGTTGAGAAGAAATCCCAGGGAAGTGAGCACTTGCTGGGTCACTTGCAGATCTGACTTGACTTGGTCTGAGGACTGACCCACAATGAGCCAGTCGTCCAGATATGGAAAAATGGAAATCCTTTTTCTTCTTAAAAAGGCCACTACTTCTGCTAGGCACTTTGTGAACACCCTTGGAGCTGATGTTAGGCCAAAGGGCATTGCTTTGAACTGATAATGGCCAGAGGGCAATTCAAACCTGAGGTACTTTCTGTGGGAGCACCTGATGGGAATATGAAAGTAGGCATCTTTGAGGTCCAGGGAGGCTAGCCAGTCCTCTGGCCATAGAGAGGGAAGAATTGTTCCCAGAGTCACTATTTTGAATTTTGGTTTTAAAAGATGTTTGTTCAGGAATCTTAAGTCTAGGATGGGTTGCCACTCCCCTGTCTTTTTTGGGGTAAGGAAGTACCTGGAGTACAGACCTTTGCCCCTGTGTAGGGTAGGAACTCTCTCTATGGCCTCTAAGGCCAGTAGAGATGAAACCTCTGCCTCCACAGCAAGAGTTTCTGAGATGTTTGCAGGCGGAAAGGATCTAGCTCTCATTTTCGGAAATTTTTTGAAACTGAGAACCAGTCCCTGGCTCACTACCTCCAGGACCCACCTGTCTGAGGTAACAGACATTCAGTCCTGGACAAAGTAAGCCAGCCTGCCCCCTACAGGGATGGAGGAGTCGACCCGGGCTGACACATCAGGGTATCTGCTTGGCAGGAGCTTTAGGCTGAGGAGTGGATGCTTCCCTGCTCATCCCCCTTCTGTCTCTCCCTCTAAAGAACCCCCTCTGAGAAAAAGGAGAAGAGGCCTGTGCTTGGTAGAAAAGCCTGTGAAAAGGCCTGCCCCTGCCCCAGCTTGCTACCTTTGAGGAGTTGCCTGCCTCTCCTTGGCCTGTGCACTCCTATAAGTGGTCCTGTACTCATCCATTTTCTTCATGTAACTCTCTGTCTGCTCCCCAAACAGAGAATAACCCACCACAGGGAAATCCATGGCCTTAGCCTGGGTGTCCTGTGAGAGACTAGTACATCTGAGCCAAGCCATCCTCCGAAGAGCCACAGATGTAGCCATGACTCTTGATGACACATCATTGGAGCCCACAGCAGCATGAAACTGTACCTTTGATGCCTCAATCCCATCAGCAGCCACCTCCTCCAGCTCCTTGGCCAGCTGCGGGGAGGCCTGCTTAGCCAGTGCCAGTACAGTGTCACACCTGGACTTCTGGTACCTGGTTGCATACGCCATATAGTTAGCCTGCCTGAGTCCCAAGGAGGATGCCATGTACTGTTTCTTTGCCGTGGCATCCATCTTCCTGGAGTCTTTGTCTGGGGGGTGTGAAGCCAAGGGAATATTTGCCTTGTCACAGGCTGCAGCCTGCACGACCCCAACATGGCTGCATTGCTGGTAGAAAAACTCTGTATCTGAGCCTGATAAAGTATACCTCTTGTCTATCCACCTGTCAACAGGAGGTACAGAATTAGGAGACTTTAGGATTTTTTGTGTCTGCTTCCCAAAGGACTTATGAAGGGGAACAGAGAGTCTCTTGGGCTCTGGGATGTCCATCATTTCAACAAAATCAGGCTCCTCTTGATCCTCCACAGCCTCCTCCATAGGAGGCTGGAGGGTTCCAGCCATCTTTCTGTAAAACAGATAGTGGGGAGGGGACTCAGAGAGCCTAGGAGGGGAAACACCAGAAGGTCTGTCTGGGGAGATGTCCGGTTCCACAGGCACATCCAGACTTTCATCATCATCACCATCTTCTTCAAAATCCTCCTCCTCTTCAAACTCCAGTTCATAAAAGTCTTCAGGGGTATAATCTTGAACTGGGGGTACCGACCAAACCGAATCCCTGCCAAGTGGTGCTGGATCGGTTGAAACTAGACGAAGCGAAATCAATAATCCGAATCGCTCTGGTTATTTCATCGGCGGTCGGAACATGAACCTCTGGATCTGAACCGGTCGATTTTTCTTTGCGTTTTCTTTTTGTAGGAACCGATCCCGCAGGATCGGCTCTCCTCTTGCCCGAAGAAGTAGTGCCCTGGTCAGAGGGCACTCCTTCTGGTTCGGTGGGAACCGAACCGGGCTGGCCGTCCAGGTCAGTGGACTTCTCGGCCTCCTTATCCCTAAGTCTACCTAACCTCTTTTCCAGGGTAGACTTAGGGAAATTCTGAATTGAAATGAATTGAGGCGGTCAAACCCCAAACAGTAAACACAGGTGGTGTGGGGATCAGCCTTAGCAAAGACGTCCCCACACTCACTACAGTGTTGAAACCCAGTGGGCCCAGTTTTTTTCTTGGGTTTCTCAGACATGACCAACCTAACCAAACTTACTCTTTATAAGGCAACCGCCAGGCAAGACTCCCTTATTGGTTTCTAACTGTGTTATGGGTATTGGAAAAAAACGCAAAAATGTGTTTTTTTTTTTTAAAACCGATAAGGACCAGTAACCACACACTAAAGATTTAAACTAATGGATCGGGTCAATTTCCACAATAAGATACAGAGATACTGCCTAAAGTACTTACTGTACCGCAGACAGAGCCCTGAACCGACAATGCGGAAAATAAATAGGAATAAAACCGACAACTTTAACTGACTTTGAACCAAGCAGGAGGAGAAATCTCCGGAGCGACTGTTCAGTGAGGCGGAGTAAAGAATCTGATGGTTTGGTTTCAAAGCACTGCAGACAGAGTCTTCAACCAAGCTCAAGCTCAACGTTCTATGCCCTGCATAGAAATGTAACCCTCTACTCTCCGGGGCAGTTCAATTGCTGGAGCTAACTGTAATTGTCAAAATACAGCAAGACTTCATGTTGTTTGAAATATCTGTTGTGGCAAAGCAATTGGGTCTGTGCTGTGAGGCACTCCACCCTGTCCTGAGGCAGGAAGGCTAAGCCTTGAGCAGCGTCCTGTACTGTCCAAATTTACTGCAGATGCCGACAAGGGGTCAAGACTGACATGGGCAGATTTCCTGTGATCCCAAGGGTGTGGAACAGTTGTCTGGGATGCGCTAGGGCAAGAAACCATTGCCCCTTGGGCTGAGCTTTGAACAACCAGATGTCTAAACAGGGGAAGACCTATAGACTCTCTTCTCCTGAGAGCTGCTGCCACAATTGCCAAGCATTTGGTAAATACCTGTGGTGCACATGACAAGCCAAAGGGCAATACCCTGAACTGGAATTGTCCCCCGCCAGCAGAAAAACCTGAGGCACTTGCAGTGGGGTGGGCACATCATGATATGCAGGAAAGCATCCTGCATGTCCAGGAAGCATATCCCATTCCCTGTGTGCAGGATTTATTTATTTATTTAGTTTTTGTTAACCGGGTAGTTACACTAGACAGCATAGCTGCCTATTTTCAGGTACGACTCGGTAGATTTCAACAAAGGGTATGTAGACAATAGTAGATGCAAGAAAACATTATGGGAACAAGTAGAAGTCAGACAGTACACTTATACAAAATTTTCAGCAATGACAGTACATTTGCCGGAATCTATATGTAGTAACAAAACAGAAATATAAGTGCAAATAACTAACAGTCATAAGTCATACAACTAGTGAGTAAGTGCTAGAAGAGAGGAAATAGCAAGATTTTCAGGCAGGTTTGAGAGTAGTAGTCAGGGTATGAAATTCGTGAAAAAAAGTACTTGCCCACTTGGGCATGTAAGAAGAAAATGTACATGCCCAACAAACTATTTACATGCCGCCCCTTAGTTTGCATAATTTTACACGTCATCTTCACTGGACCAAGCGCTTTCGTTTTCATCATCACCACTAGGGCTGGCAGAAGCAGCATGCACTGACAGTGTTCTGGAGCCATAAGCTTTGGTAGTGGGCCTTCTTTTGCCATTTTTCCACCACAGTGATATGGCACCTTCAGGAGTTATAGTCACTAAGTTGGGGTCCATTCAGAGATATAGACATTAGGTGGGTATGGGGTGTCTGGGCGTAATCCAATCCTCCAGTCATTTTATTCTTCCCATTAGAGAAGCCTCGTTCTGCAGCAGCAGTGTGAACAGGAATCAGGAGGATGATTCTGACAATGGCCAGCACATTTGAAATTGTTGATCCAGCACATCACAAGAATCACTTTCTGCCACAATTTCAGAGACTTACAATTTTCAACAGACAGCAAGTGGAGTACTTGCTTTTTAAATCTAACCACTCCAGCAGTACCAAAGTAACATCAACTCCACGAGACTCTAGGACCACTTTATAGTGATCAACAATTGTTTGAATTGCTTGATCTCCATATGTTTGAAGTGCCTCTGTGGATGTTGGCCAGGACTGAAAATTTAAAGCTCTTGCAGCTAGTAGCACTTTATTGGTCGTGAAGGACTGAAAGCGAGATTCAATGTGCTGTGACGTTTTCTGAAGAATTTTTTTGATCTCTGTAATTGTGGCTTCTACAATGTCTGAAGGAGAACCTGATCTGTGCCTGCTAGTTTCATTAGTTAAGTCAACACTGTTGTACTGAATTAGGTTCTCATTTACAGATGTAAGTGTTATGCGGTGAAGAGTTTCTCGATTCGAGAGACCATTTAGTTTTTGAATTGTGCTTTCTACTCTGCTGTGAACTTTTTCAACAGTGGCATCCTCTTGCTGAAAGCACAGACTAAGAGCAGATAAGTAACCAAAAACACTTTCAGAAAGTTCATGTATATAACACATTTTAAAGTCTTAAGCACTTTAAGTATTCCTAGTGCTTTTTGGCCATGATCCTGCTTGTTTGTCAGTGACACATGTTCAAGGTGAGGCACTAATGCAGCCCAGTTCCTTTCAAGGGCAGAAATGGCCCGTTCTCTGTGTGCAAGCCACCTAGTGCCACCAGTGTTAACTGGTTTGACCACATTAATATTTAAAAGGGATCCCGTTTCCTGTAGGCCTTTCCAACTTTTTGGTGACCTGTGGTAAAACGAGTAAATGTTCAGCAGAAGTTGTTCTAATGACTTGTAAAAGGGACAGTCTCTGAACGAATCCTTAACAGCAAGCTCTAAACGATGTGCACAGCAGTGTATGTCAATGAGGTGTGGGCACTGGAAATCTTGCTTTATTCGACTAAGGACACCTGAAGTGCTCCCCAACATTACAGCAGCACCATCAGATGCCGCACTTATCAGCTTATGTTTCCAACCACCATCCTTTAAACCACCTTCACCCTCTAAAGCATTAATCACAGTATTTAAAATGCTTTCTGAATTAGGGACACTGACTGGTTTCAGTGCAAGAAATCTTGTTACAGGTAGGCCATTTTCAAAACACGTACAAATGCCCTCCTCCTCAGTCACACTTTTATCTGTGCAGGAATCAACAAGAAAAGAAAGAAGTCATTGTCTTGTAGTAGACTAGCTGTAGTGCTTTGAATATCTTGGGCAATATAGTGAATGAAGACACGGCATTGCTTGTCACTACTGTAACTGTGACTCATAGCATCACCCCCATGATTTCTTCTTTGTAAATCTATCAACCCAGGAAAATCCCTGAAAGGCCTTTCGGTCCTAGCAACGTAATATGCAGTACAAAACAATTTACAAATCTGATCCATTTCTTTTTGTTCCATGAATTGTATGGATTTCTTTATTGGTCTTTCTCCAACTTTTGTTTTATTTGCAATGTATGCCATCTCAGCATTTTTGTGTGCTATGGACACTTCATGTGCTGAGATAATGTGTACTCTAAAAGTACTGCATCCAGTTCTGAAATTATTTTTGCTTTGGCTTTTATCATAACTCTGACACCATGTACAGAACATGGCACATTTATCTGTGTCATCGTAAGCCACTTCCTGCCCTTTCCAGGATTCCTGAAATTTTCTAACTTTCGGGGCCTTAACATGGCTTTCAGTACAAGCAGCAGCACTTGAGGAAACTTCAGTGGTCACAACAGTTTCACTGTCTGGGCAAGGAGATGGTGGGGTTATAGCTGTGCCTGTAGTGGTACTAGCACTTTGTGTTAGGGAATCCGAGTCAGCTCCCCTGCAGTCTCATCAGAACGCTTTCTTAAATCCAAATTTAAAAAGACTCATGGTGTCTGCCTGGCTGTTCAGAGTTAATTGTGAATACTGATTTTAAGAATTTTTATTTGTATTACTCAGTATTAATAAATGCAATAAGGAAAAATGTGTCTTGTCTTTATTTTTATAATAAACTTAACAAGAAAACCTGACTGTGTGTTGTCTGATTATTTATTATAACAGGTATTATAACAGCCTCAGGTATTCAGATTTTAGATAGTCCACAGACAGTGTACTGTAGCCTGTAAAAGCTAGAGATTTTTATAACTGTATACAGATTTTAGATATTAAGTCCAATGAAAGTTTTTTTAATAACAGTATTTAGATTTGACTGAGATAGTCAACTTCACCTAAAGTAGCTTTAGCTAGTAGAATAATAGATCCCCTAAATTTTAGGTGTTCCACCAAGTTCACAAAAGCTTTTAGAACTTTAATTAACAATTACTTTTAATTAGATTTTCTTGGTTTGCAGATCCCTTTGTATTTAGAGTTTAGGTACTCCACCACAGATTATTTTAGGTGGTCCAAGTAGCTTTTAATAAGCATTTTAGAATCCAACAATTCCTTATGTATTCCCCATTAGATTTTATGCAATACACAGCATACAAGCTTATTAAAGCTTGTTAAGAGATTATTTAACACACTAAGTTTGTAAAACTATAATGAGCTTTTTTTTATATGGTTTAGTTAGGTAGAGTTTTTTTTCTTTGCCTCAATTCAGTTCCCTTCCCAGCCAGTAACTGAATATAGACACACTAGTGATGAGTTGACTACTGACTTGCTGCTAGTCCTCACACAGGATTTAGTACTTCGAGCAGTGAACTGTCTGTATCAGTATAGGCTGCTGATCTTTAATAGTTAGCTTCAGTTAGATAGAGATAGTTTTGTAACCCCCCTGCAAATGGGGGTTCCCAAAAGACTTCCAGGAGCTTGCTTGAATGCTCCAAGCCTGAATGGTGTTTGGCGTTTAAGCCATTTATCAGTGAGTGTTTTTAGAACCTCTGGTACTGTCTCTTTAAGAGCTGTCTGCTTGCAGACATAATTAGTTTGTATGGGGACTGTGTGTTTCTTTGATTGAGTACAGCTCAAGCTGCCGTAATTCACCCCATTTTTGCAGTCACTAGAGTGCAAAGGGAACCTGTCTGAAAGATGTAACTGATTGCCAGAAATCATTTACAGTAATAATAAAATTACAGTTTGTCTAACCTGCTTTCTTTGCAGTCAGAACTGTCTGCCTAGTTCCCATTCTGGTTTTGAACTGCTGAACTGGACCAATCAGTGTGGGTAAACTAGCTCTAAAATGATGCCTTGGACGAATCAGAACTTGGGACTCATAATCTGAGCCAGCCACAAGAGGATTGTATGGGCAGTGACTCTGGGAGATGTAGTTTAGACTTCGGTGCCTTTTTGGACCAACAGCAGCAGTCTATTGTGAGTGACAGCCAATCCAGTCAAGAACTGGGAGGAACTCAAAGGAAGTGCCGGTTTTTGTCTGTTGGGAGTTTCAGTTTGAGATCTGAAAGTGAAGGAAAGAAACCCTGTGCTCCTTCAGTGCACAGTTTCAGTCAAAACGTGTGCAAGGCCCAGAGTTCCGGTCACAACTTGTGTAACTGCTTGTTAGGACTGAATCCGTCCTGTGAAAAGAATCAAAGGATCTCTGAAGAGTAGAAACCAGGCTCACCCTGTAGAAGACTGAAGAAATTGTTGAATTACACTCGGTCTGTCAGGAACTGAATCTGCTGTGTGTTCTCCTGGTTATTGTGCAGTAATTGCGATTGGGATACAGATGCAGCCTGCCTGGTATCGTGCTTTCTTTTTTTACCATATAAATGTGTGAGGAGTCTCTTGGAGATCAAAAGTAGCCCTGCTGACATTGAAGGACCATATCTTCTTTGGAGGTCGTGAGTACTAATTGGGTCGCTCCTGTTGAATTGCCACATTAAATCCAAATGGAATTACTGTACTGCTGACTGTTTAATTTTCCTTTTCTCTCTGTGAAAGGGCCCTACCAGCTGCTACGGTTTGGACTAGCCACTAGGGCCTGGGTACCCAGGGACAGTAACTGGTAGGGATAGGCCTGCACAGAGCCATAAGTAGATAGTAAAGTGATAAGCTAATTAACCTGATTTCCCTGTCCTTGTTATATCCCAAATAAATCAGAGCTGTTTGTTTCAACAAAGTTATACTGCCTGAGGTATTTGTCTATGTTAAAGTACTGTACTGTGATTGTTGCACTGTATCTTATTTTACAGGATGTCCGGTGCCTGAACCAGCCTTGGGGGTAAGTGTATACTGTGAAGGTAATTCTGCTATATTGTGTGGGCCACTAGTGGGAAGAAAGGGGTTGCAGTGTCCCAGAGGGCTGTGACCAAGTAAGTTTAACTATTGCAAACCCTGACCTCTGGGTGGAGGCACCCGCCATTGGATCAGGCCCCTCAACCTGTTAGTGGCAAATCAGGCAGGTAGTAGCCCCTGGGATAGCGCCATCTAGGGGTTACATTTTGGAGCTCACCGCTGGGATTGTGTGTCCTCTAGTGGCCATATTTACAAACCACTGTTAAGGGAAAAAAAAAAATAAATAAATAAATGGGTACCCGACAGAAGTGGCTGTGCACCGGCTGGTGGAGTGGTGTACTGGGAGAGATCGACCCCAAAATGCTATGCTTATCCTGGACATCCCCTGTATCAATACGGACACTGTGCAGGGAGTACTTTCCAAGGTGGAAGGTTTACAAATCCTGTGGTGGTGGGTCGGCACGCTAATCTGCTCACCCACACTTTCCTGGCCCTAGTAGAGTTTAAGGATCCCATAGATAGCTCCAAAGTACCACAGACCATTACCCCAGAGGAGCCCTCACTGCTTGGAGAGTGATAACTAAGGACAGTAAAGACCGGAGAATGAGCCCCACCACTATCTGAAACTTTTGAGGAGAAATTTGCTAAATGGTTGCTGGGAGAAGGAAAACTGTGGAGGACTTGAAGAAACTATTCTTGCCACCTGGGTGTTCCTCCCCAACACCTCTCCTGCTCCAGTACCCGTAATGGTGGCTGAACCAATGCAGACTCCTATTTCTGCACCTGCCATTAGTCACGACTCTTACCGAAGGTTGAGGATCTTCTCTGGCACCCTCCCCACCCCCAAGGGAGGATGACTGGGAGACCTGGATAGACTATGTTGCCCCCAAGTGCTAGAATGGCAATGCTCGGTCAAAAGCTTAAAGAGGGTTAGTGAGAGCCTCCGAGGTCCTGCCCTGGCTACCATCCGCAAGCAACGGGCCAGTAACCCTGAAGCGACTGCACAAGCCTATCTTGAGGCCTTGGAGAATGTGTATGGGAGCCCAGATTCTGATGAGGACCTATGGTGGAGAGTAAGAAATGCACAACAGTACAAGGGAGTTGTTGTCTGTGTATGTCTCGGCTGGAAAAATTGTTGCAAGAATGCCTCAGAAGGGTAGTTTGCCAGCGATTGAACTGGACCGAACCAGACTGGACAGAATCCTTAAGTCTGCCCCTTCTCAGAACTGCTGTTGCTTCAGTTACGCCTGGCAAATCGACTGGAATCCCACCCTCCTATGATGAGTTAATGAGAGAAATTCGAGGAGTTGAAAAAGGCGACCTCGGGAGGGACCTGCACCAATAGCTGTGGCTATGACCCGAGTGACTGAGGTGGCCCATCAAGTGAAGTTCAGGGGCAGAGGTTGGCAGTCAATGAGTGCTCTGATAAGGAAAAGATATGCCACAATGGGGCGAACTGTTGAGAGAGATCCGAGAATTCAAAAACAGTCCTTTATGAAGGCCACGCCTGCAAGTACGGCCCCGACCTATATCCGACTGCATCTGCTATGGGGTGGGGATACCCACCATGTATCTCCTGCTGATAACAGCTCCGAACTCGATTCCTTGACCATGGAAGTGGAGAAACTGACGAGATGTCTCCAAATGCTTATCACGCGCAGACAGAGATGGCACCAAGGTTTCCAGTTAGTAATACCCCGCCCTGGCTCCCAGTGTGGCACCTCGGCCAGCTCAAACTCCAAAAGTATGTTTTGCTATAATTGTGGGAAGGATGGGCACATGAAAAGGGAATGCCAATCCCAAAAGACACTGACAAAGTTGCATATAGGCTACAAGGAGAGCTTGGAGAACAAATCAGTGGTTAAGAGGTGCGAAATGATCCAGTGAGGCACCAAAATGCTAATTCACGTCCTTTGTGGCAAGGTCAGTTGCCCAGGCCCCCACTACCTCCTCCAGACTGGTCCAGAATAGTGGGTCCCTCCATGGAGACCACTGTAAAGGTAAATGGAGTGTCTACAAGAGCTGTATTAGACAGTGGCTCCCAAGTGACAATTATGTTTCAAGATTGGTATCAGAAGCATTTGTCAGACGTACCCTTACAACCATTAGAAGGACTGCATGTATGGGGGTTAAGTGAGAAGGCCTACCCCTATTCTGGGTATATCCGAATTTGGCTGTCTTTCCCCACCTCCGTGGCTGGAGTGGCCGAACAAGTAGAGACCCTAGCCTTAGTGTGTCCCCCACTGGACTGTATGATGGTGTCCCTTTGTTGATTGGAACAAATGCTCATATGTTCAGAAGGCTGGCACATTTGTGTTATGAAAACAGGGTCAAAGACTAGTAGAGCTTTAAGAGTTCGGCTTTAATTAAGAAGGCCTATGAGGCACAGAGAGATGCTGAAAATATAGAACCAGAGGAACCGGTCGGAATTGTATGGAAGAAGGATCCTGAGTCTCTGATCCTGGCACCAAATGCCCAGTGTACCTTACAGGGAGAGGTCCGTATCAGAAAGGATGTTAAGAATAAAATATTAATGTTGGATGCAGGCGATGGAAAATTGCCAGAGGACTGCTGGTCAAGCCTAGTATTTTGCCGCTAGAGCCCATGCTTATGCCAGAAGGGTAATGGTCCAAGTTCATAATGTGTCTGAAAGAGACATTCGAGTAAATAGAGGTTGCATCCTGGCTAATGTGCATTGTGCAGACACTGCAGTGCTACCCAGCAGCAGAGTTCAAGGAAGAATGACAGAGTAACGCCTGACTTGTTTGATTTCGCAACTCCCGCTGCCAGCTGAATGGAAAGTGAGGATCAGTGAGAAGCTTGCCCAGAGAGACCAGGTGTTTTCTTTAAAGGAATGGGACGTAGGATGCGTGCAAGGAGCTGAGCACAATATCCGGCTGCATGACGAAGACCATTTCGTGAGAGGTCTCGACGCCTGGCACCTGCTGATATAGATGATGTGAGGCGCATCTGCAAGAGATGTAGTGGCTGGTGTAATACAAAGATCAAGCCCTTATGCTTCCCCATTGTGGTAGTGAGGAAAAGAATGGGACAGTAAGGATATGCGTGGATTATCGCACCTTAAACCGGGACTATCCTGATCAGTACACAATGCCCCGCATTCAGGATGCTTTGGACTGCCTAAGCGAGAGCAAAGTGGTTCTCTGTGCTGGATCTCCGCATGGGTACTACCAGATCGATGGCCCCAGAGGACCGTGAGAAGACAGCCTTTATCTGTCGCTTGCTTCTATGAATTCATGAGGATGCCTCAAGGGTTTCAGGTGCCCCAGCCACTTTTCAACGATTGATGGGGCGTGCAGTGGGGACATGAACTTACTAGAGTGCCTGGTATACCTAGATGATGTTATTGTGTTTGGCAGCTCACTGGAGGAACATGAGAGCAGATTATTTAAGGTATTGGATCGACTGGAGGACTTTGGCCTTAAACTGTCCATTGATAAGTGTCAATTCTTTCAAACATCAGTAAAGTATGTGGGACACATAGTATCCACAGGAGATAGAGACCGACCCAAGTAAAGTTGAGGCCTTGACCACCTGGCCACAGCCCAAAAATCTAAAGAACTGCAAAGATTCCTGGGATTCTGTGGTTATTATCGGCGTTCATCAAGGACTATTCAAGAGTGATCCGCCCTTTACTTAACCTTACTCAAGGGTATCCCCAACCCACAAAAATACCAAAGTCAGCGTCCTCAAGACTGAAAGAGTGTATTTTCATCCGAGTGAAGTATTTGGGGCCCGCTGGACTCCTGATTGTGAGACTGCTTTTCATGAGATCATATATCAACTTACCCATGCTCCAGTGCTGGCCTATGCCGATCCAAGAAAACCTTCGTCCTGCACACTGATGCTAGCTTGCAAGGGTTGGGGCTGTGTTGTACCAAAACACGAGAATGGCCTGAGACCAGTGGCCTTGCCAGTAGAAGCCTGACCCCATCCGAAAAGAACTATCCTGTACATAAGTTAGAGTTCTAGCTTTGAAGTGGGCTATTGTTGACCAATTCCATGAGTACTTGTATGGGGCTAAAATACTAGTAAAACTGACAATAATCCTTTGACCTATGTGCAGACCTCAGCTAAGTTGGATGCCACTGGCCACAGGTGGCTTTCTGCATTATCTACATATGACTATGCTCTCGAATACCGAGCAGGTCTGAACCACATAGATGCTGATGCTCTCTCCGGAGGCCTGTTCCCCAGAATGATTGGGTCGATTGGCAGAACCTGACATTCGGGCACTCTGCCGGAAGTTTGACAGGGAGGAACAAATGTCCACGGACGATGGACTGCATGGTGGATTGCTTGGGACCCTCTGAGAATTGCATACCTGCTGCTTATTGCCACTTTTCTGCAATAGACATTGGTGCACTGCCTCAGCTGGACAATGACAGTATTCGGCGGGCTCAATCCTGCGATCCTATGATCAAATCAGCTTTGAAGCCCTCTATGCAGGAAAAGATGTGTCAAATTACGCTCCACTGATTTGAGAACTGCACTGTTATACAAAGAAGGTCCTAAGTTGAAACTGATCAATAAACTGTTATATAGAGAAACAGTAGACAGAGGGGACAAGTAGACAAACAACAACTGGTGCTGCCCACTGCCTTTCGAGACTCAGTATTGAGGTCCTTGCACAACCACATGGGGCACCTTGATATAGACAGAACACTTGACTTGGTGAGATCCAGATTCTATTGGCCTAAGATGGGGCTGATGTGGAGCAACACTCTGAACTTGAGTCGCTGCTTACAGAGAAAGCTTTGCCCCAGAGGGCTGCCCCTTGTTAACATAACCACCAGTGCACCCATGGAGCTGGTCTGTATTGATTTTCTGAGTTTGGAGTCAGATCAAAGAAATATCAGTAATGTGCTGGTGGTCACTGACCATTTCACGAGATATGCCCAAGCTTTCCCCACCAAAGACCAGAAAGCATCCACTGTGGCCAAAGTACTGTAGAAAACTTTTTTGTTCACTATGGGCTCCACAAAGAATCCATTCTGATCAAGGGAGAGACTTTGAGAGTCGTCTGATCAAAGAGATGCTTTCTCTGTGGGGAGTGAGAAAGTCAAGAACCACTCCTTACCACCCACAGGGGGACCCACAGCCTGAACGTTTCAACGACACTTTGCTAGATATGCTAGGCACCCTGCACCCAAAGGACAAGCCTAGATGGAGCCAACAAATTAGCACCCTGGTACATGCTTATAACTGCACCAAAAGTGATGCCACTGGGTTCTCCCCCTACCGCCTGATGTTTGGAAGAGAGGCTCGACTACCGGTAGATGTGTGTTTGGGGTCTCTCCTGATGGGGTTCAAGCTGACAACTATTTACAGTATGTGCAAAGTTAAAGGCCCAGCTAACTCATGCGTACTAACTGGCTCAAACCATGGCTGCCAAAAGAAATCTGGCCAACAAAGAAAGGTATGATAAAAGGTGAAAGCACAGGAACTCCAGGAGGAGATCGGGTATTGCTAAGAAATCTGGGACTGCATGGCAAACACAAGATTGCTGACAGATGGCACCATCTCCCTCACATTGTAGTGGGCAAACTAGATGATCTGCCAGTGTACAAAGTAAGGCCTGAGAACAATTCAAAGATGTAAAACAATGCATAGAAATCATTTACTACCCATTGGACAAATCCTGATTGAGTCTGAGCCCCAGAAGATGCCCCTCTGGACCAGTGACTAGAGCTGCTGCTAAGAAAAGATCAAGAAGTCTGCACCTACAGAAGCAGAGTTAAAGTGTTCCCCTGCACAAGTCCCAGTTGAGCATGACTGTCAGTCCATATCAGAAGAAAGTGAGAGTGACTTTGAATACTATCCTTCTTACGAACTGAGTCAATTGTTTGGGGGCAATCCCCTAGTCAATACTGGAGACAAAGCTGGGCCTTCTGGACTGTCTATGCCCCCAGCTTCATCCCTGGAGCCAATGCTCCCAGAAAGTGAAGTGCAAAGCATCAGATCAGATGAAATGGAATCATTGTGCATGGTTGAACTGTTTGAGCTTTCAGGGGAGGAAAATGATAGATTGGGGCAGACTGGTGATACACCCGAACAAGAAGAGTATTTTGAGTGCCCTGACAGTCCACTGCCAGTGTCTGAAAGCTCTCCATGCGAGCCAAATGTTGTGGACTCAGAAACTGTAACTCCTGGAGCTGAAAGTGCCCCAAGTTCTAGCCTCTCTACCCCCATGGAGACTCCTGACAAGTGAGAACAATGCTGAAAATGAGGCTCAGAGTGCAGAGACTGTAACAGCTCCCCTAGAAGACTGGTCGAGCTGTAAAGCCTGTGGTGCACCTCAGTTATGATTCCCTGGGCCGGCCAGTGGACCTGCCTCTCAATGTTGTCCATAAAGGAGTGTATGTGTCCCCGAGCTCATTGCCCAAACTGAGCGTTAGTGCTAACTCCAAGTTACTTGTGTTGCCCTCTAAGTATGGTGCCCTTGCCCGTCCAGCCCCAAGGTAACTGATAGGGAAGGTCCTCTCTTCAGGTTTCATGTACAAGAGTAATAACTTGAGTTATGGTACAATGTGTGTGTTATACTGTGTAAAGAGTGACGTACTGCAATGTTTCAGAAATGGTTCTTGGTAAAATGATGTATGACTGATGATTACATGTGTGAGCCTAATGCAAATGTATATGGTTGCAGTTGAAACTTATAGAAGTACTTGCTTGTAGGACGTCAAGCTTTTCCCAACCAGGAAGAGTGTAACCCCCTGCAAATGGGGGTTCCCAAAGACTTCAGGAGCTTGCTTGAATGCTCCAAGCCTGAATGGTGTTTGGCGTTTAAGCCATTTATCAGTGAGTGTTTTTAGAACCTCTGGTACTGTCTCTTAAGAGCTGTCTGCTTGCAGACATAATTAATTTGTATGGGGGACTGTGTGTTTCTTTGATTGAGTACCACTCAAGCTGCTGCCAATTCACCCCATTTTGCAGTCACTAGAGTGCAAGGAACCTGTCTGAAAGATGTAACTGATTGCCAGAAATCATTTACAGTAATAATAAAATTACAGTTTGTCTAACCTGCTTTCTTTGCAGTCAGAACTGTCTGCCTAGTTCCCATTCTGGTTTTGAACTGCTGAACTGGACCAATCAGTGTGGGGTAAACTAGCTCTAAAATGATGCCTTGGACGAATCAGAACTTGGGACTCATAATCTGAGCCAGCCACAAGAGGATTGTATGGGCAGTGACTCTGGGAGATGTAGTTTAGACTTGGTGCCTTTTGGACCAACAGCAGCAGTCTATTGTGGTGACAGCCAATCCAGTCAAGAACTGGGAGGAACTCAAAGGAAGTGCCAGTTTTTGTCTGTTGGGAGTTTCAGTTTGAGATCTGAAAGTGAGGGAAAGAAACCCTGTGCTCCTTCAGTGCACAGTTTCAGTCAAAAAACGTGTGCAAGGCCCAGAGTTCCGGTCTACAACTTGTAACTGCTTGTTAGGACTGAATCCGTCCTGTGAAAAGAATCAAAGGATCTCTGAAGAGTAGAAACCAGGCTCACCCTGAAGACTGAAGAAATTGTTGAATTACACTCGGTCTGTCAGGAACTGAATCTGCTGTGTGTTCTCCTGGTTATTGTGCAGTAATTGCGATTGGGATACAGATGCAGCCTGCCTGGTATCGTGCTTTCTTTTTTTACCATATAAATGTGTGAGGAGTCTCTTGGAGATCAAAAGTAGCCCTGCTGACATTGAAGGACCATATCTTCTTTGGAGGTCGTGAGTACTAATTGAGGTCGCTCCTGTTGAATTGCCACATTAAATCCAAATGGAATTACTGTACTGCTGACTGTTTAATTTTCCTTTTCTCTGTGTGAAAGGGCCCCTACCAGCTGCCACGGTTTGGACTAGCCACTAGGGCCTGGGTACCCAGGGACAGTAACTGGTAGGGATAGAGCCTGTGCACAGAGCCATAAATGAGATAGTAAAGTGATAAGCTAATTAACCTGATTTCCCCTGTCCTTGTTATATCCCTAAATAAATCAGAGCTGTTTGTTTCAACAAAGTTATACTGCCTGAGGTATTTGTCTATGTTAAAGTACTGTACTGTGATTGTTGCACTGTATCTTATTTTACAGGATGTCCCGGTGCCTGAACCAGCCTTGGGGGTAAGTGTATACTGTGAAGGTAATTCTGCTATATTGTGTGGGCCACTAGTGGGAAGAAAGGGGGGTTGCAGTGTCCCAGAGGGCTGTGACCAAGTAAGTTTAACTATTGCAAACCCTGACCTCTGGGTGGAGGCACCCGCCATTGGATCCAGGCCCCTCAACCTGTTAGTGGCAAATCAGGCAGGGGTAGTAGCCCCTGGGATAGCGCCATCTAGGGGTTACAGTTTATTATAGGTTTTAAATTCAGTTCCCCCTGCAAACTTAGCAAGTTTAGCTGACAGCAACTGTGGCTGCAGAGATCACAGAATAGGTCCCCCTCCTCTTTGCTGCAGTTGGTTCTGTTTTTTTTCCTACTATCTGCCTCTCCTGCTTTAAATTAACACACCCAAACAGAGAAGTAGTATCAGGCACTAGCTGGATGGCTTTATCTAATTTGAATAGCTCCCCACAGGTTCAACTTAGTAGACTGCAATGCTGAAAACTGAGCACTGTCTGCAGACTTTAAAAAGTCCTGTTCTTGACTTTACTGAGTCTGCTTCTATTCTTTTGTCTCCCTCTTTAACGATTCCCGATTTCCTCCAAGACCTTACAGACACCTTCACAGTCTGACGCTCACCCTCTGCCTCCTCTCTCACTTCCAAGTCCCACTCCCTGCCTATAAACGCTCCACACCTCCACTTCTCTGACTGTACTAAAGAGAGCTCTTAAAAGAGCTTTTGGGTCTTTTTTTTAATAGAAATGCCAATTACAGCAGCAAACTTGCAGTCTACAGCTACTGCACTCAGCACGGACCTCTGACTCCTAAATCGTTGACAGAATGGCGCGCTGAGCTGCATTCCAGCATAACGGCAAGTTAAGGGGGCGGGCGAACTCCGAAATACAGTCACTCCAATTGGTTCACGCCTGGTGCAGTGAGCGACCGATGCGACGGACCTAGGCAGGCGGCTGGCTGATGACTGTCAGTCAAATCAGGCGTTTCATTACTGTGTCAGCTGACAGTTACAAAGGCACACTCGTGATTGGTGCCTTCACTCCTCCAAAGGCTCCCCCCGCCCTTCTGAAAATAAAAAAAAAATCACTAGGGTAGGGGAAAAAAAAACGAAAAAACGGAAAACGGAGCTCTGCACCATAAAATACCTTAGGTGCCCCAGTGGGCAGGTACAAACCAGCAGTAGGTGTCCAGAGGTAAAAGTGCCTGCCCTGGGGCACCTAAGGTATAGGAATTTCGCACCCTGGTAGTAGTGGTTGGGAGTGGGTAGGCAACTAGGAGAAACGACTACAGGAGTGGGTGCACAGAGAACAGGAGCAGGGTTTAGAGCTTAGAAGAGTCATATGAAGCTCCTGTTTGAAGCTGCATGGAGAAGGGGAGATTCTTAGATTCAGTGGAAGGGAGTTCCATAGTTTAGGGGCCCAGCTAGAGAAAGCATTCTCCCCCATTTTGGTTTTACATCTCAGCTGGACAAGAAGGGATTTGTCAGCTGATCTCAGTGGGTAGGCAGAGGTCACAGGTTTGAGCAGTAGAGACAATTTGTCAGTTATCTGGGAGGAGATTATATTCTTTATAAAACAGTAGGAAGTAAACTGACAGAAGGCTGAGGGGGTAAACCATCCCAAACTGGAGTATAGTGTGCATCGGTGAGTAAGTTTGGGTAAAGACAGAGCAAAACGGCACATGCTGTTGGAACAGACATCCCACTTTCGGAGGAGCCCTCCAGTAGTTGCCGGAAAGGCTATTAACCCATACGCCAATTTGGGTCTCAGGATCCCCTGTGCAATGGCCATCCTCACCGTGGATGTTAGGCTATGTCTCACCTTATATGCCATTTCAAATTGAATACCAACAGATTTAATGACTGAGGCTAGGTGCAGGTCAAAATCCAAGGTGGGATCAAGGGTTACTTCTAGGTATTTAAAGGAGGTAACTGTGTTAAGGGGAGAGCCATCAAGCAATCTGATACTTAATGTTTGGATACAGGACCAACTTTTTGAACCTGAACTGAAGAGCATAGTCACAGTTTTATTTTTATTTAAGACAAGCTTGTTTTGCAATAGCCAGCTCTGAAAGGTATTGAAGTTACTATTGAGATTCAGGTTGATTTCTGAGAGGTCTGAGGAGGATGAGTAAAGAACAAGATCGTCGGCATACAGTAGACCTGAGCAAGCACCAGTGAGCAGTGGGATGTAGTTTATGAAGACCGTAAACAGGAGAGGACCAAGAATTGAACCCTGGGGCACTCCGATCCAAGTGAGAGCAAGAGGGGACTTACCATCTCTGATCTGGACAAATTGTTGATGCTTCGAAAGAGAATTTTGGAACCAGGCAGTGACGGAGGTAGAGAAGCCTAGAGATGACAACTTTGATAAGATAGAAGGTCCAGTCAGAGTGGATTGCTGGGTATCACTAGCAAATCCAGACACCAATAATGCCTTCTCATTCAGTCGCCAGCCACAGCTACTCTGGCTGAAGCAGCTGAAATGATGTAGGTAGACCTCAAGAGGAGCTTACCCATGCAGCCACAGCTTGGAGGGCCGTGAGCATCTCCTGCTGCTGCAGGCCCTTTGGGGAGGGTTTTAGGCAGCTGTCATAGCCTTTTTCCAGAAGGGTAATCTGATGCTTGACCACACGAGCCTGATAAGTTGCTAGGCTGAAGCCCAGTGTGGCAGAAACAAGAATGCGCTTTCTCTTGAGGACCAGTTCTTTCCACCCTTGAACTTGAGAAACATAGAATTCAACGGCAGATAAGGACTACTGGCCCACTTAGTCTGCCCATTTTCTCTACTTGCCGGGAAGGGGAGGAACAGAGACTTTTAGGCACCTTAGGCCTGTCGAGGGCTGCTGTATCACAGCAGAAGCAGCCACAGGTTGGCCCGCAAAAAAGGACTTTCCGGACAGGACCTGGGACAGCTTGTCATGTAAGCAAAAAAGCTTGGGCAGTGCCTGGCAGCCAGGGTGGTGTCCTTTAGTGCCAAAGGAGAAGAAATGCCCAGAGGTGGAGAATCTGGTAGCTCTCGGAACACTACCAAGAGTCTCCCGGTGATGTACTGTTAACATCAACCCCCATGGCAGTGTGCTACTGCTTCATCATAAAGATGAAAGAGGGACTTCTTTAGGAGGGGACCTCGGGGCATGCAATGTGAGGTCCTCACTCCTGGTGGAAATGGGAGAGCTAAATATGTCAGATGGGCTCCCAACCATATCTTCCTCCTCCTCTTCTGTCTCCTCATGTAAAAGGAGGTCAGGGTAAATGCATAAGCCTCGTTGGCAGTCTCTGAAAGCCTCAAGGAAGGAACTGAGGATGACAATGCCCTGGAGGGTATAGGATGCGGCGGCGGGGCAGGTGTTTATATGAGGGGGGCCAGCCGAGAGGAGCCAGATTCGTGTACGTCAACGATGGCTTGCACCGCAGGAGTGCATAGCGAGGGCAATGGTGGAGACTGGAGACCCGCATCGACAGACCAACACCAGTCCGGGGTGGGCCAGATTTTCCTGCCAGCAGACCTTAGGGCAGTGATGCACAACATATGGCACTGAGCAGCTTACCCTTGCAGCCTTTGTCTATTTGATTTTGTTTTTAGTTTTAGTAACATGATAGACAGATACATAGATGGGTACATAGATAAGATAGACAGATAGATAAGTGTATGCTTTGATTTATTTTACGTGTACATTTCATAAAGTCTTGCTGGACTTTAGTCACCTTGGGCCGTTTTACAGCGGCCCTTGGCCTTGACTCAAGTTTTCAGTCTGGCCCTCCACAAAAAAAAGTTGTGCACCCATTGCTGTAGGGGTTCTAAAGGTCTGAGCCGCAGGAACTGGAACTTCAACTGAGGGTGCTGCCAGAGCCCACTCCTTGGAGAGCAGAGGGCAGTGACAGCAGCCTGCTTAGCGGGGCGCCACGCATAGTTGATGGGGAAGCCAAAGTCCCGGCATTAACAGGCTGACATTGGCTACAGACAGCCCGATGTAAGTCACTGCGGAAGCCGACCTGTGATACATGAGGTCTCAGCTGCTGGACTAACAATGTTGTTTACAGCCACGACGTCAAAGGGCCACTACCGGCCGAGAAAGGTCTGGCAGGGGGGGATGTATTAGGCTGGCCACATCAGCTATTGTGTTGACAGGCCCTTGCCAGCCACAGGAAGGTTGGCAGAGAACACTGCCAGAACCATACCTTGTGGGAAAGAAGGTGTTGGATGGCAAGAGACGTCACCGCCAAAGCGGATGATGACACAGCTGCAGTCAGTGCCGAGAGGAGTAGCGACCAGCAGAGAGTACTGGGCAGGAGAATCCCCCACACAGGGAAGAAAGAGGCCTGAAGTCGTGCGGTGGGCTCCAGAGTTCCTGGGGAGCCCATGGAAAGAATCGACGACATGGTGGGGCTCTTCTATTGAATCCTACCCTGCCAAGGGGCGACCCACTGTGCAGACGTTTTCTGGGCTGGTCGCCAAAGTCGCCAGGGAGCTTGATTGAAGATCAGGCCAAAATGGTGAGTCTAATGGTGGTAGGCCCCAGGGAAATCCACCACTCTTGAGGAAAAGGGAAGAGGCAACAGCTAATGACAACAGTGGAGAGAAGAAAACAAAAAGCATGTTTAAAAAGATAAACTTTTGGCTGGCCCAGTGACACTGAGGGCTGAAGTATCCACCTTACCTTGTTGTGCCATGCAGGCGACCCAGGTTCAGGAGCGAGCTCAGGTCACCGGGGGTCAGACGGGGAGGAGAGGATCAAACATCCCGAGGATGGCTCTCCTCTCTTGGGAGAGAGGGTGGACTTGGACCCGTGGTGTTGGTGGCTCCTAGTGGTGGATGGGAGCACTACAACCAGGTCATGTACAGTGGGGAGGCATTGGCAGACGTCTTCCGGGCAGGTGAGGGAGTGCGCTCGCAACAGGGCAGGACATTACTGCACATCTAAGCTTCAGGGGTGGGAAAACGAACAAGGAAAAACCCCGGCTCATGGGAGGATGGCGGCGGACCTCAAGGGACCAGGCCAAATGAACATCGCCAGACTCAATCTGACCAGCTCTCTGGATCCTCCCTCCACTCCTGGGCCTCGACAGTCTGGATTCTGAGAAAGGACACCCAAGTAAGGAGTCATGGAGTGGCCCTGCCTCGGGGTTGGGGTGTGGAAGCAAGGGGGGTCAGCCGGGTGCTCAGTGAGATTGGGGGGGTATCTTGTCCCCAATTCTCTGCTCAGGGGAGTCTCAGGCCGTGCAGTAGGTCCTGTGTCAGGTGAGGTCACGCCAGAGGGAGATCAAGTGAGCCAGCGACCCGAGCGAAAAAAATTACCCCAAAAAATTAATTATATATATATATATATAAACTTTTAGATTTTAGAAAAGAAAACCGAAGATTTGGCAGTCGACTGAAGCAGCAATGTCTCCGCAGAGTCTGATGCGCAATGGTGGACGGTGGGAAAAGAACTAAGGAGGGCGCAGGGACATCCACGTATCTCTAGGAGTGCTCACGTTGGTGTTGTGGGCATCCCCTTGTAGACTGCTAGCTAGAAAAGTTTCCACGTGGTCCCAGCACCGGATAGCTATAGTTCCAAAGGTGTGACTTGCTGCAAGAGATATCCTTGAAGATCTTTTGTTTCACACTTGTGTGTGAACTTTTGAAGTGCTTGGCCCACGCATTTCAAAGCACAGTGTTGACGGTCTGCACAAAAAAATAAAATCCTATTTCTTTGTCCCTCAAGGCTCCTTGTGGTCACTTAGTGGGACAGGGGCGAGAAGACAGGATTGGAACTTGAAGGCAAGTCAGCAGTCAGTGTTCAGGAGTCGCAGGGCCACCGGGGGACAGAACAAGTAGAGAGAGATGGGAGACTGATGGTAGGTCCAGTCAGTCGGAGCATCACCACCGACTAGTAGTTTTTCACCAGCATGATGTTTTGAGGATGGGATAACAGACTTGAGTCAAAGATTAGTCCCCTGTAACCACACAGAAAAACAAGGGGAAAAAATCTGAAAACCCCCAAAACACTGAAAGGCGCTATTTGCAGTTAGAAGACTGCTGTGTATAGTAATTTTTACTTTAATGCTGCTGATTCACAGAGTACCCTTTATTGCTATTTTGGGAGGGCTGGTAAAAAATAAGGTAATCAAACTCAGCATCTTGTGGGTTCAGAGTTCATGGGGGAAACCCCTGAGGTCAGCTCTTCATACACACATATATCTGGGAGCTTTTTATAGCCCTTACACAAGTAGGTGTTCAAAACTAGCATTTTAAAATGGAGTGAAGTTTTACATAGCCTTGGGGGACTCCTCATGCAAGAGACTATGTGGTTGTGAAGTTTCCATGCATTCACATGTGCTCTGGTTTTGCCCAATGTTGGCAACATTCTGGGCTGAGATTGAGACCACGATCGGGGAACTGTTCTCCCATCTTGGACCACTTACCCCGGAAATTGCTTTACTCCTTCACTATCCTAAGCAAATTAAACAAACAACACAAATACCTTCTAAATATCCTTTTGACCGCGGCCAAGAAATTATCACTAGACGCTGGCTTAGCCCAGTACCCCCGATGCTGCCATGAGATTTATAAAACGGAGAGTTTAATTGTCAGACTACAGGAGAGGACCCAAGAGCTGATGTCCTATTGGACCCGATGGTTCTTATATATTGCACAGTCAAGACAGGATATTATACCCTGAGGGAGTGACGGGAACCTTCCACCATCTCTTTGCTGCAGTACTAAACTGCTGGCCAGACCAGAAAGATAATAGTTGATACTGAAAGACGGGCTCCCAATCCCACCCCCATATTACTTTTCTCTTTCCCTCCAACTACATAATGGGATGCATAAGACAGAATAATAATTTTGAGATTTGGAGGGAGGATTTGATATCATGTAACACGAACATTACTTTACCTAATGTATAAACTGACATTGTGATTTATATAGCTGTTTATTGCCTTGATCACTACATGTAAATTAGACATGACAGATGCTACTTCATTGGATCTGTACCCACTGTGTGCTGAACGAAAAATGAAAATTAAAAAAAAAATAAAAAAAAAATGGAGTGAAGTTTAATGTTAGACATTATTTTTGTTTGTTACAAGAAATGGAATTATAGTACTCCAGGATAAAGATTATTTTGGGGGACTGTGTCTGGTTAGACCTATATCTGTAACAGCGATATCCAGACTGCGGTCTCTGAGATGGAGGTGTATTAGGCAATGCACAGGGACATTTAATTAAGCCATTTTCTCAACTTAATAAAGAACAGAGGAACAAAAATAACATTGAAGGTGTCTCAAGCTGTGCTGTATAGAATTTTGTTCACAATTGTCAGATTAGTTGATGTGAATTACCACATTCAATTCTATAACTCTCCTACTGTTTTGCGCACAATGGAGATACTCAAAGTCCCCCCACCCCCCCAACACACACACACACACTGTCTACCGAAAGCCTCTATATTAAAGTACAACAAGGAACCAGCGGTTATTTATTTTGTTATTTTTGGCCAGGAAGTTCACATTGAGCTGAAGCTTGGTTATGGGTTCATCACAGGATTGCAGGGAGGTTAAGTGACTTGCTCAGGGTCACTCAGTATTCAAGTGAAGGTTACTGGTTTCAACCTCTGGTCTGCTGGGTCTCCAGATTTACAGCTTGGTGCTTCAAACTTCTAGGCAATGCTGGAGAATCAGCAGAACAGCATTTGAAACTCTTAAAGAGCAGCTGACACCTTCAGGAGAATGTTAACAAAACATATTTAGACACAGTTCAGCATGTGTTTCACATTAGTTCTGTATTCCTCCTGCCCATTACTTGTTACTGGTGTCATCTGCATGAAAACAGGATCTTTGCTCCTGAAGAGTTAACCTATTCATGTTGCTTTCTCCATACCTGAGGTCATAATGTACTGCTTGTGACATCACAGTTACTCCCATGGCAACAGATTGTGATGTCACAACACAGGATTATGACTTCAAGCAGGGTGTAAGCTAAAGAGACAGATGGACTCTAAGGTATAAAGATCATGTATTTATACAAATTTCCTCAGAAATAAATAATGGCACAGAAATCTATAGAATATATATTGAATGCAATCTGAATTGTACCTAAATATCAAGTTTTTTAAGTTTTTTTTAAGTTTTCTTTGAGGCGGCAGCAGCTCTTTAACTGTCATTTGCATACTGTGTGACTATGAGCAAGTTGTTTAACCTCCCTGTGCTTCTGAGATGCACCCGTTAAACTTCAGCTCAGTGTGCCTTTCCCAGTCAAAAATGAATAAAATAGAGTAAATACAAATATTTTGTTCTAGTGTTCAATTCTTTTATAGAGGTGTCACCTATACATCAGAACACTGAACTGTGAGCCTGGAGTCCCAAGTTTGAATCCCACCTGTCCTCAACCTCCTTGCTCACTTACCTGAGCACCTGATCTGCCCTGGACCCTTCCGTTCACCTTGCTTGCTCACTCTGGCCCCGGGACTGCCACTGGAAGGGGACCAGAGGAGCTACAACCGGGAAAAGATGCACAGCCAAGCAGGAATGTGCACGTTTCCTGTACCTTGGGCCCCCCAAACCACTTAATGATATACATCAACGGTTGCCAGTAAGTATTCTGGGAGAACAGAGAGGCTATTTATCTTAAGCTCCAGAGGGAGTTTAAAGCAGCAGAGCAATTAATGTTTTTCACCCCAAGAAAACTAGTTTCAGTTACAATTAATAAAAAGACTAGCATGCCTGTCAAATCTAGTTTCCTAGGTACCTCCTATGTGGCACACCATGAGTTTATCTGACTGTCTCAGTGCTAACCCTTGCCAAGTCCACTGAGCACAACCCAAAGAGGGAAGACCTTTACTGGCCATTTAAAAGTCATCTTGAACCTGGCTCAACAACCATACTGAAATGGACACTCCCATTTACAGGGCTGGACATATAATGTCCCTGCATGTCCTTTACTGGAGCCTTATGTCATGCAGCAGGATAACATCCCCCCCCACCCCATCACCTCTGGACCTTTAGATTACTGCCAACACACCACAGTGGTTTCATCATTCCTTGGCCAAGAAACTGAACATGCGTGCTGCCTTCTCAGATGATATTGGTGTCACTGGAACTCACTTGAGGGCCCTGGACTACCAGCTTAACTGATTCTGTATGTTTCCATATTCGAATTTTGAAAGTACAAGTCTGTGCTCTCAAGAGATTTGAATATGGAAACAGAGCATTTGATTTCGGTTGGTGAAGCAGTTTTTCAGTATAAAATCTCAGTTTTTAAAAGTAGAAATAAAATCAGAAAACCATCAGGAAACACCTTAGAATGCACCATTTTCAACATTTTTCAAAACATTGGGGCCATGCCTGGACCCCCTAGATTGGTTACAGATTTTGACTTTTCAATTTAGGGGACTGTTCCCCTTATTGTGAGATAAATTTAAAATCTTCTCCAATATAATCCAAAAAACAACTACTGTTGACTGGTACGGCGAACTGGATTTAGTAGAAACTAAAACAGTCGTTTTTAATCAATTATAGCTGTAGGACTTCGGAGCTGCGCAAGGAGCGACTTTTCTTGTCGGCTGCTGGCCACGCCCCCTCCTGAACCATATCTTGACAGAAAATCAGCATTGACATTCTCTTTTCCAGATCTGTGTCACTTTGAATTTCAATGGCTGTAGTGTCAGGTGCAACCCTGCGATTCTGGAATGGTTATCCTTTATTTGGTTAAGCCAATACAGATGATTGCGATCTGTTAGAAGTACAAAGTTAGCCGCTAGTAAATGAAACTTGAGGGACTCCATGGCTCACTTTGCCACAAACGATTCCTTTTCAGTGGTGGAGTCCTTTTCTCTCTGTTGTGCAATTTCATATGAAAGAGCTAATAGAGTGAGCAATCCTTGTCAGTATTGTGTGCTCGGCCCCTTTTGCTCAGCCTGGCACTGTGGTAAACGTACTGTTAAATGTCTTTACCAAGTTGCGAATTTCTGTGGTTTGTTTGGAGTTTAAGGAAACATTCACCTTTACAGCGTCAGCAGTTACAGTTTGTTCCAGTCTTTCATAAGCTACATCAGTATCTTCTGTAGAGGTTTCTGATAAAACTAACAAAGCAGTCTTTGATGTTTTTTCAACCCATTTCTTCACGGAGTTAGCATGGTATATCTTGGTAGGATTTTTCCTATCGGGGTCTCAGTCTCATAGTTAAATGTGCCAGTAAGTCTAAGCACTTGATAAGGCCCTTGCCACTTCATTTACAGTTTATTGTCTGCAATGGGTAACAACAGTAGCAAGACCATTTTCACCTGGCTCAAAACTGTTTTTTTTTACTCCATGGTCGTAATATACCTTCTGCTGGTTTTGGGCAACTTCCTGTTTACTATGGGCAATTTCAACATATTTTGCCAGTTTCTTTCTCAGGGCACACATATATGATATAATAATTTTTTTTCTGTGCAGAGTTATCTTCCCTTGTTTCTTTTATTACATCTAGTGACCCTCTCGGTTGACTACCATACAACATTTCAAATGGTGAAAAACCTGTTGAGGCTTGTGGCACTTCTCTGTAAACAAAAAGCAGGTAAGGTAAGTACTGGTCCCAGTCTTTCCCTTCTTCTTTTACAAACCTTTTTAACATGCGTGTTGGGGTTTCATTAAAACGCTCAACAAGACAGTTTTTCCAAGGATAAAGCTGCCAACTGTCCCGGTTTTCCCAGGACAGTCCCGGTTTTAGGGTGCATGTCCCGGTGTCCCCAGAGCTTTGCCCAAGTTAAAGAAATGTCCCATTTTCAAACAGTTGGCCCGGTTTTGTCCCAGGTCATGTACTGCAGACATGTGAGTCCCCATCCCGTCCTGTCATCATAGCTGTGTTGACTAAACTAACCTGGTCCAGCTGAACAAGTTTCATTTGCAGTTTCCAACATGGTGATAATGGACCTTTAATTATTAAGTTGATTGTCTCAGTCTCAGCACCACTGTGTGCTGCTGGAGCATCTTGAAACTGTGTCTCCACCCCTGTGTTTACCGATGTCAGCGTGACTGATGAGACACACCCGTCAATCAATGTCAGAGAGGAGCACTATCTGAAGGCTAAGCAGCTGACTGGTTAGCTTGTTGTTTGCTTAAGCTCGGGGCGGGCTCCTCAAGTTCTTCCGGATCCCAGTCAGTTCTCAAGAAGTACAACTTCCTGCAGCATGGATGGATGCTCACTGACTGCGAATGAGCACGTTGTGCAGTTAGCAAGCTGCAAAAAAGCCAGCAATGCGTACCGTATAGTGGTTGTCAGTCCGCATCTGTCTGGGGTCTGTCCGTGGGTGGCAGAGGAAAAGGGCAAGGGCCAGGAAGGAGGCAACATGGGGGGAGGTCGGAAGAATGTGGAGGAATAGTCTGGGGGGGATCATCATGTGGCCACCTGCCCGTGCATCATCCGGTCTGCCCCTCGGCTCACTCCTCTCAGTCTCATCTCTTGTCTCAGCCTGACCTGCCCAGTCTCATCGCGGGACGTGGTACAGCCAGAAATACCAGTTGGACTCCACTCGGATATCATCATCAGAAGAAGAAGACCAGATCCAGTCCATCTCTGCTGCAGGTCTGTCTGAGGTGAGTGAGTCACACACAGTGTCTGAGACTCCAGTGCTTAATATAGTAGGTAAGGTTGATGACCATGAGAGGAACCAAATAATTCTTTGTCAGATTATATCTGTGACTCAGTCACTGCGCTTGTTTGTTAGGTTGTTTCTAATGTTGTAGATCTGGATGAAGTTTACTGATTTTTACTCATCTGGCTCTGATGATGAGCCTCCAACCAGTCTGGGAATGGTCCTTACAGTTAACAGTTAAGTGGTTTGTGGAGTGGGCGGCTGGCAACACCACTAGCCATGTTTATTGTGTTGTTGTTAAAGTGTACTACATTATATAATTATTGATAAATTTGTGCAGACTTCTGACTTGTTCCCTTGTTGACACTGCTGCTCTGTATCCCGCTCCCCCCGCTCAACCTGGCTGACGTCGACCTAACCTGATCAAGCTCATGCTTGTTAGCAACGTCCGTCCTGCTGCTGCAGCTGTTTTCCTGCATTCTGACAGTAGCTCACAGCAGGAGGTGACGGTGTGAGAGTGCAGTCAGTCAGTCAGTGTGTGGTAGCAATACTCCTTCAGCCCTGCCCTGCTTGTCAATTACTTGGTTAATTAAGGATGGGTGTCAATAATTACTTGGTTAAAAGACAAAGAAAAGTGTGTGGGTGTGAATATAATAATTTTACAGAGAGAAACTGAGAGTAAGAGACTTAAAGGTCTGAGATTTTAATTCTGACTAGCTGGACACTACACAGGTGGCAGTAGGGCAGGCAGTCAGAAGACAGTAGCCTCCCCGAAGCATAAGGTGGTGTGACTGAGGTCAAAAAGAACTAAAATAAAGTGAAGTCAGAGTGTGGAGAGGAAGAAGATTACTAAATCTTCATGTTAACAAAAAAAAATTATTTATGTATTTCCAAATGGGACGTCCCAGTTTTATCCTTTGGAAAGTTGGTAGCCTTATCCAAGGATAATAAGAGGAGGTTTTTACAGCAGTGATACCAAATAGTCGGTACAGTTCCTTTAGTAATGCAGCCCCAAAATTACTATCCTAATCAGTAATAATCTCTTTACGTATACCCACCCTGCTGAACATTTTGGCAAGCTCTGCTGCCACTTTTGGGGTTGTGACAGTACGCATTGGAAAAGCCTCTGGGTATCAAGTAGCATAATCACATACTACCAAAATTAACGGATTACCCTTTTTACTTTTGTGTAAGGGGCCAACCACATCCCCTGCAATTCTCTGAAAAGGCACATCTATCAAGTGTAGGGGCACCTTGTCTATTTTAGTCACTGGGGCTACTTTCTGAAATACAGCACAAGAACTGCAATAGATAGCAACATCTTCACAAAATCCAGGCTGGTAAAATCTGTACAACAATCCGGCAAGGGTGCGATCCTTCCCCAAGTGACAAGCCATAAGACTATCATGTGCCTTCTGTAACAACTCAGTTCTATACTTCTTTGGTATGACCAATTGTTCTATCTGTTCCTGCATCTGAGAATTAGCCCAAACTCTGTACAGTAACCCATTACACTTTTTAAATATTGGTTTACCCTGTTTCTGTTTCATCCCCAGCTGCTTAAAATAACCCTGGAGAGAAACATCATTAGTTTGCTCAGAAACACAATCACCATCAGTTAACAGTTTTGTTTCAGTATTTTCATATATTAACCCCTTATGTCCATCAGCTGTTTGTTGCCACTATTTTTCAGGTGTCTTCCTTCTTTCCAGGATTTCCGGATCTTGAAGCTGGTCTCAAACAAGTCTGCATCAAAGTCACCAAAAGGAAAAAGAGTCCCCAACATCTGAGATTTTCTTTGCCTGTGCTCTTGTTATCACAGCTGCTGAAACAGCAGGATTTACTCCCTCTGTGATTAGCTCAGTAAATCTTGGAAAGTAATTTCCAATAATCAAAGGTACTGGTAACTTGGGTACTACCCCCACTTTCATTTGGTGCAACACCCCATTAATATTCATAGTCACTTGGGTGATGGGATAGTTTTGAGTATCCTGTAGATGCAAATGACACCAGTACCTGGTTCTTTTTGCACAGTGTTTTCCCAGCACTTCAACATGCACTAGGGTCTGTCTGCTTCCTGAATCAATAAGTTCCTTCACAGTTCACAGTCTCCCACCTTGACATTGGCTACATACGTGCTACAATTTGCCAAGTTACTCATACAGTGTTTTCCAGTACAGCCAACATTGGAAAAATAAAGTAATTATTAAGGGAGTATTCCTGTGACCAATCAAATGCAAGATATATATGGAAACAGATTGGTGCAAGGTAGGACCCACTCACCCAGTTTCAAATATATAAAGGACTTTAGAGAAGTTAACAGTGCATCAAAAGTATTTATTATATGCAATACAGTGCAATTCAGAAGTTTCGGAAAAATCCTTCTTCAGTGAAACACTGTATCTAGAAGCAATTTTTTAACAAATATACAATTATTTTCTATAAATGCATAACAACTTAACTTCAAAATATTTCATAAACCAAAAGGCTGAAAGATGATCTTACCTAATGAGACTCAAGATGCAACAAATTTCCTGTCTTTTTTTCATATTGCATAAACTTTATTGAACATATTAGATATGACAGAAGTCATACTTAGGATGGCAGAGAAAGGGGAGATACTGTTGATGGGGGACCTTAATATGCCAGATGTTAACTGGAGCACCTTTGCTGCAGCCACATCCAAAAGCAGGGCCATTTCTCAATACCCTTCAGGTGGAACGCCTTAGACAGCTAGTTTTGGAACCTACTCATGATAGAGCAATCTTAGACCTCGTACTCTCAAATGGGGACAGTGAGAGGATCTCAGATCTAGAAGTAGGTAGCCATTTGGGAACAAGTGATCACCAAACAGTGTGGTTCATGATAAACTCAGCTACAGAGGCAAGCCATACAACAGTGAGGGTTCTGGACTTCAGGAGGGCTGGCTTTGGCAAGATGGGAGAGTGCCTTAGAAAAGCACTAGCAAACAGGCTAGAAGGAGGGGTGGAGCAACAATGGGGAAACATCAAAACTGCCATCACGGAGGCAACAAGCCTTTATGTGAAGCAAATAAACACATCAAAATGAAAGAAAAAGCCACTATGGCTCTCAAAAGAGGTGGTGGTAAAGGTTAGGGAGAAAAAGACAGCATTTAGGAAGTATAAGGAAACACAGAAGAAGCAGGACAGAGAACTGTACCAGTTAAGGCAGAAGGAAGCAGGGAGAGTAGTCAGAATAGCAAAGGCCCAAACTGAGGAAAAGATAGCCAACTCAGTTAAGAAGGGGGATAAAACCTTTTATAGGTATATCAGGGAGCGTAGAAAGACAAAGGGAGGGATAGTGAGGCTGAATAGAATGGACGGTGGGTGGGCAGAGAGGAACAGTGAAAAAGCAGGGATACTGAACGAATATTTCTGTTCAGTATTCACAAAAGAGGAGGTGGGGGAGGTGCCTAATCCAATTTAAAGAAGCACTCTGGATGGGGGTCAATTCCTGTCCTTTCACAGAAGAAAGGGTTCTGAAAGAACTCCTAAAACTGAAAGTGGACAAAGCAATGGGGCCAATCGGAATTCACCCCAGAATTCTAAAAGAATTAAGCAGAGAACTAGTGATACCACTGACTACCCTTTTTAACAAATCATGGGAGGATGGTGTGGTACCTGAGGACTGGAAGAAGGCTGATGTGATTCCCCTTCACAAAAGTGGGACCAAGACAGAGGCAGGAAACTACAGACCTGTCCGTTTGACCTCTGTGGTAGGGAAAGTGATGGAATCACTTCTGAAGGAAACAACTGTTGAGTACCTAGAGGCCAGTGGGGCACAGGACCCAAGTCAGCATGGGCTCACAGCGGGAAGGTCATGTCAGATGAATCTAATCAATTTCTTTGACTGGGTGACCAAAGTAGTAGACCAGGGAGGGGCTGTGGATATGGCCTACCTAGACATTAGCAAGGCATTTGACACAGTCCCACACAGATTAATAGTCAAATTCACCAGCCTGGGAGTGGGTCCCAGGGTGGCAGCCTGGGTAAAACACTGGCTGGACAACAGGACACAGAAGGTAATTGTAAATGCAGTCCACTCTGAAGAAAGAGGGGTTACTAGTGGGGTACCGTAGGGTTCAGTACTGGGTCCAGTCCTTGTTAATGTCTTTATAAGTGACATTGCAGAGGGACTGGAAGGAAAATTATGCCTCTTTGCAGATGACACAAAGATCTGCAACAGGGCTGATACACAAGAAGGCGTGGAAAGGATGAGAAGGGACTTGGCAAGGTTGGAGGAATGGTCAGAAGTATGGCAGCTTGGATTCAATGCAAAGAAGTGCAAAATAATGCACATGGGAAAGAAAAATCCAGGGGAAGATTACACAATGGGGGGGGGGGGAGGTAGTAACAACAACAAAAATGGAAAGGGACCTGGGGGTAATCATATCAGATGACCTTAAGTTTGGCAAGCACTGTGATAAGGTGGTAGGGAGGGCTGGGGTGATACTGGGATGTATAGGGAGAGGAATCACGAGCAGAAAACAGGAAGTTGTTATCCCCCCGTACAGACAGTTGGTGAGATCCCATCTGGAGTACTGCGTCCAGTTCTGGAGACCCCATCTCCGCAAGGACATAGACAGGATGGAGGCAGTTCAGAGGAGGGCAACTAAAATTGTGCAGGATCTGCAAGAGAAGCCATATGAGAAGAGACTAAAGGAGCTTAATATGTATACCCTTGAAGAAAGGAGGGAGAGGGGGAGACATGATTGAAACGTCTAAGTACCTCAGTGGAATCAACAAAGTCCAAGAGGGTAGCATCTTTCAGAAAGAGATGTGCAAGAAGAAAAAATTACTTACCATAGTAATGTTGTTTCTTCTAATGGAGTCTTGCTGTATTCAGACATAAGGCAGTTAGCCCCAGCACTTGAACTGCCCTGGACAGGAAAGAGTTAACTCTGTGCAGAAGCACAGAACGTTGAGCTCGAGCTCGGTTTTCAAACCTCTGTCTGTGGTACTTCCCAGTGAAACCGACAGATTCTTAAGAGCAAACTAATATACTATAGTATGGAAATTGTTCAAACATATAGCCAAAGGGCAAAAAATCCTTTTTGGGCCAAAAAGACTCAAGTCAAGAACCCAAGAAGGAAAGGTAGTGACAATATTTAAATATAAAACACCAGAAAAATAACAACATCATCTATCCCACCCAAGAGAGAGGGTACAAGATACACCCCTGAGGTGCTACACTGTACCTGCCTGCCCACTTCCCAAAAACCAGGTTCTGAGAGGGGAGGCAGGGGGAAGGTCTGAATACAGCAAGACTCCATTAGAAGAAACAACATTACTATGGTGAGTAATTTTTTCTTCAAACAACATGAAGTCTTGCTGTATTCAGACATAATGCAGACTACCAAGCAGTTCCCTATGGAGGAGGGAATGCAGAACCTACTTTGGGAAGAGGCTCTGCAGTACTGCTGTGCCAAACCTAGCATCACTCCTAGCCTGGATGTCCAGGCAGTAATGCTTGGTGAAAGTATGTACTGTTTTCCAGGTGGCTGCTTTACAGATCCCTAACAAAGGTATATCTCTGGCCGCAGCTAAAGAAGCAGCTGTACCCCTAGTTGAATGAGCCCTCAGGCCTGAAGGGGGCGTTCTACCCAACTTGTCATAACAGAATTGTATACAAGAAACAATCCACCTGGCAATAGTTCTTTTAGTGGCAGGCTTACCTTTCCCCACTTCACCGTAAGTGAGAAACAATTGAAGACAGTCATTTCTATGTGCCTTAGTATGCTCAATGTAGTAGCTAAGGGCCCTCTTAACATCCAAACTGTGTAACCTTCTTTCACCTGAAGCAGAATGGTCAGTGAAAAACACAGGGAGAGATACAGACTGGTTCAGATGAAAATCCGATACCACTTTGGGCAAGAACCTCCTATTGGTTCTTAGGACCACTTTGTCCCTGTGGAAGGAGATGAAATCAGGTTCAACTGACAGAGCCTGTAACTCACTAATCCGCCTGGCAGAAGTAATAGCTACCAGGAACACAGTTTTCCAGGTCAAGTACTTCAATTCGGCCGAAGCCAGAGGCTCAAAGGGTGGCTGCATAAGCTGAGCTATGCAGACATTAAGATCCCAAGACGGAGTGGGCTCCCTGAAGGGAGGGTTAATGTGAACCAGACCTTTGAAAAACTTTCTGAAAACAAGATGAGATGCCAGGGAAGAGCCCTTTCCTGCTGAGAGGAATGCAGAGACAGCTGCTAGATGAATCTTCAGAGTGGCAGGCCTGGCCTAGACCATTCAGATGAACTAGATAGTCTAAGGTTATGGAAATGTCTGCAGAATCAGGCAGGATGCCTTTCTGAGAGCACCAAATACTGAACCTTTTCCATTTGGAGTTGTAAGTTTTTCTAGTGGAAGGTTTCTTGGAGACCTTCAGAATATCCAGAACTCCCTGAGAGAGATGTAGTGCTGCATATTCTAACTCTTCAAGAGCCAGGTCTTGAGATTGAGAGACTGGAGATTGGGGTACCAGATCCGCCCCTGGGTGGAAGACAGGAGATTGTATGTCCTGGGCAGAGACAGGGGGCGTGACCCCGACAAGGACAGCAGTATAGGATGCCAAGGCTGTCTGGCCCAGTCTGGAGCCACCAGTATCACTGTGCAGGGTTGAGTCCTGATCTTGATCAGAACTCTGAACAGCAGAGGGAAGGGAGGGAAGACATAGAGAAACCTGCCCTTCCAGTCCCAACTGAGAGCATCCTGGGGAACCGTCCCAGGACTGGAGGGCCGCAACAAAACAGAGGAAGTTGATGATTGTCCAGTTCTGCAAAGAGATCTATCTCTGGAGTGCCCCACCTGGAGAAGATAACCTTCACGATGTGAGGATCCAGGGACCATTTGTGACGTCGCTATGAAATTCTGCTCAGAGCATCTGCTAGTAAGTTGTCCTTCCCTGGAAGGTGAACTGTTACCAGAGAAGTCTGAAGAGAATAGACCAGAGACCAGAGCTTCATGGCTTCTGTGCACAAGGCCGAGGACCGAGTGCCTCCCTGCTTGTTGATGTACCACATTGTGGTGGTGTTGTCCGTTCTGACTTGGACCACCTTGCCCTTGACTGAATCTGAAAAGCTTTGCAGGGCTAGGAAAACTGCCCTGAGTTCCAGGAGATTGATATGAAGGACAGACTCCTGTAGAGACCATACCCCTTGAGCTGTCAGGGCTCCCAGGTGGGTTCCCCATTCTAGGAGAGAAGCATCCGTAGTTAGAACTACTGATGGGACTTGAGGGAGAAATGGAACTCCTTGTCTGAGGTTGTCCTGGTCCAGCCACCACTGGAGAGCTTGGGCCAGAGTCTGAGTCACTGGAATCAGTTTGGTAAGTGAGTCCTTCTTTTGAGACCAAAAAGACCTTAGATGAAATTGAATGTCCCTCATCTAGAACCTTGCTCCCTGCATCACTGCCGTGGAAGCTGCCATGTGGCCCAGGAGCTGGAGGAACTGTCTTGCTGGGTGGGAGACCTGAGGTCAAAAGGAGGAAGCGAGATCCACTAGGGTCTTCACCCTTGCCAGGGGAAGGAAAGCTTTTGCTTGTAAAGTGCCCAACTCTATGCGTATAAAGGTGAGAAGTTGAACTGGTTCGAGGACAGACTTCGGAAGATTGAGAAGAAACCCCAGGGAACTGAGGAGGTCCTGGGTAGTTTGAAGAGCTGCCTTGACCTGTAAAGATGACTGACCCACTAAGAGCCAGTCGTCCAGATACGGGAAGATGGTGATACCCTGTCTTCTGAGGTAAGCCACCACTACTGCAAGGCACTTTGTGAACACCCTTGGAGCTGATGTTAGGCCGAATGGCATGGCTCTGAATTGGCAATGGCCTGAAGGCAACTCAAACCTGAGGTATTTTCTGTGGGAGCACCTGATAGGAATATGGAAGTAGGCATCCTTGAGGTCCAGAGATGCTAACCAATCCCCTGGTCTTAGAGAGGGAAGGATTATTCCCAGAGTTACCATTTTGAATTTTGGCTTTACATTTGTTCAAATACCTTAAGTCTACGATGGGTCACCACTCCCCTGTTTTCTTTGGGGTAAGGAAGTACCTGGAGTACAGTCCTTTCCCCTTGTGCTGAACAGGAACCCTTTCTACAGCTCTGAGAGCTAGAAGAGAGGAAACCTCTGCCTCTAGGGCAATAGTCTCTGAGGCTGATGCAGGTGGAAAACACTTGGCCCCTCTTTTTTGGGAACTTTTTGAAGCTGAGGACCAGTCTCTGGCTTACTACCTCCAGGACCCTCCTGTCTGAAGTCACAGACTTCCAGGCCTGGAAGTAGTAAGCCAGCCTGCCTCCTACTGGAAATGGGGAGTCGACCTGGGCTGATATATCAGGGTGTCTGCTTGGCAGAAGCCTTAGGCTGAGTAGTGGATGCAGCCCTGCTCATCCCACTCCTGCCCCTCCCTCTGAAGAACCCCCTCTGTGGGAAGGGACAGGAGGCCTGGGCTTCGTAAAAAGGCCTTTGAAAGGGCCTGCCCCTGCCCCTAGACTGCTGCTTGTGCGGAGTGGCTTGCCTTTCCTTGGCCTGTGCACTCCTGTATGTGGTCCTGTATTCATCCATTTTTCTTCATGTAAGCCTCTGTCTGCTCCCCAAACAGAGAGTTACCCACTACAGGAAAATCCATAGCCTTAGTCTGGGTATCCTGTGAAAGGCTAGTACATCTGAGCCAAGCATGTCTTCTGAGAGACACAGATGTAGCCATGACTCTAGATGCCACATCACTGGAGTCCACAGCAACATGAAATTGCATCTTGGATGCCTCAATTCCATCAGCAGCCACCTCCTCCAGCTCCTTGGCTAGCTGGGGAGAGGCCTGTTTAGCCAATTCCAGAACTGTATCACATCTGGATTTCTGGTACCTGGCTGTGTAGGCCATATAAGTAACCTGCCTGAGTCCCAAAGAGGATGCCAAATACTGTTTTTTTGGCCATGGCATCCACTTTCCTGGAGTCCTTATCCAGGAGGTGTGATGCCAAAGGAATGTTAGCCCTGTCACAGGCTGCAGCCTGCACCACCCCAACATGGCTGAAATGACTATAAAGGAACTCCACAGCTGAGCCTGATAACAAATCCATCCTCTTATCCACAGGAGGTATTGAATTAGGAGTTTGTAAAATTTTGTGTGTCTGTTTCCCCAAGGATTTATGAAGCGGGATAGACAGCCTTTTGGACTCTGGGATGTCCATCATTTCCACAAAATCAGGCTCCTCATCCTCCTCTGCGGCTTCAACCAAGGGAAGCTGAAGGGTTTCTGCCACCTTTTTGTAGAACAAAAAAATGTGAAGGGGACTCAGACAGCCTGGGAGGAGAGACACCTGAGGGCCTGTCTGGGGAGATATCCGGTTCAATGGGCACATCCAGACCCCCCCATCATCATCAATGACATCATCACTGGGATAGTCTTCGCTTCCCTCCCACTCCTCATAATAAACATCTGGATCATAATCCGGAGGAGTCGGATCCGGCTGAACCGGCGGTACCGGTTCGGACGGAACCGGTCTAAGCAATTGAACAATGCTAATCACTTTGGCTATTTCGTCCGCGGTTGGAGAGTGTGATACAGGATTCGAACCGGCAGACTTCCATTTCTTTTTCGACGGAACCGACCTCTCAGAGTTGGCTCTTCTTTTGCCTGAGGCGGTATCGCCTAGGTCAGTAGGCACTCCCTCAGGTTCGGCCACAACCGAACCGGGCTGGCCATCTGGATTCACGGACTTCTCTGCCTCCCTTTCCTTCAATCTATTCAATCTCTTTTCTAGAGTGGTTCTGGGAAAGTTTTTACAAATTTGGCAGTCTGATTGTAGGTGGTCAAACCCCAGACAATAAACACAGATGAGGTGGGAGTCAGCCTTGGCAAAGGCCTCCCCACACTCAGTACAGCTAATCCCAGAAAATATTAATTTAAGATAGAAGAAAACACAAGGTCAGTTCCAACCAGACCGACCGAAAAGAAACTGAAGAAACAAACAATTTCCACACAGATTTTAAAATTAAACACAGTCACTACAGTACCTATCTACAACACTACCTGTACCATAGACAGAGGCTGGAAATCCGAAAAACAATAAAAAGAATTGGTTTTAACCGAACGCTTTACTTTTACCGAACTGAGCAGAGGAAATCTCTGGAGCGACTTCACTGTTAGGCAGAGTAAAGAATCTGACGGTTACACTGGGAAGTACCACAGACAGAGGTTTGAAAACCAAGCTTGAGCTCAACGTTTCTATGCTTCTGCATAGAGTTAACTCTTTCTCTCCGGGCAGTTCAAGTGCTGGGGCTAACTGCCTTATGTCTGAATACAGCAAGACTTCATGTTGTTTGAACAAGGGACACAATTTGAAGATAGAGGGGGACGGGCTCAGGGGCAATGTGACAAGTATTTTTCACAGAGAGGTGGATGCATGGAACAGCCTTCCTGAAGAGGTTGTGGGGTCTAAAACTGTGGGAGAATTCAAGAATGCATGGGACAGGCATAAGGCAATTTTTTTGGGGGGGGGGGTAGGAAGAAGTAGGCTGTTGGTTAAATAGGATCTGCAGCTTATCCTCTAGGTAGGGAAATGGGCAGACTAGGTGAGCCAAGTGGTCCTTATCTGCTGTCAAAGTCTATGTTTCTATGAAGCAGCAAGTTACATACTGTTTAGAAATATAATACAAATATGAAAAGCGAACAGAAAAAGTTGACAGTACCTTTTATATGTTATGTGTAAACCCCATCCCCCCCCACCATCCCAATACCCCCTCCCCCAATGCCACCAAGTCAGTCTGGTCTATACCCGCAGAGTACCTAAGAAAAAGAGCTCAAATATGTTACTTTAGCTAAGTGTGGTGAGGAGTCCTATCAGGTAGGGTTCCTATTCAGGCTGTCAATAAGACATACAAGGGTTCCCAAGTATGTTTGTATTTGTGAGGTTTACTCGTCATATTGGCTATAAGATGTTCTGCTCGTAATGTGAATAACACTTCCCTATACCATTCGATGAACTGGGGAAGGCTCTGATCCAACCAGTGTCGAAGAATTACCTTCTTCGCGCAGGCTAATATCAGAGCTATATGCGGTCGCTGGTAACCAATCAAGGTATCCCTACATTCCTCCAAGAGTCATATTTCAGGGGAGAGCGCATCTGATAAACCAAGCAGAGGGTTTAGCTGTGTTTGAATTGACTTCCAAAAACGGAACACTGTTTCACAGGACCAGAGAATATGAAATAGGGAATCCGGTTCTTTGCCACATCTGGAGAATAAGTCAGTGGGTAATCTACCCATCCTTATGTAACTTAACCGGGGTGTAGTACATGTTATGCAGAATCTGGAATTGCATAAACCTGTACCTATCCCACTTGATATATTTATATAGGTGTAACCATATCTTTGATCAGCTTCTGGTGAGGCTGTGAGTCGGGAGTACTTGGTCCCAATAGTAAAATCTAGGGCAGTCTTCCTGAGTTGAGTAATCCCTCAGAAATCGATAGTAATATAACATAAGGTGGGAAGTGGGGGCAGCATCAAGCAGGGGAAAAAACAAGTACCCAAAAGGGCTATACCACAGTCCAGAATCAAAAAATTGATGGAGCATATGGGAAACCTGGAAAAACATGATGATGGCCAGTGATACAGCTCCCTTGCCTCTTGAAAGGAAAGACGTTTTTGAACAAGGACCAAGTCTACAATAGTAGCCACCCCCATATTAGGCCAGAACCGTTCTGAGAGCATGCATCCAGCTATCTGAAGGTTAGGGTTCCCAAACAATGGGGCTGTATAGCGCAGTGGGTTAAGGCTCTGAGCTGCATATCTGGAGACCTGGTTTCGAATCCCACAGCCACCTAGGTGCATACTATGTCATCCTGAGCAAGACACGTAACTTCCGTGTATTCCCAAGTCACATCTGGAAACAAGCTCCGGCTTAGTGTGCTACTGTACTCCTGGTTAAACAATGTTCCCTTTCCCTTATTTGGTTTGATCTTTAGTACCGAGCAAAGCTGTAAATGGGTTTGAAGGAATGCCTCCAAGGGAGTATTCTTCAACAGTTGAGAGCCTTTTCCGGGGGAGATACAGTAATCTAAGGTCCAGAGCAATACTGGAGCATAGGGAATATTCTATTTCTACCCAAACTGGAGTATAAGGCCCTATATAAGCTTTATTAGAACCTCTAAACCAGTACGGACATCTGGTGCAGTGCATTGCCAGATAGTACAAAAAAGGTTGGGGACCTGTAAACCACCATCTTGCTTAACACGCACTAATTTAAACAAAGCTCTACGAGCAGCCTTGCACTGCCACAGGAAGGAAGTGAAGATTCTGTCAATTAGGTGAAACCATGACTGAGGCAGGACAAAGTTACACATCTGCAGGGAATAAAGTAACCAAGGCAATATATTCATTTTAAGAATATTTAACCTGCCCCACAAGGAGCTAGGTAGCAAGGACCAACGGTCCAAATCTGTTTTGATACAGGTCAAGATGGAATCCAGGTTAAACTTCCTCATGTTACTAGCCGATGTACTAAGGAAAATCCCTAGATATTTTAACTTATCTTCAACCCAGAGTAGCCCAAGATGTCCAATATCTGCCTTTAGGGTGAAACTATTAAGTGGCATTACTTCAGTTTTAGTTAAGTTAAATTTATAATTGGAAATTTTTTCAAGTTGAGAAATAATGTGCAGTGCAGCAGGCAAGGATGTGGCGGGAGAGGAGATATGCAATAATATATCGTTGGCATATGCCGATAATTTATAATCATAGGAACCTATTGCAATGCCTTGGACTTGCGGTGAACAATTAAGTTTACAGATCAGGGGTTCCAGAAATAAATTAAAGAGATAAGGGGACAGAGGGCATCCCTGCCTGGTGCCTTGTTGAAGAGCAAATGGAAGGGAAAGAACACCATTACACAGTATGCGCACCGACACGGAAGAGTAAAGTATTCTGATCCATCTTATAAACTCCTGGGGAATACCGTATTTAGGGAGAAGAGTAAATAAATAACCCCATGAGACCCTATCAAATGCTTTTTCCACGTCCAAGGACACCAAGGCTGCAGGGGTAAGGGAGTCCCTGGATGCGGAAATAAGGTACGACAGCTTTTGGAGGTGGTCTGCCGATAATCCACCTTTCACAAACCTGACTTGTTCCCTACTCAAAAGAGGGTTCCACACATGCCCCAATCTATCAACCAGAATCTTAGCTAGTATCTTAAGAGCTACATTAAAGAAATTGGCCTGTAGTTGGTAATCAGCAAGGGGTCACGGCCAAGTTTAGGAAATACTACTATTGTTGCCTCGGTTAGCGAAGTATCTGATAAGCCAGCTGTGAAGATATAATTATAGGTATCTAATAGAATAGGGACCAGTTGGGACTTGAAAGTTTTATAGAAGTTGGTAGTAAACCCATCCGGGCCAGAAGATTTATCGGACGCTAAAGAATCTATGGTTCGTGAAACATCATCCATAGTTAAAGGAGCCTGTAAGATGGCAATGGAAGAGTTTGACAGCTGAGGGAGGGTTATATCTTGGAGGAAAGCATCAAAGACATCAGGAGGGAAAGGGGAAGAGGGTGGGGCGTACAGCTGCTGATAAAAGGCCTTAAATGCCTCAACAATATCCCTTGGTAAGGTGAGCAGCTGACCAGAATCAGAGCAGATAGAGGAAACAATCTTGTCCGCCATCTGGGAGCGCAATCTAAGGGCTAAGAGTTTCCCTGCCCTCTCCCCCGATCAAAATATTTTACCTTTGAACGGAGCAGTATGTGCTCTGCTTTTTCCCCCAGTAAGGTATTGTACTGATATCTAAGATTCCCTAGACGTTCCCATTCTGACTGAGGTGAAACTTGTGAAATACCCTTTCTAGGCCCCGGACTGCTTTTAGCAGAGAGGAAGACTTGGCCATTACCTGTTGTTTACGTCTCATCGCTAAGCAAATTAATTCCCTTCGGAGGGCGCATTTCAAGGCCCCCCAAAAAGGAAGTCAAGCTTGGTCATAGAGGATATATTGGTTTTCATAAAACTGTCAATGAAAGATTGGATATGTTTTGTGATATCTACAGAGTTAAGTAGTTGATTATTGTACCGCCACACTTTGTCCCTTACTGAGGAAGGAGAGAAATTGAGGTGCATTTTTGTAGGGTGGTGGTCTGATATTACTTTAGCAGAGTAGTGGGAAGAGATAATCCCAGGGAGATGTTCTAGACTGAGTAAAAAATAGTCAATCCTGGAATAGGAGCCATGAGGCAGAGAAAAAAAGGAGCATTCCCGGCAGTCCAGAAACATAACCCTCCATGGGTCAACCAGGCCCAGGGAATCCATAAGTTCATGAAGGGCCAACTGCCCAACCGAGACAGACTGACGGGTACGAGTGGATCTTTCCAGGTTTTTGCACTGCACTAGATTCTGGTCTCCCCCCAGAATGATGGGAAGGGAACTCCAGGGAGCTAACAGGGACATCAATGAGGTGAAAAAGTGAGGGTCGTCCTTATTAGGACCATAAATAGATCCTAGTATAACCTCTAGATGGCCCAGCAAAGCGCCAAGGAGATACCGGCCCAAGAGATCTGCTATTTCCTGCAAGAGGTGGATAGGGATTCTTCTGGCTATCATGATATTGGTGCCCTTCCTGCAGGAATCAGAGCCCACTGCGAAGGCCTGCCCCACCCAAGATCTCCTAAAGAGAAGCGCCTCGGATGGGAGCAAGTGGGTCTCTTGTAGGACGGCCACATCTGTCTGTAATTTGTGTAAATTGAGTAAAATCTTAGCCCTTTTGACAGGGGACTGTGCCCCTTTTATGTTCCATGAGCAGAAATTATAGATTGCCATTGTAAATCAATCCTAAGTAGTAGGGAACCCAAAAATCATAAGCTAAATTGAAGCAGGTCAACCAGAGGAAAAACCTAATATTGGTGGCATAAACCAACCCATCCCCCCACTTTTGCCCTCCCCTCTATAGAATGGATGGAAAGCAAAAACCATAAACCACAACATCAGTAAAACCCACCTGACCCCTTGAGATCTCAAGGGAGACCTGAGCAACAATATACATAGTAAAATGGAATAAATCCTGTCCCCATCCAGTAACTTTCCCCACAATGCTTATATTTAACTTAATTTGGACCCCCCCTCCCAAAAATGAACCCGATATGAATACACAGAACTCGAACAAACCCTGTCATGAATGATATCGGAGAAAAACATCCTCCCCCATTCTCAGCTCGTGCCATCCCCATCTTTAGCAGCTACAAATATCCCATTCACCACTCCCACCCACATCGTGAAAGCCCAATAAACAAAAGCCAAAGAAAAAAAAAGAAACAATACTGAAAGAGGCGCCCACCTCATAGGATACACGCATCACAGAGATACAATCAGTGATAGCTACTATACCAAAGAATAGTTACTCATTTCAGAGTGCAAATAAAACACAACCCCAACCTGCTAAACATACTCGCTCCAACTTCTCCTATATTAATCCAAAGGAGGACACGCAAGTCCATAAGTATCACAAAAGTAAACTTGTCATAGTCCTGTGACTAACGAGACCCCTCAGGAGAGGAGACCCAAGACCTCTATCATGGGACATCGGCATAATTTGCACTGGGAAAGAAGTCCAACTTGAAGGAAACATGTGAAATCAGTGATCCGCTCCAGTCATAATTCGGTGAGCGCTGATATTATGAGTGAAACCTGGCTGTTATGAGGCAACCCACATATAGCCATGGAATAAGGGACAAAGCAAAGGACCATAGTAGATCTAGCTCGAGTGAAAGTGTGCAGAAAGATCGAAGCCACTGATTAAATATGCTGTAACGGGCAAAGGTCCTCTACTGGTCGAGAAATTAGCTCGAAGAGGCAAAATGGTCCAAGCCATAAATACAAATAGTCAGGGTCTCAAGCTCAAGGTAGGTGTGCTAGTGGAGTACAGTCTACCGAATCTTTTAAATCAAAGCATGCTTCCACTCAAATAGGAAAGGCCTCCAAAGGGCAAACCTGTAGACCATATCAACATCCTGTTTCAGCGAACAAATCAGGTAGCAGTTGCCTCAGTTCTTTAGTTGCCTGGTCCACTGTGTCAAAAGAATACTAGGTATCTTTACAGTATACCTGGAGCCTTGCTGGATATAAGACCCTGAAGCGGATAGTTGCCGCTAATAGCTTAACCACTATTGGGTGGAAAGCAGCTCTTTTCTGGCGAGTAATGGCGGGTAGGTCTTGGGAAATCCTGAGCTGATGTTCTTCCCAAGTGATCTCCTTAAGCGCTCTCACTTTTTGAAGAATGTGCTGCTTGTCCAGGAAGCTCAGCAATTTCAAGAGAAATGGCCTGGGGGGAGAACTGGGTGGTGGCCGGGGACACAAAAATCGGTGAGCCTGTTCCACGAAGTAACATGCATTATTGGGCAAAGGTCCTGCAATACGGTCGAGCAACTTCTGAGAAAACTTAATTGGAGTTGTGGCCCCCGCATCCTCCAGTAAGCCAAATATGACTATATTATTCCTCCTGCTCCATCCCTCTAAGGCCTCCAGCTTGTTTTCCATTTTGCTAAGCTTCTGTCGAAGCAGGATAACTTCGGGGTTGGTGCGATCTTTCCAGGGAGGTGGTTCTTGCCTCCAGGTCCTCCACTCTCCATGTGGTAGCAACTAAGTCCAATTTAAGGGTTTTTTTTTTTTTTTTACTTTCTTCTTTATCCTCCTGCCTACCTCCGGTGCCCACTCCTTCCATCCGCTCATGTCCCCCGAGTCACCTACCTTAGGGATCTGCCCCTAGAGTGCCTTCTCCTCGCACAATGGGGTCTGTCCTGTAGGTGGTACTGGAGCGGCCTTCATCTAGGGCTGCCGGAGGGGTTTTCCGGTTTTCTCCCCTTGAGTCCCACTCCCCCTGAGACGTCAGCGCTTGGGACGTACGTCCCGAATGGTTGCGTGCTGACGCACGCCAGCCCTCATGCGCTGTGAGTCCCCCCTCCCCGGCTCCAGCGAGCAAAGCCGCCTCCATCCCTTCCTACTGCTGGTGCTTCCACCGGCTATGGAAGGGATGCAGAACGCAGAGCGTTCTTGGTTACCCACCCCTGAGGGAGGAGAGCATCCGTTGGGACGCTCGATCCTCCCTCTCCCCACCGACCCCCGGCCACCTGAGTCCGTTCCTGAACCCGGGCCGCCAGCGTAGCGCCAGGTGTGGCGTCCAGCGCCTCAACCCTCAGCGCCACCGGGCCGGCCCAATTTAAGGGTTTTAAGCTCCTCAGACATTGTTTTAATATAATCCTTCAGGGTTTGCATTTCGGAGATGAATTTCTCTCGTAAGTGGGTGGGGGGAGAGAGCTGAAGTAGCTGTAGAGGAGCACCGGACGTATTTCAGCATCAATCCCGGAGGAACTCTTTGTTGGAACCAGCTAAGTAAGCACTCTGGTGAATCTCGGATGTCAGTACTAATGATTTGAAGTGGTGAGGATGTATAAAATTAACTACAGAGATTAATTAATAGCGATGCGGGCAGGAGCGGTGTAGCGACACAGCCACTAGTCCAGAGGCATCACATGACTCCCTCAAATTTTCTGTGTCTAAAAATAATTTAAAAAAAAAACTATTTTCTAGCTTGTCAAATATGTATGTAATCATCAAGGACACTGTTTTTTGGTTTTTACTGGAAAATCCGGTACAATTCCGGAATTAGGGCTGCCTGAAGACCAGTAAAAACAAAGACTTCATGGAATCTGGCATTTTATATCAGATCAGTAAATCTGTGTTTTTCTTTTAATTCCTTCCTGTACTATTTTCAATTTGCTTTATTTAATGCTCTGTATACTAAGCCTTCTTTAATTCTGATTATTTATGCACATACTAAAAGAATGATAGCAGAAGGTAATCATAGCAGCTAAATAAATTTCAATAAGTTAAATGAATTTTTATAAATGCAAAAAGAAAAACTTACATGTTAAACACTTGATATTACATAAAGCAATAACAATAACCCAATATGGTTTAATGTATTTATACTGAAAATATATAATAAAGCAGTCATCACAACCTGTTCAGTAAGTTTTCACCGAATCCTGTTGGTGGCAGCTTCAGGTGACAAGGAGGCAACAGACTTTAACAGCCCTACTACTGCAGGCATGGCAGCGTCTGCGTGGTGGCTAAGTGGAGAGGCAAAGTGGACATGCAAAGAGTCTGACCGGAGTGTGTCAGGCTTTGGTTCAGACCTGCCTATTTCCACCAGTGGGGCAAGTATATCTGCAAGTGCCACAATCTCTGCTGACCTGCATGAAGCTTTGATGAACTGTGCCATGTTGCTTCAGTGCCTACATTTACTTACACTTATTACTGCTGTCCGCATTTAATGCTGCAAGTAACTTGATCTGAACTGCTAGCACTGTATTCTGCTAGTGTGGAATTTGCCTCAACTGTATTTGCTTTAACTGAGACTTTTGCACAAGAGCCCCATTTTTTCATGTTGTGAATGACGCTGGTCTCATTCGTATAGTGGGAAGCACTGTTGCTCGCAGCAACTACACACACTTTGCTGTTTTGCCATCCGCCCATAATTAACATCACCTGAAGCCGTTGAATTCTGTTTGATTTCCCTGAATCCTGTTGGTGGCAGCTTCAGGTGATGAAGAGGCAACAGACTTTAAAAGCCCTACTATTGCTGGCATGGCAGCGTCTGCATGGTGGCGGCTAAGTAGGGAGGCAAAGTGGACATGCAAATTGACTGACTGACTGGAGTGTGTCAGGCTTTGGTTCAGACCTGCCTATTTCCACCAGTGAGGCAAGTAAATCTGCAAGTATCACAATCTCTGCTGACCTGCATGAAGTTTTGATGAACTGTGCTGTGTTGCTTCAGTGCCTACATTTACTTACACTTTATTACTGCTGTCCGCATTTAATGTTGCAAGTAACATGAACTGAGCTGCTAGCACTGTATTTTGCTAGTGTGGAATTTGCCTCAGAACTGTATTTGCTTTAACTGAGACTTTTGCATGAGAGCCCCCTCTTTTGATTTTGTGAATGAAGTTGGTCTCATCTGTGTAGTGGGAAGCATTGTTGCTCGTAGCAACTACACACACTTTGCTGTTTTGCTGCCCACCCGTAATTAACATCACCTGAAGCCTTTGAATTCTGTTTGATTTCCCCGAATCCTGTTGGAGGCAGCTTCACGTGATGAGGAGGCAACAGACTTTAAAAGCCCTACTATTGCAGGTGCAGCAGCATCTGCACGGCGGCAGCCAAGTGGGGAGGCAAAGTGGACATGCAAAGAGCCTGACCAGAACGCTGCAGGAAAGGAACTATATAATTCTGTTTTACTGTGATATTTAATGATGGCAGGAGATGGTGTTATCATAGAAGTCGATGGCAAATAAGGACCGCAAGGCCTATCCAGTCTGCCCATTTCTTTTTCTACCTTATGAATGTGCCATCGGCCTTTGCTCTGTCAATGGTCTATCTATTCATACTCCTCTGTATTGCTCCCTTATGCCTATCCCATGCCTGTTTGAAGCCCTGCACTGTATTCATATCCACCACTTCCTGAGGTAGGCCAGTCCATGCATCCACCACCTTTTCTGTGAAAAAGAACTTCCTCACATTACCCCTTACTTGGCCTCCCTCTAATCTCATGCTGTGTCCTCTTGTCCTGCTATTTTTCTTATATTGAAACATGTTAGACTCTTTCACCTTGTTAATGCCCTTAAGGTGTTTGAATGTTTCGATCATATCACCTCTCTACCACCTTTGCTCTAGGGTATACATATTGAGCTCAATTAATCTTTCCTCATATGTTTTCTGATGCAGTCCCTGCACCATTTTGGTTGCCCTTCTCTGGACTGCCTCAATTTGGTTAATGTTTTTGTGAAGGTGTGGCCTCCGGTACTGCACGCAGTACTTCAGATGAGGCCTAACCAGTGTCTTGTAAAGAGGGATTATTACCTGCCTCTTGCAACTTGTGATACCCCTACTAATACACCACAACATCCCCCTAGCCTTACCTAATGCTTTAGTGGTCTACTTGGGATGATTTCAGGCCATCGGTAATGATGATGCCCAAGTCTCTTTCTTCCCTTGTGACTGCCAACAACTCTCCTTCCAGCTTATAGGTGGCTTCAGGGTTTCTCTTCCCTATGTGCATGATCTTGCGGTTCTTTGAGTTAAACCCCCAGTTGTCACTCTTCTTACCACTTTGCTAGTTTATTCAAAACTCTTCTCATTCTGCCCACCCCATCTGGATCATCTACTCTGTTACAGATCTTGGTGTCATCTGCAAACAGACAAACCTTACCCTCCAGTCCATCTGCAATATCACTGATGAAGATATTGAAGAAGACTGGCCCCAGGACTGATCCCTGAGGTGCCCCACTTGTGACTTGCAGCTCTTCTGACTGCATACCGTTTACCACCACTCTCTGTTTTCCGCCCATCAACCAGTTTGCCACCCAGTTGACCAACTTCTGACCCACCCCGAGCCTACCCAGCTTATTAATCAATCTTCTATGTGGAACAATATCGAAAGCTTTGCTGAAGTCAAGGTAGGTGACATCAACTGCTCCCCCTTGGTCCACCACTCTGGTTACCCAGTCAAAGAAATCTATGAGATTAGTTTGACAGGACCTTCCTTTTGTAAACCCATGCTGTCTTGGATCCTGTGCTCCTATGGATTCCAGGTGTTGCACTATCCTTTTCTTAAGGAGTGCCTCCATAATCTTGCCCACTACTGAGGTAAGACTGACTGGTCTGTAGTTCCCTGCCTCCTCCCTGCTACCATTCTTGTGGAGCAGGATCACATGAGCCCTTCTCCAGTCTTCTGGGACCTCTCCTGTGCTCAGAGACTCACTAAACAGTTCTAATAATGGCTCTGCTAGTTTCCACCCTTAGCTCCTTTAGTACCCTGGGATGTATGCCATCAGGTCCCATTGCCTTGTCCACCTCGAGTTTATCGAGCTCTTGTAGGACCCTTTCTTTTGTAAAGGGACTAGTACACATCTCCTTCCCCCTATGTCCATGGTGCTGAGCTGTGGGCCCTGCCCTACCTTCTTTTCAGCAAATACTGAGCAGAATTATCTATTTAGGATAGATACTTTTACATGGCCCTCCCCCTCACATGCCCCCTTATCCCCTTTGATCTTAATACATGGTCCTCCTCCTCACATGCCCCCTTATCCCCTTTGATTTATATATGTGCAGTTTCCTGTGCACGGATGCTGTTCTTAGTAAAGTAGCGTATTCTGATACCAAATGCTGCAATGCCAATGAAATAGCGTTCTTCGCTGTTTACAATTATTGACTGAGCTATGGTCATATTTTGGGTAGTACCTATAAAACAAATGGGCTACTGTTTAGGCTATGGTATATCTAAACAGAATGGGGTTTGTGTTAAATGGCAAGTATGTTAGCAGGCATCGGTATGTGGGTATCTTATGTTATAGCTTGCAGGTGATGTAGAAATGAACCTGGGACCTATAAGATTTGGCTGATGCGGATTATTTCAGGCTTAATTCGTTTGGTATGAGGATCATGCATGTCAATGCTCAAAGCCTGCTCTCTGAAGTTCATGAGGTGGAGGCTTGGACTGAGATGTATGTGTCTGATATATTGTCATTGAATGAAACATGGTTGAAGTCAAATGTTTCAAATAATGACATACAGCTTTCTGGTAACAAAATGTATAGGAGTGACAGAATAAAGGGAAGGAGTGGGGGGTTATGTTTTATGTACAAAATCATTATATGGTTTCTGAAAAGTACCTTTTTAAAGACAGTATGATTTGTGGTGAGCATTTGGTAATTCAGGTTTCTTTGGGCCACGCCAAGACATTAACTATTTGTTGCTGTTATATTTCTCATAAGATGAGTAAAGCAGGCTTAAAAGAATTTGTTGAAAATTTGGATTATAAGGCTATTGGTGAAATTTTGTTCTGAGCGGACTTCAATTCGAACTGGGCTGGATCTGAAATGGTAAAACTTATTGGCATGTTAGATCCTATTAACTTGCAACAGTTAGTTAGTTTACCTACTAGGTTAAATGGTAGAACAGACACACTGTATTAGATTGGCTATTATCTAACAAACCAAATCATGTCATAAAATGTGGTGGTATAGCAGCCTCCATAAGTGATCGTAGTCCCATTTTTTGTCTCTGGAAACACACAGGTCCAAAGAAACCCAAGCCTATTATACGGTCTTCTAGGAATTTTCACAACTATGATCAGCAATAGGTTTGTGAAAAGCTGGAAGGGGTAGACTGGTCATATTTGCATTCAATTCCTGATGTAAATTGTGCTTTAGATTTTTTTATACATGAATTTACAGTTGTGTTAGATTCTATCGGCACCACGTGTAAGGAGACGCAAATCTGGGAAAAAAGCAGGCTGGCTTAATGCATCCTTATTTAAATTAATGAGAATATGGGACAAAGCCTGGAAAAATCATAAGAAAATTGGTACTGTGACTGCTCTTCAAAATTATCGCTGCTAGCGTAATACGTGTTAAGGTCCAGATTAAATTGGCAAAAAGTAAATTTTTGAGACAAAAACAAATTGATGGGCTTTTGGACAATAAAACATTTTGGGATACTGTTAATAGTTTAGTTAAACCTACAGTTAAATCTGAACTGTCCATGAAATTGGGTGATGATATGGTTGCATCTCCTCAACTTATTGTGAATGAGTTCAACAAAAGATTTACTGATTTGGACAAATACTTTAGGAACAGTCACGATTCTCCTCCAACTAGAGTCCCTGATACTGACAATAAACCCAAATTTTATTTAAAAATCACTACTCAAGTATGACTCCATCTTACGCCAACATTTACATGAATGCATAGCCCCAGTGTTGCACCTCCATTACACAGAGAGAGCAGAAGGTCCTGCAACGCTGGAGAAACAAATAATGTAAGTTCTGAACTTGAAATTACTGAGAAGAATTTTACACTGTGTAAATGTAAGAACTAGCAGCTTGGTACTGAGCAGCTGTTGTACTCTATTCTCTTTTTCTGACAAACAGATAAAGAAATGTAAAAGCTACAGCATTCAGGTACATGATATACAAAGTTTGGATTTTGAGTCTGTTAAAAAACTATAGAAAACCACAGTGGTAATGAAGTAAAAGTGTGGTTGTACTTTTTTGTGTTTAAGAAAATATAAAGAATTGCAGTGAAGAGTATTAGCATGATAATGAAGAATTTCTTAAGCTTACTCATAAAGTAAAGAGAAAAACTGTTTATAATGTGGTATCCACGGGTGTGATGTATAAATGTGGTACTTATGTAAGGGAAGATGCTAACAAAGGATATATACCTGAACTTACTGAACAGGTTGTGATGACCTCTTTATTATATATTTCCAGTATAAATACATCAAACCATAGTGGGGCATTATCGCTTTCTGAAAATATCAAGTGTTTAACATGTAAATTTTTCTTTTTGCATTTATGAAAATTCATTTAACTTTTGGAAATGTATTTAGCTGCAATGATTACATACATATTTGACAAGCTAGAAAATAGTTTTTTTGTTATTATTTTTGGACAAAGAAAATTTGTTGCATCTTGAGTCTCATTAGGTGAGATCATCTTTCAGCCTTTTGGTTTATGAAATATTTTGAAGTAAAGTTAAGTTATTATGTATTTACAGAAAATAATTATATATTTGTTAAAAAATGTATTCTAGATAGTGTTTCACTGAAGAAGGATTTTTCCGAAATGTCTGAATTGCACTGTATTGCATATAATAAATACTTTTGATGCACCATTCACTTCTCTAAAGTCCTTTATACATTTGAAACTGGGTGAGTGGGTCCTACTTTGCACCAATCTGTTTCCATAGCCAATTTGCTAAGGCCAAACCTCCTACAGTATTACCCTCCTTATTTTTATGGCAGTTTCTTGCACTATGGCCTGGCTTATTACAGTTAATAGCAAGTAAAGTCTTTGGGTGCAGATTTGTTACCCCCCCACCGGAGTTCTTATCTGACCTAGAATTAAATCAGGAAAAAAAAGTGTCTTACCAGTCCTTGGCTGTTACTTTGGTGTCTATCTGGCCATCTGATAGTCCTCAGCCAAGGAAATGGCCTTTTCCACACTTTCTGGTCGATGTTCTTTTACCCAAAGCAGCACATCTATAGGAAGGATGTTGATGAATTGCTCCACTGCAAATATGTTGATGATTTCTGGGACTGTTTTGCCCACTGGTTGCAGTCAATTAATAAGGAGTTCTCAGAGTCAGGTAAAGGCTTCTCGAGGATTGTCAACTGAATGGTACTTCAGGGACCGGAATCTTTGCCTGTAGATCTCTCTCCTGAGAGGTCATATCTTTTCAGGATTTCTCTTTTCACAAGGTCATAGTTTTCTGACTGTGCAGTGTCCACATTGCTGTAGGCAAGTTGGGCTTTACCTGTCAGGTAAGGTACCAGCCCGACTGCCCATTGCTGATTTGACCATTGGCAGGCTCTGGTACCCCTTTCAAAAGTAAGTTTAACGTCTTTTAAGTTGTTTATGTTTTGTTGCTCTGCTGGACCTGTGCCAGATCCTCCAGCTTTGACAGCTTGCAAGGCATCCAGTCAACATTGCTCCTGTCACTGCATCTCTTCTCTTCTGCTCCTGTTGCTGCCATCCCTTCTCTTCTCTTTTTTTTCCCCTCTGTATTCTATTTTTCCTCCTTGTTCCCTTGGGCAACTGCAGGCAGGTCCTGGTCCTTCCACCCTGCCTGCCAGCTAAGTCCCTCCACCACTCCTCCTGGTACTGCCAAGCTCCAGTATCCCCCACAGATTTCCCCTTGTGGCAGGGCCAGGGGGGCGATATTCCCCCCACCCAGTACAATTCCAGATCGGGGTTGTTCCCAGTGATCCTGTGGTGGAGCAGGATGCTGGGTGGCTGGCAGGGCTTCACTGAGCCTGCAGTCACCCTTTTTCCATTTTCTGTCCCTTCCACCCCGAGGCATAACGCATGCACTTGGAGGCACACAAGTGCCATGTAGCCACGCTCTTTGTCTCCCTGATGACTCTCAGCAACACAAGCTTGCTCCCGACTCTGGGTCGCCGGCATGGCGCAAGGTTTGGCATCCAACACCTCAACCCTTAGCACCACTGGGCCAGCTTTCTTCTCTTCCCATCTCTCTTTGTTGGATAGCCCACCATTTGAAGAAGGCAGATATGCTTTCAGGTTCTGTCCCTGCCTGTTATTTTTCTTCCATCACTGGTTCTGGCTGTACAGTCTCAGTTTGAACTTCTATTTCTGCTTCTAGTTTTGCTGCCATTCTGGTAATCACTCCTTACTGCTGCAGGATCCATACCTTTCTTCTATGCTTCCCTGGTATCAGATCTAGTATCCATGCAAATAACTCCAGGCTTAGAGTTTGCACGGTGTAAATTCCACTTAGTCTGACACCATCTGTTATTGAGGCAAAGGTCAGGAATCATAGGAAAAGCAAGAGCAAATACAGAATTCGCAAGAAGCATTTTATTATTTTCAGCAACCATAAAATAAAAAAAAAATGTACTGGACAGCTTTTATACAGGCAGTTCAAACAAAACAAAGTCCTTTATCGGAGAAGTATCTCTAATTCTAAATTTCAATCTCTCTCTCTCTCTCTCTCTCTCTCTCTCTCTCTCTCTCTCTAACAAAAGATTGCTCTCTTTAAATATAATATCTTTTCCTGGCAATTAACGTTTGCATCTTGAGCTTGTTAAGATACCTCCTGTTTCCCACAAACTGTATCAGAACTTTGTCAGTTTCCTTCTTTGCAGGTGCAGCAAAATAGAACAATGTGTCCCAAGCTGGCCTCCTACTGACAGTTTTGCAAACAAGCCAGAGGAGATCAAACTGCATCTTGAGGTTAACCTCCAGAGTTCCAAATAGCTTTCTGCAATCATTTCAACAATATAACTAATACAGTTTTAAACCAGAGAACCCAGTTTCACATAAAGATCCACATTATTTTTTATAGGACAGTTTTTCCCTGCAGTTGGCCCGGGCTAGGTGGTGGCGTACCGCCGATCCATGGCGTCCATCACCCCATACGGGGATCATGCTGCACAGCATGGTGTTGGGGGTTTTCGTAGTTACTAGAGTGATTGAGGAAGACCCTAATTCCGACCCCCGAGGACGCCGGCATGAAGGACTGAGGTCCAGGCGAGAAGCTGTGCTGAGACACTGCTTCTGCCAAACGCCTAACAGCGTCCTCCCCTCCTGACACCATCCGCTTACTGCAGCAGTGTTTAATCCTCCCCAGGAGTGGCGAGCTGCCACTCGTCAGCTCAATCCAGCTCCTCCCCCCCAAGCTGACCCCCGACCTGGGCTCGTTCCCGAACCTGGGTCGCCAGTGTAGCAAACATTTATTTTTATAACCACAGATAAGCAAAGGGGAAGAAAAGATAGAAACAGCAAGTGAAGCAGGGAGATGGAGGGGAGAATCATGAGACTGTCAGAGTGATCAGTTCCAAGTTCTCACAAGAAAATATGAATGCGCAATTGGACAGGCGAGAGAGAAAAGGAGAGGATACAATAAATCTTGCTTTTAACTCTTTCTGCATGACAAATGGGACAGGATCTCATTCAACTTGTCACAGTCATTTATAATGTCCTCATGAAAAGTGAAGGCAGGGAGATGGAGGGGAGAATCATGAGACTGTCAGAGTGATCAGTTCCAAGTTCTCACAAGAAAATATGAATGCGCAATTGGACAGGCGAGAGAGAAAAGGAGAGGATACAATAAATCTTGCTTTTAACTCTTTCTGCATGACAAATGGGACAGGATCTCATTCAACTTGTCACAGTCATTTATAATGTCCTCATGAAAAGTGTTACATAAGTTACAATAAAACAGCACACAACTGCATACTCTAGTTCATCACCCTAAGGCAAGACTAATGAAACAGTCCTCCTTACACACTTATAATAATACTCAAACATACATCATTGTACAAAAAACATTCAGAAAGTTCATCTGTTTTCTATAACAGAATAATTAAAAAAGGGATGTCATTACAATTATAGAAAATAAAATTAATGTCTACACTAGATTTCATAATTCACTATAAAATCACCCCAGACCCTAGGTATTTTTGAGAGAAAACAAGGGTCTATAAAAGAGTTGCACCTTAAGTTTAGTGGTATAATAAAAGTCACCTAGTGACTTTATAGGATGAACATTGGACATTACAACTACTTCTGAACCACTGTTTTGAACTACACAATGACGGCCACATAAGATACTTATGAGACTGGGGGATGGTGGGTGGGTAGAGTGTGGCTGTAAGGAGAAGATACTCAAGAAGATCAAGTTCCTGGTAAGCAACTTTACAACCCTTTAAAGTAAATCTCCTCCATATAAAGCCACACTCTCTGGTCAAGTAATAAGCAGTAACACCAACAAGCATGGGTAGCAAGATTTATACAGGGTCTCACAAGGACAGAAACCCCTGAGGTACTGCCAACTCAAAACTCTGCATGTCTCAGATAGAGAACGTCTAGAGTATAGTGATTATTGATCGTATGAGTACTACTTCAGGTTATGGACTTACAGATCTCTGCAATGTGAGACACCCTAGGGAAGCTACTAATGGGCTACTACCCAAGTGGAATGGACTATTACAGAGCACTGCAGCAGCTTACCTGCCAGTAAGTAGAAGTGCTGAATACAGTTAATTGTTCAAGACAGTTTGGAGGATGGTTTACCCTTGCAATTAGAGTCAAAAGTCACAAACTTGGAAGGCAGTCTGAGCTCTTGACTCCAGCTGATACTGAAGCTGAGACTGGAAATGCAGAAAGTTGTCAGAAGATGGGGACCACATGATCCAGCAAGTCTGCCTGAGTTTCCCACCCCCCCACTTAGCTGCCTGCTTGAGTATCCTGCAACAGCTGTCCATGCCCGCTTGAATTCCCCCACCGTTTTCGCTCCCATCACCCCCTCTGGAAGGCCTTATTGAAGTCTAGGTAAATCATGTCCACTGCCCCACCCTGATCTACTGTTCTGGTGACCCAATCTAAGAAATGTACCAGGTTTGTCTGGCAGGACCTCCCTGCGGTGAAACCTTGTTGCTTTGTGTCAAGCTGACTACCTCCCTCCAAAAAAAGCTATGATTCTTTCCTTCAGCAGGGACTCCATCAGTTTTCCCACGACTGAAGTGAGACTAACTAGATGGTAGTTTCCTGGGTCTTCCTTGCTTCCGCTCTTGTGAAGTGACATTACTGTTGCCATCTTCCAGTGCTCAGGAACCTCCCCGCTATCCAACAATTTGTTGAAGAGCATTGCTAAGGGGGTTGCCAGTTCCCTCCCACGCTCCTTAAGTATTCTTGGGTGTATCCCATCTGGATCCATAGCTTTTTCTACCTTTAACTTGTTGATTTCCTCTAGGACCTTTTCCTCTGTGAAGGGACCCATGACCAATCCCCCAACTGGACCCTTCTTTTTTCCTACTGTTGGTCCGCCACCGTCTGCTTCATGTGTGAAGACTGAGCAGAAGTACTCACGGAGAGTTTCTGCCTTCTCTCTGTCTTGCTCTGTGGGCTGCCCATCTTTTTGCGTGATTCTAACAATGCCTCCCTTGGTCTTCCTTTTTTCATGTATGTACCTACAGAATGTTTTGTCACCCTTTTTTACTCTCTGAGCTATCCTTACCTCTGTCTGGACCTTTGCATTTCTTATCACTTTCTCGGTCTCCTTTAGTTTTTCTTTGCACTCTGTTTTGTCAGCTTCATTCCCTGACTCCTTGCACTTTCTGAAGGTCTTGCGCTTTTCCCTCACCATGGTTGCTACCTCTTTGAAAATCCATAGTGGGGTTTTCCTCTTTTTATTTTTACTAACCAGGCAGTATAGCACAGTGGTTTAAGGCTCTGAGCTGCAAACCTGGAGACCTGGGTTTGAATCCCACAGCCCCAAGTTGTATACTGTGCGACCCTGAGCAAGTCACTTAACTTCCTTGTGCTCCCAGGTCACACCTGTAAACAAGCTTCAGCTTACCGTCTCTCTCCTGGTTAAAAAAAAACAAAAAAAACTAACCTGATGGGCACACTGTGATGTGACCAGGGTTACTGCATCTTTCAACCTAGTCCAACACTCTTTGATACTCCCTTCTGTTCTGTTACTAAGGTTGTCCCTCAGGCATGCCTTTATTTTTGTGAAGTCTGTCCTCCTGAAGTCCAGGAGCTTAGAGTGTGTGGAGACTTCAGTCCTGTGTACCTTGACCCGTACTGTGCAATGATCACTGTTTCCTAGGTGCTCCCCCACTTTGGCGCCCATATCCCTTTCGCTATTTGTGAATAGTAGGTCTAAGATCGCGTTTCCTCTTATGGGTGTCTTCACTAGCTGACTTAGTCCTGCCCCCTGTAGTGTAACTAGGAATTTCCTGCTTCTTTCCACTGCTGCTGTGCAGGAACTTCAATCAATGTCTGGTAGATTGAAGTCCCCCACCAGCACCATGTCCCCTTTGACATCTGGAGGATGGTTTCCAGGATTTCCTTGTCCCTGGTGCCCTCCTGATATGGGGGGGTCTGTAGATTACTCCTACCCGGACGGGTGTCCAGCTTCCACCCCCGATAGCAATCCATAGGTCCTTGGTTTCCCCTTGTGCTTGCTGAATCTCAGTAACATTGATGGTGTTCTTAACATAAATAGCTACCCCCCCGCCCTTTCTCCCAGTCTGATCTCTCCTGAACAAGTTATATCCCAGGATAGTCACCTCCCAATCATGATTTTCTGTAAACCACGTCTCGGTTTCGGCAATCCAGTCCAGTCCTGCCTCAGCTATTATGGCAGTGAGGTCTGGCATCTTGTTAGCCAGACTGCCTGCATTGATACATAAAGCTGTCCATTCCTGATGTGCTTCCCTGTTTGTGATACCTCCCTTAGTGTTACTGTTCTACTGTTACCCTCTTTTTGGTCTTCGGCAGACTCTGACAGGGTTTTATTTTTTTTGTCCTCTGCGACTGTTATTCTAGAGTGTCCTGTAGGTTTGGTGCTAGCTTGTGGGGGAGAGATGGCAGGCTCTGTGTGTGCTTCTCCTACAGCTGTCTTCATCTCCCCATCAGCTAGTTTAAATGTCCTGTGTGGACACCAAATTTTTGGCCCAGCACCCTAACCCCCTCCTTAGTCAGGTGGAGGTCATCAAACTTTAATAACTCCCTTTCCCAGAAGTTACCCCAGTTTCCGAAGAAGTGATGCCCTTTGGAGTGGCACCAGTCCTTGCACCATGTGTTGAGCTCTCCTATCTCCTTTTCTCTGATTTTCTGCCTGTTTTTCCCAAACAGGCAGAATCTCTGAGAAAGCTATGCTGGATGAAAGGGAAACCAATTTCTCCCCGAGCTGGGCAATGTGCTCTTTAACCTCTTCTTGAGAAGCCAAAGGCACACCCCACAGCTGCTCCCCTGCCTGGTTTGGGAGGGTGGGGTTTCATAGGTATTCCAAGCTACATAGACTTGCATCCTTAGTGCTTGTCTTGATAATCTTACATAGACCTATTTTGAATGAGTCCATTGTTTTGCTCATTACTACTGCTCTTGGCAAGGAATTCCATAACTGAACTCCACTCTGACTAAACCATTTTTTACGTCTCAAAGTATTCCACTTATCTTGTTCTAATTGCAGTTTATGACTCCTGGGTTCAAGCTGATGATGCTTTCTCTCCCTAAGCCCCATATCTGCTTTTAATGGCTCATCCTTCAGTGCCCTGAATATCATGCACATATCACCCCTTAACCTACGATACTGCAATGTATATAACCCCAGATTTTGTAGTCTCTCCTGGTATGGTTTATAATGCAATCCATTAATCCTTTTAGTTGCCCTACGTTGTACCCCCTCCAACCCTCTAATAACAGCCTTTTTGTGTGGAGACCAAACCTGAGCACAGTACTCAAGATGTGGATGCACCAATGCAATATACAGTGGTAAAATCACTTTGCTTTCCCTACTGCCAATTTGCCGTAGAATGCAATTTAGAACCTGATTAGCTTTCCTAACAATAGTATTACAGTGCGTATCGAATTGTAAATCACTAGTTACCTTGACCCCCAGATCTCTTTCCTCCATAGTCTGGTGTAGTGCCACATCACCCAGTTTATACTCCGATTTACATTGCCATTCCCCAAGTGATTACAGCACATTTGTTTAAATTAAGAGCTAACTTGTGCTGAGCTGTCCACTGTATCAGTATATCTAAAGCCATTTGTACATTGACCTGATCTTCTAGGCTATTAACAATACCTCCAATCCTGCAGTCGTCTGCAAATTTACTCATCCAAATATTAGGGAAGCTGAACTTGATTGAAGATGCATGTAAATTAAACAAACAGGGGCCCAACACTGACCCCTGCGGGACTCCACTAGTCACCTCCTCCCATCCATACACTACTCCTGATTGAAACCCTCTGCCTTCTATTTTGCAGCCAAACTTCCACCCAATTAACTATGTTTGTAGGTAGTTTGGTACTAGCCAGTGAATCTATTAGTTCTTTATGTGGTAGCTTATCGAAAGCTTTAGAAAAAAATCCAAGAATATAATGTCTACTGCATTCCTTGTATCTAAAGCCTTATTAGTTATTTTGTAAAAAGTAAGCATATTCGTTTGATATGACCTTGTTTTTGTAAATCCATGTTGGGTCGGGTCTGTTAAGTTATGTATAGTCAAATGAGATAAAATTAAATCTTTTAATATTCCTCCAAATAGTTTCCCTGACATTTCATTTCCCAGCTTTTGTTGCTTTGACCCTAACTGGAGCATTAATTAAGTTTTTTGCAACTTATTTCCTTACTTTTTGAGACAGTATAATAGTATCCTTAATTTTACTGTGGGAGCGCAGGGTCGCCATCCCTCCAACAATTAGGGTTGAGTAGGCACTTTAATGTTAAATCTCAATTTTTGCACATTAATAACTTTGCAACCGTTCAACGGATTTGCACAAAATTTGGAATGCGCGGTCTGGTATGGTTGATCTCCTGATTTACCAAGTTGCGCTACAGTCGAACTTACGGTTTCTGCATAGCAAAATGCTAAAACATGCATTTTTCACCACTTTTGACACGTTTTTTGCCCATGGCACTGCGATCACACCATATGGTCTTTTGGTATGAAACGTGGAACATAGAAAGAGGTTGGGTCAAGGAACAATCCAGCATTGGTTTAATAAAAAAATATTAATCTGTTCCAAAGTTATTCAGTTTTTAATTTTCGGGTCCTGAGCACACTCAGTTTACTCCAAAACTTATATGGTTATTTTTCAGACAAAGATTGGGCTCATGGTCAAGGATTTTGTAGCTCAGGGGCTAGGATCCTGGTCCGACAGAAAATTCCTTGTTCACGAGTTGCCACCTTGTTTTTCAGTTTTTCCCTAAAACAAAATGTTGTAGCTTTCTCCACGGGTGACTTTTGGGCCAAATGAGGCATGGGTTTTGTTCAGGGTGACCCCCTCTACAAAGCCATGCCTTTGATTTGGCTCATTTTGGTCAAAAAAATAGCTTTGTAAAATTTAAAAATTCTTTAACCGTAACTCATTAATGATCTTAGTCCGCGAGCTGTCAAACTCCTAGTCCGCAAGCTCGCGATCAAAGATTTTGCTACCTCGCGGACTGGGAGTTTAAAAACTTTACCATTGCATTGCTAATGAATGGTTTGGTCTTTTTACTTGAAATTTTCAGGATACTGAGGGGATGTCCTACAGGTGTGAAGTATGTTGTTTAGGTGTTGGGGAATTAAGTGGTTCCACAGATATGCCATAACGAAACTCAGATTTCCCCAAAGGATTACACTGTGCCACTCATTGCATTTTTTTGGCAGCCATATCTTGGAAATGATGCGAGATGCATATTCGGTTGACTTATACTGCGATCAGTGCTTGTTGTCACAATTACAATGACACTTGAATTTTTTTTCTAGCTGCTCCAGTTCCCGAGATATCAGCAAATTAGTGTTACAAGGGTTCTTTGCCCTACAGGGCTGCTGTATGGCTCTGTAGCTATGTGTAAGTCGGAGCGCCGGGCCCACAGTGTCTGTTAGTCTGTGGAGGATGGGGGTGTGTGGTGGTGGGGGGTTGGGGCTTAACCCTAATGTCTTATTTTCTCACTTTTGTTGCTTTAAACCTAACTGATGCATTAAACGCAGTTTTTTTGCCATGAAAAAATATATATATACACACACACACATACACACCCACACGTGTAACTGTGGAAACACAGGGCTGTCTGGGCCCTGAGCTTTCATTTATAGAACAACAGTGAACAGACTGTCAGCATAGCCACCTTATTACCCCACCTCATGTACCTGGTACAGAAAATTTTCAAATCCCCAATAAAACATAATTCTGCGCAACTGCAATGCCATTCCACACCACAGCTGCGAAAACACATTTTGGTCAGGATCTGAAAAATGACAACTGTGACATACATGAGGTATGGTAATAAGAAGGCTATGTGGAAAACCTGGGGCCAAAATATTTAAAATTTCCAAAGTTACAGGCATGCGTAGCGGAATTACAATGAATGGTTATAACTTAGGCATTTTTTCATATTTTGACCCCAAATTTTCAACATAGTCTTCTTATGACCCCACCTCATAAACCCCACAGGTGACAATTTTCAAATTTGTGCCAAAATGCCATTCCTTCTCACAGGTGCAAAAACATGTTTCGGACAGGATGTGAAAAATGACAGCTGTACTATTCATGTGGTGGTATGAAAAATGGCTATGTTGAAAATTTGGAGTCAAAATATTTAAAAACTACCAAAGTCATGCACGTACGTAGAAAAATGTCAACGAGTGCTCATAACTCGGCCATTGTTAGGAATCTTTTCACCAAATTTTCAACATGGCCTTTTTGGCACCCCACCTCATGAACACCTGTGGTGAAATGTCATTATCTGGTCCCAAAAGGTGAGTTTGTACAGCAACTACAAAATCACCTTCTGGGCCCGATTAATGAAATGACACTACCAGTGTTTATGAGGTGGGGTCCCAAAAAGGCCATGTTAAAAATCTGATGAAAAAAATTCCTAAAAATGGTGAAGTTATGAAAATAAGTTCAAAACGCCATTGAAATACATTATACAGCACTTACCTTTATTTCTCAGTTCACAGTTCGGCTTTGAAGAGTGCAGACGTGTCTTGATCCACAGAAAATGACAGAATCCAACTTCGGCTGGTAAGTACAGGGTAAGGGAGGGGTGTGGGGAGGTGGATGCTCAGTGGGAGGATCGGGATGGGGAGGAGGTCGGCGGTGGCAACGAGGGACATTTTTCTTTGTTTCAGGTTGAAAAACAGACAGACATCGCAGGACTTTTTTTCTTTTCAGGGAAGGACAAAATGAAATCAGGCAATTTTGAGACACTGGGGTGGGCTGCCCAGTGTCCCACACTGCTGGGGGTTGGGGCTTGTAAATGCTGACACTGGATTGGGGCCCCTGATGTCGGCATTACAAATAAAACAACCGGCTGCGGGGGGCCCAACACTGGGGTGGGCATCCCAGTGTTGAATTATATAAATAAAAAACACAGGAGTACAACAATCGGAGGGTGGGGGTGCCACTAGACACCAGAGACTAAAATAAAAATTACAGGGATGGCAATCAGAGGGTGGGGTACCACTTGACACCAGGGATATAGATTTATTTAAATCCTTTTTGGGCAACCAATTTCCTTTTTTGTGATGACGGAAAAGGAATCACGAAAAATGAACTCTGCTTGTGGCGAAATAGGATTTAAATAGTTGTAAAAAAATGTTCAGAGGCTATGAAAGCTATAAAAAAATACACAGTGAAGTTCATCAGCTCTCGATGAGCAAGATACACATTTGGATGTCCGTAGAATACATCTCTGGCCTGAGTTATGACAGTTTGTTGTGTGAAGAAAGAGAAAACAAGATGGCAGCTCATAAAAAAAGATTTTTTCTCTCGAAAAAGGATTGGCCCCTCCCATGAAAGGGTCCTTTCTCATGAGGCCAAATCCTTTGTTGAATATTTTACCTCTATCCTGGAAAGTGATCTTCCCATAGGAAATAATGGGAACTTAAAAACGGAATAACTTTGCAACAGAGTAATATTTTTTCACCAAAGTATGGCAGTTCTGTTACCCAAGTTCTTTCTACCATAAAAAAAATCACACCAAAATTCCACACCATCTGGGCACAAGGTGATAAAGAAAAAACTGCAAAAAGTAATGACTTTAAAGGTTTTTGCACTATCTGGATCTAAAAATCCACACATCCAACTGGAACGAAACCTGTCACATTAAGGGTTCTTGCAATTGCTGTATAGATATACATAGAGGGTATCCGTAGATATACAACGTAGGGTAATTAGACAAGTTTGAATACTACTATAGGAATTTAATTTAATGTAAAATAGATAGGAATTAACTAAGAATTCTTGTATAAGGGTATTGATGTTGTGTGTGTATTTGTATAAGGGTATTGATGTTGTGTGAGTATTTGAATTGTATCATGTTTCTTTTATAGTTCTATGGGCTATGTATTATGTCAGACATATTGTATGTGATTGTAATTTTTTTTTCTTGTATCACTTTGAATATTGTATGGGACCTCATTGAAAATGAGCTTTGCTCAACTGAGTCTATCCCTTATTCATACGAATTTCGATGAATAAAAATATTTTACTACTACTACTACCCTGCAGGACAGCGCATACCAAATTTTGTACAAATCCATTGATCAGTTTCAAAGTTATTAAAGTGCAAAATCTGAGGTTTAACATTAAACAGGCTACTCAACCATAACTATAGTGGCGCTGTTGCATATATATATATATATATATATATATATATATATATATATATATATATGTATGGGTGCGGTCACACCCCTATAGTTAGGGTTGAGTAGACACTTCAATGTAAAATCCCAAATTTTGCAGTTTAATAACTTCACAGCCGTTCAATAGATTTGCATGAAAATGTGCATGGATTGTCACTTAGGATAGATCTCTTGATGCAGCAAGTTAGGTTCTGGTCGGATGTGCAATTTCCAAGTCCCAGAGAGGTAAAAAACAGACTTTTTGCTCACTGACTTTGTTGGGTTTTTCTTTGAATTTGCCTACAGCCCAGACGGTTTGGAACTGTGCTCTGAAATTTTCAGGGCACAAAGGGACTAGCCCACAGATGTGGCTTTTGCCAGTTTGGTGAAAAAAATATATCTGTTACAAAGTTATTTACATTTCTAATTTTGATCACATGGCCGCTGAGTATGCTCAGTAAGGACATTAAGATAGCTGTATTAAATGGAATCCTTGTTTGTATGAGATGATCCTATTTTGTTTGCAGTCATCTTGTTTCATTTTTTTCAGCAACAAAAATTTTTTAAAAGCCACTAAAATGACTCTCTGGGGAGCAACCAACACATGGCGCTTGCTTATCGGGACCCCCTTAGCTGGATTCTGCAGTTCAGTGTTCGAGAAATGCCCTAAAAATGTATTTTTGTTTAAGATTAAAATTATTTTTTCATATCTCGCAATATGAAAAAAGATTCTTTTTTCGTATCATGAGTCACGAAAAAAGATCCTTATTTGTATGGGAAATCAATATATTTCAATGGGGTTTTCAACTTTGAAACATGACTGTTATGTGCATGCATTTAAATTTAACTACGCTCGCTTGTAACTTTGGGAATTTAAATATTTTCACCCCAAATTTTCAACATAGCCATTTTTTTTACATTACCTCATGAATGTGACAGCTGTCATTTTTCAGATCCTGGCCAAAACGTGTTCTCTCACCTGTGGCACGGAATTACGTTTCAGAGGGGATCTGAACATTCACAGCACAATGTTCATGAGGTGGGATAATAAGGCTATGCTGACAGTTTGGTTGCTGTTTTGACTGAAATGCTTCCACGCCAACATACATGTACGCATCTATGGAGGGATGGGAATCGCAGGGCCTGGAGGAGTCAGGAGTCTACGACATAAAACCAAAGACTTTTAAATGTTTATTCTCACTGCAGCTCTTCTGTATTCACAGGTGTCAAACTAACTGTTCTACCTCTCATTTAAGAATGTACGGTTGCTAGGCTGGTGGGGGGGTTACTCTGGTACTACTTCTTATTCAAAATCAAAGCCTAGAATTTAACAAAAAGTGTATATTCTCCTGATGGAAGGTCTTAGTTATCAGTGCAGTTACTTACTGAATAGACATCTATATATTACTAGTATTAAATGTGTCACTTGTGATATTCAGGAAAATAGTTTCAGTATATCTACATACAGACTGATAGTATTACACCAAGTCTTATACTACTGATGCTGTATAAATACCTGCCGACTTCTATGTAAGTTGCATCTTATTGCTTATATCATGTGGAGGTCTTAGGAGAATAACCCTAGTATTCCTATAAGGGGCACTTGATGTTTGGACTTTTATTATCACTGATCCTTGCGGTATACCACTGTAACATCAATGCTAACGGAGCAACACAATTACAGTGAATCTTACAGAGCAAAGGCTATGGGAGTGACAGGAATGTCAAGTCAACAGGAGGAAATGTCGACAGGTGTTTCGCATTAATTGGGTATATAGGTGGAGTGCAGTCAGCAGAACTGCCATTTTCTCCACTGTCTGTGTGACGTGGAGTTGATTATATTAAATACAGGGAGGGGGTGCGTGGGGCAGAGCTCCCCGCAAGGGCACCCCCAGCACTGATAGGTATTTTGTATTGTGTTGAACTATATAGGTGTTTAATGGTGTCTTGCTGTCTTGTTGTTGTGACATGATGTTGTAGGGGATGTCGGGGTAATTACGTCGCTGCTGGTGTATTTGTTGTCGAACCGACTTGGTGGAACTGATCCCTGCTCATGGTGGTAAGAAGTAATTTCGGTAACCATATTTAGAGCAGTGTAACTTGTCAATATAGGGAACCCTCCAGCAAGGTAACAGGGCTTGTGGCATGACATCGCCTTTCTGTAAAAATAATGTATTCTCAGATTTATTCCTGTGCACTTATTAATTGTGAAATATCTACCAATGGATTGCATGCTGTACTGTATACCAGTAAAGTTATAAATAAAGTTTAAAAAAAATAAATGAAAAGTGCCCATTGACCCTTCACAGAAACGCGATCCCCCTCAAGCAGCTGAGGTCGACTCAGGACTAACAGCAAGTTAGAAGACTATGCTTCTTTCAGCAGTGATAAATGTCCTGGAGGATAAGTGGACAGAGGTGGTAGGTACTCTGGGGGGTCTGTAAGAGCTCTGGAGCATGTCCCTTTGTAATTATCTCCAGAACCCATCCATCTGTGGTAATCTCCCTCCACTGTGTCAGATGAAGGGAGAAACGGTCCCCTACAACCACATCTGGAAGCAACAGTGGTGTGGGGGCAGGCTGGTTTGAATCATGCTGAGCCAGTGGGGGTATGACTACCAGCTCCACCAGCTTCTAATGCTTTGGAATGGGCCCCTGGGGGAGGGACCTGGCACGGCTCCACTGCCCTTACCACAGCCTTGCTGATGGCAGGCTTGCTGGCCACCTCTGGCTGCAGGCTGAAAAATGCATCCCCTTTCACGACCCCTGCCAGGTGTGGGATATACAGGTTACTCACCTGTAACAGGAGTTCTAGGAATGGTATATGTTGTTCATCCACACTGTCTGGCAGGTATCCTTGGTGCTTTAAATCTTGCCGGAAGGTCTTCAAGCTGGCTCCTCCCACCCACCCGGGTGGTAAAACTCTCGGCTCCGCCCCATGACGCCAGATCTGGCCCGGCTGGAAGCTCAGGTTGTGCGTCAAGCCGGGAGAGGTTATGAGTCGTAGGATGAACAACACATACCATTTCTAGAACTCCTGTTACAGGTGAGTAACCTGTATTTCTAGGGACATAGATATGTTGTTCATCCACACTGTCTGGCAGACTCCTAGCAGTTCTCTGGGAGGAGGGAGGCAAGGCGACACCCCGATACTTACTTGGGAAAGAGAGACTGAGAACCGGCCCCAAACCAGCATCCTGGCGTGACTCAAGGTCGATGTGGTAATGGGTGATGAAGGTGTGCTGACTTCAGGTAGCAGCCCTGCAGATTTCCTGGATAGGGACGTCCCTGGAAGCAGCCACCGATGCAACAGTATGGCGGGTAGAATGAGCTCTTATCCCTCTGGGAGGCTCCATGCCCGCCAACTTATAGCAGAGATCTATGCACGAGGTGACCCACCTGCCTATTGTCCGCTTGGCTGCAGGTCTGCCAGGTGCGGCTTCAGCGTAGGTGACAAACAGCTGGCGAACCTCTCCCCGAATTTCAGCCGTGCGCTCCTTATAGTAAGCGAGTGCCCTTCTAGGGTCCAGAGTATGGAGCCTATATTCGGCCTCCGAGGTGTGATTGGGGTAGAACACCGGCAGAGTCAACACCTGGTTAAAGTGAAACTCCGACACCACCTTCGGAAGGAATTTCGGTTGGGGGCGCAGGACAACCTTGTCCCTGTGGAAGACCAGGTAAGATGACTCAATGCAGAGCGCCTGGAGCTCTCCCATCCTTCTGGCTGACATGATAGCCACCAAGAAGGCGGTCTTCCACGACAGGTGAGAGAGTTCACACCTGTGCATTGGTTCGAATGGCTTGCCCATGAGCTTTGCCAGTACCAGCAGTAGATCCCACGGAGGTGGAGGTTCTCGCACCAGAGGGGAAATGTGATCAAGGCCTTTGAAAAAGCACCAGACCACCTTCTCCTGCGCCACCGACTGCTTCCTGGCCCGCGCCTGCAAGCAGAGATGGCTGCCGAGGCACCCAAAGGTCAGCCGACCTGGCTCCTGCTGAGAAAGGGACCACAGGCAGTCCAATATGCTCGCCAAGGAACAGGAGGAAGGGTCCAGGCCCTTGCCCTGACACCAAATGGAAAACCTTTTCCATTTGAAGGCGTAGCATTTTCTGGTCGACTCCTTACGGGACGCCTCAACTACGTTGAGGACCTCGTCGGAAAGACCCAAGGCCTGGAACTCTAGCCGCACAGGAACCAGGCCGTCAGGTGCAGGGATTGAAGGTCCGGATGGAATACCTTCCCCTGATTGACTGAGGGCAGGTCCAGGCGAGCTGGAAGCTGCCTCGGAAGCCTGGAGCTGAGGCTGAGGAGATCTGGGTACCAGTACTGGCGGGGCCAGTCTGGGGCTATCAGAATCACCTGCGCCTTGTCCCTCCTTGCTTTGAGCAGCACCTTGTGCATCAAGGAGAACGGGGGAAAGGCATAGAAGAGGCCCGGGGTCCACGGCCTCGAGAAGGCATCCCCCTGCAGCGAGCCCTGCTGAGGGGGGCGGGCATGGAACAGCCTCAACTTCGCATTCTCCCTGGAGGCAAACAGGTCCACCTGAGGTGTGCCCCAATGGGAGAATAGATCTTGTACTACCTCCGCAGGAGAGACCACTCGTGGGACGCAGCCCCTATCCGGCTTAGGGCATCGGCCAGGGTGTTGGAGGCTCCTGCCACATGAATGGCTAGGAGATCCGCCTCCAGGCTGCGCACGAGTGACCAGATGCAGACAGCTTCCTTGCATAGGAGCATGGAGCGCGTCCCGCCCTGGCGGTTTAGATAGTACATGGTCGTGGTATTGTCCATCTGGACCCAGACCACTTGACCCTGAAGAAATGGAGCAAAGGCGGTGAGAGCTAGGCAGACTGCTCGGAGCTCCAGCAGGTTGATGTGGCATCGGGACTCCCTCGGGTACCAGAGGCCGTGCGCTCGGTGTTCCCCCAGATGGGCACCCCAACCCATCAGAGAGGCATCGGTCGATAGAGAGACCGTCGGCTCGGGGCGGACAAACGGGATGCCCTCCTGCAGATGAACTGGAACGGTCCACCACTGGAGAGCGCTCCACATCCCCTGGGTCACCGTCACTAGCTGGTCCAATGGATCGCAGCGTTGGGACCACTGGCTGGCCAGCCCCCACTGAAGAGGGCGTATGTTCCAGCGGGCCCAACGGACCACGCTGGTACAGGCCGCCATGAGACCCAGGAGGCGCAGGAAGTCCCGGGCAGGGCGCAATTGCCCAACCAGAAATGATTGGGCAAAGGAGGAAAGAACCTCGGCCCTGTCCGCCGAGCCGTGGTTAGCTGAGAGTCGAGCTCTGCCCGATGAAAGAATCACCTGCTTTGGCTCGAGTTCTGACTTGGCCTCATTGATGAGGAGGCCGACCTGAGAGCAAACCTGGAGGGCCAGATCTCTGGACCGCTCCACCTCCTGTCTGGAGGGGGCTGCTATCAGCCAATCGTCCAGGTAAGGGTAAACCCGGACCCCTTGGTGCCGCAGGAATGCTGTCACCACTGCCATGCATTTGGTGAAGACCCTGGGAGCTGGAGATAAGCCGAAGGGCATGGCTTGGAACTCGAAAAGGGAACCCTCCGCTCGAAAGCGAAGAAACCTTTGATGGGACGGACGGCTAGGGACGTGAAAGAACGCGTCCTGTAGGTCCAGAGAGCAGAACCACACGCCGTGTTCCAAGGATGGTATTATCTGAGCCAGAGTGACCATCCTGAAGGTTCGAGACCTTAGGAACTTGTTTAGGTCGTGTAGGTCAAGAATGGGGCGCGAGCCCCCCGTCCGTTTCAGAACCAGGAAGTACCTGGATACGAACCCCGGGTTTGAGGGAGGGTCCGCCACCTCTCTTATCACCTCCTTCTCGAGGAGGAGAGCGGGCGTCGGCTTGATGAAATGACAGCTAGGGGCTGGATCGAGAGGTCTCCCCCAGGGATGCGACGGCTCTGGAAGGGTGGGGCCTGCTCGAACTCCAGAGGCAGGCTCCTTTCCTACCACTCTCCAACACCCACCGGTCTGTGGTAATAGCAGACCAGGCGGAAAGGAAGCACTAGAGCCGCCTCTCCACGGGGAACTCTGGGGTGAGGTGACGAGGTTGGGGCGACACCCTCAACCTGTCACTGTGCAGGCTTGAGGAGGGACCGCCGAGGGACCACCTGGCCTTTACCTCCTGCTTCCTGGAGGAGGAAGCTGCGGGCTTGGGTTTGGGACGCCGAGCTGAAGCCTTCTGGCCCTGGCGTTGCTGGGCCGGGACGGGCCGGGGTGCAGAAGGACCTAAAGGGCTTGGGTTATGTCCGCGCCCTCGTCTCCTCTGAGTGGATGAGACCGAGTCCAAGGTGGCACTGGACTTTTCGATCCTCTGGAGGTGGCCTTCCACTCCAGGGCCGAAGAGGTCGGTCCCCAGGAAGGGGACATCCGCCAATTTGTGCTGGGTATCCGCTGTGAAGGTGGATATCCTCAGCCATGCCCGGCGGCGCATAGCCACTGCGGCCACGACTGACTTGGCGCATGAGTCTCCAATGTCCAGAACAGTCTGAAGTTGCTGCTTGGCCACTGCCCTGCCCTGGTCCCGCACCTGCCTAACCGTGGTCTGCAGGTCAGCCGGGAGATGAGGGACTACCTCAGCCAGGGAGCCCAACAGGGCATGGGAGAAATGTGCCATAAGCACGGCCGAGCTTGCCTGATGAAGGCCAAGGAGGACGAGCGACTTTCACCGCATAGTCCAATTCTTGACCTCGCCGGGAGGTTTGTCCATCGTCCCTAGTGTTTCCGGCACGCCGGAAAATGCTGTCGGTATCTAACCCCTCGGCTGAGGGATGTTCCGAGAAACAGGACAGGGAACCGGTAGGGACCGCATACTTCCTGGCCATCCTAGCCGAAGGCGCAGGGCAGGAAGCAGGGCGCTGCCAGAGCTCCAAGGCCGGGCCCACAATGGCTTCGGCCACAGGAAAGGCCTCCGTAGGGGAATCCCCTTGGTCCAATATCTCCACGAGGGGATACTTGGCCCGCTTGGATACGGGCTCGAACTGCATCCCGGTGGACTCCGAGATGAGCCTGAGCAAACTCAGGAAGGACGAAGGGCTGTCGTCCAGCGACTGACCTCCAGAGGACTCCAAGTCCACTCGCTTGGAGAAAAGGGAGTAATCGTCATCGGACTCAGAAGAGTCCGCAAAGAGCTGCCTCGGGCCTGAGCCACCCTCCACCTGCCGAGGGCGATCGGGAGTGAGGGTGACCGACAGCCTATGGGGCAGACCCTGAGCCGACCGAGAGTTCTTGGTCGGAGCCCCAAACAGCGGCTGTGGAGGCGGAGGTTCCACCGGAATCAGTGGGGTAGCTGGTTTTGGCCGAACAACCGGCCTGGGAACAGGCCTCGGTAAGATGAGGGGTTGTTTCGGCCGCTCCGGTGACAGCCACTTAATGGCCGGGGAAGGCGACGGCGCCGGGCTTGTTCCCGTCAGAAGGAGCTGTTGCCATTTGGGGTCCTCTGCTTCGCCGACGAACTTATGTCGAAGTCTCCCCTCATCCGAGGAGGAGGACGAGGACGAGCAGCGGCGCCGCTCATCGCAGTGCCGAGACCGAGACCGCCTATGACGGCGGGATCGGCTGGACCACGAAGAAGTCTAAGACCGAGAACCTTGGCCTTTCCGAGGACGGTGCAGGGAGGGACGGGTGGAACCGGCTCCTCCCTCGGCTCGGAGAGTTCACCCGAGGGCTCCGGAACCGGAAGCACTGGCAAGCCCGCGGGATCCTCAACTCCCATCAGGGGAACCGGGGAGAGGGGATTTTTGGCTTGGCCGGTCGACAACCCGTCCAACGGGTTGAGAAAGATCTCGACTGTGTCAACGACAGTCTCGGTCAACTGACCTGACGGGGACACCGTGAGACCAGTGGCCGAAGCCGAACGATCGACCGAAGTCGATGGCCGACAACCCGGGGAGAGGGACCTTTCCCGCTCCCAAGAGCGTCGATGGAGGGACTTACCCTTGTCTTCCTTTTTGGACCGAGAAGAAGGTCCAGCAGACTTGGTCCCTCTCCTCTAGTGGAGAGGGACAGACAAAGCTCCTTAAAGGAAGCTGTGTAAGAGGAACCCAGGAGAGCGGGATAAGTGCCGCGGTCGAGGAAGGTGCGCGACCGCACGCCTCACTCTTCGAGGCGATCATCTGCTCTAGCTGATCCGCCGAGCTCCGGCCAGCCGCCGAAACCGCCGACCGGCTTCTTTTGACTTTAACGAGGAAAACGCCGGGCGCCCCAGTTGTAAACGGGCGCACGGTCTTCGGTGACGAGGCTGAGAAGGAAGAGCACAGGTCGCAAGCCTGCGGGTCATGCTCAAGGCCTAAACAGTACACACACGTGGAGTGCGGATCCGTCTGAGACATCTTCTGCCCGCAAGGGCAACCGAAACCGAGTCGACGTAGTCCATCGCAGCCGCGAGGGATAGAAGACCAAGTCTATAATGCAAAACTTTTAAATTCGGAAAACCGAAGAATTAGGAACCAGTCTTATACGCAGAGCGTTAAGGAGGGAACCTGAGCTTCCAAGCGGTAAGGAAGATCTGGCGTCATGGGGCAGAGCCAAGAGTTTTACCACCCGGTTGGGTGGGAGGAGCCAGCTTGAAGACCTTCCAGCAAGATTTAAAGCGGCAAGGATACCTGCCAGACAGTGTGGATGAACAACATATCCATGTCCCTAGAAATAATATTTCATGCAAATACCAGTGACAGTTGCGCTGGCAGATGCATCAGAGACATTATATGTTGAGTGCAGCAAATGCTGCCAACCTCAGCACCAGAAGTGAGCTTAATTAACTCATTCTTGGCATTGCCTCCTAGAAGAGCCTGAGCTGCAGCTTTGGCAGCCTTCCACAGGCTATTCTGATACTTTATCATGTGGGCCTGGTAGTCTGCAATACAAAGGCCTAGTGAGGCGGAGGCATATGTGTGCTTACCCATCATATCTAGCCTTCTGGATTCCTTATCAGGAAGCAGAGTACTTATGTGTTTAAGTGCTCTGGATCTGTCATGGGCAGCCATTATAGCCACTGAGTCCATTTCAGGCTGGTTGGCATAAAAAGGCTTGGCAGAAAGAGCAAGGTACTGTTGGTCAGCCTTTCTGGGTACAGCTGATATTGAATTTGGCCTGTATCATTCAGCAAATGTGGCAACCTCCCATGCAGGATAAATTGGAGGAACAATGATAGAGGGAGTGAGTACATGGTACCTCCAAGAAATCCATCAGGTTCTTTTCAGTGGAATCCTCTTCTTGCACAATAAAGCCCACTGAATTCTGCATTTGCTGCATCATAGATTGGAAGGTAGGGCATTCTGGAGGAGACTTGGGTGAGTACACCACAGAATCCTCACTACAAGACGATACAGTGAGGCTAGAATACATTACATACAGTTCTTCTCCCTAACCCTCCTCCTCTTCTCCATAACCCTCCTCCATTATGAGGACTGGATCATATTCCTCCTCTCATCAACGTCTCTGTTGGTGATGAAAAACTTCACTGGTTATGCCGGAAGCTGCTGCTCAAAAGGTATATGCTGTGAACCAACCAATAATGTCAGTGGTGCCTGCAAAGCAGGAACACCGGTCAACAGCACTGCAGACTGCATAGGCAAGCTTGGAAATATGCATTATCATCATATCTGAAAATGATGCCAGTACTGCCTGTGTGTTGAAGATAACCTGGCCAGGGGATGTGACCACTAGAGTTGATGACAGCAGCGTAACATCTGTAGTAGGTACGGTAGTGCCTGAGCAAAGCCCCAACCTTGGTATATGGTTGATGGTCAAGGAGACTGGCATCACTGCTGCTGAGGCGGACGGCGATGAAGAAGGCAGAGTACCTGCAGTCTGCAGTGGCAACCTAGATCTCACCAGGGAAGCAGACTTGTCTTTCTCCCTACGCTTATGCTTGTGTCCTGATGACGACTGCTGTTTGTCTCGGTCTTTTAATTTTGATGAGTGCAAGTTGGTCAGTGGGGATAGCGATGCAGATTTCTGGCCCTGGGTTTTTCTGTGGCTGCTAGAGTTTTTTCCAGCAAAAACTTCTTCAGAGCCTTTCATCGGTGTCACCAAGTAGCTTGACTTAAGCCCTGACAAATCTTACAAATTCTTATGCTGTGAGAGAGGCCTAGACAGAGGACACACACTTCATGTGTGTCATACTTATAAATCTTTTCACCTCACTCACAGTACCAGAACAATGTTATTGGCAGAGGTGGCAATTTTACTAAATGTTGTGATTAACTTAGATAAAAAAAAAAAAAAAAAAATGACAATGGCTAGATGGCAGCCGTTTCCACAACAGGTCTGACAAGTACGAGAGACGCCGGGAAAGGAGCCGAGAAGAGATGGGGCAGCCCACATTTATGTAGACGATGACGCATGTCATGCAAGAACAGCATGCTAGAGGACTGTGGTCGGGTCTTGTTTCCAAGCAAAGAGCTGGACCTGAACTGATGGGCAAATCCTTACTGGGTCCTCCAGCCCCAAAAGGATCCTCTGCTGCTGTGATGAGAGCAATGGTGGACATCGAGATCAAGCACCAACTATCAAACACTTTGACTGTGGATCCTATGAAGAAACTTACTGCCTCAGCTGCAAAACTCCAAAGGCGATCTCCTTGGGAAGACTGACCACCGAAAAAGAGGACGAGACAGGCTGTCTTGTGTGCACTAGGCCAGATGGCAGCACCGGTGTCCAGTAGCACCAAGACCACAGCAAAAGAAGACACTGAGTAAATGTAAAAATGTGTAGCACTAAATATTATTTATTTATTGATTGATTTATTGAATTTTGTTGACCGGGTAGGCCCACTGGGCCCCGGAGGTCCCTTTTTCAGGGGCGACCCGGGGGTAAAAAAATAACATACAGGTAAGCAGAACAGTACAAAATTGTTAAATAACATAATGTTTGACAGTGAAAGACTTCACAGGGTTACAATCAGATAGGTGGTGGGGGAAACATACAGTCAGTGGGACATCTAGAGTTGGATATATATAAAACATTTTACATGCACAAATATAGAAAAACAAATGTGTATAAAACTATAAACTACACAGAAAAGCTATTTTTATTATTTTAAAAGGTAGTAAACTGAGCCAAATGTCCTTGTAATTTTGCTCTGTGTATTCACATGTAATTTATGTATGACTCTAGATCCTCTGGAAATAGGTTCTTGCCTGAAGGACTTTCTGTCTTTCTAATAAAAAACAAACAAACTACATATCCCATTTATAGCCACACCTGGAGATAAATGCAAGGTAGAAATTACACAAAATACACCACCATATAGCTAAAAAGGAAGCAGGTTTGGTTCCCAGCAAGGCAGATAATGTTCGGACATGAGTGGGGGAGAAAAGGAAAGAGGCAGTTGGGTCTGGGAATGCTCTATAAAGTGGAGACACACGTGTGGTACCACACATCAGCACCATGTGTTGGCCCCCAAAGTTCTGGTTCCTGTGACGTCCTAGTACTTCCAGCATAAGACCAAAGAGTCGGGCTCTATGAAGGAGAAAACCTCAGTGAAGATGTTGCACTTTCAAAAAATATTTTTTTCATGAAAACAGTGAATTTCCTCTAGTGGGCAAGAATTACAACAGAACAGTAATAGGGACAGTCCAATACCCAAACTGCATACCCAGTAATTAGTACAATTATCAAACTATCTTACCTCCCCCACTGAGTTTGACAAAGCTTGAACTATCTTCTCATGTGCGGTTGCCACAACGCTTTGTCCATTTATCTCAATGATGCGGTGGCCAACTCTGACTCCTCCTCGTTCTGCTATTCCACCTCTCATCAGGCTACAAATCTACAAAAAAATACAAGACTTAAAGGATTAATGACTACAATACTTGTATCAAATAAATTAGTTATACTTCAGTGCGCAAAACAAATGATTCTCCGGTAGTCAGTTACAATATGGCAACAGCAATGCAAGCTTGTGTAGAGGGCCCCAGAGAACTTGTTAATGAAGACTAGTTCCATGCCGGAAAATCATTTCATGTGCATAAAGTTAGAAAGCTCTACAGTTTATGGTTAGGATCTGCTGTGCATGGATTTCCACCCTAACCAAAAAGCTGTTCTACCTCAGTTCAAATGTCACTGAATGCTACTGTACATACACACACAAACACGCACGCGCGTGCACACACACACACACACACACACACACACACACACACCACCACCTCCCCCAAACAGAAAAGTTCTTCATTTGTCATCAGTTATAAAACACACAAACACACACAAAAAAAAACCTGAAACCCATCCATCTCAAAGCTTAATACTACTACTGAAACTGGGTGGGTTTTTAGCAGCTGGGAGTAGGGTATGTTGCTGTTTTTTAATAAACTGCTGAAAATGAAAAAGATCTTCAGTTTGGGGAGCACACAAACAGTCACACTTTAAAAAAAAAAAAAAAAAAAAAAAACTTTTCTACACAGACAACACGTGGGCACCCATGCACAACTCAGATGAGTTTCCATTTTTGGCATACTGATGAAATCAGGGACGTCCTCAGCTTTTCTCTCGAGGTCCCTATGATATCATCAGAACCCCTCAATGAAAACAGCCTTGTGCACTGCTGCCCATGCATTATTCTCTGTATATTTCATCTCATTGTATAGGTCATGCATCTTCTTTCAGGTTCTGTTTCCCTCTTAACATGTCCTTTCCGGCCCTCCTTTTTGCATAAAGTGCTGCATCCACCCATCCCTCTTAAACATTTATTTATTTATTTGAACTCTAGGATTACAGATACCTTTGAGCAGGAACTGCTCATTTACAAAGGTTCCACGTCAGAGGATGGAGGTAAACATACATACAAAGGTTGACAATGATTGACAGACTTTAAGCATGGCAAAGGCTAGGCTAAGGCTGCATTCCTACTTGGGAAGAGACAACAACAACAAGATAAAAGTAGGTTACCAAGCGAAAATAACACATGAGCAATAGAGTTAGTGAGGGTAAGATAAGTGGGGAAGAGAAAAGAGTAGGCTGGCTGAAGGGCCATTGTCGGAGGGGAGGGTAGTAGAGATGCGTGCCTGATAGTAGTAGGAGGGGACCCACGTCCAAGAAGTGCCAAAGGAAGAGGGGAGTGGACATGGAGGGGAGGCACAGGGAGGGAGGGAGCAGAAGCCACAGTATTGCGACCCTAGGGAGGTTACGGGACAGCTAGGGCCAGCAGGGGAGGAGAGATGATCCTCTTAGTGGAAACAATCACACTGACTGGTTAAAGTGAGGTGTTGTCGGAGTTGCCTCTTGATGGTGCCAAGCGTAGCAGTAGTAAGTGTTTCTTTGTTGAGTGAGTTATACCACAGGGGGGCTCTGTAGGCGAAAGACCTCTGACCCACAGTGGTCCGGCATCTGGAGACCTGGCAGATTTGGTGTTGCGCATTTCTGGTATGTTGGGTGCTGTTGTATACAGTAAGAAGCTTCTCAACACCTGGCGACAACAGCCCAAGGAGAACCTTGTTGGTTACAGGCAGATCTGGTATTGGATCCTGCTGAGGAGTGGTAGCCACCCGGCCTGGGCATACAGATCGCAGGTATGTGTTAGACGGGCAGTACCCGTTAGGAGTCAGCAAGATATGTTAAGTGCCATTGATATCCTGCGAAGGGCGGTAGGGGAAGCTGAGCCATAGATGGCTAGGCCATAGTCAATGACAGATGTGACAGAGCTGTAAATTGCCAGTCTAGGGGCATCAGCTGCCATGGAGAGTTTGTGCCTGTGGAGAAGGCCTATCCGTATATTCATGGCCTTTGCGACATTGTTGATGTGCCGTGCAAAGGAGAGGGATCTGTCCAGGGTGATGCCAAGGTACTTAAACTCTGGAACTGGTTTGAGTGTAGTCCCTGCTCGGTTCATGATAGTGAGGGGTCGAGAGTTGTGTTTGCTTTGAGCATTGCAGAAAGACACTGCTTTTGTTTTGTTATAGTTCAGGACAAGTTTGTGTGAGCTGAACCAGTTCTCAAAAAGCTTGAAGTCACACTGTATCTGTCCCTCCAGGAGCTTAGTGTCGTGGTGATTGTGCATACTACAGCATCATCCACATAGAGCAGTATGTTCTGGTGGCAGATGCTAGGAAGGCTGTTTAGGAAGAGACTGAAGAGCAGTGGTCCCAGAATGGACCCCTGGAGGACTCCTGAGAGGGTGTGATGATATTATTTATTTTACAGACAGCCCTTCTGAGACGCAGTATCTCGTTTCCATTGGGGTGGTCTTGCTCCTGTCTGTTTTCATAGTTGGTTGGACTGGAGCACTAGGAAGTTGAGTGACTTGCCTAAGGTCCCACAGTGAGCATTTGGCTCTGCTAAGGCTTGAACCTGGCTCTGTCCCTTATAACACGGCCAAGCAATTGCACTCAATAAGGAGAACAAACACTGTATAAGTGCAAGCAAAGTGATTAATTTGTGCAAACAGCACACAAAAAATATCCCGGCACTTCGAATTCTTCCTCAGGGGGAGTCATTGAGCTTTGCTGTTTTGTATTGTTTTTTTAACTGCTACTCCCGGCTTATATGCGTTGGGAATTTCATCCTGGTCTGTTCCTTACATCTTGCCTACATTTTGCTTTCATTCCCTTTTTGTTTTCAAATGTTTTATGTTTTGGTGGGTGCTGAACTTCCCTAATATCAGCCGGAGGTATTTAAGCTGATATATGCTATTTTGAGCCCATTTCAGTTTGGCTAATTAAAAGCATTTATTCAATACTACCAAACATTATTTATGTAACTTATATTTCCTACTATTCCTCCACCTACTTGGTGGACTCCATTACCCAGGAGTGATATCAATTTTGTGTTGCGCTGTATTTTTCTGTTTCCTTTTTCCTAGGTGAAAAAAAGGTATGGAGATAGTTGGTTGGGTGACATCATGCTGTACATAGCATCAACAACCCCAAAAGTTCTGATTACCAATATCTCCAGTGCTAAGATCAAAGAATGTGGCTGTGTGGAGAAGATACTCAATAAACTTAAGAGTTGCTGGTCAGTAACATTCCCGTCTCCTGTTGTAATGTTAACTACCCTTCCCATTTTGGTGTCATCAGCAAACTGGGTGATCCAACTGCTCGTGCCCAACTCCAGATAACGTATAAATATACAGAACAATGTAGGTCCCATGCCAGGCCCCTGTGGGACCCCCACTGTTCACTTTTTTCCATATCGCTAAGTTGTCAACAAATATGACCCTTTGTTTCTTATTCTGTAACCAGTTTTAAATACCATTTCTTTGCACCCCTATTATCTAATCAAATGTTTACTGCCACCGCAGCTAGCATTTTATCGATCATGGGAGCTCTCCCAACCAGAGTGCTTCCTCCCTCTGCTCATGAGACACTCAATCTGTTAAAAAGTGACTTGCATGCAGTGCTCTGGAAAAGGGGGACGTTCAGGGGAGGATTTAAAATTTTTTTTTTTTACTTATTTTTTTTTGTTTAGATTTATTAACCAGGTAAGTGTATTAGGCATTTGAAAGCCTACTGTCAGGCACAGTCCAGGCAATTTACACAACCAGCAGTACACAGAGCAAGGTAATTAAGGCAACATTCAAACAGCAACCAACAGGATATACAGCAATATATTCAAAAACAGGGGATATGTTTGTACGGAGCAGATGTCAGTAGAATTCCTGATGTCTAGAAGTAAGGAAACATTGATTGTGTTGGCAGAAGAAGACCCAGCGGTTCATCCAGTCTCTCCATTTCCCTGCCTAGCTCCATGCTTGGACAAACACTTGACTGGATTTAGAGATCTGATAGCCCTAGTGGCCGACTGTCACTCACTTACCCAGGTATCCCTTCCCCTCTTCTGCCTGGGGGTCCATGATCCCCATATATGTCCCACCAAAGTTTAAACACCAACTATGTCTTGCCTTCACCTCTCTGGACAGTCTATTCCATTCGTCCACCCTCTCCTCTCCTCCCCCACCATGAAGAATAAATTCCTTACATCTCTCCTGACTTTCCCAATAATTTATTCAGTACTGATATGAATCAGAATAGGGTGACAACTGTCAACACATTTTGGATCACCAGATTTAAAAAAGGCCCAACATCAGAGTTTCCAAATTATAGGGACAACCTCCGACAGCAGAGAACTTGACATTTGGTTCTGTTGGATGACATGCAGAGAGCAGTTAATTTTAGCAGCCGAGGCTCCAAGCCAACAAAACCTGAATTACTGTTAGATGTCATGCCTGACAGTCGTCTTAAGATGTTGGTCTCTTTTAAGTGGAAGAGAGGTGTGGGAGGTGATTTAGTGCTTATGAAACTTACAGAAGATGTACAGCCTAAGAGACTTAACAGGAGATGAACTCCGAGATCTAGACTACGAAATTTTGCTAAAAGATGCATTTTCCACCCTCCCAGGAAAAAAATGACATTTTGTCCTGAAAGAGGACTCTTCCAGTCCTACAGCCTGGAAGAAATAAACACTGCCACATACACAGACCAGGGCCAGATATTCAAAACTTTGCACTGGGTGCAAACCATTTGCACAGGGTTAGCGCAGGTTTGCTACATTCAAAAGATCAAACAGCACGCGTAAACTGCATTAGCGCTGGGCAAAATTATAATGTATGCAAGGGGCAAACTGAGGGGGCATGTACATGAATTACAGGCACAATGCTATATTCATCGAGTTATGCAAAGTGTTTTTGCGCAACTTAGTGCAAAACTTTGCGCGGTGCAAATTACCACCCAGGAAAAGGTAGTCAACTCTGGGCAAACCAGCTTTGCGCAACTTTGTGGCTTTGCATGGCTTTTGCATGACCCTAACCAGTAAGTATGAAACACGGAAATAAGCCAGACATAGAGGAAACCTACTGCTCACTGATGGCATCCCTATGATGCCATCATCTGCCACCAGTCCAGGCCATGCCAGGCAGTAAGTGGTGACCCGGTTCCCAGTGGACACCATAGTAGTGCGGCCATACAGGACACACCTGCAGACCACCCTTCGGTGGACACCAACACACACATGCAGCACTGTGGGCATGGAGGGTGTTGAGGGGAGGGTGTACAAGTGGCCAGGCTGCAGTCACAAGACTGGGACAAGCCACGCAGTGCACATGGGCCAGTGTTAGGAATACCCCAACACCAGTGTGCCTGTTTGATGGTATGTGCCCCCCCAGCCACACACCGTACATCTGTACAGACACCACAGCACACACAGCTAGCCGTGTATATGTCACTGTGAGCATCCCATACCAGTGGTGCAGCATCTGTGGGTCACACAACAGTAATGTCCATTGTTAGTAAACACCTGCAAGTTGGGCCTGTCACTGTGTACAGTGCAGTGGTCATCACTGCCCTACACACCACAGGCATTGCTGTGTCCCTGACACTACTGGCCCCCTTGCTACTGTAGTGTCTGCTGTGCACTGTACCATGAACTACAGTTTGACAATTGCATGCAGCACCACCACCACCTGTGCCTGTGCTGTGTAGTCCCCTGGGGCACAATATTCTATGCTGTACTGTACAAATGTAGCCTGCAGCTCCCACCATGCACTGCCAGACTGACCTACAGGTGGAGCTGTGGGCAGACCCAGCCAGTCCCTGTACTTCCACACTGACCTACAGGTGGAGCTGTGGGCAGACCCAGCCAGCCCCTGTACTTCCAGACTGACCTACATGTGGAGCTGTGGGACCCTGCAATAGCGCTGGGCAAACTGCATGCAAATCAGGTCATAATGAGATGCTTATTTAGATGTTTGCCCACAGACTACCTAAGTAGGCTCATTTGCATGTCACTTTTGAATATAGCAAAGTTTTGCCCCAGGCAAACATGATTGCGCCGGGCAAACAGCTTAGCTCCGTGCGAAACCTGCGCAAATGTGTTTGTGCCCTGCAAATGTTTCAGAAATATTATACATTTTTGCACAATGTAATTTCACATGCGCTGCTGCTTGCAGCTTCACTGACTCCACACTCCTTTGCTAGCACACACATTGGCCACATAGTTCATCTCTTCCTTCCTTTGCGTCACTGGGAACTGGATGATGTTGTGGTTTGCACTTCCTGGTTGTTATATTCAGGTCTGTCCTATTCCCGGGCTAATTTTGCACTGCACTCCCAGCCCAGTTTGCCCGGCTTCCTTAGCATACTATATTCAGCAGGTTTAGCACCAGGGCTATCCCTTTTGAATATAGTGGGCTACTGGATCTGGGCTAATTTAGCACACTGGGCAGTGCTAATTTAGCCCCGGGGCAAAGCTTTGAATATCTGGCCCCAGCAGTCCTACAGTGCAGATGCCATGCATCAGACTGAAGATAAAAGTTCATATACCACCACTGAAAAAGTTTTCCTCTTGTTATAAGCAAACGTTCTAACATAATAATAAGGGCTTGGTACAGAAAGGTCACTGCTCCTTATAATATTAAATGTGTATATGCTCAGCAGTGTTTACAAGATCATCTATAGATTTAAAAGATCAAATATTTCATTTTATCTAAAACAAATGTTTCACGTGTGTAACCCCTAGATGGCGCTATCCCAGGGGCTACTACCCCCGCCTGATTTGCCACTAACAGGTTGAGGGGCCTGGATCCAATGGCGGGTGCCTCCACCCAGAGGTCAGGGTTTGCAATAGTTAAACTAACTTGGTCACAGCCCTCTGGGACACTGCAACCCCCTTTCTTCCCACTAATGGCCCACACAATATATCAGAATTACCTTCACAGTATACACTTACCCCAGGTCTGGTTCCGCACTGGGACCTCCTGTGAAATGAGATACAGTGCAACAATCACAGTACAGTACTTTAACATAGACAAATACCTCAGGCAGTATAACTTTGCTGAAACAAGCAGCTCTGATTTATTTAGGGGATATAACAAGGACAGGGGAAATCAGGTTAATTAGCTTATCACTCTAATAATCTACTCTATGGCTCTGTGCACAGGCCTATCCCTATCAGTTACTGTCCCTGGGTACCCAAGCCCTAGTGGCTAGTCCAAACCGTGGCAGCTGGTAGGGGCCCTTTCACACAGAGAAAAGGAGAATTAAACAGTCAGCAGTACAGTAATTCCATTTGGATTTAATGTGGCAATTCAACAGGGAGCGACCCTGAATTAGTACTCACGACCTCCAAATAAGATAGGGTCCTTCAATGTCAGCAGGGCTCACTTGAGGTACACAAACCTCTTCACACATCCATATAAAAGAAAGCACTATACCAGGCAGGCTGCATCTGTATCCCAATCGCAATTACTGCACAATACCCGGGAGAACACACAGCAGATTCAGTTCCTGACAGACCGAGTGCAATTTTCAGCAATTCTTCCAGTCTTCTACAGGGTGAGCCTGGTTTCTACTCTTCAGAGATCCTTTGATTCTTTTCACAGGACGGATTCAGTCCTAACAAGCTGTTACACAAGCTGCAGACCGGAACTCTGGGCCTTACACACGTTTTTTGACTAAACTGCACACTGAAAAAGCACAGGGCTCCTTCCTTCTTCACTGCCAAAGCTCAACTGAAACTCCAACCCGACAAAACCGGCACTTCCTTTGAGTTCCTCCCAGTTCTTGACTGGATTGGCTGTCACCACAATAGACTGCTGCTGTTGGTCCAATAAGGTGCTGAAGTCTAAACTACATCTCCCAGAGTCACTGCCCATACAATCCTCTTGTGGCTGGCTCAGATTATGAGTCCAAGTTCTGATTCGTCAAGGCACCATTTTAGAGCTAGCTACCCCACACTGATTGGTCCAGTTCAGCAGTTCAAAACTAGAATGGGGAACTAGCAGACACAGTTCTGACTGCAAAGAAAGCAGGTTAGACAAACTGTAATTTCATTATTACTCTAAATAATTTCTGGCAAACAGTTACATCTGTCAGATAGGTTCCCTTTGCACTCTAGTGACTGCAAAATGAAGTGAATTGGCAGCAGCTTGAGTGGTACTCAATCAAAGAAACACACAGTCCCCATACAACTAATTATGTCTGCAAGCAGACAGCTCTTAAAGAGACAGTACCAGAGGTTCTAAAACACTCACTGATAAATGGCTTAAATGCCAAACATCATTCAGGCTTGGAGCATTCAAGCAAGCTCCTGGAAGTCTTTTGGGAACCCCCATTTGCAGGGGGGTTACACCCTTCCTGGCCTGGGAAAGCTTGACGTCCGCCGTCAAGCAAGTACCCCATAAGTTTCAACTGCAACCATATACATTTGCATTAGGCTCGCATATGTAATCATCAGTCAATATATCATTTTACCAAGAACACATTTCTGAAACATTGCAGTACGTCACTCTTTACATAGTATTACATACACATTGTACCATAACTCAGTTATTACCTCTTGTACATGAAACCTGAAGAGAGGGTCCTTCCTATCAGTTACCTTGGGGCTGGATGGGGCAAGGGCACCATACTTAGAGGGCAACACAAGTAACTTGGAGTTAGCACTGATGCTCAGTTTGGGCAATGAGCTCTGGGACACATACACTCCTTTATGGACAACATTGAGAGGCAAGTCCACAGGCCTCCCAAGTGAATCATAACTGAGGTGCACCACAGGCTTTACAGCTCGACCAGTCTTTCTAGGGGAACTGTTATAGTCTCTGCACTCTGAGCCTCATTTTCAGCATTGTCCTCACTTGTCAGGGAGTCTCCATGGGGGTAGAGAGGCTAGAACTTGGGGCACTTTCAGCTCCAGGAGTTACAGTTTCTGAGTCCACAACATTTGGCTCGCATGGAGAGCTTTGGACACTGGCAGTGGACTGTCAGGCACTCAAAATACTCTTCTTGTTCGGTGTATCACCAGTCTGCCCAATCTATCATTTTCTCCCTGAAAGCTCAAACAGTTCAACCATGCACAATGATTCCATTTCATCTGATCTGATGCTTTGCACTTCACTTTCTGGGAGCATTGGCCCAGGGATGAAGCTGGGGGCTTAGACAGTCCAGAAGGCCCAGCTTCATCTCCAGTATTGACTAGGGATTGCCCCAAACAATTGACTCAGTTCGTAAGAAGGATAGTATTCAAAGTCACTCTCACTTTCTTCCGATATGGACTGACAGTCATGCTCAACTGGGACTTGTGGAGGGGAACACTTTAACTTTGCTTCTGTAGGTGCAGACTTTCTTGATCTTTTCTTAGCAGCAGCTCTAGTCACTGGTCCAGAGGGGCATCTTCTAGGGCTCAGACTCAATTAAGATTTGTCCAATGGGCAGTAAATGATTTCTATGCATTGTTTTTACATCTTTTGAATTATTCTCAGGCCTTACTTTGTACACTGGCAGATCATCTAGTTTGCCCACTACAATGTGAGGGAGATGGTGCCATCTGTCAGCAATCTTGTGCTTGCCATGCAGTCCCAGATTTCTTAGCAATACCCGATCTCCTCCTGGAGTTCCTGTGCTTTCACCTTTTATCATACCTTTCTTTGTTGGCCAGATTTCTTTTGGCAGCCATGGTTTGAGCCAGTTGGTACGCATGAGTTAGCTGGGCCTTTAACTTTTGCACATACTGTAAATAGTTGTCAGCTTGAACCCCATCAGAGAGACCCCAAAACACACATCTACTGGTAGTCGAGCTTCTTCCAAACATCAGGCGGTAGGGGAGAATCCAGTGGCATCACTTTTGGTGCAGTTATAAGCATGTACCAGGGTGCTAATTTGTTGGCTCCATCTAGGCTTGTCCTTTGGGTGCAGGGTGCCTAGCATATCTAGCAAAGTGCGTTGAAACGTTCAGGCTGAGGGTCCCCCTGGGGATGGTAAGGAGTGGTTCTGGACTTTCGCACTCCCCACAGAGAAAGCATCTCTTTGATCAGACGACTCTCAAAGTCTCTCCCTTGATCAGAATGGATTCTTTGTGGAGCCCCATAGTGAACAAAAAAGTTTACAAGTACTTTGGCCACAGTGGATGCTTTCTGGTCTTTGGTGGGGAAAGCTTGGGCATATCTCGTGAAATGGTCAGTGACCACCAGCACATTACTGATATTTCTTTGATCTGACTCCAAACTCAGAAAATCAATACAGACCAGCTCCATGGGTGCACTGGTGGTGATGTTAACAAGGGGGGCAGCCCTCTGGGGCAAAGCTTTCCTCTGTAAGCAGCGACTACAAGTTCGAATGTGTTGCTCCACATCAGCCCCCATCTTAGGCCAATAGAATCTGGATCTCACCAAGTCAAGTGTTCTGTCTATACCAAGGTGCCCCATGTGGTTGTGCAAGGACCTCAGTACTGAGTCTCGAAAGGCAGTGGGCAGTACTAGTTGTTGTTTGTCTACTTGTCCCCCTCTGTCTACTGTTTCTCTGTATAACAGTTTATTGATCAGTTTCAACTTAGGACCTTCTTTGTATAACAGTGCAGTTCTCAAATCAGTGGAGCGTAATTTGGACACATCTTTTCCTGCATAGAGGGCTTCTAAAGCTGCTTTGATCATGGGATCGCGGGATTGAGCCCGCCGAATACTGTCATTGTCCAGCTGAGGCAGTGCACCAATGTCTATTGCAGAAAAGTGGCAATAAGCAGCAGGTATGCAATTCTCAGAGGCTCCCAAGCAATCCACCATGCAGTCCACTGGTCCCGTGGACATTTGTTCCTCCCTGTCAAATCTCCGCAGAGTGCCCAATGTCAGGTTCTGCCAATCGGACCCAATCATTCTGGGGAACAGGCCTCCGGAGAGAGCATCAGCATCTATGTGGTTCAGACCTGCTCGGTATTCGAGAGCATAGTCATATGTAGATAATGCAGAAAGCCACCTATGGCCAGTGGCATCCAACTTAGCTGAGGTCTGCACATAGGTCAAAGGATTATTGTCAGTTTTACTAGTATTTTAGCCCCATACAAGTACTCATGGAATTGGTCAACAATAGCCCACTTCAAAGCTAGGAACTCTAACTTATGTACAGGATAGTTCTTTTCGGATGGGGTCAGGCTTCTACTGGCAAAGGCCACTGGTCTCAGGCCATTCTCGTGCTCTTGGTACAACACAGCCCCCAACCCTGGCAAGCTAGCATCAGTGTGCAGGACGTAAGGTTTTCTTGGATCGGCATAGGCCAGCACTGGAGCATGGGTAAGTTGATATATGATCTCATGAAAAGCAGTCTCACAATCAGGAGTCCAGCGGGCCCCAAATACTTCACTCGGATGAAAATACACTCTTTCAGTCTTGAGGGACGCTGACTTTTGGTATTTTTTGTGGGTTGGGGGATACCCTTGAGTAAGGTTAAGTAAAGGGCGGATCACTCTTGAATAGTCCTTGATGAAGCGCCGATAATAACCACAGAATCCCAGGAATCTTTGCAGTTCTTTTAGATTTTTGGGCTGTGGCCAGGTGGTCAAGGCCTCAACTTTACTTGGGTCGGTCTCTATTCCCTCGGTGGATACTATGTGTCCCACATACTTTACTGATGTTTGAAAGAATTGACACTTATCAATGGACAGTTTAAGGCCAAAGTCCTCCAGTCGGTCCAATACCTTAAATAATCTGCTCTCATGTTCCTCCAGTGAGCTGCCAAACACAATAACATAATCTAGGTATACCAGGCACTCTAGTAAGTTCATGTCCCCCACTGCACGCTCCATCAATCGTTGAAAAGTGGCTGGGGCACCTGAAATCCCTTGAGGCATCCTCATGAATTCATAGAAGCCAAGCGGACAGATAAAGGCCGTCTTCTCACGGTCCTCTGGGGCCATCGGGATCTGGTAGTACCCACTCGGAGATCCAGCACAGAGAACCACTTGCTCCCCTGTTAGGCAGTCCAAAGCATCCTGAATGCGGGCATTGTGTACTGATCAGGATAGTCCGCGTTTAAGGTGCGATAATCCACACACATCCTTACTGTTCCATTCTTTTCCTCACTACCACAATGGGGAAGCATAAGGGCTTCTGGATTCTTGTATTACACCAGCAGCTAACATCTCTTGCAGATGCCGTCTCACATCATCTATGTCAGCAGGTGCCAGGCGCCGAGACCTCTCACGAAATGGTCTTTCGTCATGCAGCCGGATATTGTGCTCAGCTCCTTGCACGCATCCTACATCCCATTCCTTTAAAGAAAACACCTGGTCTCTCTGGGCAAGCTTCTCACTGATCCTCACTTTCCATTCAGCTGGCAGCGGGAGTCGCCAAATCAAACAAGTCAGGCGTTATTTGTCATTCTTCCTTGAACTCTTGCTGCTGGGTAGCACTGCAGTGTCTGCACAATGCACATTAGCCAGGATGCAACCTCTGTTTACTCGAATGTCTTTCAGACACATTATGAACTTGGACCATTACCCTTCTGGCATAAGCATGGGCTCTAGCGGGCAAAATACTAGGCTTGACCAGCAGTCCTCTGGCAATTTTCCATCGCCTGGTGCATCCAACATTAATATTTTATTCTTAACATCTTTTCTGATACGGACCTCTCCTGTAAGGTACACTGGGCATTTGGCGCCAGGATCAGAGACTCAGGATCCTTCTTCCATACAATTCCGACCGGTTCCTCTGGTTCTGTTTTTCAGCATCTCTGTGCCTCATAGGCCTTCTTAATTAAAGCCGGAACTCTTAAAGCTCTACTAGTCTTTGACCCTGTTTTTCATAACACAACTGTGCCAGCCTGCCGAACATATGAGCATTTGTTCCAATCAACAAAGGGACACCATCATACAGTCCAGTGGGGGACACACTAAGGCTAGGGTCTCTACTTGTTCGGCCACTCCAGCCACGGAGGTGGGGAAAGACAGCCAAATTCGATATACCCGAATAGGGTAGGCCTTCTCACTTAACCCCATACATGCAGTCCTTCTAATGGTTGTAAGGGTACGTCTGACAAATGCTTCTGATACCAATCCTGGAACATAATTGTCACTTGGGAGCCACTGTCTATCACAGCTCTTGTAGACACTCCATTCACCTTTACAGTGGTCTCCATGGAGGGACCCACTATTCTGGACCAGTCTGGAGAGGCGGTAGTGGGGGCCTGGGCAACTGACCTGCCACAAAAGGACGGAATTAGCATTTTGGTGCCCTCACTGGGATCATGTCGCACCTCTTAACCACTGATTTCTTCTCCTAAGCTCTCCTTGTAGCCTATATGCAACTTTGTCAGTGTATTTTGGGACTGGCATTCCTTTCATGTGCCCATCTTTCCCACAATTATAGCAAAACATACTTTCTGGAGTTTGAGCTGGCCGAGGCGCCACACTGGGAGCCAGGCGGGGTATTACTAACTGGAAACCTTGGTGCCATCTCTGTTCTGGCGTGATAAGCATTTGGAGACATCTCGTCAGTTTCTCCACTTTCATGGTCAAGGAATCGAGTTCGGAGCTGTTATCAGCAGGAGATACATGGTGGGTACCCCACCCCATATAGCAGATGCAGTCGGATATAGGTCAGGTCTTAGATTGCAGGCGTGGCCTTCATAAAGGGACTGTTTTGAATTCCTCGGATCTCCTCAACAGTTCGCCCCATTGTGACATATCTTTTCCTTGTCAGAGCACTCATTGACTGCCAACCTCTGCCCTGAACTTCACTTGATGGGTCACCCTCAGTCACTCGGGTCGTGAGCGAGCTATTGGTGCAGGTCCCTCCCAGGTCGCCTTTTCTCAACTCCTCAATTTCTCTCATTAACTCATCATAGGAGGGTGGGATTCCAGTCGATCTGCCAGGCGTAACTGAAGCAACAGCAGTTCTGAGAAGGGGGCAGACTTAAGGATCCTGTCCAGCCTGGTTCGGTCCAGTTCAATCGCTGGCAAACTACCTTTTCTGAGGCATTCTTGCAACAATTTTTCCAGCCGAGATACATACACAGACAACAACTCCCCTTGGTACTGTTGTGCATCTCTTACTCTCCACCATAGGTCCTCATCAGAATCTGGGCTCCCATACATTCTCCAAGGCCTCAAGATAGGCCTGTGCAGTCGCTTAGGGTTACTGGCCCGCTTAGCACGGATGGTAGCCAGGGCAGGACCTCGGAGGCTCTCACTAACCCTCTTTCGCCGCCTCAGCATTGCCATTCTAGCACTTGGGGGCAACATAGTCTATCCAGGTCTCCCAGTCATCCTCCCCTTGGGGTGGGGAGGGTGCCAGAGAAGATCCTCAACCTTCGTAAGAGTCATGACTAATGGCAGGTGCAGAAATAGGAGTCTGCATTGGTTCAGCCACCATTACGGGCACTGGAGCAGGAGAGGGTGTTGGGGGAGGAACACCCCCAGGTGGCAAGAATAGTTTCTTCAAGTCCTCCACAGTTTTCCCCTCTCCCAGCAACCATTCAGCAAATTTCTCCTCAAAAGTTTCAGATAGTGGTGGGGGCTGATTCCCCCCCGGGTCTTTACTGTCCTTAGTTATCACTCTCCAAGCAGTGAGGGCTCCCTCTGGGGTAATGGTCTGTGGCACTTTGGAGCTATCTATGGGATCCTTAAACTCTACTAGGGCCAGGAAAGTGTGGGTGAGCAGATTAGGATGCCGACCCACCACCACAGGGTTTTGTAAACCTTCCACCTTGGAAAGTACTCCCTGTACAGTGTCCGTATTGATACCCAGGGGGATGTCCAGGATAAGCATAGCATTTTGGGGGTCGATCTCCTCCCCAGTACACCACTCCACCAGCGGTGCACAGCCACTTCTGTCGGGTACCATTTTTTTCTTAACAGTGGTTCAGTAAATATGGCCACTAGAGGACACACAATCCCAGCGGTGCCTCCAAGATGAACCCCAGATGGCGCTATCCCAGGGGCTACTACCCCGCCTGATTTGCCACTAACAGGTTGAGGGCCTGGATCCAATGGCGGGTGCCTCCACCCAGAGGTCAGGGTTTGCAATAGTTAAACTAACTTGGTCACAGCCCTCTGGGACACTGCAACCCCCCTTTCTTCCCACTAATGGCCCACACAATATATCAGAATTACCTTCACAGTATACAGTTACCCCCAGGTCTGGTTCCGGCACTGGGACCTCCTGTGAAATGAGATACAGTGCAACAATCACAGTACAGTACTTTAACATAGACAAATACCTCAGGCAGTATAACTTTGCTGAAACAAGCAGCTCTGATTTATTTAGGGGATATAACAAGGACAGGGAAATCAGGTTAATTAGCTTATCACTCTAATAATCTACTTATGGCTCTGTGCACAGGCCTATCCCTATCAGTTACTGTCCCTGGGTACCCAAGCCCTAGTGGCTATTCCAAACCGTGGCAGCTGGTGGGCCCTTTCACAGAGAAAAGGAGAATTAAACAGTCAGCAGTACAGTAATTCCATTTGGATTTAATGTGGCAATTCAACAGGGAGCGACCTGAATTAGTACTCACGACCTCCAAATAAGATAGGGTCCTTCAATGTCAGCAGGGCTCACTTGAGGTACACAAACCTCTTCACACATCCATATAAAAGAAAGCACTATACCAGGCAGGCTGCATCTGTATCCCAATCGCAACTACTGCACAATACCGGAGAACACACAGCAGATCAGTTCCTGACAGACCGAGTGCAATTTTCAGCAATTCTTCCAGTCTTCTACAGGGTGAGCCTGGTTTCTACTCTTCAGAGATCCTTTGATTCTTTTCACAGGACGGATTCAGTCCTAACAAGCTGTTACACAAGCTGCAGACCGGAACTCTGGGCCTTACACACGCTTTTGACTAAAACTGCACACTGAAAAGCACAGGCCTCTTCCTTCTTCACTGCCAAAGCTCAACTGAAACTCCAACCGACAAAACCGGGCACTTCCTTTGAGTTCCTCCCAGTTCTTGACTGGATTGGCTGTCACTCACAATAGACTGCTGCTGTTGGTCCAAAAGGTGCTGAAGTCTAAACTACATCTCCCAGAGTCACTGCCCATACAATCCTCTTGTGGCTGGCTCAGATTATGAGTCCAAGTTCTGATTCGTCCAAGGCACCATTTTAGAGCTAGCTTACCCCACACTGATTGGTCCAGTTCAGCAGTTCAAAACTAGAATGGGGAACTAGCAGACACAGTTCTGACTGCAAAGAAAGCAGGTTAGACAAACTGTAATTTCATTATTACTCTAAATAATTTCTGGCAAACAGTTACATCTGTCAGATAGGTTCCTTTGCACTCCTAGTGACTGCAAAAATGAAGTGAATTGGCAGCAGCTTGAGTGGTACTCAATCAAAGAAACACACAGTCCCCCATACAAACTAATTATGTCTGCAAGCAGACAGCTCTTAAAGAGACAGTACCAGAGGTTCTAAAAACACTCACTGATAAATGGCTTAAATGCCAAACATCATTCAGGCTTGGAGCATTCAAGCAAGCTCCTGGAAGTCTTTTGGGAACCCCCATTTGCAGGGGGGTTACACGTGCAACACTGAGTACAACAGTCCTTGTTTTGCTGCTGTTTTAAACCTATTGTACTTTCCAGTTTATCATGCAGTTTGAGTCCCTGTAATCAATAGCTTACACAATGTTTTTTTCTTGCATTTTAAATAAAACTTATTTTTATACTTTTTTTAATTTTTATTTATTTATTTCAATTGAGATTAATAACTTTGAGTCAAAGACTCATTTTCAAATGGTCCAAGTCAGGGACAAAACAGAGCAATACAAATACAATACAATAAGTACAAATTAAGATAACAGTGAAAAAAGAAAACATGGTAGGCATCATGAACATCATTAAAATGGCACATGAGGTACAAGACTTGCTAGTTTCAGGTACATCTTAAAAGTAGAGTAAATTACATTCCATCAAGTTGTTGCAGGGTAGGGATACACTGGGAATAGTAAGACATGTCAATAATAGGTCCGTGTTAAGATTTGGAGATGATGGGGGAAAGGTAAGCAGCCAGATTGGCATTGTCAGAGTAGCTAGAGGTGGTGTGGGACAGGAGTAAAGGGGAAAGGTGGTGTAGGAGGGTTGTAAGTCAAAGGGAGGGGAAGTGGGGAGGGGAAGAGGTGAGGAGGCGGGGGATAAGGCAGGAGGAATATGTCGAATTATTTTCTTGCACAGTTACAGATGGTTACATTCTTAAGGTGGGACCGTAGCCCCCTTTTGAACAGACTCAGCTTTGTGTTTCCTGTCAGCGTTTTGGGCAGCTCATTAAACCATTTGGGGCACTTAAAAGTAATGGATTTTTGGGCCAGTGATGTGTGCTTGAAAGGAACTTGTAGCCCTCCTTTTGTCGCATTTCTTGTTTGTTTAGTGTGCACAGCCTTCTTGAATAGACTGCTTATGGATTCCGGCATGAGGCCTAGTTGCACTTTTTTTATGATCAGGCATGTTTGGTATTGGGCTCTCAGGGACAGTGGGAGCCAGCCCGTCTCATTGTAGAGTGCACAGGTGTGAGTCCATTGATCTGCCCCACGTGCCACACAACAAGCCCTATTCACGTGTTTCTGTAACCTGTTTAGGGCAGTGTCTGTTGACATGACTTCTTGGTGACAAGTACAATACATAATTTGTATCAGAACCCATTACTAAACTTTAGAATGTCAATGGATATAAAGAAGTCAAAATATTAACAGAATTTTAAGTTATTTTCTTAGAATTCATTATCAATCAGAAATGTGATATTTCTGTTAAAAGATCCAGTCTAAAGTTAGAAAAAATTGGTTTCACACCTTCTGCTTTTTCTGCTGTGTTCATCTCAACCTGATAAAAATCCCGGTTCAGGAACTATGCAGAGAAATTGGCACAGACCGCATCTGCGATTGTGACAGGGTTGATGCAGTTAACACCATCAATAACAAGATCACAGAAGAGAATTAAGCTTCAGCTCAATGAATCCCATGATGTTATCCCAAAATTTATCAGGGTCACCAGCTGAGACATTTAGCTGATTCTTACAGACGGTACTTTTTATTTTCAACATTTAATCTAATCAGAATTCTGGTTTAAACTACCAGCACTTTTTTTTTTTTTTTAAACCAGGGATAGTAGCTCGCTCCCCTGTTAACCATTTGGTAGCAGAGCCTCTTGAACTACTGTATGTCTGGTACAAAGAGTATGCTTGCTTTTTAATTTTAGAGCATTTGTAGGTGTATAAGATGGGAAATAAAGTTCTCAAGGTTTATTTTACAGAAATCTCTGACACAGAGGACGCTTGGGGAGCTCTGGGAGAGAGAGAGAGAGAGAGAGAGAATTCTCCATACAAAGTAAGTGGGAGAATAATCACTAACAGAATCTGGAAAGGTGCCCACACTTACAATTCGGTCATGCATGTTAGTCAGCACCAGTTTAACAGGGAGCGATGTGTGCTCACACGGGAAAGCCTAGTGGGAACCAGAAATCAGCGGAGTAAGGTTAAGTCGACTGATAACCAACTGCCTTGTAGGCATTGATTTTGAGGCAGGACCTTTCGAGGTTAAATACACCCATCAATGACTCTTTCTTCTTTCTAGGATTAAAGTTAATCAATTCATATAGATAACCCTGACTGACCACCATAAGGGGGGCTGTGAGCACACACCAGGTGAAGTTTCTTAGCACTACCTAACAGGAGCACAGAGGGGACGTACTCGCACGAGGACTGTACAGAAGGACTGCAGTCAAGATTGGAAACTATTATGTGTGACTTGAGCTACATTAGGACCCCCACCATCATGTATTTAGGAAGTTCTAGCTTTACAGATAAAATTATAACCAGGCACAGAGCGTAGGGCATAGTTAGTTTCAGCCATGATTTAGTGACATCTACGATATCAGGATTTAAAAAAGGTGACCCAGACAGCAAGTTCAGATTTTTTTTAGCAAATAGGCTAATAATATTTAAGTGGGCAATTTTCAGACCTTTCAGAAATTACCATTAAGGTTCAATTATAAAAGAGGGAGGACTGCATGAGGGACCTGATCAGTTTTATAATCACCAGATAACGAGAGACTCACAACCAAGAACAAGATTTAAGTGAAACAGTTACCTGTGAGGAAGTGTACCACTAAGTCCACCTAAACTAGCATGTTTGGCTTCATCAAGACAACTTTTTCATGGGTACAAGCAGCCCAGCTCCATTAGGAATGATACAACTGAACACCATGGAGGTGGATACGGTGAAGTCACAGCTAAGGACTGCTTGGTTCAAATCACTGTACACTGGAAAAAAGTAAAGATTCACCCAAGAAGAGCAGATCTGGCGAGGAGATCTAGAACAAGAAAGGGGCCCTGTAGTGTGAGGTTAGGGAATACAATTGGGTTGGCAGTATAGCCTAGAGCAACAGTTCTCAAACTTTGTCATAGTGAGCCTCCCCTAAGCCATGGAAAAGATGTTGAGCCTCCCCCAAAATACTGAAATATTTTTGGGCCTCCCCATAGAAAAATAGCCTACTTTTCATAGGTACATCAGGAATAAATTGAAACCTCTTTGCATAGCTGGCTCTAATGACAACGTATTTGCTCCAATATTTTGACTCTCGACTCACTGTTACCCTTACAGCCATACCATCATGTGTCATAATGCTTTTCTGTTTTCCTTTAACTGGAATAACCTTCCTGCCAACCTCTGCCTCTCTTCCTGCTCTTAAGCATTGCCCTCCTGCTCGTATTCCTAGTATCTGCATGGTTAACTCTTGCATTTGGACAGTTCTGCTGCCAGTCTAATTGATCAATTGTTCCTGCATTGTTAGTTTATTGTTCTTAATTTGTTTGTACTTTTATTCATTTTGTATTGCTTGAGTGTTTAGCAGTTACATTTTGAATTGTATTCTCTCACTACCTTCCCTGGGTACACCTGAAATAGCCATGGCTCGGTGTACAGTACCTTCCCTGGTCACAGACTTGTGAATAAATACATAAACCTCGCCTACTATTATCCTCTTTCAGTTTGCCTTATCCCTTCACACAAAATCTATAAAGTTCAAAATTGAAATATAATACTTTTTCAAGACTTGCTTGAGCCTCCCTTGGAACAGGTTGGGGCCTCCCCATTTGAGAACCCCTGGCCTAGAGGTTAGAGGAATGACGAACGAGGTGTGAATGAGCTTGGTACATCTAGCAGACCAGACCTGAGTTTGAATCTCACAACCTCCACTTGCATACTGTGCGACTCTGAGCAAGTCACTTAACTGCCCAGTGCTCCCAGGTCACTTGTGCCTAGTGGGCTTTACCTGGTTACCAAAGACGAAAATCAAAAAAAACAAAAAAAATTAAATACAAGTGAAAACAGGCCTCAATGCTTTAGGCTAACAGCACAGTACTGTATTATCCCAAGAGTGGGTGGGTTCCCTGAAGCAGTCCATATACAGCAGTCACTGGGATAGAACTATCTGGGCAGAGTGTCCTGCCAACATCTCCTAATGACACATCTAGAAAATGCTTTCCACCTGGTTTCCCACATGCTGGGCGGCCACTCAAATGGTGCAGAGAGGTCCTAAGTGCAATCAGTAGTGGACTGGAGGCTGCACAATGGAGTTGGTAGTAGAATGATGGGCTCCACTGGTTACAGACCCCTTAGGTTGCACAAATAGCTCCTGAGGCCAGTAAAAACACTGACTGTGCCATGATCTTGGGGGAGGCAGGGAGGTCACAGAAGCAAGCCACAACCCCCATATACGTTGCTGTTCCTCTTTTTGGTCTGATGTGGGATTTTCCTTGCAAAACCAAAAGAAAGCCAGCATTTACTCAGTGGGACCCACCTGCAGGATGAAAGAATGGCACCGAAGGGCAGAGGTTACATTAGTTGATGTGCTTCATTCTCTTTCTGTACATCATGGTTTTGTGCTGATTAATTATGCTAGGTATAACAGTCCCTGGAAGCCACTCTTTTCTGCTGCTAGCTGTGAGATTTTACTGTAGAGCCTACCTAAAGTGGGTGGAAGTCAACCCTCAGAGCTGGTGGGAGCCCGATCTACTCCACTGGTCACGTGACCCCTTAGGTCACACAAAGGTCTCTTCAAGCCCACGAAAACTGCCAATTGTGGTTGCATTATTAAGGCTGCCAAGGGCACACACAACAGTGGTCTCACGTGCAGTCTTAGGGTACCAGTAATGCTCACCTTTAGTTTGTACTTCTAGTACTCTAAGGATGTGTGTTACATCCATAAGATTGCCCTTAGTGGCCTTATTAGCTTACAAAATTAAATACCTTTGCTATCTGATGCTTATAATATTATCTTCCTAGTATTAGCCTTTAGGTTCAAAGCAGTCATCTAGTAATAAAGAAAGATGCTAGTCCAAGAGGGTAGCATCTTTAAAAAAAAAAAAAAAGATGTGCAAGAACAAGGGGGCACAATCTGAAGATAGAGGGGGGACGGCTCAGGGGCAACGTGAGGAAGTATTTTTTCACAGAGAGGGTGGTGGACACATGGAATGGCCTTCTTGAGAAGGTAGTGGGGTCAAAAACAGTGGGGGAATTCAAGAATGCATGGGACAGACATAAGGCAATTCTAGTGGGGGGTACGAGGAAGTAGGCTGTTGGTTAACTAGGATCTGCAGCTTATCTAACAGGTAGGGAAATGAGCAGACTGGGTGGGCCAAGCGGTCTTTATCTGCCGTCAAAGTCTATGTTTCTAACAGCACTAAAATAGTAATATGATAGCCGTCCTGATGGGTAAGTGGCAGTGCAGCAAAGCAACCCAAGTTTGAGAGCTAGCTTGGGACGCAGCAAAAGGAGGCAGGCCAGACTACAGCAGCTGCCATATGGCAGTGCCCTGTGGTTGGGAGGGATGGCATTTGGAAACCAATGCCACAGTGCCCTGTAGTGAGCCAAAGGAGCTTGCTTCCTCCTCAGGTCAATGCTGCCTGCCACCGAGGACCCAGAAGCTTCACCCACACCAAGGGGAGGAGGCAGGAAGGGACAAAAGAGATGGAAAACAAATCCATACATCATCATATATAGGACAGCCAGCTCCCTGTTCAACTGTTGGTTCCTAGCGTTGACTGACACCAGCTCCTGTCCCCTCAAGTATAGATTTGTACAGAGGAGGACAGCCTTCCCCCTGTATCCCCCATTATGGAGGGAAAGCTGTGGGCAATGTCGGCTGGGTAGGACCTGACAGGAGCACGGGGTCCGGCCTGAAGCAGGTATATGTCTGGGACCAAGGTATATCCCCATGATGAAGTATGGCTGAGATAAACAGGTTACTCACCTGTAACAGTAGTTCGAGGAGTGGTATATGTTGTTCATCCACACTTCTTGGCATGTCCCTTTCCCCTTTAAGGATCTCCGGAAGGTCTTCAAGCTGGCTCCTCCCACCCACCCGCTTGGTATATTCCTCAGCTCTGCCCCATGTCGCCAGATCTTAGCCCACTGGAAACCAGGTTGTGTGCATCCGTGTGAATGAACAACATAAACCACTCCTAGAACTACTGTTACAGGTGAGTAACCTGTTTTTCTAGGATCGTGGATATATTGTTCATCCACACTTCTTGGCAGACTCCTAGCAGTTCTCCGGGAGGAGGGACGCAAGGTGCACACCCCATATACTCACTTGGGAAATAGAGACTGGAGAACTGAGGTCCCAAAACCAGCATCCCGGCGTGACTCAAGGTCGATGTGGTAGTGGGTAATGAAGGTGTTTGCTGTCTTCCAGGTAGCAGCCCGACAGATTTCCTGTATGGGGATGTCCCTGGAAGCAGTCACCGATGCAGTGGTATGGCGGGTAGAATGAGCTCTTATCCCTCTGGGAGGCTCCTTGCCTGCCAACTCATAGCACAGACTTATGCAAGATGTAATCCACCTTGCAATGGTCCATTTTGCTTCAGGTCTGCCAGAAGCGGCTTCAGCGCAGGTGACAAACAGCTGGCGAACCTCTCCCTGAATTTCCGCCGTCCTCTTCTTATAATAGGAGAGGATTAGTCACAGGTCCAAAGTATGGAGCCTGTATTCGGCCTCTGCGGTGTAATTAGGGTAGTATACTGGCAAAGTTAACACCTGGTTGAGGTGAAACTCTGACACCACCTTCGGAAGGAATTTCGGTTGGGGGCACAGCACAACCGTGTCCCTGTGGAAGACCAGATACGGGGAGTCCACCGAGAGCGCCTGGAGCTCCCCATCCTTCTGGCAGACGTAACAGCCACCAGGAAGGTCATCTTCCACAAGTGTGAGAGCTCACACTTGTGCATTGGTTCGAATGGCTTGCCCATGAGCTTTGCCAGTTCCAGCAGTAGATCCCACAGAGGTGGAGGTTCATGCACCGAAGGGGATATGTGATCCAGGCCTTGGAAAAAGCGCCTGACCACTGTCTCCTGCGCCAACGTCGGCAGACCAGCCCCTGCAAGGTAAGCAGAGATGGCTGACAGGTGCACCCTAAGGGTCGATGACCAAAGACCCCCTCTGGAGTGAGACCAAAGGTAGTCGAGAATGTTAGACACTGGACAGGATAGAGGGTCCAGGCCCTTGCCCTGACACCAAATGGAAAACCTTTTCCATTTGAAGCCATAATATTTCCTGGTCGATTCCTTTCTGGATGCCTCTACCACGGTGAGGACATCCTCAGAAAGACCCAAAACCTGGAACTCTAGCCACTCAGGTACAGGGATTGAAGGTCTGGATGGTATACCTTCCCCTGATTGAGAAAGATCAGGTCCGGGCATGCTGGAAGCTGCTCCGGGGGCCTGCAGCTGAGGCAATCTGGATACCAGAACTGGTGTGGCCAGTCTGGGGCTACCAGAATCACCTTCACCTTGATGAGCACTCTGTGGATCAAGGGAAATGGAGGGAAGGCATAGAGGAGTCCTGGGATCTGTGGCCTGGAAAAGGCATGCCCCTGCAGCAAGTCCTGCTGAGGGGGGTATGCATGAAACAGCCTCAGTTTGGTGTTTTCCCTGGAGGCAAACAGGTCCACCACTGGTTTGCCCCAATGGGAGAACAGGCTGTAAGCTACCTCTGGATGGAGAGACCACTCGCGGGATGTCTCGCCTAAACAGCTGAGAGTATCTGCCAGATGGTTTGAGGCTCCTGCCACATGAATGGCTAGGAGATCTGCCTCCAGATGGCTCATGAGGTTCCAGATGTGAAGCACTTCCCTGCAGAGCAAACGGGAATGTGTGCCCCCCTGTTTGTTGAGGTAGTACATGGTCGTGGTATTGTCTGTCTGGACTTGAACCACTTGACCCCAGAGCTGAGGCGCCAAAGCTGACAGTGCCAGTCTGACTGCTCTGCGCTCCAACAGGTTGATGTGGTAATGGGACTCCTCAGGGGTCCAGAACCTGTGGACCCTGTTATCCCCCATGTGGGCTCCCCAGCCCATGAGAGAGGCACAGTCATAAGAACGTCCATCAGCTCTGTGTGGACAAATGGGATCCCTTCCTGCAACCAGTCTGGGGTGGTCCACCATTGGAGAGCGTCCCACATCTTCTGGGTTACAGTGATCAGCTGGTCGAAATGACCATGGCACTGAGTCCACTGGGCAGCCAGCTCCCACTGGAGGGGCGCATGTGCCACCGGGCCCAACGGACCAAAGACGTGCACACCACCATGTAACCCAGAAGGCACGGAAAGTCCCGGGCAGAGCGCAATTGCCCAACCAGAAATTACTGGGCAAAGGAGGAGAGACCCTCTGCCCTGTCCGCCGGAAGTCGAACTCTGCCCCGATGAAGCACATCACCTGAGAAGGCACGAGATCAGACTTGGCCTCGCTGATCAGGAGGCAGAGTTGGGAGCAGGTCTGGAGGGCCAGGTCCCTGGACCTCTCCACCTCCTGCTGGGTGGGACCTGCTAAGAGCCAATTGTTGAGGTAGGGGTAAATTCTGACCCTTCCCCCCAACGCCTGAGATGGGCTGCCACCACTGCAATGCATTTGGTGAAGACCTGTGGGGCCGATGACAGGCCAACCGGCATGGCTTGGAACTCGAATAGGGTCCCTTCAGCTCTGAAGCAGAGGAACCGCCAATGAGATGGATGGATTGGGATGTGAAAGAATGAGTCTTGGAGATCCAGTGAACAGAACCACGTTTCCCTCCAAGGATGGTATGATCTGGGACAGAGTGACCATTCAAAAGGTGCGTGACCTGAGATACTGATTCAGGTCGTGCAGATCTAGAATGAGGCGCCAGCCCCCCCGTCCACTTGGGAACCACCTTGAGGAGGAGCTGAACAATGTCATCTCGAAGAGCTGACTGAGGATGGGCGGATACCCATTCCTCCCGTGGGGCTTGGCTTGGCTTGGAGGGTACTGCTTGAATTCCAGAGGCAGTCCCTGGCTGACCACTTCTGAGACCCACCTGTCCATGGTGATAGCGGGCCAGGTGGAAAAGAAGTGGTGGAGCCGGACCCCCACAGGAGGACCCAGAGCTGGCATGATGGGAGTGGGGATGGCAGCCCCCGCCCTGTCACTGAGCAAGCTTGGAGGAGGAGAAGGATCCAGGACTTGAACCTCGGCCTCCTTTATGGACCTGGGAGGGCCTGGGCTTGGGCCAGGGGTGCCAAGCTTGAGCCTGCTGCTGCTGTTGCTGCCCCCCCTTGGAAGCAGGGCTGCTGGGCTGCAGGGGAAGAATGCCGAAAAGGCTTCTTCTTCTTCTGCTGCTTCTTACCCGAAAAACCTTTGGCAGAAGGGGCGTCCAAGGTGGCACTGGACTGGTCAATGTGCTGAAGGTGACCAGCCACACCTAGGCCAAAGAGATCGGAGCCCAGGAAAGGCACATCAGCTAGCTGGTGCTGAGTGTCCACCAGGAAAGAGGAGTGCCTCAGCCAAGCCCTGCGGTGAGAGACAACTGAGGCTGCCAATAAGCAGGCACAAGAGTCCCCGTTGTCCAGGGCCATCTGAAGTTGCTGTCTGGCAACAGCCCGGCCCTGGTCCCGGACTTGCTTGACCGTGGTCTGCGGGGAGATGTGGGAGGACTTCATCCAAAGACCCCAAGAGGGCATGGGAGAAGTGTGCCATGATGACGGCTGAACTTGCCTGACAGTGGCCTAAAGACGAGGCCGCATAGACCTTCTGAGCAGAGTGGTCCAAATATTTGGATTCCTTCTCGGAAGGTCGGTCAGCGAAGGCAGAACTGCCAGTATGCCTGAACACAGAGGCAGTCACAAGGCTCTCAGCCGAAGGGTGCTCTGTGAACCCCGCAAGGGACCCCATGGGCACCGCATACTTGACAGCCATGCGGGCAGATGGAGCTGGACAAGACGCAGGATGCTGCCAATGTTCTAGGGCTGGGCCAACAATGGTCTCGGCCACAGGAAAGGCTTCCGTTGGGGTATCCCCTCTCTTGAGGATATCCGTGAGAGGGTACTCTTCCTTTTTCTGGACAGCCTCCAGGGGCATCCCTGTGGACTCAGAGATGAGGCAAAGAATGCCCTGAAAAGATGAAGGACCTTCCTCCATCTCTATCTCACCAGCCGATTCATCATCCCCTGGATGAGAATTGAGGCCGATCTCAACCGAATCCAAAGATTCGGGATACAACGGTTGACCACCCAGATCACCTTCGACCCACCAGGGGCAGTCTGGGGTGACAGTGACCGAGAGATGCCGGGGAAACCCGGTGCCCAGTCTAGCTTCCTTAGAAGGAGCACCTCTCATAGGCTACTTAGGCGGTGGTTCCACCACAATCAGTGGAGAGACCGGTTTAGGCTGAACCGGAGGTTTCACCAGCTCCGCGGGTGGGGGAACCGACTTAATCGGCTCCGAAGGAGTCGGCCTCGGCCTGGGAGGCGAAAGCCAAGTAATGGCTGGGGTGGAAGCTGGGGCAGGCTTATTCCCGGTCAAAATTAGCTGTTGCCATGAGGTCCTCGTAGTGCTGATGGAGTTTCCGCGGGAGCCTCTTCTCATCTGAGGAGGACGAGGACGACCAATGGCGTCACCTCTTTTTAGAGTGCTTATGGCTCTTCCTCGGCCCATCAGTCGAGTGGGTCCTGGACTTTGATCGAGATCGGGCAGGTTGACTTGGTCGATTGGGAGACACCAGCAGGACCAGTGTTTTCCCGGGGTTAGGGACCACTTTCCTGACGGGATTCCCAGCAGGCTGGCTCTCCTTGTCGGGGAAAACAAGGATCGGAGTCCGAGCAAGACAGTCACTGACCAGGGTCGGCGACAAGGGGTCGATCAGATAGAGGATAATTTCAACCTCGTCGATCAACACTTTGGTTGACTGGCTGGACAGCAAAGCCGAGAAGCCAACAGACGAAGAGGCAATTTCGACCAAGGTCAAAACGTCCGGTTCCTGGGACCGAGATCTCTCCTGATCCCAAAAGCGCCTTTGTTGGGATGAAGACAATCTCGGGTCCTTTTCCTGCTTACGGGACCGAGAGGAGTGCGTGCCCGCAGGACTCTCTCCCTTATTTGGGAGAGACTGGCACAACTCTCGGAAGGAACCCGAGAAGGTGGAGCCCAAGTTGAGCGGAACAAAGAAACTCCGAGAGGAAGATTCCGCGGCACGAGCTGCTTCCTCCTCGAAGGCTTGCTTGCGCTCCAATTGCTCATCGGATCCTGCAGCTGCAGAAACCGCCCACCGGGCCTCCTTGGATTTCACCAAAGGATTTCGTTTTTCAGGCCTCCCCAACTTCAGGCGTGCCAGACAGTCGTCAAGGATGTTAGGGTGAAATGCAAGGCAAAAAAAAAAAAAATCAAATTGCACTTTGAGGTGTCATGATCGACAACCAAACAGTAGACGCATACGGTGTGGGGGCTGGTGCGCAATATCTTCTGGACGCATGAACACCGGCGAAATCTGGGGGAAGACTTGTCTTCCATAGTCGAAGAAAAATAGTCGCTACTGCGAACAAGGCGAATTTTTGGAATAACCAAAGGAATAGAAGCCAAGGCCTACAAAAATGTGAGAGCACGAAGGAGGCAATCTGAATCTTCCAGCAGAAAGGAAGATCTGGCATCATGGGGCATAGCCGAGGGATATACCATCCGGGTGGGTGGGAGGAGCCAGCTTGAAGACCTTCCGGCAATCCTTAAAGGGGAAAGGGACATGTCAAGAAGTGTGGATGAACAACATATCCACGATCCTAGAAAAACAAATTATTTAAAAAAAATAGTAATATGATTTATTGTTTCATCTTCTGGTTGAGGATTCAGAGGAAGATAATCTGAAAAAAAAAAATAACTGGGGTGTACAGTGTTAGCCCAAATGAAGAGAAAATCAAAAAAGTTGTTGTAGTTTGGTAGATATATCATCTTTATTAGGCTACCGAAAAGCTTAAGATAAACCTTTCAAGATCTCTAGTGCTGCCTCTCCCATCAGGTTATTAAACTATGTAAGCTGAAACTCCCTTTACAGGGATTCAATTAAAGGTATGTGACTTTTAGCCACTAAGTTAAAACTGTATCGATATAAACATGTTTTGTAATACTGATCTACGGTACATCCTATGAAGGCTAAACAGTAGGGCCCCCATATTAAAAAGGGGGGGGTGGGGTGGTTGTGCTGCGCATCTGGATGTGCCGCCCAAATAGCTGTGCCATCGCAACTGAATGCTATATTCAAACACGATGTGCAATCCCAATGGATCGCACATCCTGTTTGAATATGGCAACCTGGGAGTGCAGTGCAAATGGGGTGGCGGCTGACACTGTCTGGGGATGGGCTTCATACAGCCTATGGGGGCTGCGCCAGCGCATCCTAGATACGCTGTGCCCCCAAGGGCCATATTCAGTCAGACTATGCAAATTAGTCCATTAGGCATGCATAGAGCAAACAGGCCCCATGCATGCTCATTATGGGCCCATCTGCATGTCTGTGCGGGCCAGGATGCGTCGGGACTGTGCTCCCCAGCCCGATCCCTGTGCCGCATTCTGTCTAGTGTGCACATACCCGCTTACCTAACGTAAATAAAATAAATAAGTAAAATAGATCTGCCTCGCAAGGCCATGACAGGACAATCCCTCAGTCCCGATCCTGAATCAGTGCAGATGCCTGCACTGTACCTCCCCGGTAGTCTAGTGGACCCCCCACCCCAGACCAGAATGCAGTTCCCGGTGGAAACGCATCCCAGTCCCTAATAGTCTTATGGACCCCCTGCCCCAGCCACAATCCCAGACAGTAGATAAATGGAGGCGTATCTCCATTCCGTAGTGAAGATGACACCCCTCACCCCACCTGTGCTGGCCACTCTGTCACCGGGCATGGGTTCAGGATACACAGTTTCAGGCAGACCAAAAGTCAGGTGCAAAAAAAATGCATGGTTGCGTTTATTATTTTATTTTCATCAAGTAAAAATGACAGAAAATAAGAAAAATTGGTTAGACAAAATAAATCAGATGACAACTGCTTTGCTTCAGCAGTGTCCAAGGCTCTTTCTTCAGCCTAACAGTGTGATAGCACGCACTGCCAGGAGGTCTTTCACCTTCCTCAGTCTCAGTCTAGAAGAACACTAACCCCTTTCAGCTTTTTATAGTCCCTCTGGGAATTAAGGAAAATTCCATTCATCACGTAATATAAAATTAGCCACTAGGGGCCACTGCTGCTCCATAGAGAACAGTTCAAATGGCAGCTGCAGGCTTGTATACAGCATTGGGAAAGGTCATACCCGAGGTCAGAACATTCTGTACTCTCCTGCAGGGACATTCTAGCAGTTTTATACATAATAATATGGGGCAGAAAGGAAGCTTCTTAAAAACACAGACACAAGCTTTTGCTATTCCCACATGAACACAGTTTTGTTTCAGCCAGCCAAGCAGCATGTTGGACATTATACAAAACATATAAACTGCTTGGGGAAGGGGTTTCAGTTTATCACAGGAGTGTCCACTAAACAGGGATCATCACCCTGTCACACCCTCCCATCCTCGAACCCCGATCGCAATAAACACATCCGCAGAACCCTTTCCATAGTGAAGTGGCTTCCCACCTACTCAGGTACCCCATTTCACCCCCAAGTCCCAGCACGTCTGGGCAGCTGGCGAGCAGCACAACTCTCCGCACACTGCCATGGCTGCCTGCCAACTGGACTGTCAGTGACAGTGTACAGAATATACTACATACCCATTAGTTCGATGAGCATGTAGTGTATACCGTACACTGTCACAGACAGTACAGTCGACGGGCAGCCGTGGTGGTGTGCGGAGGGCTGTGCCACTCACAGGCTGCCCTGGTGTGCTGCAACTGGGGGTGGGTGGAATGTGGGTACCTGAGTGGGTATGGGGCCACTACACTATGGAAAGGGGCTCGTGGCTGTGTCTATTGCACTCATGGTTCGGGGATGGGGGGGAACCACTACGCTATGGAAACTGGCTTGGGGATGATATCACCTTCAGTCGGGGATGGGCGGTGGGTACTGGGGCACGAGGTATTATTCTACACTGATCAAGGGTCGGGGATGGTGGGGGGGTACCACTACAGCATATAATGGGGCACGGGGTGTTAACCGTACTTCTATCAGGGATGGGGATGGGGTTGCCACTTGACTACTGGGGCAAGCAGGCTGCTGTGCACCTGCCTGCATTGCTATGGCCCTCCTGTTGGCGGCTGGCTGATTTAGGCCAGCTTTTCATGTCCTATGAATGCGCCGCACATTCCTGGCCCTTGCGGGATGCATTCCCACTGAATATGCCCCTGCGTGCATATTCATGGTAACGCCCCCCTACACGCTCCGCATACATTACTGTGGGGCCATGGCCCATTCACATTTGGGTGGCGCATCATACCCGACTGAATATCGCACTTCCACGCATTGTTTGGGATGCACAGCTCATCTCCATTTTGTGCAGGGATGCACCACGCATCTCCTTTGAATATGGGGGCCTAGGTGTGCAGTCACTATTTCATATTAACTTAAGTAATGTACAAGTCTTGTTTTGATGCTTGTTTAAACTGTAAAGCAGAAGAAAGGTGTTTAAATGGGTTAAATTAGAAGTGTGACATGAAACCTCTATTCCTGTTGAAACTCAAGTGTAGTGGGTTAAAACATTTCACAGACTTGAATTCCAAGGCTTGTCTGTCTGTGATCCAACATTCCCCTTAATGACTGGCCTTTTTACACCCTCCAAACTGAAGGCTTGGTCATGCAGCCAATTCTGCGGCATTCTTGAAGGTACACAGCACACATCTGAACGCCAAAGTCTGGCTGTTTCGGGTTCCATTTCATTGTAGCTGCAATCCCTCTTTTCTTGGGATCGCATGGTAATGCAAGCGTTTTGCTGCGTTTTACTTTGCCGTGTGAATAGCGCACACCACGCACAACATTGTGGCAGGCTTTTCCCAGCCTGCACTTGTTGCTGACAGCGGCCGCAGTTTAGTATATTTTCCTACCACAGTTCAGCTAAACGTCCTTTCTGGCTCTGTAAAGGAAGCTGAACTCAGGAAAGTGTTTTTATTGCAAACCGAGGGCTAAATTGAAGAAAACATGGGCTCAGAGTTGAGTCCTGACACTGGGTATGCGCATATGCATACGCATAAGCTCATGCCCATGTCATGGTTCAACTCAGAGACCATCTTTCCTTCAATTTAGCAATTTTAGGTTTGCAATAAAAAACACTTTCCTGAATTCAGCTCTATTTACAGAGCTAGAAGCTGCACTCCAGTCAGAAGACCCATCCTCGAGCTGTGGTGCGACAATAGGAGAGCCCGATCTACACCCATGTCCCCTTCACGGCCGTGACACTCCTCGAATTGCTGGAACTTCGATGGAAGCATCTACAGCGCTACCATAGCCATGCCGTCTGAATGCTAATCCACAACGTTTCAGCAAGCATGGCCACAGTGAATCACACAGTGCGGATGTAAATGCCAACCATGTGAACAAGCCTAGAATCCCAGAGCAGAAGAAATGCTCTCCCACTGGTGTGTGCTGGTGATTTTGTGTCTGATACTAAACTGGTGCAGATTAATTCTTTCTTTTTCCGAGTGGTCGTCCTGTTTCTCCCACATAAAGAATTGCATTAGAGCATCTGGAGCATGTGCTAAGGTAGACAATATTGGTGGCGCTGCAGCTAAATGATCCCTGGATTCTGCAGCCCTGCTTCTTGTGCAGGATGGGGATAATGTCTGTTGCTTGAATGTGGGCACACATGTGGCTTCTTTTCCACTGGCAGTAAAATGCCCGATTCACCAGTCTGTTGGTATTTTATTTATTTGAAATTTCTCCAACTGGTATAACCCCATGAGATGCAGCATCTCGTTTGCATGGGGGTCCCAAGGAGGACCACAGCAGGCAGCAGTATAATGCAGCACAACAGAAAAGAAAAAAATACTCACCATAGTAATCTTGTTTCTTCAAAGGGATTGCTCATTATGATTAAACTGATGCAGTCAGCCTCCTGTGTCGAACTGCCCGGAGAGATGGAATTATATGCAAATTGTGGAACTCTCAATTGGCTCATGCCACTTTCAAACTGCTGCCCTAGCAACTGTTGCACTCTGGAGTGCTTCAGATTCTTACAGAACCTAACTGGGTAAAATACCCACTAGCTAAAATTAAAAACATTAAAATGAATATTTTTGTCCTTTCAGGTCAAAACATCCTTAATCAAACAAACCTAAGAAACTTGAGACCACTGGGACACCAACTGGTTAAACAAAGTGAGTCTCTACCTTAACTTATATAGGAGAAAAACCCTTTAATGCAGGGATGCAGAGCAACTTCTATATGTTCTAGAAGGGGAGGCAGGAAGGGTCTTTAGTCATAATGAGTGATCCCTTTGAAGAAACAAGATTACTATGGAGAGTAATTTTTTCTTCTAACCCCAGGAATCACTCATTATGATTAAACTGATGCCGACTACTAAGCAGTACCTTTGGAGGTTGGGCAGAGAACCTATTTCGGAAACAGGCTCTGCAGTACTGCTGTACCAAACCTAACATCACCTCTGAATTGCAAATCCAGGCTGTAATGCTTTGTAAAGGTGTGTACTGTTTTCCATGTAGCTGCTTTACAGATTTCCAGTAGTGGAATTTCTCTTGAAGCTGCCACTGAAGCAGCTGTGCCCCTGGTGGAGTGTGCTCTCAGGCCCAGAGGTACCTATTTACCCACCTTACTATAACAAAACTGTATACATGCCACTATCCAGCGAGCAACTGCACATTTTGCTGCAGCTCTGCCCTTACCAGTTTCACCATAGGTGAGGATGAGCTGTGATTGACTTGATCTGTAAGACTTAGTTCTGTCAATGTAGTGGCTAAGTGCCCCTTTGACATCAAGGGAGTGAAGCCTCCTTTCTGAAGGACTGGAGTTCTCTGTAAAAAAGACAGGTAGAGTGATAGACTGATTTAAGTGAAAATCAGATACCACTTTGGGAAGGAATTTTCTATTAGTCCTGAAGACCACCTTATCCCTGTGGACGGAGATGTAGTCCACATCTGTGCCCAGGACTTGTAATTCACTAATCCTTCTGGCTGAAGTAATAGCAACCAGAAAAACAGTTTTCCAAGTGATAGACTTCAAATCTGCAGTTGCCATAGGGTTGAATGGTGCATCCATGAGCTTAGCAATGCAGATATTTAAATTCCAGGCTGGGACCGGTTTTCTCAGGGGAGGGTGCACAAGATTAAGGCCTTTAAAATATTTTCTGAATACTGGATGAGAGGCCATGGACCTCTCTTTACCAACTGACAGATCAGCAGAGACTGAAGCTAAGTGAACCTTGAGGGTGGAAGGCTTCAGGCCTAAGGAATGTAAATGTGGAAGATTATCTAGGAGAATAGCCAAATCAGCCTTGAAGGGGCTCACACCTTTACCTGTACACCATATGGAAAACCTCTTCCACTTAGAAGGCTTCCTGGAACCTCTAAGCACTGTCAGCATCTGCTCTAATAGTTTAAGGTTTGCAAATTCTAAGTCCTCAAGAGCCACGCCTTGAGCCTCAGTGATTTGAGAATGGGGTACAGGATCCTGCCCTGAGAGGAGGTTAGCAGGTTGTGCCTCCTGGGAAGATGGATTTGGGAAACCACTGACAGTCAGCAGAAGAGAATACCAGTGCTGTCTCTCCCAATCCGGAGCCACCAGTATCATTGTTGCTCGTTGGGACCTCAATTTCAGCAGGGTCCTGAAAATCATAGGAAAGGGAGAGAATGCATACAGAAATTTCCCTGTCCAATCCAGGGCCATTGCATCCAGGGAAATTGTGCCCCTTAGAGGAGACCTGCAACAGTACATTGGAAGCTGGTGGTTTTCTGCGGAGGCAAAGAGATCCACCTCTGGAATGCCCCATCTCCTGAAAATTGTACTGAGTACCTGAGTATTCAGGCACCACTCATGGTGGTCCTGACTTATCCTGCTGAGAGAGTCTGCCAGTACATTGTCCTTCCCTGGAAGGTGTATGGCTGACAGGGATACTTCCATGGAGTATACCAGGGACCGCAGTCTCATTGCTTCTGTGCACAATAGAATTGACCTGGTACCCCCTTGCTTGTTGATGTAATACATGATTGTGGTGTTGTCTGTTCTGACTTGCACAACCTTGTTTTGAAGGTAAGGTGCAAATGTTTTTAGAGCCAGGTAAACAGCCCTGAGCTCCAAAAGATTTATGTGTAACAGAGACTCTTGGGGGGACCAAGTGACACTTGCTGTGTGCTCTAACGTGTGCCCCCCAACCTAGAAGAGAGACATCTGTTGTGAGTATTACTGAGGGTTGTTCCTTTAAAAAAGGTACACCCACCCTGAGGTTGTGCTCATCCAGCCACTACTGCAATGCCTGGACTAAGCTTTCTGTGCCTGGAACCAGTTTGGACACAGCATCTGTCTTTTGAGACCAGTACTGTCCGAGATGGAACTGAATCTCTCTCATTTGAAACCTGAAACCCATTACCACTGCAGTGGCAGATGCCATGTGGCCCAGCAGCCTGAGAAATTCTCTGGCTGTTTCGGGTCTCCCTGACATGAAGGATCTTGCAATTTGCAGAATGCTTGTCACCCTGTCTTGTGGCAGGAAGGCTCTGCCCTGTCTGGTGTTTAGTTCTGCTCCAATAAACTCCAGCACCTGAAGTGGCACCTGCTGAGATTTCTCTTCGTTTATAAGAAATCCCAGGGACCCTAGTGTAGATTTTGTTAGTGCCAGTGACTGCACTGCATGCTGCAGAGACTGTCCTACTACTAAACAGTCGTCCAGGTAGGGGAAGACTGTTACACCTTGTTTTCTCAAAAACTCTACCATCACTGATAGGTACTTTGTAAAAATCCTTGGAAGTTGGTCCAAAAGGGAAAGCTGCAAACTGATAATGGCCTGAAGCCCACCTGAATCTCAAGAATTTTCTGTGAGATGGTCTCATGGGAATGTGGAAATAAGCATCCTTTAGATCTAAGGAGGCTAGCCAGTCTCCCTTTTGCAGTGAAGGAATGATTACAAGAGTGACCATTTTGAACTTTGGTTTAAAAATGTGCTTGTTCAGAAGTCTTAGATCCAAACTGGGTCGCCAATCCCCATTTTTCTTCCTTATGAGGAAATACCTGGAATAAAAACCTTTGCCCCTGCTTATTAGAGGCACTGCCTCCACTGCTTTGATTGCCAGCAGATGCTTTACCTCGGCTTCCAACAGAATCCTGTCTGCAGCTTTTCATGCAGCAAAGGTTCTTGTTCTCAGCTTTGGGAATGATTTGAAGCTGAGTGCCAGGCCCTGGCTCACTACCTCCAACACCCACTTGTCTGTGGCGATGGAATGCCAAGTGTGAAGGTTATGAGCCAGTCTGCCACCTACTGGTGGTTCTGCAACAGGGGATGCTACCTGCACTAGCCAGTCAGGGATTCTGTGCGGGCTGTGGCCGAACCTGTGGTGCAGGAGACGCTCTTCTCATGGCTCTCCTGCCCCTTCCTCTAAAGTAACCTCTGGCCTGCTGCAGCAGCTGAGAGGCCTGCACTTGAAAGAAAGGTTTGGGGTAAAAACCCTTACCCCTGCCTCCCCTACTCTGGGGTCTATAAGAGGTGGAAGGCCTATCTTTGGAATTGCTCCGATAGGTGGATTTATATTCCTCCACCTTCTTCATGTATGCTTCAGTCTTCTCTCCAAACAAGGAGTTGTTCTCAAGGGGAAAATCCATTGCTTTGGCCTGGTTGTCTAAAATCAGGTTAGTGGCTCTAAGCTACGCAAACCTCCCAAGTGAAACAGACAAAGCCATTAACATGGATGCAGTATTACTGGCATCTACTGCCATATGAAACTGATACTTGGTAGCATCAAGTGCAGTCATTGTTGCATCCTGCAAATCTACAGCCACTTCACCTGGGACTTTATCAGCCAGAGCTAGAACAGTGTTCCAGACAGCCTTCTGGTACTGCACTGAATATGCCATGTAATTGGCCTGCCTAACCAGTAAAGAGGCAGCCATGTGCCCTTTCTTTCCCATGGCATCCATTTTTTTGAGTCTCTGTCTGGTGAATGGGTAGCCAAAGGGATTCTGGCCTTGTCAGAGACAGCAGTTTGGATTACTCAGTCAGGATCAGGATGAGTAAAGAGAAAATCAGCTGTAGTTCTATTCAGCTGGTATTTCATGTCAGCTTTCTTATCCACACCAGGGATAGAGGCTGGAGTTTTAAAAATCTGTACTGCAGCCTTTTTCAAGGACTCATGCATGGGCAGAAGCAGACGTTTCGTGGGGGTTAACCCTGTCATTTCCAGAACGTCTGTCTCCTCCATATCCTCTTCTGTTTTCTGAAGAGGAAGGTTCAGGGTTTCCACTATGCTCTTAACAAAAGCATAGTGGGAAGAATATTCCTCAGGACCCCTAGGAGGAAACCCAAACTCTTGCTCAGGGGAGACTTCTGGATCTATAAGTTCCCCTCCGAAGTCATCCTCCTCCTCCTCACCATACACTTCCAGCAATTCTTGCCTTCCTGGGGCTGGAGGAGGAACCAGGGCAGTCAGTGTAGGAACCAGGATTGCACCCTGTAGGGCTTGTAACACTTTGTAATGCTTTAGCTACGTCCTCAGCCGAGGGCATAATATGCTTGTCTGCTGGGAGCTCCTTAGCCTTCTCAGTTGGAGGCGCAGCGACATGTTTTCCTTTACACTTTTTCTTTAATGTAACAGGTTCAGAGCCTGTTTCCACAGCCCTTTTTGTTTTACCTTGTTCAGATTTCTCTGAACTTCTGTCAGGATCCTTGGCTTTACCTCCATTCTTTTTATGGGAAGAGGAAGAAGCAGAATTATCCACACCAGAAGCAGAAGCCATCTCTTCTAAAATCTTAGACCTTTTCTTTAATGTTTTAGGGCAAAAGGTCTTACAGATATCACAACTGGCAAATATATGACTTGTACCCAAACAAAAAATACACAGAGAGTGTCTATCTGCTTTTAGTATACGTTGCCCACAAGACTCACAACATTTACAACCCGTGGGTCCTGTGCGTTTTTTAGGTTTATCCAAATGGACCTCTGACATTGAAGCTAGACAGAAAGATTACTTCACGAAAACAGTTATTTAAAAGTACCTCGAAACCGGAGGATTCTTTAAAATAACTATCGCTAACGGTTCCTGGAAGCGAGCGCTAATCGGTTCCTGAAGAAAAAGGAACCGAGAAAATACACTACTATATATATATATATATAATAAAGAAAACTGAGGTAACCGCGAATAGAAATAAAAAAAAATAACTATACTAAACAATGTTTCTAAGGCAGCAATTTAAAATTAAACTAAAAATGAGTACTTATCTACAGATAAACTTTAGTCTAAAGACAGTTCAAGAAGAGCTCTCCGGGACGTCCTTACTAGGCAGGCGGAGTATCGAATCTGAAGCACTCAGAGTGCAACAGTTGCTAGGGCAGCAGTTTGAAAGTGGCATAAGCCAATTGAGAGTTCCATAATTTGCATATAATTCCATCTCTCCGGGCACTTCAACACAGGAGGCTGACTGCATCAGTTTAATCATAATGAGTGATCCTGGGGTTAGAAGCAGTAACTGAATTTTGCTTCAGAAAGTCACTTGCCTCAGGTTGTAGAGGCTGCCTGTATGCCTAGAGTGGAACAGTCTTTCGTCCTCTTGGAGGATGGGGTTTAGGTCCTTTTTTAATATCACATTTTTATCTCCCACTGCCAGCAGGGCACGTTGGGGGTAGTACCAACCATCATACCCCCAGCTTGTCAGGGATCATGCTGTGCGGCAGTGGTGGCTGGATGTTTTGCAATTTTTCCGGTTGCTTGTTTCGGTCCCTGAAACCCTACCCCTAAGGACGCCGGTGCAAACCGCGAAGGATTAAAGTCCAGGCTGTAGATGTGCTGGCGCATGTCTCTCTGCTAAGCACCTAATGGTGTCCTCCCCTCCCCATACCGGGAGTCCTGTGCCACGGCCCATGGGGTTGAGATCTTTGACAACCTTGTATAGGGGCTCGATTGGGGATTGTATATTATGATTGGCAGGGTGCGATCATTTTCTGTTCATTACAGTATTCAATTAAATACTCTCTGGACCCAGAAGATCTGTCAACAATCTGTGGGTTGTGGTAGCTTTGGTTTGTTAAGGTAAATCTGAGGGTGCAGAATAATCAGTGCTGGAATTAAAGTTGGGGGGCTTGCCAGTGAAACCTGAGAGCTCATGTATCACTGCCATAGATTTATAATGGGAAGAAGGGGGGGCTCAATTTAAAGATAGTGCCCTTTTGGGCCCCCCTTAGCTCCCAAAGCTCATAATGTAGAATTCCAACACTGGTACGGATAGGTCTGTCCCTGTTTGTTGGGTCAGAGCAGATTTGCCATATAGTTCGGGTGGAAGCTCGGATTGTGCAGATTATTTTTATTTATTTAGCTTTTGTTTACTGGGTGGGGTACGCTAGGCAAACATATGCCTCTTTCAGGTACAACTCAGGAGAAATACAACACATCATATACAATAAGCACATTACAATGATATTAGAACAATAAAAGAATGTGCAACAATGCAATGGAACTATAAGACAGTCTGATAAAAGCAATGAGACATTGCCTGGAAAATAGAGGATAGTGTATGATCTCTCATACACAACAAGGATACCTTTCACTCGAGAGGTTTCCATGGTAACCAGAGACCTTGAGAGCACAGCTCGAGAGGTCCCATTACCATGGAAACCTCAAGAATTTAAAAATATTCTTGGCATGTATGAGTTTCGTTTTTTCCCCAGAGTTTGCCTCCCGGACCATCTCTCACCACTGCAGCTGTTCCCCAAGAATCGGAGGTCTCTAGATCGCGCACGTGCGACCGCGTTCCAAGTTGTTATGCTCACTACCTACATAACTAGTGCAGTATAACAAACTAGCTGACATAGCTAGTGCAGCATAAAGTAATCCATCCCTAACAACGTTCCGCCATACACTTAAGCAATAAGGCATGACCAAGGGTTATGTTAATGATCTGTTAATCACCTTCTAGGGGTGTACTGTGGCATGAGGTGTAGCCGAGTGCCACATGCCCCTAGAAGGTGATTAACTGACCAGTAACATAATCCCTGGGAGTGCCTTATTGCTATTATAATAAAAAATATTTTTAAACAGTGTTAAACCTTGTTCAGCATATGGCTATGCTCTACATGTATGTTAATAAAAGATTAACACAAGGCTGTTAGAATGTTTGCAGCCAATCATAAAGCTCCATTTCTCAGACCCTTTTTATAATATATATGATTATACAGATGACTGGCAAATAAGCAGATTATACAATGTACCAGAAACAGTATTTGAACCAGTATGCAAGTTTGAATTAAATGGAAGCCTGTATCTTCCCATCATTTAGGAAAAAAATGATCTCTAAAGGAAGATACTCTTGAACATCTGGTTGGTCTTCCTTGCAGCTGTAGTGCAAATGGGCAGGCAGCTGAATATTGTTTCCATAAAAAGCTTTTGCAGCATCTGCATCTTTAAAGCAATACACCTTAGACTACCTTACCACTAGGGGCCAGTCATGAGCCATCTCCCTTCACTGTTCTCACAGTGCTTTCTCTTCCCCTTCTCTCTACCCCACCTAACTCTCCCTCCCACTCCCAGCCTTCCTTGTAATTTTCCTGTGTGACCTCTAGGAGTCACTACTGAGCCCAGCTGCCATTTTCCTCTCCGTTATACTTCCTAACCCATTACTCCACTTCTCCATTGCTCTATCTGCACCACTTATCCTCTCACCCCCCCCTTTCCCCTCAGTTATTCTCATCCCCCTCCATCCCAGGATTCGAACCTGCGACCCTTGGCACCAAAGGCGTACACCCTACCACTGCACCATTCCGTGGGCCAGAAGTAGCCCTGCCAAACTGCCCTACCTTAGCCTTTGCCCACCAGGAAAACCTATCCATGTGTGCAGCCTCACCACACTGCTAAGCCATCCTCTCCTTTGGACTTATAGGCCAACAATTACTCCACTTTGAGCAGCAGAGCCACAACGGCCTCCACCCTCGTTAGCTTAACACACCCCATTATGGGTCCACCTATGTACATAGCACCTATGTATCTACTCCCCCTTGTTCTTGTAGTGCTGCTCCCACCTCACTGCCTGCATCTCAACAATGCATCCTAGAAGCACAACCCCTATCCACCCTTGAAGGCCACCCCCATTGCCTCCACAACTGCTTTTGAGTACCCCCACTCACCTGCTTCCCCAACCAGCTCAGGTACTCACCTTATTACACCTCCTATTCCACACATCGTATTCCTCCTTCCCCAATTTGCCCTGCCTCCCATCACAATCAGAGCTCCTAGGGCTAATTACAACAAACACCTACCCACACAGAAACTGCTCAAGCACCTACTCTACCGTTACGCACTACTGCTGCTCCTCCTGCTCTTGGGCAACATACACCCTAACCCTGGGCCCATGCAACACCCCCCTGCACACTGGGGCCCTATTAAACCGGCATCCATTAACATCCGCAGCCTACTCCTGAAAACAGATATGCTCCAGGTTTGGGTAACCCAGCACAAGCCCGACTTGCTAGCTGTAGTTGAGACTTGGCTCTCACCTTAAGTGCCAGACAGTACTGTCGCACTCCATGGGTACACTATTTACTGGGATGATGTATGGGAAGAGGGGTTATGGTTGTGCAATTTACATAAAAACTGCCCTCCAAAGCCATGCCCTGCCCTCCCTAAGATCTCCGCTGGTACCCGCACCCAAGTACTCGCTATCAAACTACTACTTGGGCAACTTGGCAAAGCCCTCACAATTCTTGCCATTTACATACCCCTGCATGACAGCTCACTAAGATTCAACTTTGTCCTTGACTACATCTCCAACCTTCCCCACTCCACTGAGGTGGTGCTACTAGGTGATTTTGATATTAACTGGCTCGCTCCCAATGCTGCTAGCTTCAAAGACGCTGCAGCTGTCTCTAACCTGACCCAAGCTGTCAACACCCCAACCAACCAGACTACCATAAAACCGGCACCAGCACCCTGACTGACCTCATCATTACGAACCATCCTGAATGGATCTCTGACACTAAGGTACTCTCAGACTCCCTCAGTGATCACTTTCCTGTTACATGCCCCTGGTCAAACAAGTCCCCCATGCGCAAAAGCACGATGTCCTTCCAGCATGTTCTAGAGAAGGGACAGCTCAGTCAACTCAAAGCGGACCTCCAAAACACGGACTGGTCACCTCTTGACTCTACCACCAGTGTTGAAGAGGCCATCGGCCTTTTTACAATGCAGTTTAACACTGCCTGCGACTCCTTTGCTCTCTTTAGAAAGCGAAGGTTAAAGGCCATCAATAACCCATGGATATCATCCTCACTCCTCAAATCATTGGCCATCAGGAACCCCCTCTGGACCACATCCCGAGCCACAGGCAACAGTACAGACTGGCAGCAATACCACAATGTTAGAAAATCCTGTACCCGAGCTGTCCGGAAAGCCAAGGCTGATTACTATAGGGAGGCCCTCACCAGCACTTGGGGAGATACTAGGAAGGTCTGGGAGAACCTAAAAGAACTCTGTGATAAAATGGACAAATCCCCCACCCCCCAAAAAAAAAAAAACATGCTCAGTGTGGACGGGGACATGATCCGAAACTAATCACAGATACTTTCAACTCGGCATTCACCGACCTCAGCGTTATGCTCCCCTGACTTTTTGCTAACTCCCCACACACCCCAATTGCCTGTACCCCCTGCTAAACACCCTGCCCCCTTCCATTTCAAGAAGGTCACACTGCGTAAAACTAAATGCTACCTCCAAAAGGTACTTGGGAATACCTGTTTCAGCAGCGACCCCATCGACCTCAAACTTCTTCATCTAACCCTTGACGATGTGCTCCTCCCACTCTCAAAAATCTTTAACCCATCTCTCCATCTTGGACAATTTCCCTCTGTCTGGCAGTCTGCGGTTGTGAACCCCATTCAGAAACATGGTGATCAATCCATGCATACCAGTTACCACCCTATTTTCATCCTGCCCCCTCTCCAAAGCATTAGAGCACATAGTCTCTGACCAACTCACTGAATATTTGTCCAAGTACAACATCCGGTGCCCAGAGCAGCAGGGCTTCAGAAAAGACCACAGCATGACAATTGCTTTCACCATTTTCACGGCCTTCATCGATAAAGCACTCGACCGTGGCCACCTGGTGGGATCAGCGTACATCGATCTCACCAAGGCCTTTGACACGGTCAATCACAACCTGCTACTGGCATCTCTCCTTGACGCAGGCATCTCCTTGCAGGCGTCCAACTGTTTTAAGAATTACCTTACTGACAGATCCCAAAGGGTCAAAATTGGGGATGCATTATCCGCCTCCCAACCTGTCTGATCAGGTGTCCCACAGGGCTCAATTCTTGGCCCACTCCCGTTCAGTATCTTCCTGAACTCCTTCCCTCAAGTCTGTAACACCAACCTCCTCCTCTACACGGATGATGCCGTGCTCTTCACTAGTGATACTGACCACACCACCCTCGGGCTAAAGCTTCAGTCCGACTTTGCAGCTGTAGAGAACTGGTTCTCACACAAAAAACTGATTATGAATTAAAAAAAAAAAAAGTCCATAATCTTCGCCAGCCCCCAAAACAAACAAAAATCAACCGCCCTCTCCATCTCAAATGCTACCAACACCCCCATTGACCAGGTCCACACCTTTAAATACCTGGGCGTTACTCTTGACAGTGCCCTCTCTTATAGGGAGCATGTCAACATCATATCCAATGCTGTCAACACAAGAATCGGTCTGCTCTACAGAAACAGGCACAATATGATGCAGGATGCCCTTGCCACAGCCGTCACCAGTTCCATACTATCTATCATCGATTATGGCCTGATGATTTATGGTTCCACCACAGACACCAACCTTAAGTAAATCCACACTAACTCTAAACAAATCATGCTGGTTGATCACCGGTGCCACTAAACATACACACACTTACAACCTCTACTCCAGTACTAACTGGCTAACCTTCAAGGGTGGACTCTTCTACCACACCATTTTATTTACTGAAAAAATCAGCTTGGGACTCATCGCACCATCCTGCCAGCCTCTTCTCAACCTGACCACTAAAGCCCATGGTACTAGGAGTGGCACCAGAATCTCCTACCAGACTCCTTTTTGCCGCACATCCCAGGCCCAATGGCCTTTCAGGTACCGGACTCCCAGCCTGCTTAATGCCATCCCCCCCGACGTTCTTAATACCCTCTACCCTGGGCCCCTTTAAGCAGATGCTTAAGGAACACCTCGTGGTGCTCAGTAGATGTGACTGTCTCACCCAGCCCACCTTCCTCGCTCTGGATTAACCGACAAGTTCAATATCTACTGACTGCTCTTTAATGGTTATGCCTGTAATTGCCTTTGTCTAACTGTTTCTGACAAGATCAAAGTCATCAATCAATCGCTTTAATTTGGTTATACCTTAGCCTGCTCAAATATAAAGTGTTCATATGTAACTGCAGCTGTTTAATGGCCCTGCCTTATTGTTTGTATTTGACTGTCTCTTTTATACTTACTGTATTTTATTTTTCTCCCCATACCCTGCATTGCTGTGTATCGTCATGTCTTTTTGTTACCCTGACGTGAAACCTCTGTAAAAGAGTCTTTCGTCGCAAAAGTTGTAATCCGAGACGATAAATAAAAAAGTAAAATAAATAAATAAATGCCACCTTTAGTTTGTCTAGAAAATAAAGGGAAACATGAACCACAGCCTCAACAAAATAGATTTCATTTCGTATAAACCCTTTCTACGTCATTGCGTAATCAGGCAGACCTCTGGATACAAGTGGATTCCCATCCCCATCACAATAAGACTGGGTTTTTTTGTTTGTTTTTTTGCCTGCTGCAAAATATTGTTAAGGTCACTCCAATATATTGCAGAATTAAATCATAATGGAAGGTAGCAGAGTTCTCTGGGAGGAATCAAAAAGATTTTCCTAAAGACATTTTCTTTTGCCTATTTGATATGCAGACTCTAAGTAGACAGATACCAGTTTAACAAAGTTTTGAGGCAGGGCTGGGAAATCTTTAAATCTGCTGGAAGTTAACGGACCAAAAGCTATAACAATCTTACATTTTTTAACAGGAGAGAATTTCCAATTTCCACTAAAACTTTATTACATTTTTTTTTTAATTTGTGTTCGCAGTCTCAGTGGTTGTTTTTTTTTGTACTTCTGCCATGATAGAGCTGACCCACTGGCAGAGCTACTGCCTGCGACACCGACGACCCAGATTTGGAAGCGAACCTGGAGTGTTGGCCAGTGGGAGGAGGATTGAGGGTCCAAAGGACTGCTCTCCTCCTCCAGTGGGGGTGGGGGGGGGGCTTAGTGAGGGGAAGTTCTCCATGCTCTACTTGTCCCTGATGGAAGCTGGGGGAGGGACAGCCGGAGCTCACAGTTTGGGGAGTTGTGGAAGACATCAGCATGTGTGCCACTAAGTCACTGCACACCACATTTCCCAGAGGGCCAAACAGAGAAAAATTCTGAGCCACTGCAGGATGCTGCCTGCCTTGCACCGCAGGCCACGCACCGAACCATGGCACCCCCCAGACACCAAGTTAGAGGTTCGCCAGGGGTAGGGAATGGGGCCCCTGAATACCCACCCTGGGGGAATAAGCCAAGGAGGAATACCAGGAGAGGTAAGTCCCGGGGAGATGGATGACTGGGCTGGGTGCAAGGGTAGGGAAGATGATGGGGGCTGGTCCGGTGTGGGAGGCAAAAAAAAAAAAAATGTTTTCCATGACAGTGAACCTGGCCTTGTAGACACCTTCACTAATTAAACAATTAAAAACAGAATAATACTGGTGCACACACCGACATCAGAAACAAGGCTGTAATTCCATCAAGGGATTCACATGACATCTGGAAACTTGCGAGTGAACTGATGACTTTGTATATTTTATGAAAACTGATACTGTGGTAGCCCATTAGTACAAGTACATACCGTATGTAGTGGCTTAGTGGTAGAGCTACAGCTTGCATGCTGGTGACCCAGATTCAGAAGTGGATTCAGGCTGCTAAGGGTCAGTCACAGCTAGAGGATCGAGCATTTGCTGGACTGCTCTCCTCTCCTGGGAAATTGGGGGAGTTGTTTTGCTTCTCAGCCCTGAAGTCAACTGCCACCAGATGGAGGCCTGGTGGAGGTGCAGGCTGACGGGGCACGTCTAGGAGAAGCCACCAGTTTTGTGTAGTGCATGTTGTCTGCATCCACACATCACACACTACTGCCTGTCTGCGGTGCGGATAAGCAGGACCAGAACATGGAAAAAGACAATGTGGATTCACGAAGCCCGATGTGCTTTTCCCAACACCATCACCCAGGAGCCACTGACCACCAATCTGGATTATGTACTGGGGGGAGACCCTCCCTCTCCTTGCCCCGCCACGTGGGGCAAGCCATGGGGGATCTGCGGGCTGGTGAGTTCCTGGGGGAGGTGGTCAGAGGGAGTGGGGATGGGGCAGATACGCATGCCCACATGCCACAAGCTATATGGAAAAAAGTACGTGTATAGTATTCAGATAACTTGTGGCATGTCAGAGGTAGTTTTAGGCACAAATGAAACAAGTGGACACTTGGGGTTCCAGCACAGAAGGGGAGTACTAATGTTGGCAGTATAAGCAGAGATCAGCCAGAAAAGTAAGATGTGTCAATATAAAAACCAAAAAATTGTTACTGTCACCCTTGCATTCATAGAACTGTTTTTTTTTTTATCTTATATATCTTTATACCCCCTTCTAGCAGCACAGATCTCAGCGATCACCAGCCGCCAGCACCCGCACCCCAGGCCGGTCTGGCATCCCCACAGAGCAGGCGTTGTTGCTCACACATTTGTGGCGGATCTTCGAGAACCAGGGAGCCAGACACGCCATCAGCGCCGAGATCATCGCTACACCATGTTTCCGCCTTGATTTTCGCCCCTGCAGAGTAGACGGCAATGACATCCGAGGCACAACATGCTGGCATCTGCCCACTCTGCCCCTTGTTGCCATCGCACTGATAGTTCCCGGCCCGGCACCAGGGCTGCTACAGAGCCGTGGTTCCCGGATCCCTCTCCAGATAGACAGCAGTCCGCCTGAGACGCCGATCCTATCCCTCCTGCCAACCCCTGGTTCGCATCCCGAACCCGGTTGCCATTGTGAGTGAGGTGTGGCGTCCAGCACCTTAACCCTCCGGGCGGGCGTGTATTCATAGAACTGTTACCAGTTTTTGGGTGTGGGTTGGGGCAGGAGGAGGGGAGGAGATGTTGGGAGCGAAAAGGGCACCACAAATCATTTTGCTTGAGGCGCCACAACTCCTGGGAGTGCCATTCTGCTATTAAAATAAATAGAGAATTTTAAATTGTGGCGAACCTTATTGAAACATGTGATTAGATGCTACATGTACATTAGATTAACATACGGCTGATAGAATGCTTAGGGTAAATTAGGAAGCTCTACTTCTCACTCTTTTTATGATCACCTTGAAAGCCTAGGTCACACATGATATATTTCTGTTTAAAGTATGTGACTCATTCTAGGCTTCCAGTTAGAATAAAGCACAGCAGTCTACAATGCCAGGATACCAGGAGCCCTTCGTTCACCAGTATCACTAAATGAATCCCCAATTTAAAAAACAAAACAAAAATACAGATATTTTCATAGCATTCTATGGTCATTACCATCTCTTAATAAAAATAACTGTTTCAGAGAATACAAATCCAATGACTTTTCTGTAAGAGGCAATTTCTTTTTTCACATGATTAGGAAATATCTTCTCCATTAAAGAAAAAGTACTTTAATGTAGCAATTAAATTTTTAAGGGAATCTGCAGCAAGAGAAAAAAGGAAAAAACTTCTGAAATGCAGTGAAAGGTCAAAACTACAATTTGGCTGAGTCTATCTATTCTTCTTACTTAATTCAATGAAAAGTAATGTGTTGTACCTTTGGTTTAATGAAGTTGAAAATAGAATGCACTGGAGCAGATCTAACTCACACTTCTGTTCAGCAAACTCTTAAGGGATATTAGGGTAATTGCACTTGAAGAGAAAACCAATTACAAAATAACCACACTCCTATTCATATGATGTTTTAAGGTAAATTAAAACTAAGTGACCCTTAGACAAAGGCTCATTCTGAAACCTGAACTGCTACCAATTTGCTGATATGAGAGAGAAATTATTCCAACACCATTTCAGGTGGGAAAACTTCACAACTGAAGTGTGCGTCTTACAAAGACGATCAAATCAATTTGCCCTTTTTTTTTTTTTTTAAACAGAGACTTATCTAATTGGTTTCTAATAATTAAATGAGTCAACGTGGGTGAACTTTTTAATTCAGAAACATAGAGATTGTCAGCAGATAAGGGGCACCAGGCCCATTCAGTCTGCCCGATCTTCCTACCTTAATTGGCAGTCATTGCCCCATCTGGTCATCGGCTTTAGCCTCTTCTTCCCACCTCTAGGGTTTCCTTATGCCTATCCCATGCATGTTTAAATCCCCCCACTGTGGATGATCCCACTACCTCCTAGGGTAGGTTATTCCATGCATTCACCATTTCTGTGAAAAAGAACTTCCTCACATTTCCCCTTATCCTTCCCCTTCCAACGTGGGGCTGAAAATACCTCTGAAAATAACCTATCAGCCCTGTTTCCCATCTGCAGGTTATTTTCCCTTACCACCAGTGGTCGCCCTCACAGCCTAGCTCATTATACTCCCTTTTGCTGCATTTTACAATTCAATCTCTGTTGCTTCCATTCATCACATAGCTTTAGCTTTCATACAGTTACCTACAGCTAATTATGACATTCCCCCCAGACCTAACAGGGGCACAGCTTCTTTGCTTAGTCAGCAAACCACCCTAGCCTCTCTCAAGTCCCCCTCCACAATGGCTCTCCACTGAAGGGCTTAAAATCGATCACCTGAATGTGCGCAGCCTCCTACACAACCTTGATGAGCTTACTGCCTGGGTCGCCCACCACAAGCCGGATATCTTGGGTCTCTCGGAAACCTGGCTTAAGCCTCACATTTCTGATGCTATATGCACCCTCCTGGGCTACAACCTCATAAGACGAGACAGAACAAGGAATAAGAGAGGAGGCAGGGTACTCCTCTATTATAAGGCGCACTTAAACGTGTCTCCCATCATTCACTCACCAACTACCCCCCATCTGAGAGTTTCTGCATGCCCTTCTGCTCGGTCACACAAAGAAAATCCACCTGATCTGTGCCTACAACCCCCCCAAAGGCTGGTCTGCTCGGACTCTCCTCCCTGCTTAACTGCATTGGTGATAAAACGGGCCCCAACGAGCTCCTAGTTATAGGTGACTTCAACCTTAACTGGATGGGCTCCAATTGTAAACAATATGATCCCCTGCTCTCGGGCCTTGCCCTAAGCCAACTAATAACTGAACCCACAAGGCTCTCCTCACGGTGGGAGAAAGGGTCCCTTATTGACTGGATCCTGTCCAACAGACCTGACAGAATCACATCATCAGGGATTCTCCCAGATGTTATCTCCGACCACTCTCCCATCTATTGCATATGGGGCACCTCACAGCCTAAAATTCCCAGTAAGGTGATTGAGCTAAGGGATTATTCCAAATTTAACATTCATGACTTCCTTTCTGACCTCCTATTAATTGACTGGTCGGGGGTCACTGCCACCAAAGACCCAGCACTTGCCCTGGACTCCTTCTTAGCAGAGTTTATCCCCCTGCAGAATAAACACGCCCCCCCTCACCAGGAGGAGGGTGAGAGGTACCGTCACCAAATGGCTTCATGGGGGCCTATTCTCCCTCATGAAGGTCAGGGACAAATGCTGGGAGACCTACAAGGCCTCCCAAAACTACAATGACCTGCTTGCATACAGACATCTTAGAAACTCCTGCAAAAGGGCAATCCACTCAGCAAAAAGCGAGTTCTGCCAATCCACCCTTCTTGCCTCTGCCAACAATCCGAGGAGCTTCTGGCAAAATATCAAGAATGCGGTTGATGGGTCCGCTAGAGTGCAGGTCACTGACTTACTCATTGGTGGGGTCAGCTGTAATAACCCCCATACCATTGCAAATGCCTTTAACTCCATATTTTCTGAACTACCTGCCCCTCCCAATCCTCAGCCCCTAAGTCCCCCAGCACCCCCCCCGTATGGTCTCTACCCCCGGCTTCCACCTTCAACAAATCTCAGCAATCGAGACCCAGAAGCTGCTCGCTGGCCTCTCCCCTCACGCCGGGGCTGGGCATTATAGTCTCGAGCCTAAACTGCTCAGACTAGGGGCCCACCTTCTTGCCAGGCCCATCATGCACATCTTCAACACCTCCCTCGAGACCGGGATCATCCCTGAATTATGGAAAGTGGCTAAGGTTGTCCCTGTCTTAAAACAGGGTAACCCCAAAGATCCCACTAACTACCATCCCATCGCCATTCTGTCCACCACTAGCAAACTTCTGGAGAAAGCTGCCACCTCTCAACAGTCCCAATATATCCAGAACTACAACATCTTCTCTCCTGCACAACACGGCTTCAGGAAAGGACACAGCACGTCCACTGCCCTTGCTGTAGTCATCTCGCAGATTAGGACTGCTGCTGACCAAGGCAAACTTACCAGAGCTATCTTTGTGGACCTCTCCAAAGCCTTTAATAGGGTCTATCACTCCCTCCTCTGCTCCACACTCCTATCCCTTGGGTTCTCCCCACCGCTCACGCTTGGTTCCTAAACTACCTCACCAGCAGGCAGCAGTATTCTAGCTTCAATCGGACCCTCTCCAACCCCTCATCAGTCCTCCGCAGCGTCCCCCAGGGATCCGTACTGGGTCCCACACTATTCTCACTCTTCAGCAACGAACTGCCGTCTGCCACTGCCCACGGACTCACCACCCTGTATGCGGATGACCTCGTCATCCTGGCCAGCTCCCAGAACATCTCCACAATAAACTCCCATCTAAACTCTGACTGCAAGCGCATCCAAACCTGGCTAGGTGACCATAGGCTTACCCTGAATCTCAAGAAAACTCAAGCCATGCTTTTTGGTACCTCGAACAAAATACAATCCTGCCCTGCTCCCCTGCAAATCTATGGGGCCAACGGCTCTCCCCTACAGACAGTAGCCGCCACCAAGTACCTGGGCGTCATGCTGGACCCGCAGTTGGACCTTACCCTCCACATCAGGAATGTTTGTAAGGCTACCAATGGTAAGCTTGGCCTAGCCTATCGAGCCAAAAACTGCCTCACACCGGCTGCTTGTACGGCCATAGCCAGGGGGGTCCTCCTCCCTACACTCTGCTATGGGCTCGTCACCTTTGCCCCAGTATCCAAATCCAGCCTCTCGAAATGGGATACGGCCTATAACAATATATGTCGATTTGCACTCTCCGACCCTCCCTTCACGCACCACTTCGATCTCTACACGCGTCCTGAGAGGGCCCCCCACCCGAGAAGCACCGTACCTTCGCAGACCGGGAAACCTCATTGACGAACATTGTCCGATCGGCCACCCCCTTCTGCCCTCGCCTCTTCCCTCAAACCCGCATCCTTCCTATCTCCTAAGATCTAGGTGTCGCTGAATCACCTGGTCCCAAGAACCTGTACCCTCATGGAGATCGGCCTTTCACACCTATGCCCCAAAAATGTGGAACTCGCTCCCTGCACTAACATGGTCCTCCCCCTCCCATCCCACCTTTAAGGCCTCCCTTTGGAACTTTTTAAAATCTTCTTCAGCGTGTCCCTGCACCACGTAGCCTACTAGCGTAGCCCCACCCCCCCCCAGGCCAATTAGGGTGGGGGCCTCAGCCCTAATTGCACTTATCCTCACGTACTTCGCTGAGTAACTAGTACTTGACTACCCTCCCTTGTGCACCCTCCTCCCACAGGCACTTATTCTTAGTCCTTTACCGAACCTGTTATGCATACTCAAACCCACCCTGTATGTACCTTTACTGCATTGATCATGTCCCATATAGTTCTTAAATGCTGTTTAGTTACCTAATGTTATCCCTATGAAGCCTGTTTATTCTCTGTATGCTTTCCTTGAATTCTTTACTGTTCAAATCCTCCCTGTATGTACCATTACTGTAATGTTCTTGTGCCATTTAGTTCTCAAATACTGTTAATAGCCTAATGTAATCCCTGCGATGCCTGTTATTCTCTGTATGCTACTTTGACTTCCTTACTGTACTTGTACTCACTTGCCTTGTAACCCTCCCGGGTTGCACCTGAAAACAGGCTCTTGGCTGTCTAGTGTGCTTACCCGGTTTACAAAAGCAAATAAATAAATCTCATATCGCGTCCCCTCCTATATTGAAAGATGTCTTCCCCCTTGCACCTTGTTTATGCCCTTAAGATACTTGAAAATTTCTATCATGTCCCCCCATTCCCTTCTCTCTTCCAATCTATACATATTGAGGTCTTTCAATCTCTCCCCATATGTCTTCTGGTGTAAGCCCTGCACTATCTTTGTCGCCCTTCTCTGGACTGCCTCCACCCTGTCTATGTCCTTCTGAAGATGCAGTCTCCAGAACTGTACACAGTACTCCAAACAAGGCCTCACCAGTGTTTTGTATAGTGGTATCACCAGCTCCCTTCTTCGGCTAGTGACACCCCTTCCTATGTACCCCAACATGCCAATGGCCTTCCTTACAACCTTTGTGCTCTGCTTGGTTACTTTTAGGTTGTCTGAGATAATAATCCCCAAATCTCTTTCCTCCCTGGTGACTGTCAGTAACTCCTCCTGCATCCTGTAGCTCTCCACACACTCTTCGAACTATTTTTCCAGTTTTTCTAGGTCACCCATCATACTCTCCACCCCATCAGAAGTGTCTACCCTATTGCAGATCTTGGTGTCATCAGCAAACAAGCAAACCTTCCCTTCCAGCCCCTCCGCAATGCCACTAACGAAGACATTAAAAAGGACTGGCCTACCTCTGGGTAGGAGGAGAGAGGGGCAGGTGTTGACACTATCTTTGAAGAAACCCACAGGTAGGGCTGTCCTCTCTGAACATAAGCCTAAACAGCCCAATAGAAGTTGGGGGGGGGGGGGGTGCACTAGAACAATGCGTGAATCCAAGGAGTCTGTATACCACATACAACATGGGAGGAATGAGGTATGGTACTTGTATACAGACAAGGTAATGAAGGTGTTACAGAGACACGGGATGTAAATAGTTTGGAGGATTGTAAACATTAAAAGAAGGCAGACATATAAATTAAGGCATAATAAATGCTGGTTACTCTAAATTTAATGGCATTTCAATGAATTATTTGGGCAAACTCCTTAAATGCTGGAAAAAGAAAAGGCCCGATGTTTGCAAAGCAACTATTAATGGTGTCTGTCTGGCCTCAATAAAAGAACATTTAAACATAAAAAGGACTGGCCCCTAGGACAGATCCCTGAGGCACCCCACTGGTCACTCCCCTATCCTTGGGCACCTCATTTTGCAAACAAGGTTTAATATATCATATGGTGAGTGAAATATCAATGGACCAAAATAAAAGCTGGGAAACAAATAAGTAAGAATGTATTTCTGGAACAAGATAATTTTTTTGCTTCCTTGTTTTTTTTGTTGTTGTCATTTTCATTTTTATTCTTTCGTAGCAGGGTAAGGCTCACTAGGCATAATGCCTGTTTTCATGGGTGATCCAGAAGCACTGGGGAGGTTAAATGACTTGCTCAGGGTCACAAAGTATGCAAGTGGAGATTATGGGAATCAAACCCAGGTCTGGTAGGCCGGCACATCAGCTCGGCAGTAGCAGTAACGCTCATGATGCCAGCGACCCAAATTTTGGAACAAGCTCAGTTCTTTGGAGGCCAGCCAGAGGGAGGAGGACTGAGCATCCCAGAGGACGGTCGCCTCATCCAGGGAGGGAGGGTCATTGTCCCCGCTGCTATACTGCCACCTGGATGACCACAGGTGGCAGTGCAGTTCAGGGGCACTGTGGGAGGGGAGGACATTGGCCAAGATCCAGATCGGCAGCACGCTTTGCGTGAATATGTTCCTTGGATCTCCATGCAAGCCAACGTCCTCAGGCATGGGAGAAACTATGGAAAAAGACCCTTCAACTGGCCCAATGATGGCCTCTGGTGCCGCTGAGAGGACTGAATCCAGAAACCCACAGATGCCGCTGGATAAAAGTACATGCAGGTAGTAGGGCGTAAAAGAGGGGTGCTCTCTCCTTCTCCACTCAAGTGGCAAATTGAAGTAGCATGGAGGCAGAGTACCAGGGGGTGTACGGTAGTACGCCTAGCTATAGGCACCAAGTAGGACCCAGAGGGAGTGGTTCAGCTGCGATGCAGAAGGGGGCATGATAAAGAATAAACAAAAACAGGTCTGCTGGATGTAACAAGCTCATTTACAGCTCGTTCTACTCTCTAAACGATACTGCTGCCTGGATTATTGTTAAGCGCTGTTACTTCACTTAGTGCCAATGGGCTATGATGTAAGATAATGGACTGTTGCAACAGCTAACCGTCCAAAGCTAAAAGCTACCACTGCTCATTCTCTAGATGACCAGGGTTCCAGTTCCCACTCCAAGCCCGTAACATCTGGCGGCCATAGGCAAGGTGGGGTTACAGCTAGGAATGGGTGGACCGACCCACCTAAAATCAGAACCCCCCCCAGATCCAATGCAGCCTGGAGGACAAGGGTCAATGAGATCTGGGTCCACTGGGGAATCGCTGTAGTTCGTGGCCAAATTCAAATATCTGGGGTTCTGGGTTGACTGTAAGCTGTCCTTCCTTGACCATAAGACTATATGATAAACCACCTTAAAAACAATGAACTATTGGACACCACACAGTATGGTTTTACAGATTAGAGAAGCTGCAATACTAATTTAATAAGTCTCTATAATAAAGTCAGTAAATATCTTGACCAGAATGAACTGGTAGACACAAGTCTCTTTTGATTTTGAAAAGGCCTTCGATATGCTGCACCATGGGGGACTATCAGAGACACTTAAAAACTCAGGATAGATCTGCTGCACAGAATCGACCAGCTCAGGTTTTCCGGACCGTTGACAGACTGTGCAATCCAATCTGTCTTCAGCCCAGAGAAGCTTTTTCTCAGCTGAAATGCGAGGAGTTTGCGAGATTCTTCACAGATAAGGTTGCCAGCATCAGGTCTAGCACCGGCACAGCCTCTCCTACGAGGAAGTGTGGTGATCGGCGGGATGTGGCATGCACTCTGTCTCTCTGGTCAGATTTCTGCCAGCCAGAATTCAGAGACATTGTGAAGATCATCCAGACACTGCGCCCAACCAGTTGTAGTTTGGATCAGGGCCCGACACCCCTCTTATTGGGATGTGTTGTTGTTATCTGCCCGATCCTTGCTGAAATTGTCTGGAGGTCCTTGGAGACAGGAGTCTTTCCAGAACCCCTAAAGAAGGCGATCGTTCGACCACTCCTTAAGAAATCCTCCTTGGACCCGGACTGTCTAGCTACCAACCTATCTGTAACCTGCCATTTATTGGTAAGGTTACTAAAAAGGTGGTTGCGTTGCAACTGGATGATCACCTTACAACTCACAAGGTCTATGATACTCTCCAGTCCGGATTTAGGAGGAAGCATAGCACAGAGACTGCACTTGTCTGAGTACTGAATGACCTCCTAATGGCTAGAGATCGAAAGGCAAGTACCATTCTGGTCGTCCTTGATCTCTCTGCAGCATTTGACACTGTAGACCATGGTGTGCTGTTGGAGTGCCTGTGGCTTCTTTGTGGTCTGTCTGGTACAGTCCTCAAATGGTTCCATTCTTTCCTCGCAGACAGGTCTCAGAAAGTTGCCACCGGAATTTATTCCTCTGGCACTCACTTCCTGCCCTGCAGGGTGCCACAGGGCTCCATTTTGGCCCCCATGTTGTTTGCAGTGTACATGCTGCCATTAGAAGATATCATCAGGCAATACAGTTTTAGTTTTCACTGCTATGCAGATGATACTCAACTGTATCTGTTCTTTCTGCCTGGACAAAATGCTGCACTCTCTGTGCTAAACAACTGCCTTACCGAGATCAGAACCTGGATGAGTACTAGTTGGCTGAGACTGAATCCGGACAAGACTGAAGTGTTGGTAGTGGACCCTGGTCATCTGGGGGTGGGTATGGGAGCTGGACAGGCATCAGGTCTTTTGAGTGATGGCATACAGCTCACTACCTCAGACCGAGTGCATAACCTTGGCGTTATTTTTGATGATGGCCTGACACTAAAATTTCAGTGTCGGCTGTCGTCAAATCCTCTTTTTACCATCTGAGGAATATCGCCTGGGTGAAACACTTGGTTCCTCTGGATGATCTTTCAACACTGGTCCATGCCTTCGTCACTTCCCGCCTTGATTACTGCAATTCTCTCTACCTAGGGCTTCCAGGGGTTGATAACTGCCACTTGCAGCTAGTGCAGAATGCGGCAGCCAGGCTTTTGACTGGGACTTCTAGGTCCAGTCATATTACCCCTGTGCTCCGTGAACTGCAGTGGCTGCCTATTCAGTGGCGGATCACCTTTAAGATTGGTTTGCTAACCTTTAAAGCCCTACATGATCAGGGACCTGGTTACCTGCAAGACCTCTTGATACCCTACTGCTCTCCCCCAGTCCTCTCTGATCCACTGATGAGGGATTGCTAGAGATTCCCAGGGTACGGTTAAAAACATCAGGAGCCCATGCTTTTTCCTTTTTCAGTTCCAACCCTGTGGAATTCTCTACCTCGTCGGTTAAGAGAATGCCTGACCGTTGACAGATTTAAGACTGAGTTAAAAACGCATTTATTTAACTTGGCCTTCCCTAAAGACTAATGTATTTCATTCTTCTGTTTTAAAGTTATATTTGTATTTGGCTTTATGTACAGTGCTTTGGTTTTGAAAGGCACTATAAAAATAGAGTTTGATTTGATTCATAATCCAATGGGTTTCAGCATGGCTCCAGGACAGGTCACAGGGGGTACGTGTCAATGGCCATCTTTCCACTGAGGGTGGGGTGACCAGTGGGGTCCCCAAGGGATCGGTCTTGGGACCACTTCTTTTTAATCTGTTTATACATGACCTGCAAATCCCTAGCAACAATAGCCTGCTTAAGTTTGCCGATGATCTCAAACTAGGAGGGTTAGTGGGTACCGCAGAAGGTAAGCTAAACATAGAAAAAGGTGTCAACATAATTGTGAAATGGACAGATGAAAATGGAATGAGATTTAGTGTGAATAAATGTGTAGTCATGCAATGTGGCAAAAACAACCCTTTACACAATTATATGATATATATAACAACAACTTACAGACAGTTAATGAAGTTAGAGACTTAGGAATCACAGTCACGAGCAACTTGAAAAATGGCACCCAATGTAGGCAAGTAGCTAAAAGAGTTAACCATCTAACCACCTGTATTAAAAGGTATTTTGCTAATAAATAAAAACCAATATTGTTACCTATTTATAAAACGTACCTGTGTCCCCACTTTGACTACTGCTCCCAAGTTTGGAGCCCATGGCTTAAACAGGACATCATATTATTGGAAAAGGCACAAAGGCGATTTACTAAACACATATCCACTCTAACACATACTGACTATAAAAAAAGATTAGACACCCCAAAGCTTTGGCCTTTACAAACTAGAAAGGAAAGAGGAGATTTACCGACCCTGTATAAAATTCTGAGAGACACTGCCCTCTCAGTTGATTCAGAAATCAGCTATAGAGGAAATCTCCATCATTTAATGGGTATAACAAACAGATTCTGGGTATTGTATCCAGGACCAACCTTAGGAACAATTCCTTCCTACCTAGAACAATTAGGTTATGGAACAAACAAACTCCCACAGGAAGTAGTTAATTGACTTTCACATGATTTCAAACTAAACTTGATGCCCACTTTAACAATAGTATTGTCACATATAGTCCATGGCAATTAGGGGCGCATAGCCTTCTGCTGTCCTAAAACCTCAGTATATTGATGAGTTAGCAAAAAAATTAAAACAAAGGCTTGGTCTGTTCTTCCGAAGTAAGCATTTACTAACGCAGGAAGACCAAACGAGATTGGTCCAGTCTACCTTCTTGCCTCTTCCAGATTATGCCAGCTTCCTTTATGGTCAAGGCCCCAGCACTGCTCTAGCTAAGTTCAACACACTCTACCACCAAGCCCTACGATTCATAACTGGTGCCCCTTACTCCACGCATCACTGCTTGTGTACTCCAAGCTCGGTTGGTTATCTCTTAAACTCAGACGTCAAAAAAATACTGCCGCCTGGATTTACAGAGCAATAATCAACAAGCTGCCTCAGTACATTTCAGATTGCTTGCCTGCTTGTACTGTGGGAAGCTATCACTCAGGAGTCTCTCCTACATCTCCCTTGTCATCCCTAGAGTTAGAACACAATTTGGTAGGACCTCCTTTACTCATGCCCTTCCTATCCTGTGGAATAACCTCCAAAAAACCCTAACAATAGCAACTCTGGTCAAATTGGCCACCATTAAAACTCTAATTGCGAGCACCTTAAACGAGTACTGTAAATGCTTCCCTTAGCTCTCTGTCTTACTGTTTTGTATCCTTGACCTTCGTCCTTCCTAGAGTTGGACTGTCCATTGCTAACTTCCTAGCTATTAGCCACTCATTATTGTACCTTGTATATTATGGATTGCTGGTACTATGTATATATTGTAAATATTATGTATGCTGTGTGCCTCATGTTATTGCTCTTCTATGCCTTTTTCGGATCATTATGATTTCTTTTGTTGCTCTGTAATTATTATATTATCAGTTAATTCTCATTTATCCTATTTGATCGCCCAGGTCCATCTTGTAAATGAGATTGTCTCTCAATGATGTTTTGCCTGGTAAAGTAAAGATCGATTAATTGATTGATTGATTAAAGTATACCGAGTCCAGGCACACCGGCCGCGTATGGCTAGATGATTAAAAAATGTAAAAACACAGGTTACTCACCTGTAACAGTAGTTCTAGGAGTGGTATATGTTGTTCATCCACACTGTCTGGCAATATCCTTTCCCCTTTAAGATGTGCCAGAAAGTTTTCAAACTGGCTCCTCCCACCCACCTGGGTGGTATATCCCTCAGCTCCACCCCATGACGCCAGATTTTGCCCGCTGGAAGCAGTGTTGTGCACCTAAGCCTGAGTAGGTCAGGTGGGTCTGTGTGGATGAACAACATATACCATTCCTATAACTACTGTTACAGGTGAGTAACCTGTGTTTCTAGGGACATGGATATGTTGTTCTATCCATATTATCTGACAGACTCCTAGCACTTCTCCAGGAGGAGGGTGGCAAGGTGCACACCCACTACTTGGGGAACAGAGATTGGAGAACTGAGGCCCCAAAACCAGCATCCTGACGGGACTCGAGGTCAATGTGGTAATGGGAAATGAAGGTGTGTGCTGACTTCCAGGTAGCAGCCCTGCAGATTTCCTGGATAGGGACGTCCCTAGAAGCAGCCACCAACGCAGCGGTATGGCAGGTGGAATGAGCCCCAAGCCCTCCAGGAGGCTCTCTACCCACCAGCCTATAGCAGAGATCAATGCAAGATGTGATCTACCTGCTAATCGTCCACTTGGTTGCAGGTCTGCCAGGTGCGGCTTCGGCGTAGGTGACAAACAGCTGGCGAACCTCTCCCCAAACTCCAGCCGTGTGCTTTTTGTAATAAACGAGCACTCACCTCAGGTCCAGAGTATTGAGCCTGTGTTTGGCCTCTGGGGTGTGATTCGGGAAGAACATCGGCAGAGTCATCACCTGATTCAGGTGAAACTCTGACACAACCTTTGGGAGGAACTTCGGGATGGGGCGCAGGACAACCTTGTCCCTGTGGAAGACCAGGTAAGGAGACTCCACCAAGAGCACCTGGAACTCACTGATCCTTCTGTCAGATGTGACAGCCACCAGGAAGGTGGTCTTCCACGACAGGTGAGACATCTCACATCTGTATATTGGTTCGAATGGCTTGCCCATGAGCTTTGCCAAAACCAGCAACAAGTTCCACGGTGATGGTGTTTCACACACTGGAGGGGAAATGTGATCTAGGCCTTTGAAAAAGCACCAGACCACCTTCTCCTGTGCCACTGACTGCTGACCAGCCCGTGCCCGGTAATCAGAGATGGCTACCAGGTGCACCTTAAGGGCCGGTGACTGAAGTCCCTCTTGGGAGAGACCACAGATAGTGCAAAATGTTAGCCACTGGACAGGACAAAGGGTCCAACCCTTTGCCCTGACACCAAATGGAGAATCTCTTCCATTTGAAGGCATAGCACTTTCTGGTCAATTCCTTTCTAGATGCCTCCATGACAGTGAGGACATCTTCAGAGAGAGACCCAAAGCCTGGAACTCTAGCTGCTCAGGAACCAGGCTGTCAGGTGCAGGGATTGAAGGTCTGGGTAGAGAAACTTCCCCTAATTGATTGAGAGCAGGTCCGGGCATATGGGAAGATCAGGAGCCTGTTGTTGAGGCTGAGGAGATCAGGGTACCAAAACTGGCGGGGCCAGTCCCGAACAACCAGGATCACCTGTGCCTTGTCCCTCCTGACTTTGAGTAACACCTTGTGGATCACGTGAAGTGGAGGGAAGGCATAGAAGAGGCCTGGGGTTCATGGCCTCGAGAAGGCATCCCCCTACAGAGTTCTCTGCTGAGGGGGGGTGGGCACAAAACAGCATTAGCTTTGCATTCGCTCTGGAGGCGAACAGGTCCACTTGAGGGGTGCCCCACTGGGAGAACAGGCTGTGAACTACCTCCGGATGGAGTGACCACTCATGAGACACCTCGCCCACCTGGCTGAGGGTGTCCACCAGCTGACTGGAGGCTCCTGCCACATGAATGGCTAGGAAATCTGCCTCCAGGCTGTGCACGAGAGTCCAAATGTGGAGGGCTTCCTTGCACAGGGGCAGGTAGTACGTTACGTCTTGTTTGTTGAGGTAGTACATGGTCGTGGTGTTGTCCTGCTGGACTTGGATCATTTGACCCAGAACAAACTGAGCAAAGGCAGTCAGTGCTAGCTGGACTGCTCGGAGCTCCAGCAGGTTGATGTGGCATCAGGATTCCTGAGGAGTCCATAGCCCATGGACTCTGTGTTCCACCAGATGGGCACCCCAGCCCATGAGAGAGGCGTTTGGTCATCAGGATGACAGTCAGCTTATGGCGGACAAATTGGATCCCTTCCTGCAGATGCCCAGGGACAAGCCACCACTGGAGGGCATCCCACATCCTCTGGGTCACAGTGACCAGCTGGTCAAAATGACCTGTGCTCAGAGACCCCTGGCTGGCCAGCTCCCACCGCAGGGAGGGCATATGCTAATGGGCCCATCAGACCACGCTGGTGCAGGCCACCACGTAACCCAGAAGGCGCATGAAGTCCCGGGTAGGGCGCAAGTGCCCAACCAGATATGATAAGGCAAAGGAGGACAGAACCTCTGCCCTGTCTGCCGGGAGACAGCCTCTGGCTCAGAATGAGTTGAGCTCTGCCCTGATGAAGCTCATCACCTGTGAGGGCACAAGTTCTGACTTGACCTCACTGACCAGGAGGCCAAGGCTGATGCAGGTCTGGAGGGCCAGATTCCTGGACTGCTCCACCTCCTGCCTAGAAGGACCTGCTATCAGTCAGTCGTTCAAGTAGGGGTACACCCAGAACCCTCAATGCCTCAGGTAAGTTGCCACCACTGCTATGCATTTGGTGAAGACCCCAGCGGCTGAGAAGATGCTGAAGGGCATGGCTTGGAACAAAGGGCTCCCTCTGCTCAGAAGCGGAGGAACCTTCAATGAGACGGACAGATCGGGACGTGAAAGAACGCATCCTGAAGATTCAGACAGCAGAAATGAAAATTATGTACCTACCATAATTCTTGATCTTTCTGTGCATCTTCACCATTCATCACTATTGGGTATAGCACTGGAGCTAGGACCCTGCAGGAGACCTTCTTTTTTTTCCCTATGGGCAGAGTTGATGAAGAGCCGGTGCCGCCCTCAAGGCCGACGTTCCACGTGGCGCTCGAGGGTTGGCCGTTAGTTGCTGTCGACTCTGCCCCAGCCCCAGTTCTGACATGCTGGAGAGTGTAAGGAAGGGAGGGTGGGTTGAGGCAAGAGAGCCTAAGGGATAGATAAAAGGAAAAATAAACGACTGAGAGGACAGAAGGAGAGATTAAAACAGGAAATTGGGAAGAAGGGGCCCCAATATCTGGAAGGAAAAGAAGGAGGAGGAGGAAAGGGAGGAGAGGTAAGGGGGAGAGAGTAACACACCCCCAGGAGCGAATGCACTCAGACAAATTTAGAAGACTATAGTCCAGCCTTGGACTATAGAGCTCAGCTGCAGGAGGCAAGCAGGAGTTGCAAGCAGCCTAGGTCTAGAAGACCAGAAAACAGAAGGTGCAGGCTGAGGGTGTGTCTCAAACTCTCCCCCCTCCCTCCCAAAATGAGAAACTTAAAACAGCCAAAGGCATAAGGGACAACAGCTCAAAATATGAGACTCTAAATAATAGACACTTGAGTAAAAGGGGGGGGGAGGAGGGGGCCCTCTGCCCTAAACTCTCCAGAAAGGGGGGTAGAGAAAAGGGGCCCCCCCACCCAAAATCTCCATAAACTCCCCAAGGTTTTCACCCGTGTGTCTCCACAGTCCCCTCCTGCCTAATCGCAAGGGAGAAGAGAGCGAAGAAAGAGAAGACACACAGGAGGTAGGGAGGTGGAAGTCCAGAGACTGAGGCCCACAGGGGGAAGGAGGGTGGGATTTAGTGATGAATGGTGAAGATACACAGAAAGATCAAGAATTACAGTAGGTATGTAAATTTTCATATCTTATCTGTGTCAGTCTTTACCATTCATCACTAGTGGGTGAGTACTGAGCCCCCCCGAAGGGGGCCCTGAAGTACCCTAAGGGACTAGCTCCCTTAGCCTCCAGTGGGTGATACACCGAAGGGAAGAACCCTTACAGGCCTGGGGAGGCCTGGGACTGGTCTGGGCAAGACAGGGATCCCCCAGTGGGGGAAGGAGGGTGCCCCTAAAGCCTCCGTCTCACCCTTCGGGAGAAGAGATGGGTTCTCCAGTATGCGGAGTAGATCACCCTACGCCGGGCCAGGGGTGATAACTGGGACAGGCGAAGCCATGCCGTCCGCTGAAGGCAGATCACTGTCCCTACCACTCTGGATGCCACCTCACTAGCGTCATACAATGCCCTTACTTGGTGCCTTGCTAGCTCCGGGCCCTGCGCAGAGAGAGCAATGGCTTGCCTGGTTTCCTCCCTAGCCTAGACCACAAGAACCTGTTGTAGGCTGCAAAGTGGGCCTGATGTGCTGCGATAGACAGAGAGATCCGTGCCGAGTAGAACACTCATCTCCCTCAGAAGTCAAAATCTGCAGAGTCCAAGTCCGGGGGCAGTAACGGTAAGGGGTGCAAGGCCCAGAGGGGGTGTCCAGGGAGGTCAAGCCTGAAGGGGGATGAGGCAGAAAACCTGGAGACCCAGGGGAAGCACAATGCTGCTAGCATAGATCCATTGGGGCTGGAACGGTGGAGAAGGGACAAAGCCAGGGCCGATGTGACGCCTCCTGAAAAGGAATAGGTCAGGCAGGAGCCACCAGGTGGGCCGCACTGTACTCACCTAAGAAGGCGGCGTCACATGCTCGGGATTGCTGACTGGGACAGGAGTAAGATGAAGCTCATCTAACATCCTCGCAAGGAAGCACTGATACAAGGACAGATCAGACGCTGGGGAGATGTGGACCGAAGGTACCTCTCCCTCCGTAGAGGGAGAAGAGGATGAAGATGAGCTCCCAGGTTCAGGGTCCGGCTGCACGGGAATGTGATGAAACACCTGGTGGTCCAGGGTATGGAGATTGGTGGGAAAATGTGCAGCAGAACCTCTGAACTGTTCCCAGGTAAGAGGTCCGCAAGGACTGGGAATACCTGGGACCACCACGGATGGAGACAGAGGCTCGGGGGACAGGTTCCTGGCAACAGGAGAACAGTCTCTCTCAGGGCATGGAGGCCAACAGGAAACCCCTCGCAGGGAGGGGGACCCGAAGGCCACTGCAGCTAATAGCCGTTCAACCAGGTCGGAATGGTCAGAGCTGTGCCCAAAGGAAGAACTCCCCCCATGAGGTAACCGGGACTGTGCGAGTCCAGAAGGACGGCCCCTGACCTCAGAAGTTAAAGTGCCTCTCGGGCACTCCTCCAGGGAAAGGCGAGGGCCTGTGCTTCGGCTCCTCCCAGAACCTGGCTGGGCTCTGGGGAGGGCGCGCTGTGCCTCACCTCTACCTCTCAACCCTTTGGAATCAGAGAGGGACCTCATCCTCATAGCCACCAGCCTAGGAAGCTGGCAACTCCAGGCAGCCTCCGAGGAGTCCACCTAGGGAACCATACCTTCCCCCTCCTGGTGCGCCCCAGCCTGCCCGAAACTTGGGCTGTCCAAACACATCAATGAGGGGGGCACCCCAACTGGAGGAACAGCAGCACCAGAGACCACCGCTGGCTGGTCAGAACCCCTGACCCTAAGGTCCACTGGCGATAACTGACCCCCCAGAGGGAGGCTGAGTTGGGGCCAAGGTGCTGGAAACAGAGGGGTTTGAAGATTCCGAAGAACCTGGGAGCCAGTCTGGATCAGACACAGAGTCCACCTCCGAAGAGGCAGACTCCAAGGTCCAGTGCCAGACAACTCCCCGGGCCCCTCCAGTTCCTGGATCCCAAAGTGGGACACTGCGAGATTTAGTGCAGCCAACAAAGCCAGAGGGAAGGACAGCCCCATGCCTTGCGGCGACAGCCACCCAGGTGACGTGAACGGCATCAGAGTCGGGCGTGACCCCGAGCGCAGCTCCGTGCTCCCCTTCGGCACCGCCAGTTGCCAAACCAAACACAGCACCACGCTCGACTCTGACACCCACCCTGGCACCGCGAGCGGCACCAAGGTCAGGCGCGGCCCCGAACGCGGCGCCGCATAACACTTTGGCACCATGAGTGGTGCCAAAGGCAGGGCTGACCCCAACCACGGTGCCAAGGACAGGGACGGCACCGGCTCAAACCCTGGCACTGCACACAGTGCCAGGACCAGAACCAGGCCCAGAAACTTCCAGACCACCACCCCCGGTGACACTGAGAACGCTGACACCGTGAGCAGCAGCAGAATCAACGGCGGCGCCAAGAGGAGGAAAGACGCCAACTGCAAGGCCGCACTCAAAGCCCACGGCGCATCAAACGGCGCCAGGGCCAAGCGCGATACCAAGAGCAATGCCGTGAGATGGCACCGAGGACAGTGTCAACCCAGCCCCAAAGGGCCCAGAACATGACACCGAGGGAGCCTTCGCCACCGAAGAGGTGACTGCCGATGCGGTGCCTCCCGACTGACCCCCCAAGGGGGCTGGTCGGGGCCTCCTGCACTGCGGAAGAAACCCCTGCCGCAGCAAGGCTGGAAGAGATGGGGGTTCCCTCCTCCATGGGCTGTATAGGACCAGGAGGGGACCTGGAGGAAGGGCTGAGAATCCTCACCTTGGCCCGATGACTGCGCATTCGACCTACGAAAGTCGAAGGCGTCGTCTCCCTTCAAGCGCAGCGGTTCTCAACAACATGACGGTCCATCGAGAAGCAAATGTCACAGTTATCCATATCATGGTCGGGGCCGAGGCAGGAAAGGCAGCGGTCATGCTGGTCCGTCATAGAGGAGAGGCGGCACAGGAACACCGACACATAGGGGGCCACCCCGCTTTAGATGTCTTCTTGCCCCGAGACATGACCGAATGGAAAATAAACTAGAAACAGTACTCGACGCCGCTTAATAAAAGGAAAAATGTTACCGGTACTTGAAGCAACGTTGAGCAGGCGAGCAGAGCCCAGGCAACTATAACGGAACACAGGATCGATGGACTAGGCCGCAAAAAACTCAGTCTCACACACGAGGTACCACACTCGACGGCGGAAGAGAAAGAACTGGGGCTGGGGCGTAGTCGACAACAGCTAACGGCCAACCCTCGAGCGCCACGTGGAACATCGGCCTCGAGGGCGGCGCCGGCTCTGCGTCGACTCTGCCCATAGGAAAAAAAAAGTCTCCCGAGGGGTCCTAGCTCTGGCGCTATACCCACTACTGATGAATGATGAAGATTGACACAGATAAGTTCCACATGTTTTGCTCCAGGGATGGTATGATCCGGGACAGAGTGACCATCCTGAAGGTGCGGGACGTGAGGAATTTGTTCAGGCCATGCAGACCTAGAATGGGGTATCAGCCCCTCCCCCATTCGCTTTGACACCAGGAAGAACCTGGAGACAAACCTTGGGTGTTCTGGAAGGATCCGCAACTCGGATCACGACTTCCTTGCGGAGGAGCTGGGGTATGTTGTCTTGAAGAGCTGACCAAGTGTCTGCAGATACCAAGTCCTCCCATGGGATGCAGGCTCAGCTTGGAGGTTACTGCTTGAATTCCAGAGGCAGACCCAGACCGACCACCTCCAGAACCCACCTGTCTGTGGTGGTAGCAGACCAGGCAGAAAGGAAGTAGTGGAGCTGGCCTCCCCATAGGAGGACCCAGGGGAGGCGTGTCGGACATGAGGGTGGCAACCCCCATCCCATCACTGAGGACAAGGATCTGGCTGAGGAGCCACCGCGTCCCTTCCCTCTGGGCTTTTGGACCACCAAGGCCACAGACTTTGCACAAGGTTGCCAGGACTGGGCCTGCTGTTCAGACTGCTGCTGGGCTGGTTTTGCCGCAGGAGTAGAAGATCAAGTAGAGGGCTTGTGCTTCTGCTGCTTAGAGCCCTTGAAGTACTTCTGGGTGAATGTGACAGAGTTCAGGGTGGCACTGGACTTCTCAATGCACTGGAGGTGACCCTCCATACTGGGCCCAAATAGGTCAGTGCCTAAGAATGAAATATCCACCAGCTTGCGCTGGGTGTCTGCCGTGAAGGTCGAGAACTGTAGCCAAGCCCTTCGGTGCATGGCAACCGCGGCTGCCATCGAGCGGGCACAGGAATTTCCAATGTCCAGGGCTATCTGAAGTTGCTGTTTAGTCACAGCGTGACCCTGGTCTCGGACCTGCTTGACCATCATCTGAGGTCCACAGAAAGATGAGGAATCACCTCATCCAGGGAGCCCAGTAGGGCATGGGAGAAATGTGCCACCATTATGGCTGAGCTAGCCTGGCAGAGGCTGAGCAAGAAGACAGCATAGACCATTTTAGCCGAGTGGTCCAGTTTCTTGGACTCCTTATCTGGTGGTCCTAGCGACGTCTCCCGTGTTGCCTGAGTGCTGGAACATGGAGTCACCAACCCCTCAGTTGAGGGATGCTCCATGAACCCTGAAAGGGAACTGATGGGTACCGCATATTTGTGGGCCATCCAGGCCGAGGGCACTGGGCAGAAAGTGGGGTGCTGTCACAGCTCCAGGGCTGTATCCACAATGGCCTCTGCCACTGGGAAAGCCTCTGTTGGAGAGTCTCCTTGGTCCAGAATCTCTGTGAGGGGATAGCGAGCCCACTTCTGGATGGGCTCCAATTTCATCCCAATGGACTCTGAGATAAGGCAGAGAATGCCCATGAACGGAGTGGGGCCTTCCTCCATAGACAAATCCCTCATCGACTACATATACAGACGACGGGAGTGCAGAAAGGAATCCTCGGACCCCGTGGAGTCCGTGTAAAGTGGGCGCCCACCCTAGTCACTCTCGACCCGCCGTGGGCAGTCAGGTATGAGAGTGACAGACAGCCAATGGAGAAGCCCCTTAGCCGACCAAGACTCCTTGGACAGAGCCCCAGTCGACGGCTGCTTGGGTGGCGGCTCCACCATGATCAGTGGAGAAGCCAGCTCCGGCCGAGCCAAGCCAGTCTGAACTGGTTCTGCTGGGGGAGGAACGGTGTTGAATGGCCCCACCAGGGGCGTTGGCCTTTTGGAAGATAGCCGGGGTAGTAGCTGTCATCGGCCCAGTCATAACTAACTGTTGCCACATTAGGTCTTCGTAGTGTTGACGCAGTTTGCGCCAAAGCCTCTCCTAACCCGAGGATAACAAAGACAAACAGCGGCGGCACCGCTTCTCATGGTGCTGAGAGTGAGACTGCCGATGTTGGCGGGACCTGCTCGACCCAGAGCAGGTAGATGACTGAGACCTTGACCATCAGTAGTGCCGACGGGGGGTCTCAAAGGGAGTCGGGTAGGTCCACAACTCCTCCTGGTCAAGGTAGGTGACCAATGGGTTCGGTTCAGCTGGCTGGGCTGACCCTTCAGTGGTCACGGTTAGGACCGGGGTCCTGAAAAGAGAAGTCAGCCTCTTCAGACGACAACTGGTCGACAAGGTTGAGAAAAATCTCAGCCGTATCATCGGCCAGCATCTCAGCTGACTGGCCCGATGGGGTCTCCATGAAACCTGTGGCCATAGCCGCGGTTTCGACCGTAGTCAAAACCGAAGATTCCTGAGAACAGAAACATTCCTGGTCCCAGGATCATCGAAGATGAGTCTTCTCTTTATCCTTCTTGGACTCCTTGCGTGAGCAGGAACTGTGTGACTTGAAAGGGTCCTTCTCCCTTTGGTCGGGAGGGACTGGCACAGCTCCTTGAAGGAGGCCGAATAAGTAGAGCCCAACTGGAGCAGAACGAAGGCAGGGGCAGAAGAGGATTGAGCTATGGCCTGGGCCGCCTCCTCCTCGAAGGCCTTGAGTTGCTCCAACTGCTCGGTGGAGCCTGCAGCCACAAAGATCCCTCAACAGGCATCCTTAGATTTGACCGTCGGATAATGTTTTTCCAGACGGCCCAACTTTAGGCAGGCAGCACAGTCTTCCAGGACTGTCGGGTGAAATGACCACAAAAGTTGCAGGCTGCAGATCGTGATCCTGGCCTAGACGCATGAGGCATGGGGGCCAGTACACGACATCTTCTGCCCACATGGGCACCGGCGAAATCTGGGCAAGGATTTGTCCTCCATCACAGTCGCGATCAAAGATCGTGAAGACGAAACTCGGATGAGTTTGAGTTTAAATTTTGGAAGTAAATCCAAAGATTTAAGTGCCAGGCCCTACTCAATGCAGAAGCAGTAAGGTGGGAACCTGCTTCTTCCAGCGGAAAGGAAGATCTGGCGTCATGGGGTGGAGCCGAGTGATATACCACCCGGGTGGGTAGGAGGAGCCAGCTTGAAGACTTTCAGGCACATCTTAAAGGGGAAAGGACATTCCCAGATAGTGTGGATAGAAGAAAAAATTACTCACCTTAGTAATGTTGTTTCTTCTAATGGAGTCTTGCTATATTATGACAGTAGCAGTTTGATCCAGCTCTAGAACTGCTCCGGAGGTGAAATGGTTAAAACCATTCCAAAATAGAATTTTGGCCACGAGCTCTAAGAAGCAGCTCTATCTGTGTTATTTCAAACCTGAACTGTCAGATCTTTACGAGCCAAAACTCACTAAGGTCTGTGTGAAGCTGTAACCTACACTAGCCAAATGGCTACCTAAATAATAACAACCATTGCTGGTCCCAACACCCAAGACTCAAGTCAGGGGACCAGAAATACTAACACAATTCTAATAATATGAGAATAAAACATAAGTATAACAGAACACACACACACACACACACACACACACACACCCCCAAAGTCCCAAAAGGGGACAAAAATGCTAACAGGGCATAAAAGGTGCCCACACCAAGTTGCCCGCACCCCACCCAAGTAGAGGTTCTGAGAGGGCAGGTTGGGGAGGTATATAGCAAGACTCCATTAGAAGAAACAAAATTACTAAGGTGAGTAATTTTTCTTCAAACAACATGAAGTCTTATATTATGACAGTAGCAGAATACACAGCAGTACCTCCATGGAGGAGGGGCAGAACCTACTTAGGGAATAGGCTCTGAAGAACAGCTGTGCCAAACCGAGCATCTCTCCTGGCCTGGATATCCAGGGAGTAATGCTTGGTAAAAGTGTGTACCGCTTTTCCAAGTAGCAGCCTGGCAACTCTAATATAGGGATGTCCTGGCAGCAGCTAGAGACGTAGCTGTACCCCTGGTAGAATGAGCCCTCAAACCAGGGGGGAACTCGCCCAGTTGCTGAGAGCAAATTGACAAGAGACAATCCACCTGGCAACTGATCTCTTAGTGGCAGGTTTGCCTTTTCCAACTTCACCATAGGTAAGGAAAGTTGGAGGGATTCAACCTGTGACCTTTGGCAGCTCTATATAGTAACTAAGAGCTCTCTTAACATCCAGGTGTGCAACCTCCTCTCACCAGACGAGGAGTGATCAGTGAAAATACTGGAAGGGAGATAGATTGATTAAGATGGAAATCTGAAACCACCTTAGGCAAAACTTCCTATTAGTCCTAAGGACTACCTTATCCCTGTGGAAAGAAATGAAGTCAGTTTCCACTGACAAGGCTTGCAACTCACTTATGCGTCTGGCAGAAGTGATAGCCACTAGGAAAACAGTTTTCCAAGTTAGGTACTTAAGCTCTGCAGAAGACAGAGGTTCAAAAGGGGGTTGCATTAACTGGGCAATGCAAACATTCAGGTCCCAAGCAGGGGCCGGTTCCCGAAAGGGCGGATTAGTATGGAGTAATCCCTTAAAAAACTTGGAAAACACAGAATGAGAGGAAAGAGGGGATGACTTTCCTGCTGACACAAAAGCAGATACAGCTGCCAAATGAACTCTCAGGGTAGCTGGTCTGAGACCCAAGGAATTAAGATGTACCGTGTAATCTAACATAGTGGGCAAATCAGCAGATTCTGGGGAAATATTTTTCCCAGCACACCAAATGGAAAACCTTTTCCATTTAGAACTATAAGTAGCCCTAGTGGAAGGCTTTCTAGAAGCCTTTAGGATCTCAAGAACACCCTGAGAGAGGTGTAAATCAGCAAACTCTAACTCCTCAAGAGCCAGGCCTTGAGGTTGAGGGATTTGAGGTCCGGATACCAAACCCTTCCCTGGGCACAAGTCAACAGGTTGTGATTCCTGGGGAGGCAAAGGGGAAGATGGATTGTCAGTGACAGAAGGAGTGGGTACCAGGGCTGCCTGGCCCAATCCGGGGGCAATCAGAATCACCCTGCAAGGCTGAGATCTGATTTTGACTAATACTTTGAATAGGAGAGGGAAGGGAGGGAAAGCATAGAGAAACTTTCCCTCCCAATCCAGAAGAAGGGCATCCAGGGGAACTGAGCCCAGCACTGGAGGCCTGCAACAGAACAGAGGAAGTTTGTGATTGTCTGGGGCTGCAAAAAGATCTATCTGAGGGGTGCCCCATCTGGCAAAGACTATCCCCAGCACTTGAGGATCCAGGGACCATTCGTGATGGCCCTGGGAAATCCTGCTGAGAGCATCCGCTAGGACATTGTCCTTCCCTGGAAGATGAACTGCTATGAGGGAAGTGTTCAGGGAATAGGCCAGAGACCACAACTTCATTGCCTCGGTGCACAAGGCCGAAGACTGAGTGCCCCCCTGTTTGTTGATGTACCACATTGTTGTGGTGTTGTCTGTTCTGACTTGTATCACCTTGTCGTGGACAGATGCAGAAAATGCTTGAAGAGCTAAAAAGACAGCTCTGAGTTCCAGCAAATTGATGTGGAGCAGAGATTCCTGGGGGGACCACACTCCCTGAGTGGAAAGGTCGCCCATGTGGGCTCCCCAACCCAGAAGGGAAGCATCTGTAGTGATGAGTCAAGTCGAGTAGTGGGAATGAAGGGGACCCCAATCTTAGTCTGCTCTGATCCTGCCACCACTGGAGGGGCTAGGATCAAGGTTCGAAGTCACTGGACCAACTTGAAAGGGGGTCTCTTCTGAGACCAATAGGTTCTCAAGTGAAACTGAATGTCTCTCATCTGAAATCTTGCTCCCTGCACAACAGCTGTGGATGCAGCCATGTCCCCAGGAGCTGCAGAAAGTGTCTTGCTGGTCGAGAGACCTGCAGAGTGAAGGAGGAGGCCAGAGCCACTAAATTCCTTACCCTTTCTAAGGAAGAAAGGCTCTGGCTAGCTTTGTGTCCAATTCTGCCCCTATAAAGGTGAGTACCTGGACTGGTTCCAGAACCGACTTTGGTAGATTTAGCAGAAAGCCCAGGGAGGTGAGAAGCTGCTGGGTGACCTGCAGGTGAGATTTTACCTGTTCTGGGACTGACCTACAATGAGCCAGTCATCTAGATAGGGAAAACAGCAATCCTTTGCCTCCTTAAGTGAGCCACTGCCACTGCTAGACACTTTGTGAATACCCTTGGGTAGAGGTAAGGTCAAGGGCATTGCTCTGAACTGGTAATGACCTGAGGGCAGTTCGAATCTGAGGTACTTTCTATGGGAGCTCTGATTAGGACATGGAATAGGCATCCTTGAGGTCCAGGGAGGCTAGCCAGTCCCCTGGCCTTAGGGAAGGTAAAATCATTGCCAGAGTTACCATTTTGAACTTTGGTTTCAAAAGATGCTTGTTCAGATATCCAGATCTAATATGGGCCGCCATTCTCCTGTCTTTTTTGGGTAAGGAAGTATCTGAATACAGACCCCTGCCCTGGTGCAGGGAGGAACCCTTTCACTGCTCTGAGAGCTAACAGGATGAGACCTCTGCTTCCAGAGCAAGGGTCTCTGAAGCACTTGTAGAAAAAGTCTGCTTCTCAACTTGGGAAACTTTTGAAGCTGAGAACCAGACCCTGGCTTACTACTTCAGAACCCACTTGTCTGAGGTTAAAGAAGCCCACTCTGACTGAAGTAAGTCAGCCTGCCCCCCACTGCACAGGAGAATCGCCCTGGGCACCCCATCAGGGTGCCTGCTTAGCAGGAGCTTTAGGCTGGGGAGTGGAGCAGGTCTGCCACCCTCGCCTGCCTCTGCCTCTGAAGAAGCCCTCTGGGCATAGGCAGAGGAGGCCTGAGTCTGATAAAGGCCTGTGAAAGGCCTACACCTCACCTCTGGGGTATGCCTTTGAGGAGTGGCTTGCCGCCTTAGCCTGGGCACTCTTGTAAGTAGTCCATATTCATCCATCTTTTTCATGTAGTTCTCTGTCTGCTCCCAAACAGAGAATTTCCCAACACAGGAAAATCCATAGCCTTAGTCTGGGTATCCCTGCACAGACTAGTACACCTGAGCCAGGCCAACCACTAAAGCTACAGATGTGGCCATGACCCTAGAGGAAACATCATTAACATCCACAGCAGCATGAAACTGAACCTTAGAAGCCTCAATGCCATCAGCAGCCACCTGTTCTAGTTCATAGCCACGGCTGGCCATGGGCTTGCTTGGCTAATTGCGCAACAGTATCCCATCTAGATTTCTGATACCTAGCTACACTAAGCCATATAATTTGCTTGCCTGAGTCCCAGAGAGGCTGCCATATACTATTTTTTGCCATGGCATCAATCTTCCTGAACTTTGTCAGGAGGATGTGAAGCCAGGGAATATTAGCTTATCACAGGCTGCAGCCTGAACTACTCCCAACATGACTGCATTGCTGAGAAAGGAATTCTGTATCAGGACCTGACAATGTGTACCTTCTGTCCATCTTTTTATCTACAGGAGGCACAGAATTAGGAGCTTTTAAATTTTTATTGTTTGCTTCCTAAAAGACTTATGTAAAGGAATAGACAATCTCCTAGACTCTGGAATATCCATCATTTCTACAAAATCTGGCTCCTCTTGCTCATCCACAGCTTCCTCTAAGGGAAGCTGAAGGGTTTCAGCAACTTTTTTGTAAAACATAAAATGAGATGGGGACTCAGACAGCATAGGGGGAGATTCTAAAGGTCTGTCTGGGGAGATGTCCGGTTCAGTGGGCACACCCAGACCTTCCCAGCCACATTCATACTGTTCATAATCATCCTCCCCCTCCTCTGGTTCATAAAATTCCTCAATATCATATTCCTGAACCACTGGGACTGAACGAACCGACCTTTTGCCAGATAGTGGCGGTTCGGACGGACCCTGAGACAGTGACTGGACAATTTGTATGGCTTTTGCTATCTCTGCAGCAGTTGGAGAAGGGGTTTTGGACACCAGACCTGCTGATTTTCTTGTTTTCTTTACTGGAAGTGGTTCCTCAGAACCAGCTTTTCTTTTGCCCGAGGAAGTCTCGCCGCAGTCAGAGGGCACTCCCTCCGAACCGGGCTGGCCATCCGGGTCAGCGGACTTTTTGGCCTCTCGTTCCCTGAGCCTGCCCAATCTTTTTTCTAGGGTGGCTGCAGGGAAATTCTTGCATATCTGGCAGTCTGACTGGAGGTGGTCAAACCCCAGACAATAAACACATGTGGTGTGTGGGTCAGCCTTGGCAAAGACTTCCCCACAAACATCACAGTGTTGAAACCCAGTGGGCCCGGTTTTTCTTTTGGGTTTCTCAGACATAATGCCAGCCTAACCAGAAAACTTGCCCTTTTAACGGCAGTGCCAGGCAAGACACCCTTATCGGTTCCTAACCGTGTCACGGGTATTGGAAAAACCGTAATAAATCCTTTTTAGAACCGATAAGAACCGGGAACCGCACTCTAAAATGTTAATTTTTAGTTTTAAATGAGTTTTAAACCCAGCTGATCTGTTCAAAACCGAACCGATAACTTACTAGTTCCACACAGACAAAAACCTTTAATTTACTTACGGTTACCACAGATAGAGCTTGAACCGAACGGTTTTGCGGTTAAAATAAAACTATTCTCGGTTGAATCCAACCGAGAAAACACTTTCTAAACCGAGAAATGAACCGAGCAGTAGGAGAAATCTCCGGAGCGACTGTTCACTGAGGCGGAGTAAAGAATCTGACAGTTCAGGTTTGAAATAACACAGATAGAGCTGCTTCTTAGAGCTCGTGGCCAAAATTCTATTTTGGAATGGTTTTAACCATTTCACCTCCGGAGCAGTTCTAGAGCTGGATCAAACTGCTACTGTCATAATATAGCAAGACTTCATGTTGTTTGAACAACATATCCACATCCCTAGAAACATGTATTCCCTGGTGTGCCTAGTGGCTCCTCCCCACGTTCACCCACCAGCCCTAAATCAGTCCCTGGGTCCAGGTACCTCACCCCCATCCACGTCCCCTATTCCCTGGTGTCTAGTGGAACCCCCACCTCCCCTTCCTCCAATCGCGCCGGCCACAAACTACATTTCTAACCTGATCTGCTCTCTGGCCATCTAGAAGTGTGTAGACGGACTGCTTTTTGTCAGCCTTCTTGTTCAGAGTCCAAACTTCAATCACTGCAATAGCAGGCAGTTCCAGAGTGTAGCCCCAAGCCACAATCAAGCCAGCAGCTACAAGCTGTAAGACCATTTAAACAATGGTCTTACAGCTTGTAGCTCTAGCTGCCGACTTGACTGCGGCTCGGGGCTGCCTTCCACAACTGCCTGCTATTGCATATTGAATAGGGGATGGGGTTTGTTTTTACAGTATAGGCAGGCACAGGCACCACAGCAGCGATCTGAGGTGGGGGGGGGGGGCATGTCACTGCCACTAGACACCAGGGACTGATTTAGGGCTGGTGGGTGAATGAGCAGCGATGTGGAGGTGAGGCTGGGAACTTTGGTGGCTGACTGTCTGCTGGTTTCTTCTGTGTTCAGGGCTCAATCTGGAGGGGGGCACAGTTAGAGGGAGACAGAGAGAAGTACTAACGCGACCACACACACACACACATCACACTCAGTCACCTGACCTGCTACTGCACTAAGCTGATCAGGTGGTACTGCGCTATATAAGGGGGGGTGTGCTGCGGGAATTAGTCAGTGCATAGCTGAAAGAAGTTAAGTGTCAGACGTGATTCTCATCGTTGCGGTTTCTGAATTCCCATCAACCAGAGCCTTCTAAACAAAGCCAGCAGCAGCAAGCAGCTAAAAAACATCAAATAAGTTATGAAAGAACAAAGAAGGTGGAGGGTGGAAGGGAAGTTCAAGGGGAATAAAAGACAAAACAAAAAAATAAATAAAATAACGATCAACATGACCCGGGGGGAGGGGGGGGCCCAAAACACACTGGATTCACTAGACACGATTCTGTCTTCACGGTTTCCTAATTTCAGATAAGAACCTTCTAATAAAGACTGCAGCAGCAAGCAGCTAATATATATATATATTAGGGGATAAAAGCATGAAGAACACAGCAGGGGGAACGGAGGTTCAGGGGAATAAAAGAAAAAAAGGATCAACCTCAACCTGACAGTTTTCACTGGACAGAGCTTCAGTGCTTACTGTTCATCACTCTGTATCACTGGTTGACTTTTAAGCCTCTGCCAGCTGTGTCTTCTGTTGTTGCTGTAAGCCTGTAACAGTGGTTTGCAAGCCTCTGCCAGTACAGCAGTGCCTTGCCTTCAGTTGTTGCTCTAACTAAAGCTTGTAGTGCAAAGCAAAGTAACAAGGGTGCTTTAATTTCATTAAAAAAAAAAAAACAGCTAAAAAGAACAAAAAGGGCCAAGGGGAATAAAAAAGAAAAAATACAGATCAGCCTGGCAGGGGGTTCTGTTTTTATGATATTTTATTGTCTTACTGTATTGCGCCTTGATATGTGAAAGGCGCACAACAAATAAAGTATTATTACCGTAGGTGGGCGGGGGCAGCAGTATGGGTGGATGGAAGGAGCTGAGCTGGCTTCAGGTGTGCGTGCATGCCTCCACACGCACGTACTGTTGCAGGGCCAGGGCCCTGGGGGGAACACAGGGAGAAAAACAGAAAAGCATATAAAAAACATATATATACATATGGCAGAGAAAAAGAACAAAAGGGCCAAGGGGAATAAAAGGAAAAATACAGATCAACCTGGCAGAGGGGAAGGAATAGGGTAGGCCAACTGACAGAGCTTCAGTGGTCACTCCGTAGTCAGTACCTCCCTGAACTCGTACTGTGGCAGTTTTTGTGCTCTGCCATGTTCTCCTTTGCAGAAAAGGAGCTAGTGCAACACTGACAAACTGTCAAAATGTCCAATGGATACTACAAAATCGGAATGGGATCAGCCTCTAAGGTCAGACAGGTCTGTTTATAGTTACACCGCTGCAGAGGCAGGGAACAGAGTAAGAAAGGTCAACTGCATGACTGCCATGTATTTAATTGACCAGCACATCTGTGCCATAAGCTCACAGTTTTCATTTCCTGAAACACTGTTTACAATTCCATGTGTGTCATAAATCTCGGTGCCGTTTAATGCACTTGTGAGGCCGATTTTCAGTTTTCCTCATGTTTTACAAAAGGTTCTGATTTAAATCTGAACCGATCAGGACTTTGGCCTGGATCCTGATAATAAGGGTCAGGACCATTTCGGGTCTGCTCATCCTTAGTTACAGCATTCATCATAGATGCCTCCCACCTCAGAGAAGAAGGGTGCCTCCTTCCACTGCACACTGGCCTGCTGGTCACCCACCTTTCATGCAGGAAGAAATGAGTGGTCCCTTATAGAGAAGTATTATGTCTTCCTGCAAGAATTCATCTAGTGCGTAACATAGAGGTGTTGCACACTTTGAACAGGGCTAGACGTGAAGTTCCAAAGGAGGGCTGGGGCTCACTCACCCCTTCAAATGCCCTGATAAGTGAAATAACAGGTCACTCCACCCTGTCAGAGGGATAAGAGGAGTGGTTATAGGGGAAAACAATAAGAAATAAAATCCTTGAGGGAAGATCTGTGTCATGTAAGTCCCCTTGCCCCAGCACCCTTCTGGGCTCCCACATCCACTTTCCCCTCACCAGCCCCTCCCTCTGGTCTCCTGATCAGTTAAGTGAAGTATGTCCTTGGAGGTCTGGTCCCCTCTGAGGTCCCGCCTGTGGGGAATAAGCCAAAGGTTATGGGTTACTGGTTTGGGAAGGGACGAAGTTAGAGGAGTAAGTAAAGGCAGAAAAGGAGCACTGGCCTCCAGGGTGTTCCAAGAGAGGGACAGGACCTTGAGGGAGACAGAAGAAGGTTCCCAGGTAAATTCCAAGGGTACTGAAACACAAAGTACAAAAACAAAAAATAAACACCAATGACTACCACTGCAAGCATTATGGAAGCACCCCCCCCTTAGCAAGCAGTATAACAATGCCCACCACTGCAGACATTATGGCAGTCTCCCCCCCCCATAGTAAGCAGTATAACAATGCCCACCGTCACAGTGTTGAAATACACCTCCGTAAGCAGTAGAACAATCCTCACCACTGCAGGCATTATGGTAGTACCTCATAGTAAGCAGTATAACAATATCCAGCCCTGCAGGCTTAGGGCAGTACCTCCCATAGTAAGCAGTATAACAATATCCAGCCCTGTAGGTTTTATGGCTTACTCCCACAGTAAGCAGTATATAACACCCACCCACTGCAGACATTATGGCAGTACTCCCATAGTAAGCAGTATAACAATGGCCACCATCACAGTGCTGAAATACCCCCCAGTAAGCAGTAGAACAATCCTCACCACTGCAGGCATTATGGTAGTACCCCATAGTAAGCAGTATAACAATATCCAGCCCTGCAGGCTTTATGGCACTACTCCGATTGTAAGCTGTATGGCAACACCCACAACTACAGGCATTATGGCAGTACCTCCCCCCATAGTACAATGTATAACAGTATCCAGCCCTGCAGGCTTTATGTCACTACTCCCATAGTAAGCAGTATGTCAACGCCTACCACTGCAGGCATTATGGCAGTACCTTCCCCCATAGTAAGCAGTCCCCAACTAGCACTTCTTTGTATCTGGCACTTACACTGACAATTGATATTATCATGTATAAAATCTTGTTGCAACAAAGGCTTAAGGTTTCTGAAACATAATAGCTGGTTGAGAGTATGCTGGGCATATACTGTATCTCTAGCCAGCTGTACTTTCTTCAGTGTGATACACTTACTCACTTTGGGTAAACATCACTTTCATCCTTCTATATGCCATGTAAAGCTAATTTCTGATGTTGTAATTTTAGGGCTTATTTTTTTATTTTATTATTATTTTACTTGGTAATATGGCCCACTCCCGGGACATTGTGACGCTAAATCAGCATCTATCTGAGGACTTCCAACAACATCCAGGCTTGAGTAACCAAAAATAAACTGGTTCTCAACCTGAAAAAAACACAGGCTATGCTATTTGGTTCAGCACCCAAAATCAAAGCCATGCCAGCACTACTGGGTATCATAAGCCAGGACGGTACCTTCCTCCCAACTGTGAACTCCATCAGATACCTTGGGGTAACGTTTGACCTTCAACTTGACATGGGGAGTCACATACTAAATGTCTGTAGAGCGGTGAACTGCAAATTGGGCCTGGCCTAGAGAGCCAAATACAACCTCACACCTGCGTCTCGTCTGGCTCTTGCGAGAGGTGTTCTGCTCCCCTCCCTTACCTACGGCCTGCACCTATTTGCTAGTTCCACCAAATCCCACCTTACCCGGTGGTTCACGACTTATAACAACATCTGCCGTTTTGCCCTGGCCACCCCCCATCTTACCCACCATTGTAAGCTTTATGATAATCTCAGCTGGCTCTCTCCATCGAGCTACCTGGACTTTGGGCTGGGATGTCTCGTGGGCAAACTGATTAGAACTGGTACCCCACCAGGGCTGGCACAGCTATTATTGCCTGTGGACTACTCCTCCTACTCACTCAGATCCCAGGTCCCAGGGTTGCTTAGAGTTCCCCCCCACCCGAACCCTCATTGGGGACAGGGACTTTGCTACTGCGCCTAGACTCTGGAACTCCTTTCCAGAGCAGGTTCGGTCGGCCTCCCTCCCACCAGAGTTACCGTAGACACCTGTGGGGTTTCCTGAAGCTGGCCTCTGTGTGTGTCTATCCCAAACTCCCCTAGAGCAAAGTCCTCTCTCAACTTGGCCTTTGTGCTTCACAACAGACACACGACGACTCAGTCTTCTCTTGGCACTTGACCGAGTTATAATTTGTCCACACTAGGCACCTCACTGAGTTATCATTTGTTGAATTCGCATAATAACCAGTGACTCTGTTGTTACTTTACCGCTGTTTAAAATTGGATATAATTAATTGCTCTACCACTGTGACACCTTGTTAATTGTTTTTTCCCTAGTTGACATTCTGCTATGTTTCCCTGTATTATCCTGTACTACTCTATATTCACCATGTTGTACTCTCCCGGGTCGTTCCTGAAAATAGGCATATTACTTGTCTAGTGTACTTACCCGGTAAACTAAAGCTAAATAAAATAAATAAATAAATTTTGGCATGCAGTTGATTTCTCCAGGGTCGTCTTATTGTCATAGGCCGTATTCATAAACAAAGTTCGGAGCAGAGCTGAAGTTGGATTTTATTGGTATACTGTTACCTCACTCGTTAAGTGTCTGTCTTCAGGAGGTTTCTTCACTTGACGTGTAATTTAGTGAGCAGAGAATCGTAGCGTTTTTTTTATCCATTAGACTGATACATGGTATAATACAGTATATGTGGATTGAACTCTCTGACTGCTGTTATCGCTGGGCAACCTTTGACCTTTAAGTTTGGTTCAGCTGAAATCACACTTAGGATATTCAAGCTCACCAATGTCACTTTAATTATGTTCTGAAGGCCTGTTTTAAACCAATGAGAATTATTTATGTTTTTTTCTGCTTGTTCTAGGTGTTAATAATATAGGGTTTTCTAAATAACTCATTAGGCTTCCGAAGAAGGACTTGTTGGTCCGAAAGCTAAAGATCTTTGTTCTTTTTGTAACATCCTTGTTGGTCTAATAAACAGTATCAAACTATTTGCTGTGGACTTGTGAGACCTAGGAACTGATCACATCAACGATATCACAATTCTCAGCCTCTTGCTATCTCTCTGCCTTCCCTTGCTATTTCTGTGTTTTCTTCCTCCTTGCATATCTGCAGGTATAAAAACATATATGAATCTTTGTTTGAAACTGTATCCCTTTGTTTAAAAATGTATATAGTTTTTGAAATTATTGCAAAGCTATTTAGAACTAAAGGGGTTAATCTGAGATGCTGGTTTGAAAAATATTTCCAGAGCTGTCAACAAGAGGTCAGTTCTGGGTCACAATGTTCTTTTTGCTGCACCTGCTAAAACTGACAAGAATACTGTGTGAGAAGCAGAATGTTCTCTTAACGAGCTCCCTGCACAGACATGTCATAAAAACAGCTGCAATGTTTTGCGAGAGAGAGAGCGAGATAAAGACTGAGAAACTGAGCCTGGAAACTGAGAAGAAAAACTCAGAAGAAGGACTCTGGTTTCTATGTTTGTACTGCCATTGTAAACAGTTATACTGAACATTTTTTTATTTTGCTGTTAATAAAATGCTACTTGCAAATTTTGAAAGTGCTCCTGGTTTCCCTATGCTTCCTGACCTGTGCCTTGACAGGGAAGTTGTGGGACTCAAACCCAGGTCTGCTAGATGTACCAAGCTCATTTACATCTCATTACTCTAACCTCTAGGCCATACTGTCAACCCCTGGTCCACTTACCTCCGATACCATTCTGAAGGGGCTGGCTCAAGGCATGGTTTGATCGGCCATCCTTGTAGACCCTGCTACAGCATACAACATTATGGCCCACTCTCTTCTCTTTGACATGCTTGCTAAAGCCAGGCTCTCCAACCCTGTAGTCAAGTGGTTTGGCTCTTACCTGGCAGAGAGATCATAAATTGTCTTTGTAGGCGACACCCTCTCCCCAGTCCTTCCTATCAGGTCAAGTGTTGCTCACGGCTCTGTTTTGGGTCCCATGCTGTTCATGATCTTTCTGAATGACCTCCCCAGCACGTATGTGTGTGTGTGTCTCAGTGAACATCCACATGGTGGTACTGCAGGCAGATCAGCTGGGAGGGTGGACACCTATCATCTCCATGCACTGGTGCATACTTATTAGAACCCTAGTGGTTGGCATCCTTGGGGCTGGGCAGAAACATAAGGAAAAATACTCAGGTCCTTTAATGATGCAATAGTACTCTCAAGCCCTACACTATCAGACCAACCCCATGGAGGAGCAGGATCTGGAAATGAAAACAGAAGGGTTTGGGCAGCCCTAAGAGCCCCACTGCACAGAAATAGAATCTGTTGGCAGAAAATGACTGCTTGGCCCACCCAGTCTGCACAAGGGTTCCCTGCCTGTTCAACCTCTGCAAACCCTATCTGGTCTCCAACTACAAGTGGTATCTCATGGACATAACAGCTCTTTGGGCAGTGGTGGGGCAGAGAGGTGGCCATGGGCTGAGGGAAGGGGCCCAAAAGGCAGTAGCATTAAGACTATAAAAAAAAAAAAAAATACACAGCATTCTGCCCACATAAACTCTTTGCAATATTTTCACCTTCATCTTGCATGTGTGCAAAACACCTTTTAAGAGATTGTCAGGGCCCATCCACCACTGAAGCACCTTGCACACTGTGGAAGAGACAAGGACCATCTGATCCAGATCGTCTGAGTGCTGATCTCATTGGACCCTGAGGATCCACTGCAGGGTCCTCGTGTGTAACCTGGACAAAAGGACCATCACAATGGCTGTGACCATTAAGTCCAGCAGCCTCAAGAATGCTTTTGTTTGGATATACCAGCACGGAGCCCCTGCCCAGGCCTGAGCTATGAGGCAGTCCACCCTGTCTTGTGGTACGAAGGCCTTGTCCAGAGTAGAGTCCAGAACCACCCTTATTTATGGCAACCGCTGGGATGGGGTCAGCACAGACTCAGTCAAATGGACTGTGATGCCCAAGGACTGGAACAACTGCAGGGTGCGTTCTACAGTCAGCAACGGAAGTTCCCTGAACTGGGCTTTCAGTAACCAATCATCCAAATATGGGAACACATAAAGGCCTTCATGCTGGAGGGCTGCTGCTACAGCTGCTAAGCACTTTGTAAATACCTGTGGTGCAGAAGATGAGACAAAGAGCAACACCCTGAACTGGTAATGCTCCCCTTGAAGAGGAACTGCTGGTACCACCTGTGAGGGGGGCAAACCATGATCTGTAGATTAGGCATCCTGCATGTCAAGGCAGCATAGCTAGTCACCCTGCTTGAGCAAAAGAAGGAGGCCGTGTAGGGTTACCATCTGGAACTTTCTGTACTGGATGAAAAGATTCAACTCCTTGAGGTCTAGGATGGGCCCTTAAGTTTGCAGTCCTTTGGGGAACCAGGAAGAACCGGGAGTAGAATACTCTGTTCATTTGCTGCCTGGGCACTGGTTCTGTGGACCTTTTGTGCAGCAAGATGAACACCTCCTCCCGAAGCACTGCCATGTGGTCTGGAGGATAAGAGGTAGGAACCAGTGAAACATCTGGAAACTGTTCCAGAAGTTCTAGAGTGAGGCCTTGTTCGATTATCTGCAGGATCCAAGCATCTCTGGTAATGGTTCTCCACTGTGGCAGATGGAGGGAGAGCCAACCTCCGACCACCACCTCCTAGCTTGGAACGAGAGAAGGGAGGACTGGCAAGGAGTCAGGCTGAGGCAGAACCAGTGGCTGAAGCTCCTCCTCCTCCACTGGAGTGCTTAGTAGAGGGACCAGTGGTGGAGAAGGGGCAGGCAAGGCAGAGATGGCTCTGCATTTGCCCTGGAGCGTGGTTCCTGAGCCAGATTTGTGAGAGATCTTATGAAAGGAGGGCCTCGGTCTGCTCCTGGGCTGGGTATGATAAAGGGAGTGGAGAGACCCAACAGCCCTGCCAGATGCCTGCGGGTCATCAATGATATCCTGCATATCAGAACCAAAAAGTCTGTGACCCACAAAAGGGACAGTCAACACCTTTTGCTTCACATCAGCTGTGAAGCCAGAGACTCTAAGCCAGGAGAGCCTTCTAAGGCAAATGCCAGTGGCAGCAGCCCTGGCTGTAGTATCAGCCATATCATAGCTTGCTCTGTGGAGATGCTTACTGACATCTTCCAAGGCCTTGGGAATTTTGAGAAGCTCTTGTCTCTGGGTACTCTCAGGAAGAACCTGAGCATCAGCCTTGCCATTCTTCCAGAGAGTATTTCGGTGCTTAATCATATGAGCCAAGTAGTTGGCAATTCTAAGGCCCAAAGTGGCAAGGCAAAAGTCCTCTTGCCCCAAAGGGTCACTCCTCCGAGATTTCTAGTAAGGGAGGCAAGAACTAAGGTGCTTGGTCACCTTGGACTCATCATGAGTAGCCTTGATTACCATGGAGTTGATTTCTGGCTGGGCTACATAAAAAGGCAGTCCCAAAGGTGCCTGGTAAATCTTATCAGCCTTTTTGGGCAAGGCATGTACCAGGTTTGGTATATCCAGGCAGCAGTTGCAGCATCATTCAATGCTGGAAGCAAAGGAGGAATAACTTTGGGTGGAGATTCTGGGATCTCCAAGAAATCCACCACGTTCCTCTTGGTGACATCCTCTTCCTCAGTCTGGAACCCCACAGTGGAGGACAGCTGTTTCATAATGTTTAAAAAAGTTGGGTACTCTGGGGGGGGGGGCACCTTAAGGTGTGTTTGACAGAGTCCTCACTCCTGGAGGAGACAGACTTGTCAGAGGAGTCAACCTCAATGTCTTCCCCCTCATCCTCTTCCTCAGGGAGGACGAGATCATGGAGATAGTCCTCTTGTATATTGGCCTGCTCTGCAGCAGGAATCAATGGCTGGAGAACTGACAGCTTTCTAGAGGGCGCAGGGCGGATAGGTCAAACTGGCGTCACACTGAAGCAGCACCAGACAGTGAGAGCAATGAAGGCCCATTCCGTGGAAAGTACAGTTAAGTAAGAACCTACTGTAACAGCAGCTCTTTGAGAGGCGCTCTTGCAGTAGGCCAGGTGCTAGGGCCACACGGAAAATTTGTATCTAGCAGTCTATCATGGGGGACCACCCCTGCCAACATCAGCCTAGCCTATATAGGAGGGCGGTCCTCCACACCTACCTCAGTTCTCTGGCCAGAGACCCTGTACAAGAAACTGAAGGAGAACTGCAGAGGTTTCCTGAGAGCCAAAAGAAAGTCAGAAGTAGTGTGAGAGAAAAAGAGTAGTAGGGGAAAGGAGGGGAGGGAAGGAAAGCAGGTCCTACTGCAAGAGCTTCTCTCGAAGATCTACTGTTATGGTAAGTTCTTACGTTATTGTACTATCTTACTTTTAGGAAGGGTTCTTGCAGCAGGCTCTTGATCAAGTCCCAAGCAGTACTGGGTATCACCAGGCTAACACCACCAGGAGGAGGATAGATCAGCAGCCAAGAGCTCAGGAGAGAAGGCCCTCAAGAACTGCCAGACTGAAACTGGTCCTGCGCCGAGAGGTGATGTCCAGACTATAGTGCTTGGTGAAAGTGAGGACAGAACTCCAGATATCAGCAGCACACATTTCTGAAGCAAGCTGTGGAGGCAGCCATACCCCTGGTGGAATGGCCTTTGACCACCCCGGAAGGTTTTGTTGTACTTGCGGTAGCTATATACGACACAACTCATTAACCACTTAAACACTGTTTGGAAATAGGAGCACCCTCTCTCTTGTGGGTGAATGAAACAAACAACTGTTGACTTCCAGTCTGCATCCCAACCTGAATGTGAAGTGAGAGCTCTAACTTAACCCCGCTATAATTCCCCTCACCAAGAACACACAAAACAATAAATTAATTCTGAAACAAGCTGCAAAAGGGGACAGTGATAGCTGAACCTCAGGAAATCAGAGACAAATATATCCCTTTCCTACAACAATGAAGGAGGATCAAATCAACAAGGAGGAGAAATTTTTTGACTGGGTGACTAGGGAGGTGAATCAGGGGAGGGCAGTGAACATGGCCTATCTGGACTTCAGCAAGGCCTCTGACACTGTGCCACATAGAAGACTATTGCACAAACTGGGGAATATGGGTGTGGGCAGGACAGTAGTGTGGTGGGTAGGTAATTGGCTGGGTGGCAGGACACAGAGGGTGGTGGTAAATGGCTGTCACTCCACAGAGGAAGAGTGACCAGTGGGTACCACAGGGATCAGTGCTGGGACGGTCCTATTCAACAACTTATCAGTGACATTGTGCAGGACCTAGAAGGCAGAATTTTACTGTTCGCTGATGACACAAAGCTCTGTAACAGAGTAGACACACCAGAGGGTGTAGACAGAATGAGAAGGGACCTGCAGAAACTTGAAGAATGGTCAGGGTTTGGCAGTTGAAATTCAATGCAAGGAAGTGCAAGATAATGCATATAGGGCACAAAACCCTGGCACAATATATCAGTTAGGGGTGAGGATATAGCATGCACCACAGGAAAGGGATCTTGAGGTTATCATCTCTTGGATGACCCCAAGGTAGGGAAACAGTGTGACAAGGCAGCAGGTAAAGCAAATAGGATGCTGGGATGTATAGGCAGGCATCACCAGCAGGAAAGGAGGTCATAATTCTGCTATACAAGACACTAGTGAGGCCCCACCTAGAGTACAGTGTACAGTTCTGGAGACCACACCTATGTAAGGACATAGACAGGGTAGAGAAGGTTCAGAGGAGGGCAACAAAGATGGTGCATGGATTGCATCACAAGTCCTATGAAGACAGGCTGAAGGAACTGAACATGTACTCCCTGGAGGAGAGGAGGGAGAGAGGGGATATGATTCAGACATACAAGTATCTTACAGAACAGGGTGCAGGAATACACTATTTTTAAGCGAAGAAGACGCTCCAGGACTAGAGGCATGGGATGAAGTTGGAGGAGGACGATTCAGAGGAAACATGAGGAAGAATTTCTTCACAGAACGGTGGTGGACAAGTGGAACACCCTGCCAGAGGAAGTAGTGAGGCTAAAACAATCACGAGTTTAAGAATGCATGGATAGACATAAAGGAATTCTGGAGGTCAGGTGAGGCAACAGACTTCTAGGAAAACATTAAACTGAACTACAAGCTCAAATGGATAGACTGGGTGGGCTATAGGCCCTTATCTGCCGACACTGTCTATGTATCTATGATCACCATACTGCTACCAGACCTTCGGACTGAGCAATCATAGGCCCGGTTGATACGGCCAGCCACTCCGAAACCAATGCTATACCCGGTTAAAAAAACACAAACAACAAAAAAATAAAGTTGGACATGATCTATAAAGAAAGTCTATCCTTTCGATCTGAGGTGAAGCAGCTATATGTAGAACTTAGGCAGGATGTAGAAAATTTAGAGCAATGTACAGATGCATCAGAGCAGCAAATAACTGCAGTAGAGAACTGAACAGATGACTTGGAAGTAATAAAAAAAATCGACAAGATCAACAAACCCAGCTTCAGGCACACCAAGAAGATGCAGAAAATAGAGCGAGACGCAAAAATGGCAGAATTTACTGCATTCCTGAAGGGTCTGAGGGCTCGGACATCGTGGAATTCACTACAACCATGCTACACACAGTACTGAATTTACCAGCTGAGATATCCCTGGAAATGGAGCAGGTTCATCGGGTGCTGAGGCCTTAGCTCACATCCCCAGATGCCAGACCCTGCTCCATAATTGCAAGATTCTTGAGTTATGCAATTAAAGAAAGGGTGCTGCTGACCGCGTGGAGAAATCAAAAAGTTGTCTATGGTCAAATAAGGATCTATTTAGACAACAACTATGTATTGGAGACAATGAGGAATCAAAGGGCCTATGCAGATATTTTTCCAATCCTGGGGAAAAGGGCTACAAATTCACCACTCCGTATCCAGTGCGGATGACAGTACAGCTGCCAGGGGGAAGAGCAGAATTCGCAACAGCAAAAGAGACCCATTCAGAACTGCAGAAACTAGGCCTCCAGTTAAACGCCCACCTGAAAATCCAGACACAAGCCACCCCTTAACCTCCACGCTGGCAAACAGACAAAAGTCTACCTTCACCAAGCAGTCAGATGATGGTCTTACCCCAGCGACAAGACTAGCTTGTTTTCGATGAACAGAGAGGTCCAAACCCTGATGGAGAATAACACTGAGGTACTGTTTATATATAAATAAATGAGGAGGTGTCTTGTCCTAGATCTACGTCTTACAGTGGTGGGGTATGGGCAATGAGTTTCCCTCATTACAACGGATCACAATAGAAAGTTAACCAGGGGGCCGAGTGTCAAAATCTCAACGATTAAACAGGAATAATTAAAGAGGAACTGAAAAACTTAACAGTGTGCTAGTTAAAGGTGTAACCCCCCTGCAAATGGGGGTTCCCAAAAGACTTCCAGGAGCTTGCTTGAATGCTCCAAGCCTGAATGGTGTTTGTCGTTTAAGCCATTTATCAGTGAGTGTTTTTAGAACCTCTGGTACTGTCTCTTTAAGAGCTGTCTGCTTGCAGACATAATTAGTTGTAGGGGGACTGTGTGTTTCTTGATTGAGTACCACTCAAGCTGCTGCCAATTCACTTCATTTTTGCAGTCACTAGAGTGCAAAGGGAACCTATCTGAAAGATGTAACTGTTTGCCAGAAATTATTTAGAGTAATAATGAAATTACAGTTTGTCTAACCTGCTTTCTTTGCAGTCAGAACTGTGTCTGCTAGTTCCCCATTCTAGTTTTGAACTGCTGAACTGGACCAATCAGTGTGTGGGGTAAGCTAGCTCTAAATGGTGCCTGGACGAATCAGAACTTGGACTCATAATCTGAGCCAGCCACAAGAGGACTGTATGGGCAGTGACTCTGGGAGATGTAGTTTAGACTTCAGTGCCTTTTGGACCAACAGCAGCAGTCCATTGTGAGTGACAGCCAATCCAGTCAAGAACTGGGAGGAACTCAAAGGAAGTGCCCGGTTTGTGGGTTGGAGTTTCAGTTGAGCTTTGGCAGTGAAGAAGGAAGGAGCCCTGTGCTTTTCAGTGTGCAGTTTTAGTCAAAAACGTGTGTAAGGCCCAGAGTCCCGGTCTGCAGCTTGTGTAACAGCTTGTTAGGACTGAATCCGTCCTGTGAAAAGAATCAAAGGATCTCTGAAGAGTAGAAACCAGGCTCACCCTGTAGAAGACTGGAAGAATTGCTGAAAATTGCACTCGGTCTGTCAGGAACTGAATCTGCTGTGTGTTCTCCAGGTATTGTGCAGTAATTGCGATGGGATACAGATGCAGCCTGCCTGGTATAGTGCTTTCTTTTATATGGATGTGTGAAGAGGTTTGTGTACCTCAAGTGAGCCTGCTGACATTGAAGGACCCTATCTTATTTGAGGTCGTGAGTACTAATTCAGGTCGCTCCCTGTTGAATTGCCACATTAAATCCAAATGGAATTACTGTACTGCTGACTGTTTAATTCTCCTTTCTCTGTGTGAAGAGCCCCTACCAGCTGCCACGGTTTGGACTAGCCACTAGGGCTTGGGTACCCAGGGACAGTAACTGATAGGGATAGGCCTTGGCACAGAGCCATAGGTGGATTATTAGAGTGATAAGCTAATTAACCTGATTTCCCTGTCCTTGTTATATCCCCTAAATAAATCAGAGCTGCTTGTTTCAGCAAAGTTATACTGCCTGAGGTATTTGTCTATGTTAAAGTACTGTACTGTGAGTGTTGCACTGTATCTCATTTCACAGGAGGTCCCAGTGCCGAACCAGACCTGGGGGTAAGTGTATACTGTGAAGGTAATTTGATATATTGTGTGGGCCACTAGTGGAAGAAAGGGGTTGCAGTGTCCCAGAGGGCTGTGACCAAGTTAGTTTAACTATTGCAAACCCTGACCTCTGGGTGGAGGCACCCGCCATTGGATCCAGGCCCCTCAACCTGTTAGTGGCAAATCAGGCAGGGGTAGTAGCCCCTGGGATAGCGCCATCCAGGGGTTACAAAGGACTGGAATATTAATCCACCCTCCTCCTTTTACAAAGTCTAGCAATACATAAGGCTTACCTAGAGAACTCATGACGTGCTGAAGCAACAATAAGAACTAGAGCATATGTCCGGGTTACAATCTACATTGTTTTCTTTTATTTTACCACATTTTAAATGATGACACTTTAATTTAAGAAACAACGTAGTTCCGGAATCAGACAGCAGAAGTGTACAATACACGAGTGATGGTTGCTGTAACTCCATAAGGAGGGAATTTTTTTTTGTTTGTTCAGAAAAGCAAAATAATAAGAAGTTAATAAGTAACATTTTAATTTACTGAAAGAAAAATAGGCACATTTGGCGGGGTATAGTCTATCTGTCTCAGGACGGATGCAGTTATGTTTTTTTATTTTGATGGGATACATGAACTCCCATAGTATTCATATATACGATATTTTTATTTTTGATTCTGGGATGAAGATATGCCCCCTGGAAGCCCTGGAGGAAATTACACTGGGTTTTCCTCCACAGCTCGAAGATATTCTTGAGCTAAAAGGGAGACATTTAATTGCCTTCCCTACCTTGAAATTCATTTATTTTGAGATCAAACTGCCCCCTAGCATGAATAAATATTCTCCGGCCTGGGAACAGGCTCCTCGGGTAAAACGAGGGGTTGTTTCGGCTGCTCCGGCGACAACCTAATGGCTGGGGCGACGCTCGCTTGTTCCCGGTCAGAAGGAGCTGTTGCCATATGAGGTCTCGATGCTGACGAACTTACGCTCAAAGCCTCCTCATCCGAGAGGACGGAGGATGAGCGGCGGCGCTGCCATCATGGATGCCGAGACCGAGACCTACCATGATGGCGGGATCGGCTGGACTGCTAAGAAGTCGAGACCGAGAACCTCTGCCTTTCCGAGGACGGTGCGAGGAGGGCCAGGTGGAACCGGCTCCTCCCTCGGCTCGGAGGTTGCCGAACCGGAACCCGGAGGAGGGCAATGGCAAGCCAGCGGATCCTCAACTCCACCGGGGGAACCGGGGAGAGGGGATTTTCGGCTTTGCCGGTCGACAACCCATCCAACTGGTCGAGAAAGATCTCGACTGCGTCGACGGGAGTCTCGGTCAACTGACCTGACGGGGACACCGTGAGACCAGTGGCGGAAGCCGAACGATCGACTGAAGTCGATGGCCGACAACTCGGAGAGAGGGACCTTTCCCGCTCCCAAGAGCGTCGACGGAGGGACTTACCCTTGTCTTTCTTCTTCGACCGAGAAGAAGGTCCAGCAGACATTGGTCCCTCTCCTCTAGTGGAAAGGACAGACAAAGCTCCTTAAAGGAAGCTGTAGAGGAACCTAGGAGAGCGGGATAAATGCGCTGATCAAAGGAAGATCGCGGTCGCGCCGCCTCCTCTTGAGGCGATCATCTGCTCTAGCTGATCCGCCGAGCCGCCACATTGAAGGCAGCCGACCGAGCCTCTTGACTTTACGGAGGAAAACGTTTCTCGGGCGCCCCAGTTGTAAACAGGCAGCACGGTCTTCGAGGACGTAGGCTGAGAAGGAAGAGCACAGGTCGCAAGCCTGCGGGTCGTGCTCAAGGCCTAAACAGTAGACACACGTGGAGTGCGGATCCGTCCGAGACATCTTCTGCCCGCAAGGGCACCGCCGAAAACCGGGAGTCGATGTGTCCATCGCAGCCGCGAGGGATAGAAGACCGAAGTCTATAATGCAAAAAACTTTTAAATTCAGAAAACCGAAGAATTAGGAACCAGTCTTATACACAGAGCGTTAAAGAGGGAACCTGAGCTTCCAAGCGGTAAGGAAGATCTGGCGTCATGGGGCGGAGCCGAGAGTTTTACCACCCGGGTGGGTGGGAGGAGCCAGCTTGAAGACCTTCCGGCAAGATTTAAAGCGGCAAGGATACCTGCCAGACAGTGTGGATGAACAACATATCCATGTCCCTAGAAATGCTTAGTTTTAGTTGTTACTCTTTTACCAGGCCTTTCTAAGAATTGTGTAAATAAAAGGTGGGGATTGTGCGATTGCTTAGAAGGGGGCAATGGATATAACTTTAAAGAGCAGATTATAGTGCTCTGCTTGATTTGTTTTAGGGATAAACTGATATAAGGGTCTGAGAAAAGTTGCCCTAGTTGTATACTACAGAATTTACTTAATTATAAAATAAACAATTTACACTGCGGGGGGGGGGAGGGAAGGGGGAGCATCTCCAGACGTTACAGGGAAGCCCATTTCAAACCAAAGACAGACAGGCAGGGTATTTTGAGTTAACATTTGGATTTTTATTTAGCTTGTCTGCATATTTCTCTTTATTTTTCATTTGGGGAGCAGGATATCCCCAGGAGGCCTGGGCATTTGGTGTTACCAGATATCCTCCGGTGACCCCAGACTATCAGGAGGCACACTTAGGAGTATTTTTTTAAACTCCCCTACTCTGGAAGTCAGTTTTATTTGGAATACAGTGTATGTACATAATTTTCAAGACAAAGGTCAGACATATACTGATAATTTGTTTCAGATTTCAAAAGGTTTGATAAGATCACAGCAGGAGATGTTTAAGAATAATTTAGACGGGAAAGGCATAAAATGTTTCAAAAAAAGTGATGATCAGAAGGATGGCTCTAGGGGGAACATCGATATGGTGATCCCCCAGGAATTAGATTATTAAGACAGGGACAACAGGAGAGAATACGTTTCCATACCAGAATAAGATGGCTACTCAGATAGTAAAAGCACTCTCGCTTAATATAAATGGGCTTAACAACCCCATTAAAAGGGCCAGACTGTTCCAATATATCAAGAAACACCCCAGTGATTTTTATTATCTCCAGGAAACGTATTTAACAGACACCGAGCATGCAAAATTGAACTGGGGGGGGCAGGTTTTTGGCATATCCGTCATCCTTTCCTAAAGGGAAATGACGAGTAGCCATTTTAATACCTAGGACCTCTCCTTTTCATTTAGAAACAGTGCGTAGATTCAGAGGGAAGGTATGTAATCTTAAAAGGTACCCTTTATGGGACAAAGGTCGCGTTAGTGAACGTGTATTTTCCCCTTACATCTGTTTGTCTTTTTAAAAGATTTTTTGCAAAGCCCCTAGACACTATGCATAGATGTTTTATTATAGGGGGAGATATCAATTTAACTTTGACACCTCGGTTGGACTCCTCTGCACCTTCCAAATATAGGCTAACATCAGCTCAAAGATTATTTATCTCTCAACTTGGAGCATTGGGTCTAATCGATGTATGGAGACATTTTATCCTCTTTCTGGGGGATATACTGTACGTTTTTCTCCCCTAGACACAACTCTTACTCAAGACTGGACCACCTTTTCATTTCAAAAGAACATTTGGACTGCTTACAGGATTTACTATAGGACCTAGATTTCTTTCTGATCAGCCTCCCCTATTTTTGAGGCTAGATTTTAAAATACCAATGAAATTCACTAGGTGGCACTTGAATACATGTTTTCTTAAGGATAAAGCTTTTAGGGACAGCTTTAACTCAAAAATAGCTCAGGTTACTGCAGAGAATTCATCCTAGGAGACATCCAACACAATAGTTTGGGATACTGTGAAGGTTGTGATCAGGGGGGAGATAATTGCGCATTCAGCATACAAGAAGAGATATTGGGAAATACGATATGGTAAACTACATGAGAAACTAAGGGAAATGCAAACAAAGTTTATTCCTATTACCACAGAGGCCCAAACCCAGATTAATCAAAGGCTGAGCTCCAGAAACTTTTAGACGAAAAAACACAATAGGCGCTATTTTACTTGAAAACATATAGGTATGAAGAAGGGCCAAAAGGGGCGAGAAATTTAGCCCGGAGGCTTAGGGGACATAGGATAGCCACAATCATAACACATTCAGTGGATCCGGAGAGAAAAACAAGAGCTCTTAACTCACAGCAGATACTGCAACTGTTCCAGAAATATTATAGGCAGCTATATGAGAAACCACAAGGTCCAGAATTTAATAAAGTTGAAGAATTTTTTTTACCCCCTTACATTAAGAAAGCTAACTAAGGAAATGGAAACCAGATTAAAAGCCCCTATCAGATCAGAGGAAGTCAGACGTGCCATAAAAGAAAGTAAATCATTAAAAACCCCTGGCCCAGATGGATGTCCATCTGAGTGGTACAAGACTTTTAGTAAACAACTGACTCCTTTACTACTAAACACCTTTTTAGAAATTCAACAGGAGGTTCCCCCTCCTCCATCATGAGATGACACTAACATTTCACCTATCTTAAAAGTAGGCAAACCAGCAGATTTAACTACCTCATAAAGGCCAATATCCATATTAAACATGGACTACAAGTTATTTATGTCCATATGGGCACATAGACTAGAGGAAATGTTATCATATTTGATTAATTCAGATCAATCTGGGTTCATTCGAGCCAAAGAAACTACAGATAATATACACAGAATGATCCATTTGTTGGACCACTTAAATCAGAGACAGATACAGGCAGTGTTGCTCAGCCTTGACGCAGACAAAGCTTTTCATCGCGTCAGTTGGCCTTTTTTATGGGAAACTTTATGCAAGTTTGGATTCCCTGGGGAATTCCCTAGCATGATACAGAGAATTTATGCCTCTCCGAAGGCATATGTTAAAGTGAATGGACAGTTATCTTCAATGTTGCAGCTGGGAAGGGGAACTAGGCAGGGCTGCCCACCTTCCCCCTTACTGTTTGCCATATACATTGAGCCATTGGCTAAAGCCAAATGCCAACATCCTAATATTCAGGGGGTCCCTTTAGGAGGGAGGGATTTTACCATATCATTATATGCAGATGATGTATTACTAACACTCTTAGAACCTGAAAAGTCTATTCCTGCTACCCTACAAGTGATAGATAAGTTTTCAGAACTAGCCGGATACAAAATAAATATACAAAAAACAGAGTTATTATCTTTAAATTTCACACCCTCTCACTCTCTGAAGAACCAGATCCCTCTGAAATGGAGAAATAATAAGATTACATATTTGGGTGTAAATATTATCCAGAAACTGGAACATTTGGAACTGTTTAATTTAGAGCCCCTATTGACAGAGATAGAGAATTTAGTTGGGAATTGGACACGCAGGTATTATCTTTTTCAGCTCGATTACAAGCTATTCAGATGACCTTCTTTTCTAAGATATTATATTATTTCCAGACTTTACCGATTATTCCATCACAATTCTACTTCGCATCCTGGGCTAGAATCTTTCCGAGATTTGTGTGGGCAGGACAGCAGCCTAGGGTCAGATGGTCTCTGTTACAGTTACCAGTGGCAAAGGGGGTTGTAATCTTCCAAACCTTAGAGATTACCATAAGGCAGTAACAAGTAAAATAGTGATGACATGGCTGAACCCTCAGGTAGATAAACCACGGAAATGTATTGAATTTATACTAAATGATCTTGTACATATTATCCCTATTATATTTGCCCCCCAAAATTCTTATCCACAGTTATAAAACTTCACATTTGGAACCCGTTATACCTTAAAGGCTTGGTATGAGCTAAGGGCGTCTACTACATTAACTGAAGTTTTTGGTTATTTTAAACTAATCGGTACAGAAAGTGTATCTTTGGATATGGGTGCTGTTCAGATCCATCAAGAATGGCAGAAAAAAGGTTTGCTTTTGTTATATCAATATCTGGATGTAAATGGAATACTGCCTTTTGCCACACTACAGGCAAAATATCAATTCCCCCATACACAACGTTATAGATATTTACAGATTCGGACATTTATACAGAAATAATTAGCATTAAATACTCTGCCCTCTCTCATACCTATGTTGATGTCCCTTTTAAGGGACGTTATAGAAGGCAGGGAACAAATTCATTTAATTGGACAAATATATAAAGCAATAAGAGACTTTTGAAAAGAATCCACTGAGCATATCTTGGGGAGATGGAATAGAGAATTAGGGACTCGGATAACTTATGAGAAATGGCTGCAACCTATTCCTCACTCAATGAGAGTATCACAGTCATCATACTAGTCAGAATACATATGGAAATGTCGTAGTAGATATTTTTATACCCCTGACAAAATTGCTAAATTTGTATCTATGATGCATGGCCTTTGTTGGAGAGAATGTGGAGAAAAAATGACAAATATAACACATTTTTTGTGCCTGTCCGAAAGTTAATCAATACTGGTTAGATACAGAAAAGAGCATACAGAATATTGTGGGACCAGAAATTCGATTATCCAATCAGATGACTCTGCTTTATATTGGGGAAGCAGCTAAAAAGGTTATAACTCGCCTATGGCGAACAGCTAAAGTACCCACCCTCTCTCATTGGCATTCATTGATGACTGAGATATATTATCTAGAGAGAATAGTAGCTTCTAGAGCCAGAAGGATGTCACAATTTGAGCTCCAATGGAGGCCATGGGTTTTCTACATCTAGCCTCTGGATGAAGCATTTGTTCCCTGATAGAGCTATTTGATAGTAACCAATTTTTGTAGGATAAGAATTTTGATCTAGTGTCATTTGATATATAACAGAATGATGTTGTAGAAAAGTACAGTTACGTAAGAACTTACCGTAACAGAAGATCTTCCAGAAGCGCTCTTGTAGCAGGTGACACCATTAGGACTGAAGCCGGCAGGCGCCAGAACCCCACGGAAAAATTCTAGCTAGCAGTATCCAGCGGGGACAACCCCCGACGTTGGTCCCGCACCAGACATCAGGCATCGTACAAAAGGAGGCGGTCCCCCAGAATTCCCAGTTCTCCCAGAGACTCCCGGCCGTTCGATGACATCAGAAGTGGAGACTGAGGATCCGCCATCAAAAGATATTCAGAATGGTGTTAGAAACACCTAATCCTAGAAAGAGATATTGGAACAAATCTACCTCCAGAGGGGATGGTGGGAGGGAAACTACCTGCTGCAAGAGCTGTTCTCGAAGATCTACTGTTACGGTAAGTTCTTACATAACTGTACTATCTTACTTCAAGAAACAGCTCTTGCAGCAGGTTACACCATTAGGACTGATTCGCAAGCAATACTGGAATACTTCGCAGGTGGGAGGAGGCTAGGTAGACATCGCAAGTTGGACCGAAGCCTAGGATAGGAGTCCCTGAAGGACTGCTAGACCAAAACCAGCTCTTCACCATGATGCAACATCCAGGCTATAATGCCTGATAAAGGTGTGCACAGTGCTCCAAGTAGCTGCCGCGCAGATGGCTGAAGTGGACACGTTCTTCATGGCCACAAAGGAGGTAACCACCCCCCTTGTGGAATGACCCTTAACCACGCCTGGTAAAGGTTTGCTGCGTTTCTGGTAACAGAATGTGATACAATGGATGAGCCACCTGGACAGCAATTATTTAGAAACTGGAGCTCCCATCATCCTATGGGCGGGTGCCTGGTTCTGGTCAGGTAGTATCTTAGACACCTATGCACATCTAGAGTGTGCAACAGGGCCTCTCCTCTATTAGAGTATTTAGGATGTCCTGATTGAGGGTGAGGGCTGAGACCACCTTAGGTAGAAACTTTGGATTTGTTCTTAGGGACACCCTGTCCTGGTGAAAAACCAAATAAGATTCTTTGCACATCAGTGCGTGAAGTTCAGAAATCCTTCTGGCTGAAGTAACGGCAACTAAAAATAACGTCTTCCATGTTGGGAGACGTAGCTCGCAATCCGCGGCTGGTTCAAAAGGTGGCAGCGTGCGCTGCTCCAGGACAAAGGGTAAATCCCATGGAGGGATAGGATCCTTAATCGGAGGTCTAAGGTGGAGAACACCTCTCAGGAAGGCTCATGCTGTGTTCAACTGAGTTATGGGACGTTGGCCTATAGGTATATGATAGGCTGAGATGGCACAAAGGTGTACTTTAATAGAGGAGTAGGCCAAGCCTGCTTGGAAGAGAGACAGGAGGTAGTCCAAGACCGACCTTTCCGGACAATCCATCGGGGAAAATCCTCATGCTTGAGCCCAGAGGCAAAATCTGCGCCATTTCATGGCGTATGTGGTATGAGTGGCCAGTTTTCTAGCAGCCGCTAGAACATCTGCTACCTCTTGCGAGACCCCGTACTGCATGATAGCTATGTCTCTAGGAGCCAGGCGTGCAGGTTCAGAGAGTGAAGGTCCGGATGGACCAAAGAACCTGTCTCCTGGGACAAAAAGTGAGAGCTGATTGGCAGAGGCACCGGAGGTTCCTGGGACAGCTGGTGCAGCAGACGGAACCAAATTTGTCTGGGCCAAAAAGGCACAATAACTATCAGTGTCGCCTGCTCTCTGCAGAGCTTCAATAGGACCCTCTGGATCAACAGGAAGGGAGGAAATGCGTAGAGGAATCTGCCCATCCAGGAGAGGGACAACGCATCTTGCCAGAAAACACCAGGCCCTGGATCTAGCGCGCATAAATCAGGCAGTTTTGCGTTGGATGGGGACGCGAAAAGGTCCAACTCTGGTGTGCCCTATCTGTGAAACAGATCCTCTACTACCTCCTGAAGTAGTTCCCACTCATGGACTCTGGCCTGAGAGTGGCTCAGGCTGTCTGCGATGACGTTGTCCACTCCTGGGACATGAACAGCAATGAGGTTTGCGCCGTGTTGTAGAACCCAATCCGACACTCTCATGGCCTCCCTGCAAAGTGGGTAGGAATGGGTGCCTCCTTGTTTGTTGAGTTAATACATCACCCCGGTATTGTCCGTTTGTAACAGGAGAGTACCGGTGGGATCTCCGACTGGAAGACCTGCAGGGCATAAAGAACTGCTCTCATTTCCAAATTATTTATGTGGAGATGAGCTTCCAGGGGTGTCCACAAGCCCTGAGATCTGACCCCATCAAGGTGTGCTCCCCAACCGAAACCTAATGCATCCGTGGAGAGCATCACAATCAGAGACAGCGCAATGAAGGGGACCCCCGCCAGCAGGTTCTTTGAATCTAGCCACCATTGCCAATCCCGGATTACAGCATTTGTGATCTGAATTGGAAGCTGCAAATGGTCTTGCTTCTGATCCCATTGGACCCGTAACATCCACTGGGTCACCCGCATGTGGAGACATGCTAGCAGAACTGTTGCAATGGCCGCAGCCATGTGTCCGAGCAGGCAAAGGACCAGTCTGGCTGGGACAGTCTTCTTTGCCAAGATGTCCCTGATGAGGGATCTGATGTGTTCCGCTCTGTCCTGGTGCAGAAAAGCTCTCCTCTGGACGGTGTCCAGAACTGCATCTATGAACTGCAGATTCTGTGACGGTACCAGAAGTGACTTCTCCTGATTGATAATGATGCCCAACATCCCGAACAGGAGCCGAGTACAATGAATTGCAGACATAAGAGCCTCCCAAGAGGGTGCCATGAGGAGCCAGTCCAGGTAGGAGAACACGTAGTGGCCTTGTCTCCTTAGAGCCGCCGCTACGACTGCCATGCATTTCATAAACACCAGAGATGCCGATGACGGTCCAAAAGGAAGGGCTCAGAACTGATAATGGCGACCTAGAAATTGGAAGCGCAAGAACTTCCTGTGCGCTTGAGCAGCGGGTATGTGCAGGTAGGCATCCTGCATGTCCAATGATGCTAGGAAGGCACCCTGCTTGAGCATGGGTATCAGACCGGGAAGGGTCACCATGCGGAAGCGTTTGTAGAGGACTGAAGCGTTGAGATCACTGAGATCCAGTATCAGACGGAGGTCCCCTGTCTTTTTGGGAACCAGAAAGAAGTAGGAATGGTAACCTGCACCCCTCTGGTTTCTCAGTACATGCTCTATAGCTTCCATTCCTAGAAGCGCGAGCACCTCCTGCTGTATGAGCAGTGCGTGCTGACCCGAATAATGGAAAAGCAGGGGAGGTCTTGACGATGGATGGTCGAGGAATTCTATAAAGTGACCTCTCTTGACCATTTGAAGTACCCACCGGTCGGGGGGAATCGACTGCCACCCTGAAAAGTAGCGAGCGATGCAACTCCCAACCTTTTCTGCCCATTGATCCAGAGGAGGGCGGGGCTGGGAAGGAGACATGCTGTGGCAGCGTTGGTTCCATGAGGCTGGGCCAGTTTGTATACGCTGCCCTCTGCCTGGGGAAAATTTAGGTTGGGCCTTATGGTGGAAGGTGCCCTTTGTTGCTGGCGGAACATGGCTTCTCTGTGAGCATGAGGCTCCAGTTCTGGTTCCTAAAAGGAACCAGATTTGGATCTGTACATGGCCTGTACAGACCTTACTGCCTTCCCGGCATCCTGAAGCTTGGTGATGACCTTTTCAGAGGGTTCACCAAACAGGACCTCTCCATTGTAAGGGATGTCAAGGATACTCTTCTGTACGTCCGGGGTAAAACCGGAGACATGGAGCCAGGAGTGTCTCCGGAGACAGACGCCTGAAGCTGCACCCCTGGCGGACGAGTCCGTAGAATCGTATGCGACTCATAGCACTCGAGTCCCCACATCTGACCTTGTGCGGAGGAGGTTCAAGAACTCCACCTTCTGCTTGCCATCCGGTAGTTTATCAACTAGGTCCTGACCCTTTTCCCACAGGGCATTCTGAAACAGAACCATATGAGACAGATAGTTCAGAGACCTGATGGAGCATGTAGCAGCTGTGTACATGCACCTCCCCAGGGCATGCAACTGCTTGGATTTCTGCTCTGGTGGCTGTGTGCTCAGATGCTGTGGTCGTTGAGACCAGTCATGAGAGGCCGTGATGACCAGGGAATCAGCCAGAGGTTGTTGCGACAAGTACTGGTCCTCTGTCGAGGCCCTGTACAGGCAGTCAGCTTATTTCAGCACCGTGGGGGTGGAGTGCAGATGCTTCCACGCAGCCTTGGTGACGTCTGCGAAAGTGTCCACCAATGATGGCACCACCTCAGGCTTAGGGTCCTTCTGCCGAAGGTAACGAGCTAGGCGTTGTCTCTCGGGGTCGAGATCTTCCGAATCCCATCCCATGTTCTCCTGTATGTGCCTCACGATCTCAGAAAAGGAGGGATCATCCGGAGGTGACATGGGCAGATCTTGTGGGTCAGGTGATGGGATGCTGATTGGAGAAGACCACCTGGAGGTATCTGAAGTGACAGATCTAGAATCCTCCCCTTGAGGAATGAACCGTCGACATCTGGGTCGCTTAGGACTGGGAGACCCTGAGGGAGATCTTGAAGGGGACCTTCTCCATTCTTTGGATCTTCCCCCTAGGAGGTGGAGTGTGCTTCTTGGGGGTCAGTGGTCTTCCTGCTGGCCCCTGCGGTGGAGGAGGGGGAGTAGGAGGTGAAGGTTTGACTGGGATCACATCCTTCTTTATTGTGTCCCACCAAAAGGTAAAGAGATCTTTGACCTCTTGAGTATTCATACCGGACGCTGGACCTGGCGCCAGTGTTCAGACACTGGTATCGGGCGTCAGGTCCGAGGGCGTCTCGGGGGTTGGTGAAGGCTCCTGTGGAAGCCCGATGTCCTCATCGTCGCCTGCCTGGTCATCAGGCAATGTCAGGTCCTCCTCTGTAGAGTCCTGGTGACGGGGAGGCAGTCTTCGGCTCCGGCGAACGTCTCACCGACGTCAGGTGCTTATCCGACATCCATTTTAGGGACGTCAGGTCCTTAGTCTTCCTGAAAGGGGGATCTGGACCCCTGGGAGGCTGGGAGACCGATCTGGTGTTGGGGTCCTGGTCTCTCTCTGAAGATTTGGAAGAAGACTTGGACTGGTGACGGTCTGAAGACTTCGATAAGGCCCGGGAGGGTGTTGATGAAGCTGAAGGCCTGAAAGTCTTGATGAGATGCAGAGAAGCGGAAGTGCTGCCTGAAGACTTGACCTTTACTGGAAGGGGCTGAGAGCGAGCCCTGGAGGGAGAGCGGTCTGAGCGCTTGGAGCCTGAGCTGGTGCGCGAGTCCGAGGCCCGGTTAGGGGATCTGGACCTGGCCTTCTCCCAGTGCTTGTCCCGGTGTTTGTGGGACTTAGAGGTAGACTCACCCTTGGAGGCAGGGTCTTTGTCCATGCTTCTTAATTTATCTTCCAAGAGGAACCCCTGAAGTGCCTTCTGGCGGTGGATCCTGGTGCGACTACTGAAACCTTGACAAAAGGAGCAGGCCTTGGTGTCGTGTTCTGGGCCTAAGTACTGCAGGCAGGATGAATGAGGATCCTTGAAAGGGATCTGTTTGCCGCAGGCACACTTGGAAGGATGTCCTTCTGAAGAAGGAGTTGGAGATGCTGACATTTAGTGGTAAACTGGAAGTTCTAGTCGTCATATGCTAGAGTAGGACCATGAGGCTGATGCTGGTGAGTCGATGGTGGGAAAAGAACTGGGGATTCTGGGGGACTGCCCCCTTTTGTACGATGCCTGACATCGGGGGCGGAACTGACGTTGGGGGCGGTCCCCGCTGGATACTGCTAGCTAGAATTTTTCCGTGGGGTCCTGGCACCTGCCGGCTTCAGTCCTAATGGTGTAACCTGCTGAAAGAGCTGTTTCTCAAAGTAAGATCATGACTTGCCATCCCGAAGAACATTCCATGTATTGTAAGACAAAAGAGCAATACTGTATAGATGAACTCCTGCTGTCATATAACTATATAAAGAACATTAAAAAATAAAGAATATTCAAAAAAAAAGAGATGGGGATTGTGGGAGATTGGAGAACCCGACGCCCCCCTGCGGGAGTTCAGCTTTATTTAATTTAGAATCAAACAGAAAGTAAAGGATGGTTATTTGTTGTTTATAGTATTAGAAAAATTCTTGCGGAGAAAAAGGGATACTATAGTTTCAAGACAAAATCAGATGTCAGCCTTACGAAATCAGATCAACGATATGATTTTTTATAGATGTGAAGTCAAGTCTGATTTATTTGGGGACATATATGCTAAGATAAGCTGTACAGATAACACTGGAAAGTCAGGAGAACTGAGGAATACCTTCAGGGGAAACTAAAGGTTAAAAATCACCATGAGCAGAGGAAACAAACAAAAAATTTGGAGAAAAAATGGCAATAACCCCATATAGGATCCTCTCACTCAATATTAATGGATTAAATAATCCAATAAAAAGGGCGAGATTATTCCAATATTTTAAAAAGCAATCCTCTGATCTAATTTATCTTCAGGAAACACACCTGCCATCAAACGAACATGTGAAACCATCCTGGGGAGGACGGTATCTAGTAAAGGCTTCCTCCAGTAAAAAGGGTAAGAGGAGGGGTGCAGTGATTTTAGTATCCACTTACACTTCCCTGATTTTATAAGAGGAGTATAATGACCCAGATAGTTCCTATGTAATCCTTAAGGGCCTGCTAAGTGGGAAAACAAGTTACTTTAGCGAATGTTTATCCCCCCAATTATCCCACCAAAACTCTCCGTCGTTTTTTTAATAAACTAGTAGACTTGTTACAGGGAGTTTTTATAATGAGCGGTGATATAAATTTAACTTTGGATCCACAACTGGACACATCTTCTAACTCCAGACATCGTACATCACCTTTTCTGAAGGAATTTCGTACACAAAAACTCTCTAGGTATAGTGGATGTCTGGAGGTTTTTTTATCCAACCTCAAAAGCATATACCCATTATCCTCCCAGATTTCACTCTCAATCCTGGATAGACTATCGGTTTGTCATAAAGGAGCATACAGGGCAACTTCAGGATATCACAATAGGCCCCTGCTTTCTTTCAGACCATTCACCTGTCTTATTAAAACTAGACCTAGGTAATACCAGGGGCAGAGCACAATGGCGTCTCAACCTCTCTCTGCACCGTGATCCAGAATTTAAAAGGAAAATAAACTCTAGAATACCACAAATAGTGTCAGAGAATACTACACCAGTTGTAACATCTAGCATACTATGGGACACATTAAAGGTGGCTGTTAGAGGAGACATTATAGCATATCCATTCCATAAAAAGCAGAGAGAGGCAGCTTATGTTAAACTAGAAAAACAACTGCAGGCCTTGCAATCTGCCCCTAAAGGTAGAGATCTCCAGTCCCAGTCACGAATAAGAAAACTGAAGGCCGAATTACAAAAAATATTGGACCAAAAAGTGCAACAAGCACTTTTTTACCTAAAAACATACAAATATGAAGGAGGCCCTAAGGGGGCTAGGAATCTAGCCTGTCGACTTAGAAAACAAAGGGAAAAATCCACCATAGTGCAGATTCAATCAAGAAATCCCATGAAAATGTTGCATATCATGAAATATATACTGGCAATGTTTCAACAATTTTATGCACAGCTATATAGAGCTCCACAGCCAATAGACCCATCATGAATAGAAAACTTTCTTACTACTCTGGCTCTCCCCAAACTGACTCAGGGACACCAAGCCGCAGTAATAGCCCCAGTAAGCCCCTAGGAAATCAATAAATCAAAGTGGCAATTGCGGAAGCCAAAACCCAGAAATGCCCAGGCCCAGATGGGTTCCCATCTGAATGGTATAAGGCTTTTCCCAAACACCTGTCCCCCACCTTATTGTCGACCTTCTGAGCGGTACAGTCGGGTGATCACCCCCCCCCCACTTCGTGGACATAGGCAACTCTATCTCCACTCTTAAAACCAGAGAGAAATCCACAAAATACCTCCCCATACAGACCAATATCAATCTTAAACATGGACTATAAGATCTATATGTTCATATGGGCCCAACGATTAGAGAATATTCTTCCAACCATAATACACCCAGATCAGTCTGGGTTTATTAGGGCTAGGCAAAAGGCAGATAATATCCACTGCACCGTACACCTAATGGGATACCTAAATCAAAGAAAAATACCAGCAGCCTCGGTCAGCTTAGATACAGACAAGGCATTTGACCAGGTCTCGTGGCCTTTTTTGTGGCATATGCTGATTGGCATGGGATTTCTGGACGAACCTCTCGGCTGGCTCAAAAATATATATCAGGCTCGGAAGGCATACATTAAAATAAATGGACATCTACCAGACCCAATTGCTTTACAGATAGGAACTCACCAAGGATGTCCCTTGTCTCCTCTTTTGTTTGCAGTATACATTGAGCCTCTGGCAGCAGCCATAAGGCAGACTCAAGAGGTGGAAGGAGTCCCACTGGGTGGCTGAGAGTTTAAATTTTCACTATATGCAGACGACATTTTATTGACATTATTGAACCCAGAGTGGTCTATCCCAGCAGTTCAGGAGAGTCTGCAAAAATATGCAACCCTATCAGGATATGTTACAAACATACAAAAAATACAGGTTACTCACCTGTAACAGGAGTTCTAGGAATGGTATATGTTGTTCATCCACACTTATTGGCAGGTCCCTTGCCGCTTTAAATCTTGCCGGAAGGTCTTCAAGCTGGCTCCTCCCACCCACCCGGTGGTAAAACTCGGTCCGCCCCATGACGCCAGATCTAGCCCGCTGGAAGCCAGGTTGTGCGTCTGGCTAGGAGGTCAGGAATGTGGTGGATGAACAACATACCATTCCTAGAACTCCTGTTACAGGTGAGTAAATCTGTACTTCTAGGGACATGGATATGTTGTTCATCCACACTTATTGGCAGACTCTAGCAGTTCTCTGGGAGGAGGAGGCAAAACACACCTCATTAGGTAGAAAGACTGGAGAACCGAGGCCCCGACCAACACCCCGGCGTGACCCAAGGTCGATGTGGAAGGGGAACGGTAAAGCCTGCTTCCAGGCAGAAGCCCTGCGGATATCCTGGACCAGAGTGTCCTTGGAAGCAGCCACCGATGCAGTGGAAGGACGGGTTAAAAGGCTCCATGCCCGCCCGCCTACAGTGGAGACCTTGCAGGGGTGACCCACCCGCTTGTCTTCCACTAGGCTGCAATCTGCCAGATGCGGCTTCAGCGAAGGTGATGAACAGCTGGCGAACCTCTCCCGAATTTAAGCTCTACGCTCTCAAGTGAGCGTTAAAACGGTTCCCACGGAACCTGGATATGGCCTCCGAGGTGTGAATGAGGATAAACCTGGCAGAGGCAAACCCCCGAAGGGAAGACTCCACCACCATCTCCTGGAGGAACTTCGGGTGGGGCGCAGGACAACCTAGTCCCTGTGGAAGACCGGATAGGGAGGTTAAAGGAGCGCCTGGAACTCTCCCAGCCTTCTGGATGGCGGAGTGGCCCCAAGAAGGTGTTCTTCCACAACAGGTGGGGGAAAACGCACCTGTGCAAAGGTTCGATGGCTTGCTCATGAGCTAAGCCCATACCAGCAAGGATCCCACAGGAACGGGATACTCCCAAAGGGGGAGAAGTGGTTGAGGCCTAGAAGTGCTGGACCACCTTCTCCGGACCACCTGCTACCCTCCGGCCTGCGCCCGGAAGATAGTGGTGACCGCAGAGGCACCCAGAGGGTCATCGACCGAAGCCCTGGTATAAGGATGGACCGCAAAAGGTCCGGAATGCTATGCCCAGGGACAGGGAAGGGCACCGCCCTGACCCATCATTGGAAGAAGGAAACTTCTCCCAAAGGACAAGCATCTTGGCCAACTTCTAGCAGGACGCCTCGAAGGTCAAGGACCTTGCCGAAAGACCCTAGGCCTGGCCCCTAGCCGCACAGGGGACGGCCAACAGGTGCAGGGATTGAAGGTCCAGATGGATAGCCTTCCCCTGAAAAGAAAGAAAGACAGGACCGGCGGACTACAAACCGTCTCGGGAGCCTGGGGCTGAGACTGAGGAGAGCTGGATACCAGCACTGGCAATCCAGTCTGGGGCTACCAACATCACCTGCGCCAAATCCCTCCTCGCCTTGCCCGTAGGTCAAGGGAAATGGGGGAGAGGCACGGAGGGGCCCGGGGTCCGTGGCCTCGATGGCATCCCCTACAGCAAGCCTTGCTGAGGGGCGGGCAAAAAACAGTCTCGGCCTAGTATACTCCCCGGAGGGAAAAGGGAGAAGATCCTGTGCTACCCCCGGCAGGGGAGACACTCATGAGGCGCAGCCTATGCCTGGCTCAGGGCCACAGCCAGAGAAATGGGCTCCTGCCATGAAATGGCTAGGAAGCCTTGACTGCGCAACCACCCAATGCGGAGAACCTCCTTGCACCGAGACAAGGGGATAGACCAAACCTGGCGGAGTAGGTAGCACATGGTCTAGGAATAATCCAACTTGGACTTAGACCACTAGACCCCGTACAAGTGGAGCGAGCGGTGCCAGATAATCGGACTGTCTGTCTCCAGCGAGCGGGAAGGACATCGGGACTCACAAGAGGACCAGAGGCGACGCACTCTGCATTCCCCAAGATGGGCACCCCACCCATCCAAGAAGCACTGGCCGGAGAAGACCGGCAACTCAGGGCGAACAAGCAGGATAGTCTCCTGCCGAAGTTAGAACGGTCCAAGGGAGTGTTCTCCTAACTCCTGGGCTGTAAGTCATGAATTGGTCCACGGGACACAGCGTTGTGACCTCTGGCTGGCCCCTCCCACTAAGGGAAGGCCGCCGAGGCCCAGGAGGAGCAGGAGGTCCTGGCAGGACGTAAATCCCTGGCCAACCCGACCGGAAAAGGAGGAAAACCTCACCCTGTTCGCCCGGAGCTGAGCTCGGACTCAAAGTCGAGCTTAGTCCCGAAGAAGCTTCACCGCTAAGATACGAGTTCTCACTCGGCTCCCGAACGGGAGACCAGTCTGCCTTCCGGGTGGGGTGACATCTGGACCCTTCCATGCTGCAGAGACTGCTAGGCAAGGAAGTGTTAGGAACTCGTAAGCAGCTCCCCCGCAAGAAGGGGTGAAGCCTCCCCCAAAAACGGATGGAATGAGGAGTAGGTACATCCTGGAGACCAGGAATCCGCTACACGCCACGTCCTGAGGATGGAATGTCTTCAGAAAAGAGACCATCCAGGCGTGCGGGAGGATGGGTGCAAGCCCCCGTCCGTAAGAGACCAGGAATACCTGGACATGAACCCAGGGTTGAATGGGGGCCACGGCCTTCCTGAACATCTCTAACTAGAGAGCCAGGCATGTTGGACGACCGACACAGGGGCAGTGAACTCAAATTCTCCGTGGGGCAACGGCTCAAAGGGGATCCGCTCGCAACTTGCGACAGGATCCACCCTAAATACCTCCAGAACGAGGTGCGGAGCCGTCCCCCCATGGGAAAACCTCGGGCAGAGACGACGGGGCCAGAGCAATGCCCCTTGGCCCGTCACTGAGCAGGCTTAGAGGAGGAGGGAGCCGAGGAGCCCCTCGGTTTCCTGCCTCTCCGCTTCCTTTTGGAGGAAGATGCTGGATTGGCAACAGGTCACCCAGCGCATGCCTGCTGGCCCTCATGCTGGGCCGGGGGCCCCAGGGGGCAAAGGGGCTTACGCAAAGGCTGATGGCTGCCCTTGACCCCGTGGGCGAGAGTGACCGAGTCCGGAGTGGCATTGGACTTCGGGCCCATGGATGAATCCCTCCACCCAGGGCCAAAAGGTCAGTCCCAAAAGGGATGTCCGCCCAACTGGTGCTGGGTTTCGAGGAGAAGGATGTTAACCTCAGCCACGCCCTGCAGGCGCCAGCCCTCACGGCCGCCACTGATCTGGCACAGGAATTGCCTAGATCCAGAGCAGTCTGGAGCTGCTGCTTCACCACCGCCCTACCCTGGTCCTGCACCTGTCGAACCGTGGTCCGCAGGTCGCCTGGGAGATGAGGGAGAACCTCGTCCAGGGAGCCCAAAAGGGTGTGGAAGAAATGTGCCATCAGTGCAACCGAGCTGGCCTGACGGAGGCCTAAGGAGGACGCAGCGTAAACCTTACACCCGACATAGTCCATCCTTCTGGACTCCTTGTCGGGTGGTCTGTCCACATCCCCGGCATTTCCAAGACATTGGAAAACGTTGTCGGTAATAACCCCTTCAGCCAAGGGGTGCTCCGAGAAACTGGGCAGAGAACCGACCGGGATAGGATACTTCCGAGCTACCCTGGCCGAAGGCGCAGGGCAAGAAGTAGGCCACCGCCATAGCTCCAAGGCTGGGCCCACAATAGCCTCAGCCACCGGGAAGGCCTCCGTGGAAGAACCCCTTCGATCCAGAATCTCCAGAAGGGGGTAAGGAGCCCGATCGGAGACGGGCTTAAGCTGCATTCCAGTAAACTCTGAAATGAGCCGAAGTAGACCCTTAGAAGACGATGGGCTGTCATCTACTAGATGTTCCTGGGAAGATCCAGGGTCCTCCCCGTCAGGAAACTTGGCAGAGCCTGCTCCAGGCTCCGAAGGGTCTGCAAAAAGCTGCCACAGGCCCGAGGCACTCTTCCTCCGCCGGGGGCGGGCAGGAGTGAGGGAACCGAGAGACCTGAAGGACAGGCCACGGTCCGGCCTGGGCTCCACCAAAGGCGGAGGGACAGCGAGGATCGGCCAAGCAACCGGTCCTGGAGAAGACTCCTCGACCGATACAAACGGCTGCCGACCTAGCGGCCACTGATTGTTATCTGGGGAATGAATCGGGGTCGATTGAAACCCAGACAACTGCTGTCGCCACATAAGTTCCTCGAAACACCAACGCCATCGAAACCGCTCCTCATCCGAGGAGGGGGACGAGGAAGAACGGCTAAGCCACTTAACCCGGTGCTCTGACCGAGAACGCTGAGATCGGCGTGAGCGGCTAGACCGAGAGGTAGACCGAGACCGAGACCCAAATCCTCGGGGTAACCGAGGGCTGGCCTGGGAAGAAACGGGTAGCACCCGCTCTTCCCTCGGCTCGGAATGGACCGAGGGCTGTCGACCCAAGCGGAGGACAGAGCTCGATCACCGAGCGGCGGAAGACGGCTCAGCCGACTCCGATGGGGGTTTGGCCGGCTGACCTGACGGGTACCGTGGAGGCCAGGAGGTCAAGCCGAAACCCTCGACCAAGTCGTATACCGCCAATGAGGGAGGGAAAACTTCCTGCTCCCGACAAAGAGACCCCACTCGCGGCCCTTTAGAGATAGGCCGAGAGACAGGCCAGGTTCCCTCTCCCTTGGAGGAGAGGGAATGACGAAGCTCCCTGAACGAAGCTGAATGTAAAGAATCCAAGGAGAGCGGGATAAGCTCTGCAACCAAAGGAGAGGGAAGGGGAACCCCCGTCCCTTCCCCAGCAGGAAAAGACTGCAGAGAAACAGTCGAGGTGGGCACCCGCCGGTCCGATGGAGACTCCGTAGCGGAAAAAAACACCGGATGTCCGAACCCCGAACGGGCCGCGTGGTCCTCCGGAGAGCTGACCGAAAGGTCAGTACAAAAATTGCAAGCCCGAGGATCGTGATCCAAGTCCAGGCAAAAAGAGCACGTGGAGTGCGAGTCCCTCCTGGAGGAACTAACTGAACGTTTGTTGGGGCCGGAAAAAGCCATCGCCGCAGCGAAGAAGAAAGATCGAAGATTCAATACTTTTTAATAAATTTGAAGACCGAACTTTTCAGGAACCAGTCAAAAACGCAGAGCGCTAAGGAGGGAACCTGAGCTTCCAAGCGGTAAGGAAGATTTGGCGTCATGGGGCGGAGCCGAGAGTTTTACCACCCGGATGGGTGGGAGGAGCCAGCTTGAAGACCTTCCGGCAAGATTTAAAGCGGCAAGGGACCTGCCAATAAGTGTGGATGAACAACATATCCATGTCCCTAGAACCAAAAATTTTAACCTTTAACTTCTCCGCCACCCCCATACTCAAAAAGCCATTTCCTTTTAGGTGGACATGTACGAAGATAAAACATCTGGGGATAAATTTGCCAAAAAAATCTGTTGCACCTGGAATTGATCAATTATGAGCCCTTAACTCAAATAATTGAGGAAGCGCTAGTAGAGTGGTCTCAACAGCAGTCGTCTATTCTTGCAAGAGGAGAGGCGATACGTATGACCTTCGTTCTAAAATTCCTATATCTTTTCCATACTTTACCAGTTACCCCAGCTCCCTTCTATTTTATATCATGGAATAAACTTCTTTCACAATTTATATGGTCTGGAAAGCGGCCTAGAGTCCGACGGTCCTTACTGCAGTTGCCAGCTGATAAAGGGGGTTGAATATACCAAATTTATTAGAATATCATAGAGCGGTGATAATTAAGATAATCCTACTCTGGCTTAACCCATAATATGAAGCCAAGTGTAACTACATAGAACTTATAATAAATGATTTGACACAAAGAAAGTGATTTGGGCCCCTCAAAAATTCTCTTCCAAACTGTAAAGAGTTCTCTATAGGGACAGAAGATATGGGCAGAGAATGGTACAAAAAGGAAAGACACCAACATTGATGCTACCTTTCACCTTTTCAAACACATTAGTATAGAAGCAGAGAGTTTAAGACGGCAGTGGACAATGGTTTCCCAGAACTGGGCTAACAGAGGTCTAGTCTATGTGTATCAGTTTCTAGATACCAATGGGATCACCCCATTTGCAAATTTACGGGCCACTTACCAACTACCCAGTTTGGACCTGGCCCATTATCAACAGGTAAGGGCACACTTTCAACAAAAAGGCCACCCCTGGAACGTCCTCCTGCCACAAATTATAAAATTGTTTATGGCTACTCAGAGAGGGATATTATACCCACATCTGATTGGGATAGTATATAAGGAATTAAGGACGTACTGGCAAGATAAGACAGACACTGTTCTTCACGCTTGGAATAGGGAACTACACTTAGAAATCACATATGAGCAATGGCTAGAACCAATTCTCCCTTCAATGTGTATTTCACAAGCCCTATACTGGAAGGGGTTTATCTGGAAATGTCGAACTCGATTCTTTAATACTCCATCTAAACTGCTCAAATATATACCAGTACAATATGGTCAAAGCTGGAGGGAGTGCAGGGAACCCCAGGAGAATTACAAACATTATTTGGTCTTGTCCAAAATTAGGCCCCTTTTGGCAAGATTTTGAATCTGCAGTATCACAACTGCTTACCCCTCGGACCCATTATAATGGACCAATTGATTTTTCTATATATAGACCAGGAGAACAAAATCCCCCCAACAAGTAGTATGTTGTATATGTACATTGCAGCAGCCAAAAAGACAATTACCCATCTGTGGCACACCCCGCTCCCCCAGCTATGTCCCACTGGCAAACAATAATAAAGGAAATTTACTATATAGAAAGAACTTTAGTATATTTTCAAGACCAGCAGGTGAAATTTGAGCAGACATGGAGACCATGGGTTTTTTATACATGTCCAGGGAAGATGAAACATTCATTCCATAACAAAATCAGATTGTAGTAACCGCTGAAATGTTTCAGAGATAAGGCTGCTTTGCTCCCCAGGGAAATTTTTCATAAATTATAGAAGGTAATAATGCATAAAAGATCAACTGGAAACATTTATAAATTCCACATATAAGTAATATGTATTCTCCTGACAACATAACTTGATAATTTACAATGTATTAAGGCTGAAATCAAAACATCTTTTGTAAAAAATATGATTTAATGTGTCTGTCTGCTGGAACTTATAAAGATTAAAAAAAAAAAAAAACAAACAACTGTTCAGATTTTCTGAAAGGCTGTGTGTGGTTTGTGCAGTACCACAACATTCTAGGTATATTCAACATATGGAGCAATACTTCTCCCTGATTAGAATACTCAGCAAAATAAACTGTCAGGTGGATGGATTGATTTAAAGTAAATTAAGACACCACCTTAGGTAAGAACTTAGGAATAGTATGCAAAGAAACACTGTCCTTGTGAAAAAACAAATAAGGCTCCTTACACATAAGCCTGTAGCTCAGAAATCTTTCGAGCAGAAGTAACAGCAACTAAAGAGAGTGCTTTCCACGACAGAAAGCGCAGCTCGCAACCCACGGCTGGTTCAAAGGGTGGTAAAGTGAATTTCTACAACATTAAGTTGAGGGACCAGGTCCCGAATGGGAGGTTTCAGATGCAAAATGCTCCATGGGAATGAGCGGGATACCTCAAGCTGGGTGACAGCTTTGCCTTCAATAGATGCATGGTACGCAAAGATGGCAGAAAGGTACACCTTGAATCCAAAAGGGAAAGGGGGTACTCCAACACCTGATTCACCGGGCAGGTGAAAGGATCCAACTGGCGAGCAGTGACCCAAACGGAGAAGCACTTCCATTTCACAACATAAGTGGCCCTGGTGGAGGGTTTCCTGGCAGCTACCAGAACATCTATGACCCTAGACGATATCCCAAAGCAGATAATAACTAGGCCCACAGGAGCCAAACATGGAGATGCAGAGACTTGAGGTCTGGGTGGACTAGGGTGTCCTGGTCCTGGGAGAGCAAGCCAATGCACAGGGGCAGAGGCAGTGGAGGTTCACCGCCACCTGTTGCAGCAAGGGGAACCAAATCTGACATGGCCAGAAGGGGGCTATGAAAATCATCTTTGCCCCTTGCAAATGAAGCTTGAGCAGAACCCTCTGCAGGAGCGGGAAGGGAGGAAAGACAGAGAAACCTCCCTTTCCAGGAGAGAAACAATGCGTCTCGCCAGAAAACTCCAGGCTCGGGATCAAGCAAGAAAAAAAGTGGCAGTTTTGCACTGAGTGGGGATGCAGAGGTACAACTCTGGACAGCCCCACCTGTCGAAGAGATCTTTGACCACTGAGGTCAGAAGCTCCAGCTCATGAGCCTGTGACTTGGAGCAGCTGAGACTGTTGGCTAAGACACTGTGAACACCTGGAACATAAACAGCCGAGAGCTCCAGACCATGCTTGATGGCCCAGTACCAGACTTTACTCGCCTCCCGACACAGGGGGTACGAATGGGTCCCCCATTTGTTTATGTAGTACACCACACACATGTCCTTCTGCACTAACAGCAGACCGGGGAGGAGACGAGTCTGAAAGGCCAGCAGGGTGTGAAGAACCACCCACATCTCCAGGACATTGATACGAAGACCCTGCTCTACATCTGTTCAGGTACCCTGGGCCCGGTGATTGGCCAGATAAGCACCCCACACAGGCTGGATGCGTCTGTCGTATCTGCCAGGGGGTTGAGAGCTGAAAAGAGATCCCCCAAAGGAGGTTGGCTGGATTGAGTCACCATGACAGAACCCTCCAGACCGGGTTGGAGACCAGGACTAACTGGTCCAGGTCATCCATATGTTAGTCCCACTGAGGAACCCACATATGCAGGTGGGCCAGGGGAACTGTGGCAACTGCTGCTGCTATGTGGCCCAGAAGGAGCAGGAAAACCCTGGCAGGGACCCATCGGCTGGAGGAAACCAGATGGCCTTGCTCCATCAGTCGCTCTGCTCTGTCCTCCAGCAAAAAGGCCTTGCCCTGGCTGGTGTCCAGGACCGCCCCCATGTATTGAAAATGCTGGCAAGGGGGAGGCAGGACTTTGGCAGATTTATAGTGATCCCCAGGCCCTGGAAGAGACAGAAGGTGTATTCCAAGGTGTGAACTAAATAATCCTGGGAAGGGGCTGCTAACAACCAGTCATCCAGGTAGGGGAATACATAAAAGTCCTGTCTCCGCTGGCCCGGTGGCGCTGAGGGTTGAGGCACTGGATACCACACCTCACTCCACGCCGGCAACCCGGATTCAGGAACGAGCCAGGGTCGTCGGGGGGTTAGCAGGGAGGAGACGGATTGAGCGTCCGTAGACTGCCTCCATCTCCGGGAGGGGGGATTGCCTTGGTGCCTTAGCGTGGCTCTCATGGCGGCTGGGGCAGCAGGGCACTGGCAGACAAAATGGAGGTATCTGCTGTGGTTGGAAGCTCGGAAAGGAGTGCATGCAGTAGCGCGTGCGCTCCTGTCCACAGGCATCATTGCACGCCACGCACAAGGGGAGAACAGGGAAAATGGGCTCCAGTCACATCGGCATGATGGCTGTCTTCATGGGGGATTGCTCGGGCAAGGAATGGGGCACTGGATCCGGTCTGGGTGGATGAATGTTGGGAGCTCTCCACCTCCCTGCCGCAGGGGGTAATCTGCGGGAGTATGCTGCGTGCCGAGCCGCGGGATCCTCAAGACAGTGGCCGGAATCCTTGGAGGTAGCCTGGACGTGATAAGGTAGACAGACTGGTCACCCGGCGACAAAAAGTATAGTTATAAAAAAAAAAAAAGGTCCTGCCTCCACAATGTGACTGCCCACCACCACCACACATTTGGTAAATACACAGGGTGCCAAGGAGAGACCAAAAGGGAGAGCCCTGAATTGGAAATAGGCCCCCAGAAATGGAAGTGGAGGAAGCGACGATTGGCAGGAAAGACCTGGATGTGCAGGTAAGTATCCTGCATGTCCAGCAAACAGAGCCAGTCCCCCTGGTGCAGGAGGGGTAACAGCCCCTGGAGGCTGACCATCCTGAAGCGCTTGTACTCAGTGTACAGATTTAGATGACTCAGGTCTGGGATGGGCCAAAGATCCCTGGTCTTTCTGGGGATGAGAAAAGTGGGAGCAAAACCCCCTTCCCCACTGAGTCTAAGGGATGGGCTCTATAGCTCTTTTTTTAAGAAGAGTCTGAATCTCCTCCCAAACCAGAGATAGGAGTGCGGGGGGGGGGGGTAGGTGGAGTGGACAGGAGGATTTTTGGGTGGCCACTCTAGGAACTCCAGAGTGTGACCATGAGCTATAACTTAGAGCACCCAGTTGTCAGTGGTCACCCCAGCCACCCCTCTAGGTGGAGGGAGAACTGACCCCCGACCGCCTCACTTGGATCCTCGGCCGGAGGGGGGAGTCGGCTAAGGAGTCAGGAGGTAGGGACAGGTGCAGACAGGGGAGCCTTGGGGGCTCTGGCGGTGGCAGAAGCAGGGGCCGCTGTAGTCTTACGCTTGTACTGCCCTTGGCAGGCTAGTTCTGAGACTGCTTGCTGGAGGACCTGCGAAAGGACTGATGTTGGCCTGCTCTAGGTTGCGTGTGATAGAGTGAATGGAATGACTTGAGGGCCTGCCCTGACTCCTGCAGGGTAGAAATGATGTCCTGGACATCTCCCTCAACCACCAAAAAAGACCTACCACCGGAAGGGGGCATCCAAAATGTTGGCCTGCACATCCGAGGCAAAGCTGAATACCCAGGGCCAAGAATGGCACTGGAGACAGACCCCTGCAGCTGCCCCATTCCCAGAGGCATTGACAGCATCATAAGCTGCTTGGAGGACATGACTGCCAATGTCCGAGCTCGACTTCATAAGTCGGGCGAGCTGCGTCTTAGTGGGGTATGATGGTAAGTCTGTACCAGGTCCCTGACTTGGTCCCAAAGAACTTTCTGGTACTGAACCATGTGAATCAGATAATTTATGGCCCAGATCACCAGAGTAGTGGAGGCAAAAACCCATCTGCCAGGGTGATCCAGCTGCCTGGACTCAGCCTGGGGAAAGGGTACTAAGGTGCTTGGGCTACTTAGTACGGTCATGCGCCATATGATTACCATCAAATTTGCCTTGGGTGGCTCTCCAGAAAGGTTTGCAGCTGGGATGTGTAAGGTGGTCTGCTTTTTTAGGCAGAGGTGGGGTGGTAGACGTGTGGTTCCAGGCTGCCTTAGTGACATCTTCGTAGGAGTCAATCAATGGGGGCACCACCACCACAAGGGTATCTTGCTGCTGGATGTAAATGGCCAAACAGCATCTCTCCGGGTCCTGCTCTTCCGTCTCTCCCAGACCATAATGGATTTTATATTGTGCATGACATCCATAAAGGATGGATCATCAGAAGGGGGCTTGAGCACCTCTTTAGCCTGATCATCCCCCTCTGAAGACTCCCCTGGAGAGGAGGAAGACCCCAAAGCATCGGAGTCATCCTCAGTAGTATCACTATCCGGGAGCGATGCCAGGGTCTGGCAATCATCCCTTCTAGAACTTGAACCAATGTCAGGTCAAGCCCCTGAAGATACCAATGTACGAGGTTCACTGAGATCAGCCCGATCTGGCTTTAGGAGCTGGGGATCCCAGGGAGGGTGGAGGGGGGGTGGTGGACTGTTTCTGCATGAAGGACCACCACACCAAAAAAAAAGCATTATAATACACCTGAGGTGCTATATTATACACTGGCAGGAATGGAAAAGAATGTGCCGGGGAAGGGTACAACGGCTAGGGAGTTGGCGAAGGGTACCCTGGAGTAGGTCTACCCAGCACCAGGTGAGGATCCGGTGACAAGCCATCAGATGTTGGCTGCCGCACAGGCAAGTTTTCTGCTATTATGACCCTAAGATCCCTCTCCTGTCATTTTTTCTAACACTACATCTCCTATTCTGTATTCCGTCTTTGCATTCCTGACCCCTATGTGCATAAGGGAAAGGGGAAATTGTTTAACCAGGAAAGGTACACTAAGTTGGACTTGTTTCCAGGTGCGACCTGGGAGCACAAGGAAGTTCAGTGACTTGCTCAGGGTCACACAGAATGCAAGTGGGGGCTAATGGGATTCAAACCTAGGTCTCCCGGTTTGCAGCACAGTGCCCTTAACCACTACACTGTACGATGCCTCCTGCATACCTCTGCACCTTTTGCATTGTATTTTAGTTCTCCTACCCATGACCATTTCTCCAATCTCTTCAGATCTTCCCTGAATGTCCTGACCCTCTTATCACTGTCCAGTCTCATGCAGACTTTTGTGTCATCTGTAAAAAGGCAGTACAGTGCACTGGTTTAAGGCTCTGAGCTGCAAACCTGGAGAACTGGGTTTGAATCCCACAGCCCCCACTTGCATACTCTGTGATCCTGAGCAAGTCACTTAACTTCCTTGTGCTCCCAGGTTGCACCTGTAAACAAGCTTTCAGCTTGGTGTCTCTCTCCTGGTTATATAAAAAAAAAAAAAAAAAAAAAAGTCAAAAATAAAGATGTTGAAAAGTGCTGGGCCTAAGACTGATCCATGGGGAACCACATTGGTGACTTCCCTTACCTCCAAGAATTCTCCATTCCCTGGAGTCTTGCTAGCTGGTGAAGTATTCTTTTGTCTTCAGACAGATGCTACATCCTTGGCATATAACTTACCAGCATACCTTAGAAACCGTACATTTTAATTCCTTCTATGGTATATCAGTGGGAAAACACTGAAATTCAAGTAGAAGGTGGATCAGGATCCACCCGGAAGTGGAGCTGCAGGAAAACGTTCGTAGTTAGGCACAGTGAAAATGGCTACACGCTTCAAACACAGAAACCAACTCCACCGATAGGAGATGATAAAACATATTATTCATTGCACATAGTAAAACCAGTGTGCCCCCGCCATACACACAGGAATGTCAATGTTTCACGTCACTCTGACATTTTTTCAAGACAACATCAGAAAAATGGGATGCACAGCCTGCCTAATAAAATATGCTAATAGCATGGTAATCATGTGTTAATCAATGTGAAAAACCATAAAAATGCAAACAATCAGACCTGCACATGACTGCCTATACAAAAGTCGGAAGATAAGTTTTTTGGTGCAAAAAATAATAAATAAGAGGGAGTAGCAATAGCATTAGCTTTTTTAATAAGTATTTATTGTTCTTGCAGGCATAGGTGATTTTTTGTATGTGTCCTGCATTTGTGAATAATGTGCGTCCCATGTTTCTGATGTCATGCCTTGAAAAAGCGTCAGAGTGACATGAAACAGTGACGTTCCTGTGTGTATGGTGGGCTGCTACTGGTTTTACTATGACAATAAATGCTATGCTTTATCGTCTCCTATCGGTGGAGTTGGTTTCTGTGTTTAAAGCATGTAGCCGTTTTCACTGTGTCTGTATTACTGGGAGTTTAAGTTTCTGAAATCCTACTGCATATTCCACTATTTCTATGGAATAGCCTGTATAGTGCTTTGTAACCATTTTAGGACCCGATCAACAAAGATGTAAAACAGCCTTACAGCAGAGGTGGGGGCAAAACCAGTGGTGGGGTTCAAGAATGCATGGGACAGGCACAAAGGAATCATAGGGCAAAGGAAGTGGGGGGGGGACTGTAGATCAAGTAGGGCTGCAGTGAGAATGTAAGTAGGGAAAAATGGGCAGACTGGGTGGACAAAGTGACCTTTATCTGCCGTCAGATTCTATGTTTTATGTTTCTGTGTAGTCTCTGTGCCAAAGGATTCAGCTGAACGTTGCTGAATTCACAGCCTGAGACCTCGCCACTGTATGTGTGGATAAGAGCACAGAGTGGCCAACAGTGTTCGGGGGGCGGGGGCAGAGTCGGACACCAGGCATTCAGTTCAATCAGATGCCCAGACTGGCACCTGAGTAGTGCCCTGCTCACTGCAAAGCATGGGACAGTGACAGGATTTGGTGATGGAGGGCTGGCATAACCCACACTGTAGGTGCCACAGATTGCTCCGCATGTGAGGAGAGGGTAGATTGCAGCTTTTGCCAGCCCTCGTTTGTGGAAGGGGTGTCTACCCTTTTTGGATTGGGCCCTTACTGTTTAAAATCAATAAACAGATTTTTTTATGGATTTGGGTAGTAATTCTGCATGGATAAGTCAGACAAATTTGATACCAGCATCTGTACAAAGGAAGTGTGGAAGTACAGAGCGTACCAATGCAGAAATTCACTGGAAACTCAGAAATAAGTTTACTGCAGAGATAACTGGGCTTGATCTAGTTTTAACAGTGGCCCTAAAATCAGTCTGGTTCACAGCCACAAAGGTAGCTCCACAGTATCAAATTGAAAACTGCGATAGCAAAATTCACCCTAATCAACTAACAAACCAACATAGCCGCAAAGACAGCACTCCGGACCAGCATGCCCACTACAGCATCAGGTGTTTAAGGTGCCAAATGGCCTGGGTACAATTGTAAAGTGCAGCCCACTAACTTTAGCAGCAGTAGCAATATAACTTCAAAGTAATGCTCCGGGAACATTTCGCCATCTCTTTGTAAAAAGGAGCCGGAGTTATGTGCAATTGTTAAAATAAGTGAATTGCAGATATGCTTTCTCACAAAAGTATTCAAATTGTCTCAGAAAGACTCATTCTTAGTCAAAAGTAGTACTTTTTTTAATGTTAAAACAGACTTAGATTAACTTTTCTCCCTAGTCAACATGCAGTGAGATGGGGACAAAGGCACATCATCATTTCTTTTTTTTTGGTGCTTACCTTGCCGCCGGTACTTCAGCCCGGTCACGGACCCCTCTCGCCTCCACTCCCAACTTCAGCTGCGACTCCCCAATACCCCCTGGCTTACCCCCAAGGGTGGGATTGCGGCACCGGCCCTAAGTGCCACAATCATTGGAATAGGTCGGGGAGCCTGCCCTGGGAGCTAATCGAGGCGGAGGGGTTGGCTTCATGGAGGTGGCAGGCAGTGGAGTTTTTTCCCCCCATCCGGGGGCTGGGGACGTGCAATGATGACCAGCATCCGCCCTGCTCCCAACGTGTCGGTGTCGGTGCATGCGGTACACCCAGCCTCTGCTAGGAGTCCGAAGAGCACCAAACACTCTACCCCCTTCCCCCCAGAGAAGGAGAGCAGTCGCTGGATAGTCAATCCTTCTCCCCCCGGCCAGCCCTCTGACATCCCGGATCCGTTCCCGAAGTCGAGTCACTGGCGTTGCAGGTCGGCACCCTGCCCCTGCGCCAGCAGGCCAGCCCACATCACCATTTCTGCCCTCCAGTGGCAGGGAATGCTTTGCAGCATTTAAACAAGCTACTGGGAAGCCAGTGTGAACGGTGTGCTTCTACACTAGCATTACAGATGCTTGAAAGCACTCATACTGCCCCGGCCATTTTGTCCCCCTCCTCCCCCAACTCTACCTGTATGAGTAATTCTCACCGCCCAACCCTGCCTATCAAAGCTCATTTTTTATCTACTACATGTACCTGTTGTACTGTATTGCCTTACAAGGTTTATGATTATGCTCCCTTGATATACTGTATTGCTGTACGTGACTACTATTTTTGTAATGCTGTTAATACTATTTATTTTTTACCTGTCCTGCTGAACTATCCTTCGTCCTCCCCCCGCCCCCGACGCATCTGGAAACAAGCTGTTATCAGCTCAGTATGTTTTTTCTGGTAAACATTTGGAATAAATAGTAACTAAATATGGAAATCAGTTATACGCAAATTGCTAATGCTAGTAATTGCGAATGACTCTACCGCCTTTTCACAAAGATGTAAAGACAAAATGTCCTGGGGAGCATTTCTTTAAATCCCCTTTACAACAGCTCCCCATAAGACATGACCCATGTACAATTTTATTTGTTAACCAGGTAAGTACACTGGTTACATAGACTGTTTTCAGGCTTGACCCGGGCCACCAAGATGGCACATATCAGCGTGGCTATACAATAACAAAGAGAGAGAGTCATAACATACAAAAATATGGCAAGTTAAGCCGGGTGATGAAAGGTTACAGAGACTACAGAGCACCCAGGCTTAGCTATACAAGTCACAAAAACAGGACTATTCACTGGGCTCAGATGATGACCGTGTGGATTGATACTTAACAATATATCTCCTTGCACTTTCAGCTTAATGGCATGCCAGATGGGTGTCCCGGGTCAGTTTTTTTTTTTGTTTTTTTTTTGCTGCTGTGGTTTTAGTACTTCTGTAGAAGTCAGACGTTTGTTGTGAATACTCCTGTTTTTGTGACATCAGTGGAAGTTGTTCTTTAGGTCCTGTTTGGAACAACATACGAAGGAGATTTAAAGGAAGGTACTGCAGCACAAACAACCGTGGAAGTGGGCAGAGTCTCATAGATGCCTAGTTCTTACCAGTATTGGACCTCTGTGGGTGAGAGGTGTTTTCCTTTGTTTATTTTATTTATTACATAGATACATAGACAGTGTCGGCAGATAAGGGCCTATGGCCCACCCAGTCTGCCCATTTGAGCTTGTAAGTTCAGTTTATGTTTTCCTAGAAGTCTGTTGCCCCTTACCCCTGACCTCCAGAATTCCTTTATGTCTATCCCATGCATTCTTAAATCCCGTGATTGTTTCAGCCCCCACCACTTCCTCTGGCAGGGTGTTCCACTTGCCCACAACCCGTTCTGTGAAGAAATTCTTCCTCATGTTTCCTCTAAATCGTCCTCCCTCCAACTTCATCCCATGTCCTCTAGTCCTGGAACATCTTTTTCGCTTAAAAATAGTGTATTCCTGCACCCTGTTCCTCCCTGTGAGATACTTGTATGTCTCTATCACATCCCCTCTCTCCCTCCTCTCCTCCAGGGAGTACATGTTCAGTTCCTTCAACCTGTCTTCATAGGACTTGTGATGCAATCCATGCCCCATCTTTGTTGCCCTCCTCTGAACCTTCTCTACCCTATGTCCTTACGTAGGTATGGTCTCCAGAACTGTACACTGTACTCCAGGTGGGGCCTCACTAGTGTCTTGTATAGCGGAATTATGACCTCCCTTTTCCTGCTGGTGATGCCCTGCCTATACATCCCAGCATCCTATTTGCTTTACCTGCTGCCTTGTCACTGTTTCCCTACCTTGAGGTCATCAGAGATGATAACCCCAAGATCCCTTTCCTGCTTGGTGCATGCTATATCCTCACCTCCCAACTGATATATTGTGCCAGGGTTTTTGTGCCCCATATGCATTATCTTGCACTTCTTTGCATTGAATTTCAACTGCCAAACCCCTGACCATTCTTCAAGTTTCTGCAGGTCCCTTCTTATTCTGTCTACACCCTCCGGTGTGTCTACTCTGTTACAGAGCTTTGTGTCATCAGCGAACAGTGAAATTCTGCCTTCTAGGTCCTGTAATGTCACTGATGAAGATGTTGAATAGGACCGGTCCCAGCACTGATCCTGTGGTACCTCACTGGTCACTCTTCCCTCTGTGGAGTGACAGCCATTTACCACCACCCTCTGTGTCCTGCCACCCAGCCAGTTACCTACCCACCACATTACTGTCCTGCCCGCACCCATATTCCCCACTTTGTGTAATAGTCTTCTATGTGGCACAGTGTCGAGCTTGCTGGCAGAGTCCAAGATGGGCCATGTCCACTGCCCTCCCCTGATCCACCTCCCTAGTCACCCAGTCAAAAAATTCAACGAGGTTGGTCTGACATGACCTCCCCCTGGTGAAACCGTGCTGCCTTGGGTCCTGTAGTCCATTGATAACCAGATGTTCCACCAATCTCTCCTTCAGTAGTGCTTCCATGATCTTCCCCACTACCGAGGTGAGGCTGACTGGTCTGTAGTTCCCTGCTTCCTCTTTGTTCCCGCTTTTGTATAAGGGGACTACATCTGCTGTCCTCCAGTCTTTGGGTACCTCTCCTGTTTCCAGTGATCGTCTAAACAGGATAGCCAGAGGTTCAGCCACCACCTCTCTTAGTTCTTTAAGGACCCTGGGTGCACCCATCTGGCCCCATTGCTTTATCAACTCTTATTACTTCCAGTTCCTTCAGGACCTTTCTGTAAAGGGACTTGTGTCCATTTCTGCACCATTCTCACTCCTTGTACTCCTTCAGACCCATTACCTCCTCTTCCTCAGTAAAGACTGAGCAGAAATACCTGTTCAATATGTCAGCTTTACTGCTGTCATCCTCCACGCAGCCCCCATCCTCCCCTTCAGTCTCACTATTCCTCCTTTTGTCTTTCTTTTTCACTTATGTACCTGTAAAGGTTTGTCCCCTCTACCAACTGATTTTGCAATGTGTTCTTCTGTCTGAGCTTTGGCTTCCCTTACTGACCTCCCTTTGCTTCTCCTGGTACTTCTCCCTATCCCCTTCTGCCTGTGTCTTTTTGTATTGCCTGAATGCAATCTTTTTGGCTTTCACTTTCTTTGCTACCTCTTTGGAAAACCATAATGGTCTCCTCTTCCTTTTGCTAACCTGCTTAATGCATTATTTTATTATTTATTTCGTTTTTGTTGACCGGGTAAGTACACTAGACAAATCCTGCCTATTTTCAGGCACGACCCAGGGAAGGGGGATACAGATGAACGTCAACTGACCTTGAACCAGATTAAGCTGTTTTTTGTAGCTAGTCCCCTTTATGTGTTTTTTTTTGCTATTTAATAAAGTCCTTCGGTAAAACTAATAGTAGCTGACAGTTCTATTTTTTACCATTTTTGGATGTGGTGCGGACTTCTTCACACTGACAGGCCCCCGTTGAGTGGTTTTGTTACTTTCAGCTGACAAAACTTCTTATAGTCCCTCGTACAGTGAGTGTAGTAACACAAAACTCTATGCACATCTAAAGTATGGAGCAATGCTTCCCCTGGATTGGCATGCTCTGGATAATAAACAGGCTGGACTGATTTAAAGTAAACTCACTCCGACACCTTGCTTGAGAAGGAACATAGGACTCATCCACAAAGACACCTGGTCTTTTCTTGGAAAACTTAATAAGGAGGCTCACACATAAGAGCCTGAAGCTCAGAAATCCTTCGAGCAGCAGTAACAGCAACTAAAAATAATGCTTTCCATGACAGAAAGCGTAGTTCGCATGTCATGGCCAGCTCAAAAGCAGCCAAAGTAAGTTTCTCTAATACAAAATTCAAGTCCCAAGGTGGGACTGGATTGCAGATAGGAGGCTTCAAGTGAAGAACGCCTCTCAGAAATGTACATAACACTTCCAGTTGTACCACCATACGGCTATCAACAGGCACATGGTAGGCAGAAATAGCAGACGTGCACCTTAATGGAGGAGTACTTCAGACCAGAGTCTGAAAGGGACAGCAAGTACTCCAGAATCTGGTTCACTGGACAAGTGAAGAGATCCAGATGATGCGAAGTCGCCTACAGAGAAAATACATTCCCACTTCATGGAATAAGTGGCCCTGGGTAAAGGGTTTCCTAGTTGCCACCAGGACATCGGCCACCTTTTGGGACACCCCAAATCTAGCCATGGCTATGTCTTCAGGAACCAGGCATGAAGATGCAGGGATCTGAGGTCCTGATGGACCAGGGTGCCCCACTCCTAGGAGAGCTGGCCAGTGCACACAAGCAGGGGCACTGGAGTTTCGACTATCAGATGCTGTAGTAAAGGAACCAGATCTGACGAGGCCAGAAGGGAGCCATGAGGATCATAGTGGTCCCTGTCATCTGGAGCTTGATCAGAACCCTCTGAAGCAGGGGAAAGGCATAAAGAAACCTCCCTTTCCAAGAGAGGGACAATGTGTCTCACCAGAAAACTCCAGGCCCTGGAGCAAGTGAGCAGAAAAGTGCCAGTTTTGTATTGAGTGGGGACACAAAAAGGTCAAACTCTGGATAGAAACACAGAAGCTGTCAGCAGATAAGGGCCTGCTGGCCCACCTAGTCTGCCCTGTTTTCCCTCCCTATAGTGAACACCACAGACCCTACTCAGTCTCCGGGCCCCTCCCCCCTTAAACTTTTTGTGTCCTATTATTCAAATAATTCTGGAAAATAAACCTTAAAATATTTTCTGTACATCCTGAGTCTGGCAAGCAGGGGATCATGGTGGACCAATCAAAGGCCTTTCGAAAATCAAGAAAAACTGCAGCTGCCATATCTCCATTGTCCAAGGCCTCATACAAATACAGTAGGTGGTCAATTCCACCAGAGCAGTAAGAAAAGCATGCTCCTTATGAAAACCATGTTGACAGGAAGATACATGTTACTTCACTCCATGAATGGTTTGGTCTGGTCAAAGACCACCTTCCCAATGGCCTTGGGAATGTGCATGACCCCACCTGTCAAACAGGTCTTCAACTACTAAGGCCAGCAGCTCCCACTTGTGCAGCTTGGACTGTGGCCTGCTTAGCCTGTCCGTAGGATGTTTTGGATGCCTGGAACTTGGACGGCTGACAGTCCGAGACCATAATCTACAGCCCAATACCAGACTTTCGTCACTTCCCGGCAGAAAGGGTATGAGTGAGTGCCCCCATCTGTTGATGCAGTGGACTACACTGATGTTGTTCATCTGCATGAGCAGAAGGCATGGGGATTGTTGTGCCTGAAAGGCCTGCAGGGCATACAGGACTGCCCGCAACTCCAGGACGTTGATGTGAAGGGAGGACTCCACCCTGGACCACATCCCTTGCATTTGGTGAGGCCCAAGATGAGCTCCCCACCCCAACCCTGAAGCATCTGTGGTGAGAATTTGCTGAGGGGAAGGAATGAAGAAAGGAACCCCTCTTAACTGATTGCCAGGTTCCATCCACCAAAGCAGAACCTTTTTGACCAGAGAGGAGACTAGGACCTGCTGTTCCAGGTCATCAGTACGCTGATCCCAATGGATCCTCAGTGTCCATTGGGGTATCCTCATGTGCAGTCTGGCTAGAGGCACTGTGACTATAGCTGCTGCCTTCAGGCCCACGAACCGGAGAAAGGTTCTGGCTGAGACATATCTGCTGTTGTAAAGTAGGTGGGCCTGAGTCATTTGGCGGTCTGCCCTGTACTGGGGAAAGAAGGCCATACCCTGAGCCGTGTCCAGGACTGCCCCTATCTACTGGAGGCACTGACAGGGAGTTAAGACTGACTTGGCCAAGTTGACTGCGATTCCCAGGTTCTGGAACAGATGGGTGGTATGTTCCAGTCTCTGCAGCAGGTGCTCCCTGGACTGTGCTTTGAGAAGCCAGTTATCCAGGTAGGGAAAGACAGTCCCTCCCGCCTGAAGGCTGCCACCACTACTACCAAGAATTTGGTAAACACCCAGGAGGCCAAGGACAAGCCAAAAGGCAAGGCCCTGAACTGGAGGTGCGCTCTCTGAAACTGGAATCTAAGATACTGTCGCTGGGAGGCACATACCTTGATATGCAGGTATGCATTTTGCATGTTGAGTGGGCATATCCAATCTCCCTGGTACAGAAGGGGCAACAGTCCCTAAAGGGTAACCATTCAGAATTTCTTGTACTGAATGAAGAAATTTAGCTCTCGGAGGTCCAGGATGGGCCTAAGATGCCCTGTGCATTTGAGGACCAGGAAGAAATGGGAGTAGAAACCCCTGCCCTGTTGAATCTCTGGGACGGGTTCTATGGCCCTTTTGTGCAGCAAGGTACGAATCTCCTCCCAGAGCACCGGAATGTGGTTGGGGGGGGGGTAAAAGGACTGAACCAGAGGTTTTTCTAGAGGCCACTCCAGGAGCTCCAGAGTGTGGCCATTTTCTATCAGCTGCAAGACCCTGGCATCTCAGGAGATCTCCCTCCACTTGTCCAGGTACAGGGAGAAATGACCCCTGACTACCACCTCCTGCTTGGCTGGAGGGGGGGCCCGTGCAAGTAGTCATGCTGAGGTAGCCCCTGCATCCGGGGCTGTACCACCTCTTCTGGGGGCTTTCTCAGTGGTGGAAGTAGGGGTGGGAAGGGCTGCGGCTACTCTACGTTTACCCTGAGGCTTGGTGCTGGGTTTGGGCCTATGGGCACACCCGCTGACCACTTCTAGGTGGGTTGGTGTGGTACACAGAGTGACCTGACCACAGGGTATGGTCAGAGGCCTGCAGGTTTGAAAGAACATCTTGCATGTCTGCCCCGAACAGTTTATACCCTCTAAACGGGGCATTTAGGATGGACTGTTGCATATACTGCGCAAAGCCAGACACCCTCTGCCAAGAATGTTGGCGCAGGCAAATGATCACTGAACACAGAAGATGCTTGCTGATGTTGGCCCCTGACTTAATGCTCTGGAGCAACTGCTGCCTCATGGGGTCATCTGGGAGGGCTTTAGCTGCCTCTTTGGCCTGCATCCAGAGCTGGTTCTGAAACTGGACTGTATGGGCTATACAGTTAATGACCCAGATGGTCAAAGTGGCAGAGGCAAAGGTCCACTTGCCAATGAGATCCAACCTCCAGGATTCCTTGTCCAGGGGGAGGGAACAGAGGTGTTTAGGCCTCTTGGTGTGGTCACTGGCAGTGTTAATGACCATGGAGTCCATTTGAGGTTGTTCTGCGAAGAAGGGCTTCCCCGCAGCAGCCTGGTACAGCTTGTCCGCCTTCTGAGGCATGGCAGGGACCAAGCTGGGCCAATGCCAGGTGACCAGGGTGGCATCCTCAAAAGGTTCAATCAAGGGAGGGATCACCAAAGGAGAGGTGTCAGGCAGGCCAAGGTAAGTGGACAGATGGCACCGGATAGGGTCGTGCTCCTCAGTATCAAACCCTATAGCAGCCTGCAACTTTCAGAACAGAGACAAAGGAAGGGTCATCGGGGGGGGGGGGAATCGCGGAATATACTTGGGAGTCTCCTCACTGGAGGACACCATAGAGGTGGAGTGGGAGGGGGTAATGCCTCAGTTATCTCCTTCATCCTCCTCATCAAGGAGGATTAGGTCTGGATGATACTCGTCCTCCTGGTCCTGAGGAGGTTTAGAGGACACTTGATCTCAAGGTGCATGCTGCAGCCCCGTAATGGAAGGGGACGTGGAGGCAGGCAGGCACAGTAGGCCCCTGTGGCGTTGGCTCTCCCTTGTGGGGTAGCAAGCCTAGCCTGCATGAAATCCCACAAAGAGAAGAGCAGGGCCTAAAAATTCACTATGATCAGCATTGGGACACCTAATGGCGTCAGGGCTGAGGAGGAATCAGGGCCGGCAGTGGGGCTGAGGAGGGCGGTCTGTCAGCCTGCGGAGCATCTCCACTGTCTGGGTCAGCAGTGTCAAGGATGACCGGGGAACAGCCAAGGGCGATGCCAGAGAAGGCAGGGGCCCTGGACTAGAGGAAGAGGCCAAAAAAACAGTCAGGGTTGGCATCAGGGGAGAGGGCTGAATCCCAGAAAATGCTGATCCAGCACCAGTCACAGTCAAACCAGCAGGGCTGCCTAACTGATGGCCCGAGGAGAATAAGGGCCAAAACAGTAGGGGTTGAGACATCAGTGGGGCACCTGAGCCCGAAGACCTGACACCCGCCAAGGTGATGTTGGCAGGGGGAACTGCAAACGGCAGCCATGCAGGGGAGAGCGCGTGCGAGGCAGAGGGGTCCGTCCCCAAAAAGGAAGACAGTGGACACGTGAAGCAGCAACCACAAGTGAGATGGGGAGGACCGGGCCATAGTGCAGTCCTTATGCTAGTGCTTACGCTTCCCGCCCAATTTGTCCCGGGCCGTAGAGGAATACGAACCCGAGGACAGAGCCGGGGAAGTGAAGGAACTCCTGGCCTGCAGCTCCTTCTCCATTAAGGCAATCTTCTGCTTCAGCAGAACATTTTCCAGGGTCTTCTGGTGGTACTACCTGGTAGTCTGGTTGAAGCTGCTGTAGAGCTCGCAGGCTTGAAGGTCGTAGTCTGTGCCTAGGTAGCAGACACAAACATTATGGTTGTCCTCAGGGATCTTCTCTCTGCAGGCACAAGTCCTGAAGAGTTTTTTTGGAGATGGAGCTCGGCATAAACGGAGGAAAAAATCACTTTAAAGTAAAGTGATGCTGCACTAGGGATAGAAATAGAAAAACAAAAAAAGCAAAGAAATAGTGGTCGACTGAAGCTGGTGGATCTCCAAGAGGTTTGACGTGCGATGGTCGACAGTGGGAAAAGAACTGAGGAGGACACAGAGGCCACCCACTCATAGTGTAGGGCGATATCACTGCATGACGGAGTATGCGGCCCCCTGGCAGACCGCTAGCTAGAAATGTTTCTCTGTGGTCCTGGCACCTAGCAGCTTTAGTTCCACAGGTGTGGCCTGCTGCAAGACATACCCTCAAAGTAAGAACATCTGTCAGCAGAAAAGGACCGGCAGGCCCATCTAGTCTGCCCTATTTTCCCTGCTTACTACTACACCCCAGACCCTATTTGGTCACTGGTGTCCCTCCCTCCTCCCTTACCTCTACTTATTATGCCTATGTGCCTATCCCACACATCTGAAGCTATCCGCTGTCTTTGCCCTTACCACCTCTTTTGGCAGGCTGTTCCAGGCATCCACTACTCTTTCTGTGAAGAAGTATTTTCTCACATGCCTCTTAAACTGCTCCACCCAAGCTTCTTAGCATGCCCCCACTTCTCATACTCCTCCTGCTGTGAAACAGATTTCCTCCTATACTTTGTTCACCCCTGTGGGGTACTTGTAGGTCTCAATCATGTCCCCTCTCGCTCTCCTCTCCTCCAGGGAGTACATGCTGAGTTCTCACAGCCTCCCCTCATATGGTTTCTCGTGTAACCCCCCACACCATTTTGGTAGCCCTCCTCTGGACCGCTTCCACCCCATCAATATCCTTGTGGAGGTGTGGCCTACTGAACTGGACACAGTACTCCAGGTGGGGTCTAACAAGTGAGCGTACAGAGGCAACACTACCTCCCTTTCCTGCTAGAAGTCACCCTCCCTATGCACCACAACATCTGGCTAACCTTGCCTAGTGCCTTGTCACACTGCCCTGCCACCTTGAGGTCATGAGGTATGATTACCCCAAGGTCCCTCTCTTGCTTGGTAACTGTTAGTATCTCCCCCCCATCTTATACACAGCCCCTATGTTTCCCCACCCCAGGTGTCCAACTTTGCACTTTCTCACACTGAAACCCAGCTGCTACTCCCTAGACCACTCCATTTCCCCAGATCCCTTTGCATTCACTCCATCCCCTCCTAGGGGTGTCCATCCTGTTGCAGTTTTTTGTGTCATCTGCAAAGAGGCACACCTTCCCCTCTAGATCCTCAGCAATGTCACTTGTGAAGACACTGAAGAGGAGAGGACCCAGTACCGATCTGTGGTACTCCACTGGCCACTTTCTTGTCCTCAAAGTGACTGTCGTTTACCATCACCCTCTCGACTCCTGTCCTTCAACCAGTTAAGATACCCAGTTCACCACCTTCTCCATCACCCTCAGGCTGCTAAGGTTCTTTATTAGCCTCCTGCGTGGTACAGTGTCAAAGGCCTTATTCAAGTCCAGACAGGCCACATTCACTGCCCTCGCCTGACCCAACTCCCTAGTTGCCTAAAGAAATCTATGAGACTTATCTGACATAACCTCCCACGTGTGAAACCATGCTGTCATTGGTCCTGCAGTCCATCAGTCTCTCCTTCTGCAGGGATTCCATTAATTTCCCCAGCACTTATGTGAGACTCACTGCTCTATAACTCCAACCCTCCTCCCTGACGCTGCTTTTGTGCAGAGGGACCACATCAGTCCTCCTCCAGGCCTCTGGAACAACCCCCATATCCAAAGGGATGCTAAACAGTGTTGCCAGAGGGCAGCTAACGTGGTGCTCAGCTCCTCTGGTACTCTTGGGTGGATCCCAGCTGGCCCCATCGCCTTGTTTTTCTTTAGGGCTTCCAACTCTGGCGGACTCTCTTTTCCATAAATAAACTTGTGTCCACACCCCCCCCCACCCCCGGTGCCTGCTAATGCATGTTGTCCCATTCCCCCTTCCACTATGAAGACCAAGCAGAAGCATTTGTTTAAAATGTTAGCTTTTTTATGGTCTTCCTCTGCACAGTCACACCCTCCTGTTCCCCACTATACCACCCCTTGCCTTCTTCTTTTCACTGACCTACCTGAAGAAAGTCTTATCTCCATTCTTGACCTTCTGGCCGACCCTGTCCTCAGTATGAGCTTTTGCTGCCCTTTCCCTCCTTCCTGCTTCCTTTTGTTTCTCTAGATATATTTCCCTGTCTGTTATGGCCACCAGACCCAGGTCCGCCTCCACAATGGTAGCCTCAAGGTCAAGTTGAAAGGCCTGCTCACTACAGACCTGCACATACTCGAAAACTGGCTACAAAAAAAACAAGCTGGTTCTCATTGAGAAAAAGACAAACGCCTTTCTCTTTGGACCTAAAAGCTTAGGCCCACTAAAGCATCCTACCTTCTCTGATGGATCCTAGATTGAGGTAGGAGACTCCCTTAGGTATCTGGGAGTCCTAGATCAAGACATAACTTTTAAGGTCCATGCTGAAAACTTCATTAAATCCTTGCATCAACAAATTGGTCTCCTATACAGGTTAAGCCCATACCTCACCAAAGAGTCGCACCTAAAAATTGCCAACTGCACCCTTTTGCCTACACTACTCTATGGCACCAAAGTCCTACACTCTGTTAGGAGCACAGAACTGAAAAAGCTCAAATCCTTGTATCATGCAATAGGACAGTTCGCCATAGGGGCTGCTCCTAAAGAACACCACTGCAAAGTGCTCCAAACCCCTAAACTGGCCCTCACTCAGTGGAAGGCTGGAGTTCTTCGTGCTATCTCTAACCTTTAAGCTGAGAAGCAACAAAGCCCCACCCCCAGTTTCAAAGACCAAATAACTAAACCAGACAGGTGCCCCCTCAGAACACCCAGTAGAACACTCCTCCAGATCCCTAAAGTCAGGACACAAACAGGCAAAAGGTCCTTTGGTACATCGATTCCGATCATTTGGAATGCTTTTCCCAATAATATACAAGAAAGCTCCTCTCTTGAGGGCTTCAAAAAAGGTCTAAAGGTGCACTTATTAGAACGTAGCTCCTGTAACTGGTACCGTTGACAGGCTCATTGCCAGTGTCCCAGAGCATACTTCAAAAATATTCCTTCTACGTAATTGTACAGGGAGACTAACTGTAACCAGCCAGTCCCCTGGGGTTACTGAAATCCCAACATTATTTGAACAGGAAGGACTCTGGGCAGCAACAAAGGGGTTTAAACTCTCTATCATACATTACCTCACTGTTTGTCTGGTTCAGCTGGGCAAGGAATAAGGTGATGTCAATTGAAACTCTCGCAGCAGCATGAGCTCTTTTGGCTCAGCTGCAGTGCAGCAGCTATAACCTGGTGAGTTCTGAGTTGGAGTCTGAAGGGGAAGGAGCTTTCTGTGACTGCAAAGGGCAAGAGATGCCTGCCAGCAGCCCTTGGCTGGGTGAAGGACCTCTGTTCGTCATTTTCTCACCGTAGTCTGGTGAACTTCAACTACCTGCCTAGAAGTGGTGGAGACCTGTGTCAGTGGAGCCCCAGTGGGTTCAAGTTTTCAGTCAAAAGTGGAAAGGGTGCCGGCCCAGTGGCACCGAGGCTTGAGGCGCTAGACGCCACACCTCGCGTCACGCCGGCGACCTGAGTTCGGGAATGGACTCAGGACACCGGGAGCTGGCAGGGGAAGGAGAGGATTGAGCGTCCATGGGACTGCACTCCTCTCCTGGGGCGGGTAGTGGGGTAGCATCGCTTGGCAGTGGCCCCTGGTGGAGACCGGGAGCACTGCATGAGCGGCACAATAGGGAACACCAGAAAAATGGAAATCGCTCCATGACCGGCCAGATGACTGCTGCCGGGCCACCGAAGCCCCCGAAGGAGCCATGTCCGCCTCAGCGGCACCCCGGGGCCAAGTAGTTGCGCTGGCCTTCCCCACCGGCGCTTTCCCCCTCGGAGGAGAGGGAGGGACACATCCGGTGAAGGGTTATACCGGGTTACCCTTGAGGCAGCTGCTATATGAGGTCAGAGGCTCGAGAGGGCGTAGTAGGTGGGTCGGGGGACCTAGGCAGCTTGAAGGGGTGGTGGGGTGTGGAGCACGTAGGAGGGGAAAAATAGATAATACAAAAAAGTGGAACAGGACTGAGAAATCAGTGGTTCTTAGAGGCAACCCCCTGATGGACTGAAAGATTGTCACAGCTGCCCAGAGAAAAGAGACAGTGGGAGTGTCCTCTAAACCTATGGACTTTGTGAGAGAAATGTTTCTTCAAGTGTGTTGTCAAATGCCTGTAACAAGGTAATATCAAACCGTGAGTGCAAGGTGCATTTGGAAAGAGAATTTGGGTTGTCTAGTGCTGTATGTGCCCTACAGTGGCTAGATGACATGCACTCAGGACCCTGTTCACCACAAAGATGTGCTGTTTTAATGTGTTAAATGTACCGATGTCTCTAGCAGCCCAGTGGGGTTGGGGAATCCAGATATAAGGATGTCTTTAGCAGCCCAGTGGGGTTGAAGAATCCAATTTTGGCTTCCTAAAGTAATGGCAGAGCGACTTTTGGCCAGGGTGGGCAGATTTCACTCATGGCTGAAGTGTAGATCTAACTGATTATCAAATAAGAACAGTGTTTTTTTAATGCAAAATTACTTTTATTGATCATGATCAGAAAGGTCAAAACAGATCAAGCTATCAGATACATCTCTGACATTAGTCACAGGAAATCCTAAAGCCAGTTATCCAAAGCTCAATTCAGATGTTACAAATCATAAAAAAAAAGTTTCAAAATATGAAAACGAGAAGAAAAAGGACAGACTGAGAACAGAATACCTATAAGTCCATTTGTGCTATTAAGCTCACACTCATATATCACCCTGTCTGTCCCTATTAATCAGTTAATGTTATTATTACTAGATCTTTATATATTATGGGGAAAAAAATTACAGCAAATAAACAAGAATTGGTACATCACATTAATACCAGTAACATTTGGAATTACAAGAAAAATATAACATAAGCCAACCAACATGGCACGTAGCCCCCACAACCACCCATCTCCAATACTGTCTGGACCAAACCCATGGGCCACCTATCTGAGGGCCTATGTGTTTAGTTCCCTTAGGGCCTAGGTTCAACTACCGATTCCCTCCCAAAGTGTGACCTGCCTAAGGGGTGGCCATCCTATTGTACTCCACCATTCTTTCATACCAGGGGTGCCAAGTATCTAAGAACTTCTTTAGTTCTAGCCATAATGTATATGTTATCCTTTCTATGCACTCCAACTCTGCTACCCTGGACAGCCACTGGTTCACCTCTGGTGAGTCCGGCGATAACCATTTTGTTGTGATGCATTTAAGAAGCCCTTTGGCCTATCCTTAGGATATTCCCTAACTTTTTACTCTACTCTTCCTTGACAACAGGGCAGGAAAACCCAGGACCAGTTCTGTAAACATGAAGGGGAGGAATATCTGTGTCAGAGCCTGAAGCTCCCTGTGGATGTGGAGCCAAAATTCCACCACCTTTGGGCAGCTCCAAAATATAAGGTAGTGGGTGCCCCTACATCCCTTGCACTGCCTCCAACAGGCCGCCATCAGGTTGGGATGAAAGTGGCTTGTTATTGTAGGGGTCCAGAAAAAACAGGTTAATACCTTACAGTTAAACTCTCTCCAAGTAGGAGATGAAGTAACCTGCCAACCCTTCTGGAGCCTCCGCGACCATTGCTACAGTGGCATTTCTATGCCGCTTTCCCTATCCCATCTTTCCCAGATTTCTGCTAATGGGAAGGGGTTCCGAGAGGATGCATAATTGTGTATAAAACTGATATATAACTAAACTTGTTCCTGAGCTTGATGGCATCATAAAACAAGCATTTGTCAATGCCGAGGTTCGTTAATGGAATTGCTGTTGGTACGAAACGATTGGCAGGACTACAGTTCCCAACAGAAAGAACAAGTTACACCATCAAGTTCAAATTCCCGTTGAAATACACTGAAGTGCATACCTGTTTCCTCAATTTGTGATCTGGCTTTGAAGAGTGAAGATGTGTCTGTGGTTCAGAGAAGATAAGGGCACTGGAGCCCCACCATGGGTTTGGGGGGGGGGGGACGTTATGGTTGTTGGTATTTGCAGTACAAATTTTCAACACGGCTTTTTGTGACCCCCACTTCATGAAAGCATTTGGGACCTCTGCTCATGAACAGTGGCACTGTGATTTTGTTACTCTGTCCCGAACTTTGATTTCTCACAGCGACCACACCATTCTGCACCAGATGTGTGAAAACACAGTTCAGGCAGGATATGAAAAATTACATCTGTACTATTCATAGGGAGGTGTGAAGAAATGGCAGTGTTGAAAATCTGAAGTGAAAATATTAAAAATGCTTGAATGTACAAGGGTACATGGAAACTGCGTAACGCACGTTCTTAACACAGTCATTTAGTGGAATTATTTCACCAAAGTTTCAGAATAGGCAGCTTAGATTCAATGCAAAGAAGTGCAAAGTAATGCACCTGGGAAACAAAAACCCAGGGCAAGAGCACACAATGGGGGGTGAGATACTGACAACAACAAAAATGGAAAGGGACCTGGGGGTAGTCATATCAGACAACCTAAAGGTGGGACAACAATGTGAGAAGGCAGTAAGGAGGGCTGGGGGGATACTGGGATGCATAGGGAGAGGCATCATCACCAGTAGAAAACAGGAAGTTGTTGGCCCTCTGTACAGACGGTTGGTAAGACCACATCTGGAGTACTGTGTACAGTTCTGGAGACCCCATCTCCGCAAAAACATAGACAGGGTGGAGGCTGTCCAGAGGAGGGCAACCAAAATGATGCAGGGTCTGCATCAGAAGACATATGAAGAAAGACTAAAGGAATTCAAGATGTATAGCCTCGAGGAAAGGAGGGAGAGGGGGGACATGATAGAAACTTTCAAATACCTCAAGGGAATCATCAAAGTCCAAAAGGGTAGCATCTTTCAGAAAAAGAGATGTGCAAAAACAAGGGTACACAATTTGAAGATAGAGGGGGGACGGCTCAGAGGTAATGTGAGGAAGCATTTCTTCACAGAGAGGTTTGTGGATACATGGAACAGCCTTCCTGAGGGAGGTCGTAGAGTCAAAAACAGTGGGGGAATTCAAGAATGCATGGGACAGACATAAGGCAATTCTAGTGGGGGGTAGGAGGAAGTAGGCTGTTGGTTAACTAGGATCTGCAGCTTATCCGTTAGGTAGGGAAATGGGCAGACTAGGTGGGCCAAGCAGTCCTTATCTGCCGTCAAATTCTATGTTTCTATGTTTTGTGACCTCTGCTCATGAACACTGTCACTATGATTTTCTTAATCTGTCCTGAATGGTTTATTTCCCACAGCGACCGCACCACTGTATGCCAGATGTGCGAAAACACATTTCGGGCAGGACGTGAAAAATTACAGCTGTACTGTTCATAAGGAGGTGTGCATTTGCTGGCATGTCAGTGCAGCGGTAGCGCTACTACTCGCGATGCCAGCGACCTGGGTTCGGCAGTGAACACGGGTCGGTGGAGGTTCAGCCGGGCCGAGAGGGACTGAGCGCCCGATGGGCCGCTCTCCTTCTCCGGGAGGGGTGGGAGCTTTCCTCGCCACAATACCGCCACCACCACCTGGGTGACCATGGGTGGTGATGGTGCAGCAAAGGAGGCAGAAGAAATAGGAGGGACAGATGTCAGCCGAGGACAGGAGCGGAGACATGTCACTATGCGCCTCCAGCTCATTGGTCCTCCCTGCATGTGGTCATCTGTGGGGCAGGGAAGAACAAGGAAAAAAAGTGCCCTGCTAACAGTCCAGGCGACAAGCTTCCAGGACCACGCCTACAAGAGAAGGCTCCAAGGGCAGACTCCACCTGTGCGTGCTCCCAAGATGTTCTAGGGAGGTAAGGTGTAGCCTTCCCTTGCCCTGCCTGGTGGGTTATCAAGGGGCTATTGAGGTAAGCAGGAGCTACTAGCACCTTAGGAGCAGACACCTCGGGCCTCTCTAAGTAGGTGTAGCTGCACGGTGCATGGAGCTCTGAGAGAGGGACTAGGGAGCAGAGTGAAGTAAGGAGGCAAAAAGAGAAAGTAAAAAAAATAAATAAGGAAGTGTGCAAAATTGACAATGCTGAAAATCTTGAGTGAAAATATTACAAATTCTCGAAGCTACGAGTGTGTGTGGAAACTGTGCAATGCACGCTCATAACAGTTATTTTATGGACTTTTGTCACCAAATTTTCAACACAGGCATTTTGGGACCTCCACTCATGAACAGTGTCACTGTGGTTTTCTTAATATGTCCCAAACACTGATTTCCCACAGCAGTCACACTATTCTATGCCAGAAGTGCGAAAACACATTTCGGCCAGGATGTGAAAAATGACAGCTGTACTGTTCATAAGGAGGTCTAGAAAATGGCAAAGTTGAAAATCTGGAGTGAAAAGATTACAAATTTGCAAAGTTACGTGTGCACGTGGAAATTGTGTAACACACACTCATAACAGTGTCAGTTTTTGGAATGTTTTCACCAAATTTGCAACGTAGGCTTTTTGGGAGCCCATCTCATGAACCGTGACACTTTAATTTTGTTAATTGGTCCCGAAAGATGATTCCGCGCAGTGACCACAAAATCACCTTTTGGGACCGAATAACTAGATGACAGTCACTGAATTCATGATATGGGGTCCCAAGAACCCAATGTTGAAAATTTGGTGCCAAAATTCGCAAAAATGGCCGAGATATCCACCTAAGTTGAAAGCAATCCATTTATACCATTATACAGCTTACTGGCATTTCTTCAGTTCGCGGTCGACTTTGAAGAGTGCAGACGTGTTCCCGCTCCACCGAAGATCGTCGTGCGGGCTCGGAGGAAGTAGTATGGTGAGGGGGTTTGGGGAGCGCAGAGAGTGGGTGCAGGTTGGGGAGGGGCACGGAGACAGCAAGGACCGTTTCTCTTTTACAGGTATAATAAAAAAAAAAAAGGCAATGTGGATGTTTTTTTCGCCTGATGGCGTGCCACCTGGGTGTTGCACATACAGAGTGTTTTGGGGGGCATGAGCCGAGGGATTGGGCACCCCCTCACACACAACAAATTGTGGGGGACATTATGCCGATGGGGATTGGGCTCCTGTCCAGCAAATTAACCTGGGAGGGGCATGCTGCCAGGGGACTGGGCATCTCCATCGGCTTTGATGGGGACTGTTTATTTAAAACAAATGGGGGGACATTATGCTGACAGGGATTGGGCTCCCCCGTCGGCAAATGAACTTGGGAGGGGGCATGCCGATAGGGCTCAGCGCATTCACACTGTAAGCGCTACAGCAGTGTGAACGCACAACCAGGAAGTCAACATTGCAGAGCTTTACACATCAAAGGATTGAGCCGCGCCACTACTGGTGTGGCTCTATCCTTTGAAAAGTTGGCCAACTCCACTCCAACAACAGAAAGTGAGTCATCAGCAGCCTGCCGACCAATTCGCCTGCCGCTGACCTGCCCCTTGGAACTGAGCTCTCCATTGAGCGCACACCCCCCCCCACACACCCCTGTATAGCACCTCATATCAATGAGTTCATCTGTGCCTGTGAGCCACGACGAACTCAAAAAGGATTCTAGCCATGTTTGATCTCTGCGTATGCATTCTAATGCATCAGCTGAGTATATAAAGTTTTGAAGCTTTAAGTATCTGAAATAGTCTTCTCAACAGAGGGAATACCTTTCTCTCAATGTTGCAAAAGGAAGACAGCCTGTACTGTCAGTGCATTGAAAAAAGGTGGTAAGGCCCTCGACGCTCCCAGTGAGCACAGACTGGGTCCAACTGGGGTGGGAGAAGAAAGTACAGTTACGTAAGAACTTACCGTAACAGTAGATCTTCGAGAACAGCTCTTGCAGCAGGTTACACCATTAGGAGTGAAGCCGGCAGGTGCCAGGACCCCACGGAAAAATTCTAGCTAGCAGTATCCAGCGGGGACCGCCCCCGACATTGGCCCCTCCCCGACATCAGGCATCACATAAAAGGGTGCGGCCCCCCAGCATCCCCAGTTCTCCCGCTGGAGACTCCTGGCCCAAAGATGACATCTGAAGGGGAGACCGAGGATCCGCTTCCAAAGGAAGGTTTGCAATAGGATGGCGTCAAAGACACTGTAGCCTAGTAACTAGGTCAGAAGATTCAACCTCCAGAGGGGAAGGTGGGAGAAAAACTACCTGCTGCAAGAGCTGTTCTCGAATATCTACTGTTATGGTAAGTTCTTACGTAACTGTACTATCTTACTTCGAGAAACAGCTCTTGCAGAAGGTTACACCATTAGGACTGATTCCCAAGCAGTAAGGGAACAATTTGTTATTGGGAGGAGGATAGGAGAGATGTTTCAGACTTCAGGACAAAAGTCTTTGAAGGACCGCCAAGCCGAAACCAGCTCTGCGTCTGGAGGCAATATCAAAACTATAGTGCCTGATGAAGGTGCGTACAGTGCTCCAGGTTGCTGCTGCACAGATGGCTGAAGTGGAGACATTTTTGAGCTCAGCGAAGGAGGTAGCCACCCCCCTCATAGAATGACCTTTTACCGGTCCTGGTAAAGGTTTGTTGTGCTTCTGGTAACAGAACATAATACACTTGACCAACCATCTAGAAAGCGATCGTTTGGAGACAGGAGCTCCGGGCATCCTTTGTACGTAGGAAACAAAGAGCTGGTCCAACTTGTGATGGGCCTTGGTTCTGGTCAGATAATATCTGAGACTCCTATACACATCCAGAGTGTGTAACAAGGCTTCCCCCCTGTTACAGTGATTTGGATAATACACTGGCAGGTCTATATCTTGGTTGAGTGCGACAGCCGAGATCACCTTGGGAAGGAACTTAGGATTTGTTCTTAAGGACACCCTGTCCTTGTGAAAAATCAAATAAGAATCCTTGCACATTAGTGCGTGAAGCTCAGAAATTCTTCTGGCAGAAGTAACAGCAACCAAAAGGAGAGTCTTCCAAGTGAGGAGACGCAGCTCGCAATCTGCGGCTGGTTCAAAAGGAGGCAGTGTAAGCTGCTCTAAAACAAAGGGAAGATCCCAAGGTGGAACCGGGTCTTTGATGGGAGGTCTCAAGTGCAGGATGCCATGCAAAAAAAGATGCGAGAAGCCTCTAGTTGAGCTAGAGACCTGCGACCTATCGGAGAATGGTACGCTGAAATGGCAAGCAGGTGAACCTTAATGGAGGAGTAAGCAAGACCTGCCTCACAGAGGGATAGGAGGTAGTCTAAAACAGACCCCTCAGAACAATCCAATGGGGTCAATCCATGGGCTTGAGCCCAGATACAAAATCTGCGCCACTTCATGGTGTAAGTGGCATGAGTGGAGGGATTCCTGGCCGCTACCAGAACATCCGCAACTTCCTGAGAGACCCCGTATCTCAGGACTGCTATGTCCTTATGAGCCAGGCATGCAGGTTCAGCGACTGAAGATCCAGATGGACCAAGGAGCCTGCTTCCTGGGACAGAAGGTGAGAGCTCATTGGCAGAGGCACCGGAGGTTCCTGGGCCAGTTGATGTAAGAGAGGGAACCAAATTTGCCTGGGCCAAAAGGGCGCTACTAGAATAAGGCACGCCCGCTCTTGTTGGAGCTTCAATAGAACCCTCTGGATCAAAGGGAAGGGTGGAAAAGCATAGCGGAACCTGCCCGTCCAAGACAGAGACAACGTGTCTTGCCAGAAAACACCAGGCCCTGGATCTAGCGAACAGAAATGGGGCAGTTTTGCGTTGGATGGGGACACGAAGAAGTCTAATTCTGGTGTCCCCCATCTGCAGAACAGGTCCTCTGCGACTTCCTGAAGCAGTTCCCATTCATTGACTCTGGCCTATGATCAGCTTAGACTGTTCGCGATAGTGTTGTCCACTCCGGGAACATGCACTGCAATGATATCTGCACTGTGTTGCAGTACCCAATTCCAAACCCTTTGAGCCTCCCTGCAAAGGGGGTAGGAATGAGTGCCTCCTTGTTTGTTGAGATAGTACATCACCACAGTATTGTCTGTTTGTATCAGTAGAGTACCCGGTGGAATCTCCGTCTGGAATGCCTGTAGGGCGTACAGGATGGCTCTCATCTCCAGAATATTTATGTGAAGTTGGGACTCTAGAGATGACCAGGAGCCTTGAGTCCTGACCATGTTGAGGTGAGCTCCCCATCCGGTCCCCGAGGTGTCCGTGGAGAGAGCCGCTGTAGGAGGTGGCGCAATGAAGGGGACTCCCGTCGAAAGGTGGTCTGGGATGAGCCACCAATGCCAGTCTCGGATGACGGCATTCGTGATCTGGACTGGATGCTGCAGATGATCTTGCTTTTGATCCCATTGTGCCCTCAACATCCACTGGGTGACCCATATATGGAGTCGAACTAGGGGAACCGTTGCAATGGTAGCTGCCATGTGCCCGAGCAGGCAAAGGACGGTCCGGGCCGGTACCGTCTGCTTTTCCTTTATATCCCTTATAAGGGATCTGATGCATTCCGCCCTGTCCTGAGGAAGGAATGCCCTTCCCATAGTGGTGTCCAGAACTGCTCCTATAACAACAAGTTCTGAGACAGGACAAGGTGCGACTTCTCCTGGTTGATGGTGATGCCCAGCGATAGGAAGAGGGAACAGGTATCCTGGATCGCGGATGTCAGGGCATCCCGTGAGGGCGCCATGAGGAGCCAGTTATCTAGGTACGGAAGCACGTAGCGGCCCTGTCTCCTAAGAGCTGCTGCCACGACTGCCATACACTTCATGAATACTTGAGGTGCCGAGGACAGTCTGAAAGGGAGGGCTCGGAACTGGTAGTGGTGTCCCAGAAACTCAAAGCACAGAAATTTTCAGTGCGTTCGAGCGATCGGGAGATGTAGGTAAGCGTCCTGCATGTCCAGTGATGCCAGCCATGTGCCCCCTTTCAGCATGTGAATGAGACCCGGCAGGGTCACTATGCGGAAGCGCTTGTACAACACAAATGTGTTGAGGTCGCTGAGATCCAAGATCGGGTGCAGGTCCCCTGTTTTCTTTGGAACCAGGAAGAAGTGAGAATAGTAACCCTTTTCCTCTCTGGTTTGGTGGAACATACTCTATGGCCTCCTTGTTGAGAAGGGCCAAGATCTCCTGCTGGATGAGCAGGGCATGCTGACCCGAGTAGCGGGACAGCAGGGGAGGTCTGGATGGTGGGTGGTCGAGGAACTCTGTAGAGTGGCCTCATTTTACCAACTGCAACACCCACTGGTTGGTGGTTATCCTCTGCCATCCCGAAAGGTGATGAGAGATGGGACCCCCGACCTTCTTGACCCTTTGATCCAGAGGAGGGGTGGGGCCGGAAGGAGTCATGCTGTGGTGGTATTGGACCCCGCAGGCTGGGCTGCTTTGGGATGCTTTGGGCCCTGGCCAGAGGGGAACCTGGCTTGATTTTTACGACCAAAGTTGCCCCTGGGTTGCTGGCCGGAATGTGGCTGCTGCCTTTGCTGCAGGCCACAAAAACGGTTCTAGTTCCTACGAAAGGAACCAGACTTGGGTCTGTACATGGCCTGTATAGTCCTGACTGCTACTTCCTGGCATCCTGTAGCCAGGTGATGACCTTCTCGGATTCCTCACCAAACAGGACAGCTCCATTAAAAGGGACGCCCAGGATGTTCTTCTGGACGTCCAGGGTAAATCTGGAGACTCTCAACCAAGAATGTCTCCGCAGACAAACGCCTGTAGTTGCCCCCTGGCTGCCGAGTCCGCTGAATCATAATTGGCTCGGAGAACCTGGATCCCCATGTCTGACCCAGTTTGAAGGAGGTTAAGCAGTTCCTCCTTTTCGCCATCTGGGTAGCACTATAAAAGGTCTTGGCCCTGTTCCCAAAGGGCATTCTGAAACTGCACCATGTGCGTGAGATAGTTCAGAGACCTCACTGAGCATGTAGCAGCCGCATACATGCGTCTTCCCATAGAATCTGAGTGCTTAGATTCCTGGTCCGGAGGCTGGGTACTCAAGTGTTGAGGCCACTGAGACCGATCACGAGATGCGGTAATGAACAGGGAGTCGGCCAGGGGTTGTTGTGCCAAATACAGGTCCTCCATGGGAGAACTGTAGAGATGATCAGCCTTCTTTGGAATAGCCAGTGTAGAATGTGGATGCTTCCAAGGTGCCTTGGTGACGTCCGTAAAGGCATCCACCAAAGGTGGGACCACCACAGGCTTTGGGTCTTTCTGCCTGAGGTAACGGGCAAGGCATTGTCTCTCGGGATCTAAGTCTTCTGTCTCCCATCCCACATTTTCCTGGATGTGCCTCATGATTTCTGAAAAGGAGGGATCATCCGGTGGCAACCTTGTGAGGTCCCGTGGGTCTGATGATGTGGGACTAAAGGGAGATGGAGACCTGGAGATATTGGACGTATCCAGTCTGGAGTCATCCCCCGGTGAGTGGCGTCTGCCCCTGGGTCGTTTTGGGCTCAGGGACCCTGAGGGAGACCGTGACGCGCATCTTTTTCTTTCTCTCTCATTCTGCCCCGAGGAGGTGGAGTTGGCTCCTTAGGGGTCGGGTGTCTTGAACCTTCAGTGCCCCGAGGAGGAGGTGGAGGTGGCTGAGGCTTAGGGGGAACCACATCCTTTTTTATGGTCTCCCACCAGAAGGTGAACAGTTCTTTCACCTCCTGAACATTAATGCCCGACGACTGGCCTGGTGTCGGTGTGGGTCTGTCGCCGGGGTCGGGCTACGGGTCCCGGGGAACCACCGGGTCCGATGACGGCTCCCTGGGTAGGCCGGCGTCCTCCGTGTCGCCAGTCTCATCATCCGCCGGCAAGGTAGCCTCTTCTCCTGATGACCCCTGATGTCCGGTGTCCACTGGCATCGGTATTACTGTCGTTGGGGTAGTCCATTTTGCGGGTGCTGGGTCGGACACTTTCTTAGTCTCCGATGTCCGCTTGAGGGATGTCAGCTCTGCAGTCTTCCTTTCAGGGACCTTCGGAGGTTGGGAGACAGACCTGATGTTGGTGTCCCGGTGTCGGACGGATGCTCCGCAGGATTTAGAAGAAGACTTTTTGTGCCTGTCTGAAGAATCAGGCCGCGAAGTGTCAGGCACGTGAGTAGTCTTGAGTGGGTGTAAGGAGGTTGAGGAGCCCCCTGAAGACCTAACCTTAATGGGGGGAGGTTGGGAGCGGGCCCGGGAAGGAGATCTGTCAGACTGCATAGAGCTGGAGCTGGCCCTGGACTCGGAGGCCCGGCTGGGGGATCTCGTCCTACGCGAGTCCCGATACTCGTCCCGGTGCTTCCCTGTCTTGTGGGAAGATTCCCCTTTGGAGGAAGTCTTTTCTCCATTTTCTTTAATTTCTCCTCAAGGAGGAAGCCCAGAAGGGTCTTTTGGTGGCAGATCCGGGTTCTGCTATTGAATTGCTGGCAGATTGAGCAGGCCTGGCTATCGTGCTCCGGGCCTAGGCACCTGACACATGCCGAATGATGGTCTGCAAAATGGATCTGCTAGCCGCAGGCGCACTTAGAGGGATGTCCTTCGAGAGAAGGGGTAGGAGAAGCAGACATGGATTGAGATTAATGAAGATAAAGATTTCACACGTCATTTCATTAATGCAAGTATCCGTGAGGCTGATGCCGGCGAGTCGACAGCGGGAAAAGAACTGGGGATGCTGGGGGACCGCCACCTTTTATGTGATGCCTGACATTGGGGAGGGGCCGTCGTCACCTGTAACAGTAGTTCTAGGAGTGGTATATGTTGTTCATCCACACTTTTTGGCATGTCCCTTTCCCCTTTAAGGATCACCGGAAGTCTTCAAGCTGGTTCCTCCCACCCACTCGGTCGGTAAATACCTCGGCTCCGCACCATGATGCCAGATCTTAGCTCGCTGGAAGCCAGGTGTTGTGCAGCCGGGGAGGTCAGGTGGGTCCGTGTGGATGAACATATACCACTCCTAGAACTACTGTTACAGGTGAGTAACCTGTTCTTCTAGGATCATGGATATGTTGTTCACCCACACTTTTTGGCAGACTCCTAGCAGTTCTCTGGGAGGAGGGAGGCAAGACGCACACCCCCTACTTAGGGAACAGAGATTGGAGAACTGAGGCCCCAAAACCAGACTCGAGGTCTATATCATAGTGGGTGATAAAGGTGTTTACGGACTTCCAGGTAGCAGCACAGCAGATTTCCTGGATAGGGATATCCCTGGAAGCAGCCACCGATGCAACAGTATGGCGGGTAGAATGAGCTTGTATCCCTCTGGAAAGCTCCTTGCCCACCAACTCATAACACAGACCTCTGCATGTTGTAATCCACCTTGCAATGGTCCGCTTTGCTGCAAGTCTGCCAGAAGCGGCTCCGGCGTAGGTGACAAACAGCTGGCGAACCTCTCCCGGAATTTCCGCCTTCCTCTCCTTATAATAGGAGAGAGCATGTCTCAGGTCCAGAGTATGGAGCCTGTACTTGGCCTCCGAGGTGTAATTTGGGTAGTACACCGGCAGAGTTGACACCTGGTTAAGGTGAAACTCTGACACCACCTTTGGAAGGAATTTCGAGTGGAGGTGCAGGACAACGTTGTCCCTGTGGAAGACCAGACAAGGGAAGTACACCGAAAGAGCCTGGAGCTCCCCTGTCCTTCTGGATAACGTGATAGCCACCAGGAAGGCCGTCTTCCACGACAAGTGTGACAAGGCACACTTGTGCATAGGTTCAGATGGCTTGCCCATGAGCTTTGCCAGTACCAGCAGTAAATCCCACGGAGGTGGAGGTTCACGCACCGGAGAAGATATGTGATCCAGGCCTTTTAAAAAGCGCCCAACCACTCTCTCCTGCGCCAATGTCGGCTGACCGGCCCGCACCCGGTAAGCAGAGATGGCTGCCACCCTAAGGGTCGATGACCATAACCCCCCTTTGGAGAGAGACCAAAGGTAGTCGAGAATGTTAGGCACAGGACAGAACAGAGGGTCCAAGCCCTTGCCCTGACACCAAAAGGAAAACCTTTTCCATTTGAAGGCATAACATTTCCTGGTTGATTCCTTTTTGGATACCTCCACCATGGTGTAGACATCTTCGGAAAGACCCAAAGCCTGGAACTCTAGCCGCTCAGGTACCAGGCTGTGGGTGATAAAGGTGTTTGCTGACTTCCAGGTAGCAGCCCAGCAGATTTCCTGGATAGGGATGTCCCTGGAAGCAGCCACCGATGCAGCAGTATGGCAGGTAGAATGAGCTCTTATCCCTCTGGGAGGCTCCTTGCCCACCAACTCATAACACAGACCTCTGCATGATGTAATCCACCTTGCAATGGTCCACTTTGCTACAAGTCTGCCAGAAGCACTTGCAGGGATTGAAGGTCCGGATGGAATACCTTCCCCTGATTGAGAGAGATCAGGTCCGGGCGCGTGCAAAGCCGCTCCAGGGGCCTGCAGCCGAGGCTGAGGAGATCTGGATACCAGAACTGGTGTGGCCAGTCTGGGGCTACCAGGATCACCTTCGCCTTATCCCTCCTCACCTTGAGAAGCACCTTGTGGATCAAGGGAAATGGAGGGAAGGTGTAGAGGAGGACTGGGGTCCATGGCCTAGAGAAGGCATCCCCCTGCAGTGAGCCCTGCTGAGGGGGGTGGGCATTAAACAACCTCAGCTTGGTGTTTTCCCTGGAGGCAAACAGGTCCACCATTGGTTTGCCCCAACAGGAGAACAGGCTGTAAGCTACCTCTGGATGAAGAGACCACTCGTGGGATGTCTGGCCTAGACGGCTGAGAACATCCGCCAGATGGTTCGAGGTTCCTGCCACGTGGATGGCTAGGAGATCCACCTCTAATCGGCTCACAAGGGTCCAGATGTGGACATGGTCGTGGTATTGTCCGTCTGGACTTGAACCACTTGACCCCGGAGCAGAGGAGCGAAAGCTGACGGCGCCAGTCTGACTGCTCTGAGCTCCAACAGGTTGATGTGGCACCGGGACTCCTCGGGGGTCCAGAGCCCGTGGGCTCTTCTGTCCCCCCATGTGGGCTCCCCAACCCATGAGAGAGGCATCTGTCGTAAGGACGACCATCGGCTCTGGGCAGACAAACAGGATCCCTTCCTGCAACCGGTCTGGGGCAGTCCACCACTGGAGAGCGACCCACATCTTCTGGGTTACAATGATCAATTGGTCAAAATGACCGTGGCGCTAAGTCCGCTGTGCGGCCAGCTCCCATTGGAGGGGGCGCATGTGCAACCGGACCCAACGGACCACTGAAGTGCATGCCACCATGTAACCCAGAAGGCACAGAAAGTCCCAGGCAGGGCGCAAGTGCCCAACCAGAAAGGATTGGGCAAAGGAGGAAAGAACCTCCGCCCTGTCCGCTGGGAGCCGAGCTCTGGCTTGACAAGAGTCGAGCTCTGCCCCAAGGAAGCCCATCACCTGAGAAGGTACGAGTTCCGACTTGGCCTCATTGATCAGGAGGCCAAGTTGGAAGCAGGTCTGGAGGGCCAGGACCCTGGACCTCTCCACCTCCTGTTGGGTTGGACCTGCTAAGAGCCAATCGTCGAGGTAGGGGTAAATTCTGACCCCCCGATGCCAGAGATGGGCTGCCACCACTGCAATGCATTTGGTGAAGACTCATGGGGCCGATTACAGGCTGAATGGCATGGCTCAGAACTCGTACAGGGTCCCTTCGACCCTGAAGCGGAGGAACCACTGATGGGACGGACGGATCGGGACATGAAAGACCATGTCCTGCAGATCCAGTGAACAGAACCACATGTTTCGCTCCAAGGATGGTATGATCTGGGACAGAGTGACCATCTGAAAGGTGCAAGACCTGAGATATTGATTCAGGTCGTGGAGATCTAAAATGGGGTGCCAGCCCCCCATCCACTTGGGCACCAGGAAGTACCTGGAGACAAAGCCTGGGTCTGCTGGAGGATCCGCCACAGGAGCTATTGCCTCCTTGAGGAGGAGAAGAGCAACATCGTCTCGAAGAGCCAACTGGGTGTGAGTGGATATCCGTTCCTCCAGAGGGACACAGGCTCAACTGGGGGGGGGGGGGTTACTGCTCGAACTCTAGAGGCAGTCCCTGACCGACCACTTCGAGAACCCACCTGTCTGAAGTGACATCGGACCAGGCAGAAAGGAAATGATGGAGGCGGAAAGGAAGTGATAGAGCCGGCCCCCCACAGGAGGACCCAGAGCTGGTGTGACGGGAGTAGGGGGTGGCAGCCCCCACCCCGTCACTGAGCAAGTTTGGAGAAGGAGGAGGTTCCAGGACCTGAGCCTCAGCCTCCTTTACAGGCCTGTTGGGGTCCAGGCTTCTGCCAAGGGTGCCAAGCTTGAGCCTGCTGCTGATGCTGGTGCTGCTGTCCCCCTTGGAAGGAGGACTGTTGAGCCGCACGGAAAGAGTGCCGAAAAGGCTTCTTCTTCTTCTGCTGGTTCTTGCCCAAAGAACCCTTGGCAGAAGTAGCGTCCAAGGTGGAAATGGACAGCTGTATGCTCTGGAGGTGACTGGCCACTCCTGGGCCGAACAAGTTGGTCCCAAGGAAAGGCACGTCAGCTAATTTGTGCTGAGTATCTGCCGGAAAGGAGGAGAGCCTCAGCCAAGCCCTGTGGCGAGAGGCAACTGCGGCAGCCATCGAGCGGGCACAAGAGTCCCCAATGTCCAGGGCCATCTGGAGCTGCTGTTTGGCAACAGCTCAGCCCTGGTCTCAGATCTGCTTGACTGTGGTCTGCATCTCTGCGGGGAGATGTGAGAGGACTTCATCTAACGACCCGAGAAGGGCATGAGAAAAGTGTGCCATGACGACGGCCGAACTTGCCTGACGAAGGCCCAAGGAGGAAGCCGCATAGACCTTCCTAGCCGAATTTTCCAAAAGCTTGGACTCCTAATCGAGAGGTCGGTCCATATTGGCAGAACTGCCAGTATGCCTGAACACAGAGGTGGTCACCAGGCTCTCGGCCGAAGGGTGCTCTGTGAACCCCGCTAAGTACCCCATGGGCACCGCGTACTTGCAGGCCATGCGGGCAGATGAGGCTGGACAAGAGGCAGGACACTGTCAGAGTTCGAGTGCTGGACCAACAATGGCCTCGGCCACAGCAAAGGCCTCCGTCAGGGTATCTTCTCTTTTAAGGATGTCCGTAAGAGGGTACTCCGCCTTTTTCTGGATGGGTTCCAAGGGCATCCCTGTGGACTCAGAGATGAGGCAAAGTATCCCTTGTAAGGAGGAAGGACCTTCCTCCATCCCTAGGCCAATGGACAACTCATCATCCGCAGGATGAGAGTGAAGCCCTGTGACATACAAATCGGACGAGTCCAGATACAGTGGCCTACCGCCCAAATCACCTTCGACACACTGGGGGCGGACTGGGGTGACCGTGACCGATAAACACCAGGGAAGCCCGGTGTCCGGTCTGTCTTCTTTGGAAGGAGCCCCTCCCACAGGCTGCTTAGGTGGCGGTTCCACCACAATCGGTGGAGAGACCAGTTTAGGCCGAAGAGGTGGTCTTGCCAGACCCATGGGCAGCGGAACCAAAGATTTCGGCTCCAGAGGGATCGGCTTTGGCCTAGGAGGCGAATGCCAGGTAATGGCCAGGGTAGGAGTTAGGAGTAGGCTTGTGCCCGGACAAGATCAGCTGTTGCCACATGAGGCCTTCATAGCGCCGGAGTTTCCGCTGGAGCCTCTCCTCATCAGAGGAGGACGAGGACTACCAATGGCATTGCCTCTTTTTAGAACGCTTATGGCTCTTCCTCAGCCTTTCAGTCGAGGGGGTTCTAGACCTCAACTGAGATCTGGCGGGCCGACTCGGTCACTCCGTAGACACTGGCAGGTCAGGTGACTCCTGGGGGTCTGGAACTGGATCCTCAATGGGGACACCACGGACTGGGTCTCCTCATTGGGGAAGACAAGGACCAGAGTCCTCTCTAAAGAGTCATTGACCGGAGTCGGCGACAGCGGGTCAATGGGGTCAATAACAATTTCGACCTCGTCGACCGCATCATCGGTCGGCTGGCCCGACAGAAGGTCCGAGAAGCCAGCGGCCGAAGAAGCAATCTCGACCGAGGTCAAGACCACATGCTCCTGGGACTGGGATCTCTCTCAGTCCCAAGGCGCCGTCGAGGCCAGGACTTACTTTGTTCCTTCTCCGCTTACGGGATCAGGAGATGTGACCCGCAGGCGCCTCTCCCCGAGTGGGAAGAGACTGGCACAACTCCCAGAAGAAGCCCGAGAAGGTGGAGCCCGGGTTGAGCAGAACGAAGGAGCCCCGAGAGTCGGCAGCACGAGCCGCTTCTTCCTCGAACGCCTGCATGTGTTCCAACTGCTCAGCGGAGCCTGCAGCCGTGGAAACCACCCACCTAGCCTCCTTGGACTTCACCAGAGGGTTTCTTTTCTCTGGTCTCACCAATTTTAAACATGCAAAGAGGTCATCCAGAACGTTGGGATGGAAGGCCAAGCAAAAGCTGCAGGATGAGGTGTCATGGCCGATAGCTAGGCAGTAGACGCACGTGAGGTGGGGATCAGAACACAATATTTTCTGGCCGCAAGGGCACCGGCGAAATATGGTGGAAGATTTTTCTTTCATAATATAAAAAGCAAAAAATGCGATCGCTAACTCGAACGATTTTTAATTTTGGTAAAACCAAAGTTTTGAATGCCAGGGCCTACGAAATGCGAGAGCACGAGGGAGCCAACCTGAATCTTCCAGCAGAAAGGTAGATCTGGCGTCATGGGGTGGAGCCAAGGTATTTACCACCCAGGTGGGTGGGAGGAGCCAGCTTGAAGACTTCTGGTGATCCTTAAAGGGGAAAGAGACATGCCAAAAAGTGTGGATGAAAAACATATCCATGATCCTAGAAAATATTCTTCATGGCGGTTAAGTGAAGGGGACCTAATGCACTGGGAGCATCAGTAAATTTGTGTAGATGCAGAAGGATACACAGAGAGTGTTTTAGCCAAGGGTTTTGTGTCTGGGACCAAATGTGAGCGGGAATAACACTGGTGGGCAGTGTCCATAAGGCGCCGCCTGGTAACATGGCTTCCTCGATCGGGTAACACCCAGAATCTAGATGCTGTTTCGCCCACATGGACAGCTGGGTGCCCTGTGCTGCAGGTGGTAGCTATACAGGCAGGGGAGCCCCAAGCCGCCCTCCTCCCGGGGTGCCCTAAGAATCTTGACAGAATGACAGGGTTTCTTGCCTGCCCAAATGAAGTGTTGCATATCTCTAGTTTAATTTATTCCAGAAATAATTGGGGATGGGCAGGGTTTGGAACAAAAAAAGCAGTCTTCGGAGGACATTCATTTTTGCTGTTTGTACTCGACCTTATAGAGTCAGAGGCAAAAGGGTCCAGTGGGCAAAGTCCGCCTGTATTGTGTTATATAATTAAAGATAATGGCTCTCGAATAAAACACCGGACTCAGCATTAACTCTCCCCGGCTAAATCCTATTCAGGCAAAATAGGTAGGCAAAAGGGGCGGAGGGTGCGCCATCTACCTGAAGGACTCCCTTAACAGTTAAGTACTCCCCCAAGCTTCCCTAACTTCTCAGTCCCGTATTCTGTACTATTGTGTATAGTTAGTACATTGACATAGGTGTGTGTCTCCATCCCTAGCTAGCTCTAATGTATGGTAACTGACTTCTCGACATCCTTGCCATTATCCGTTTAATCTGCACAATCATGCTTGTCTCACATCATCTGCTAGTCTAACTATACATAGATACATAGACAGTGTCGGCAGATAAGGGCCTATGGCCCACCTAGTCTGCCCATTTGAGCTTGTAAGTTCAGTTTGTTTTCCTAGAAGTCTGTTGCCCCTTACCCCTGACCTCCAGAATTCCTTTATGTCTATCCCATGCATTCTTAAATCCCGTGATTGTTTCAGCCCCACCACTTCCTCTGGCAGGTGTTCCCTTGTCCACCACCCGTTCTGTGAAGAAATTCTTCCTCATGTTTCCTCTGAATCGTCCTCCCTCAACTTCATCCCATGCCCTCTAGTCCTGGAACATCTTTTTCGCTTAAAAATAGTGTTTTCCTGCACCCTGTTCCTCCCTGTAAGATACTTGTATGTCTCTATCACATCCCCTCTCTCCCTCCTCTCCTCCAGGGAGTACATGTTCAGTTCCTTCAACCTGCCTTCATAGGACTTGTGATGGAGCCGACTCCATGGGTGCTTGGGTGCTCTAGCACCCATAAAGTTGACATAAGCACCCTCAATATTTCGAGTGCAGCCTGCAACAAAGGATTATTGGGGAACCTGGTCACAGGAAAAATACTACCTACTGGCAATAAGCACCCGCAAAGATTCCTAAAAGTTGGCATTCCTGTGTGATGCAATCCATGCACCATCTTTGTTGCCCTCCTCTGAACCTTCTCTACCCTGTCTATGTCCTTACATAGGTATGGTCTCCAGAACTGTACACTGTACTCCAGGTGGGGCCTCACTAGTGTCTTGTATAGCGGAATTATGACCTCCCTTTTCCTGCTGGTGATGCCCCTGCCTATACATCCCAGCATCCTATTTGCTTTACCTGCTGCCTTGTCACACTGTTTCCCTACCTTGAGGTCATCAGAGATGATAACCCCAAGATCCCTTTCCTGCTTGGTGCATGCTATATCCTCACCCCCCAACTGATATATTGTGTCAGGGTTTTTGTGCCCCATATGCATTATCTTGCACTTCTTTGCATTAATTTCAACTGCCAAACCCCTGACCATTCTTCAAGTTTCTGCAGGTCGCTTCTCATTCTGTCTACACCCTCTGGTGTGTCTACTCTGTTACAGAGCTTTGTGTCATCAGCGAACAGTGAAATTCTGCCTTCTAGGTCCCAGCAATGTCACTGATGAAGATGTTGAATAGGACCGGTCCCAGCACTGATCCCTGTGGTACCCCACTGGTCACTCTTCCCTCTGTGGGTGACAGCCATTTACCACCACCCTCTGTGTCCTGCCACCCAGCCAGTTACCTACCACCACACTACTGTCCTGCCCACACCCATATTCCCCAGTTTGTGTAATAGTCTTCTATGTGGCACAGTGTCAAAGACCTTGCTGAAGTCCAGATAGGCCATGTCCACTGCCCTCCCTGATCCACCTCCCTAGTCACCCAGTCAAAACAATTCACGAGGTTGGTCTGACATGACCTCCCCTGGGTGAAACCATGCTGCCTTGGGTCCTGTAGTCCATTGACAACCAGATGTTCCATCAATCTCTCCTTCAGTAGTGCTTCCATGATCTTCCCCACTACCAAGGTGAGGCTGACTGGTCTGTAGTTCCCTGCTTCCTCTTTGTTCCCACTTTTGTATAAGGGGACTACATCTGCTGTCCTCCAGTCTTTGGGTACCTCCCCTGTTTCCAGTGATCAGCTAAACAGGATAGCCAGAGGTTCAGCCACCACCTCTCTTAGTTCTTTAAGGACCCTGGGGTGCAGCCCATCTGGCCCCATTGCTTTATCAACTCTTATTACTTCCAGTTCCTTCAGGACCCTTTCTCGTGTAAAGGGACTTGTGTCCATTTCTGCACCATTCTCACCCCTTGTACTCCCTTCAGACCCATTACCTTCCTCTTCCTCAGTAAAGACTGAGCAGAAATACCTGTTCAATATGTCAGCTTTACTGTTGTCATCCTCCACGCGGGCACCCATCCTCCCCCTTCAGTCTCACTATCCCTCCCTTTGTCTTTCTTTTTTCACTTATGTACCTGTAAACGGTTTTGTCCCCTCTACCCACTGATTTTGCAATGTGTTCTTCTGTCTGAGCTTTGGCCTCCCTTTGCTTCTCCTGGTACTTCTCCCCTATCCCCTTCTGCCTGTGTCTTTTTGTATTGCCTGAATGCAATCTTTTTGGCTTTCACTTTCTTTGCTACCTCTTTGGAAAACCATAATGGTCTCCTCTTCCTTTTCCTCTTGCTAACCTGCTTAATGCACAATTCTGTTGTTCTTGTAATCCCCATTTTAAATACTGCCCACTGTTCCTCAACCCCTGATTCCTGTCCCATTCCCTTAATGACTCTTTCAAGTATCTCCCCATTTTCCCAAAGTCTGCCCCCCTAAAATCCAGGATACGTGTTTTTGTGTGGTTTAGTTCTGCTCTTTCTGTGATTTCAAACCACAATGACTGGTGGTCACTGTTTCCCAGGTGCTCCCCCACTGTTACCCCCATCACACTGTCCCTGTTTGTGAGCACAAGGTCCAGTATTGCCTTCTGCCGAGTTGATTCCATGACCAGTTGCTTGAGGAAGGCACCCTGAAGGGAGTCCAGGATAAATCTGCTCCTAGTTGATGCTGCTGCTGGGATGCTCCAGTCCACGTCTGGAATATTGAAGTCTCCAACCAGTACTACCTCACCTTGTCTGCCATCCTTTGGATGGCTAGCATCAACTCCCTGTCTGTTTCTTCCTCCTGGGCTGGTGTATAGACCACACCTGTGCGGATGGCTGTCCCCATTTTCCTTTCCAGCTTAACCCACAGTATCTCTCCCCATTTTGTTCCTCCTGGATCTCTGTGGCCCTTATGTCATTTTTCACATACAGTGCCACTCCTCCTCCTTCCTGCCTGCTCTGTCTCTTCTGAATATGTTGTAGCCAGGTATGGCCATCTCCCAGTCGTGGTTATCATTACACCAGGTTTCAGTGATGGCCACAATGTCCAGTCTGACTGCACCATGACAGCCTCAGATCTTCCATCTTGTTGCTAAGGCTCCTGGCATTTGCACATGGCTTTCCATGATTTGACCTCCTAGACTGTTTCACTGTTCTACTCCAGCCCCTTCCTTCGTTGTCATTTATCCCTGGTTCTCTTTGCTGTCTGCCCTTCTGCTGATCCACCTCTTGGGCACTAATCTCCATCTTTTGCACACTGCTTTGCAGAGATAGCCACTCCTCTGGTTCACTGGTTCCACTGCTAGCTGTGGGGGGTGAGCAAGTAGGTACCCTCCTTGCTGGCCTGCCACCCCCCTTTGCTAGTTTAAATGCTTGTCAATGTAGCATTTAAACTTATCATTGAGTGCTTGGATTCCCTCCAGGATGGATGCAGGCCGTCAGGCTTGAACAAACCTCCATCCCTCCAGGTGGGTCCCCAGTCACCAATGAATCCAAACCCTTCCTCACAGCACCAGCTCTTCAACCATGAGTTAAAGTTCCTGGTGCATGCACTCCTATGCTCTCCCTTGCCTCTCACAGGTAGTACTTCTGAGAAAGTGACAGAAGTAGCTACTTGCTTGAGACCCCTCCCCAGTTTCCTAACTCTATGTTTATGAAAAGCATCAACTGTATATTTATACACTTGTACAATTGTTTTATTGTAAAGAGCATCATACACTTGTATATTGTTGTTTATAAAGAATGTCGTCAACTGTATATTTTTATACACTTGTATATTTTTTTTGTTTTCCACACCCCCTCATGCTCGGTGTGTGTATTCTCTGACTCTGTATGTATTGTTTATTTGTTTTCCTGTTGCTGCCACCCTGTGGCCCCGGTCGTGCCTGAAAACGGTTCTTTGGATCAGTGCACCTACCCAGTTACCAAAGACATAAATAAATAAATAAATTCTTGGCATTAAAATTCTCCTCAGTCAGCATGGCAAAGCCCCATATGTATTCTTCATTTATATTCCCCAAGGGAGAACAAATCTGGCATAAATCTAGTAATTGACCTCATTGAAAGCGTACCAAATCAATCTGAGATTGTAGTCATGGGCAACGTTAACATTAACTGGTTGGCCTCCGAAGCCATCCAGTTCAAAGATGCCTTTGCCGCGCATGACTACTCCCAACTGGTTACCTCCGCCACAACAGCTACCTTAAGAACTGGCAACAGCACCCTTCTGGATCCAATTCTCACCACACACCTACATAGACATGTAAGCACTGTGGTTCTACCTGATGCAATGAGTGACCACTCACCGGTCATTAGCCTCTGGTCAAATAACGCCACCAAACTGCCACCTAAAATCACATATCAGTGGATACTGAAAAAAGGGAAACTTGACCAATTCCGGGCCTACCTTGCTCAGTGCTACTGATCACCATTGGGCTCTTTCTCCAGTATCAACTTTGCGCTAAGCTACCTCATCACACACTTTAACAAAGCGTGTGATATCTTTGCCCTAGCTCGAAAATCTAAGTTTGGGGGTAACCAACCACTGGATCACTGCGGACCTATTACGCAAGATGAAAGCCAGGGATAATCTATGGCACCTTATGCAAGCTACAGGCAATCAGGCTGACAAGTAGCATTACAGAGCTGCGAGAAATGCTTGCACTCAAGAAATCTGCAGGGCCAAAAAGACCTACTACCAGAACGAACTTACAAACTCGTGGGGAAACAGCCAGAACTTCTGGCAAAAAATCAAAGACCTTACTGGTAAGCCAAATAAGGTAGCACCCTCAATGGTGGTAATTAAGGACACCCCAATGCAGTACCCTAACTCCATAGCTGAGGCTTTCAATACAACCTTTATAGATCAAAGTCATGTCCTCCCTTCTAACTTCTTTGACACATCCAGCACTAGTGCCACCTCGGTTGCTGCTATACCTCCACCATTCCCCCCTTCTATTTCAGAAGAGTCATACTTGCTGAGGCCAGAAAATATCTACTTAAGATACCAGGCAAAACGAGGTACAGTAGTGACAACTTTGATATGAAATTACTTCACCTGTCCTTGGATGCCATGCTGAAACCCCTCACTACCATTCTGAACCTTTCCCTGTCCCTTAGGCAATTCCCCAAACAGTGGAAGGCTGCGATTGTCACCCCAGTGCACAAATGTGGTGACAGATCGATAATCTCTAACTACCACCCTATCTCGATTCTCCCTCCCTTATCCAAAGTCCTAGAGAGAGAGTGGTGGCAGACCAACAGACTGACTTCCTCTCCAAATATAATATCCAATGCCACCAGCAGCACGATTCCCATCCAGCACACAGTACCACCACAGCCTTGCTGGAATACACAGATTTTATTCACAAAGCCTTGGACCGTGGCCACACTGTTGGGTCAATTTACACTGACCTAACCAAGGCTTTTGATACTGTGAATCACTCCCTCCTCCTTAACTCCCCGGCCTCTTCCCTGCAGTAGCAAACTGGTTCAAAAGCTACCTCAGCTCCAGAACACAACAGGTTAAAATAAATGATTCCCTATCGAGCTGTCTGCCTGTCCGCTCTGGTGTGCCTCAAGGATCCATCCGGGCACCTACTGTTCAGCTTGTACCTGAATACACCACCCAAAGCCTGTGACTGCAACCTTGTCTTTTACTCATGTAACCCCTAGATGGCGCTATCCCAGGGGCTACTACCCCTGCCTGATTTGCCACTAACAGGTTGAGGGGCCTGGATCCAATGGCGGGTGCCTCCACCCAGAGGTCAGGGTTTGCAATAGTTAAACTAACTTGGTCACAGCCCTCTGGGACACTGCAACCCCCCTTTCTTCCCACTAGTGGCCACACAATATATCAGAATTACCTTCACAGTATACACTTACCACCAGGTCTGGTTCCGGCACTGGGACCTCCTGTGAAATGAGATACAGTGCAACAATCACAGTACAGTACTTTAACATAGACAAATACCTCAGGCAGTATAACTTTGCTGAAACAAGCAGCTCTGATTTATTTAGGGGATATAACAAGGACAGGGAAATCAGGTTAATTAGCTTATCACTCTAATAATCTACCTATGGCTCTGTGCACAGGCTATCCCTATCAGTTACTGTCCTGGTACCCAAGCCCTAGTGGCTAGTCCAAACCGTGGCAGCTGGTAGGGGCCCTTTCACACAGAGAAAGGAGAATTAAACAGTCAGCAGTACAGTAATTCCATTTGGATTTAATGTGGCAATTCAACAGGAGCAACCCTGAATTAGTACTACGACCTCCAAATAAGATAGGGTCCTTCAATGTCAGCAGGGCTCACTTGAGGTACACAAACCTCTTCACACATCCATATAAAAAAGCACTATACCAAGCAGGCTGCATCTGTATCCCGATCGCAATTACTGCACAATACCGGGAGAACACACAGCAGATTCAGTTCCTGACAGACCGAGTGCAATTTTCAGCAATTCTTCCAGTCTTCTACAGGGTGAGCCTGGTTTCTACTCTTCAGAGATCCTTTGATTCTTTTCACAGGACGGATTCAGTCCTAACAAGCTGTTACACAAGCTGCAGACGGAACTCTGGGCCTTACACATGTTTTTGACTAAAACTGCACACTGAAAAAGCACAGGCTCCTTCCTTCTTCACTGCCAAAGCTCAACTGAAACTCCAACCGACAAAACCGGGCACTTCCTTTGAGTTCCTCCCAGTTCTTGACTGGATTGGCTGTCACTCACAATAGACTGCTGCTGTTGGTCCAAAAAGGCACTGAAGTCTAAACTACATCTCCCAGAGTCACTGCCCATACAATCCTCTTGTGGCTGGCTCAGATTATGAGTCCAAGTTCTGATCCGTCCAAGGCACCATTTTAGAGCTAGCTTACCCCACACTGATTGGTCCAGTTCAGCAGTTCAAAACTAGAATGGGGAACTAGCAGACACAGTTCTGACTGCAAAAGAAAGCAGGTTAGACAAACTGTAATTTCATTATTACTCTAAATAATTTCTGGCAAACAGTTACATCTTTCAGATAGGTTCCTTTGCACTCCTAGTGACTGCAAAATGAAGTGAATTGGCAGCAGCTGAGTGGTACTCAATCAAAGAAACATACAGTCCCCATACAAACTAATTATGTCTGCAAGCAGACAGCTCTTAAAGAGACAGTACCAGAGGTTCTAAAACACTCACTGATAAATGGCTTAAATGCCAAACACCATTCAGGCTTGGAGCATTCAAGCAAGCTCCTGAAGTCTTTGGGAACCCCCATTTGCAGGGAGGTTACACCCTTCCTGGCTCGGGGAAAGCTTGGCGTCCAGGTCAAGCAAGTACCATAAGTTTCAACTGCAACCATATACATTTGCATTAGGCTCTCGACATGTAATCATCAGTCAATATATCATTTTACCAAGAATACATTTCTGAAACATTGCAGTACGTGACTCTTTACACAGTATTACATACACATTGTACCATAACTCAAGTTATTACCTCTTGTACATGAAACCTGAAGAGAGGGAGCCCTTCCCTATCAGTTACCTTGGGGCTGGATGGGGCAAGGGCACCATACTTAGAGGGCAACACAAGTAACTTGGAGTTAGCACTGATGCTCAGTTTGGGCAATGAGCTGGGGACACATACACTCCTTTATGGACAACATTGAGAGGCAAGTCCACAGGCCTCCCAAGTGAATCATAACTGAGGTGCACCACAGGCTTTACAGCTCGACCAGTCTTTCTAGGGGAACTGTTATAGTCTCTGCACTCTGAGCCTCATTTTCAGCATTGTCCTCACTTGTCAGGAGTCTCCATGGGGGTAGAGAGGCTAGAACTTGGGGCACTTTCAGCTCCAGGAGTTACAGTTTCTGAGTCCACAACATTTGGCTCGCATGGAGAGCTTTCGGACACTGGCAGTGGACTGTCAGGGCACTCAAAATACTCTTCTTGTTCGTTGTATCACCAGTCTGCCCCAATCTATCATTTCCTCCCTGAAAGCTCAAACAGTTCAACCATGCATTGATTCCATTTCATCTGATCTGATGCTTTGCACTTCACTTTCTGGGAGCATTGGCTCCAGGGATGAAGCTGGGGCTTAGACAGTCCAGAAGGCCCAGCTTTGTCTCCAGTATTGACTAGGGATTGCCCCAAACAATTGACTCAGTTCATAAGAAGGATAGTATTCAAAGTCACTCTCACTTTCTTCCGATATGGACTGACAGTCATGCTCAACTGGGACTTGTGGAGGGAACACTTTAACTTTGCTTCTGTAGGTGCAGACTTTCTTGATCTTTTCTTAGCAGCAGCTCTAGTCACTGGTCCAGAGGGGGCATCTTCTAGGGGCTCAGACTCAATTAAGATTTGTCCAATGGGCAGTAAATGATTTCTATGCATTGTTTTTACATCTTTTGAATTATTCTCAGGCCTTACTTTGTACACTGGCAGATCATCTAGTTTGCCCACTACAATGTGAGGGAGATGGTGCCATCTGTCAGCAATCTTGTGCTTGCCATGCAATCCCAGATTTCTTAGCAATACCCGATCTCCCTCCTGGAGTTCCTGTGCTTTCACCTTTTTATCATACCTTTCTTTGTTGGCCAGATTTCTTTTGGCAGCCATGGTTTGAGCCAGTTGGTACGCATGAGTTAGCTGGGCCTTTAACTTTTGCACATACTGTAAATAGTTGTCAGCTTGAACCCCATCAGAGAGACCCCAAAACACACATCTACTGGTAGTCGAGCTTCTCTTCCAAACATCAAGCGGTAGGGAGAATCAGTGGCATCACTTTGGTGCAGTTATAAAGCATTTACCAGGGTGCTAATTTGTTGACACATATCTAGGCTTGTCCTTTGGGTGCAGGGTGCCTAGCATATCTAAACAAAATGCGGTTGAAACGTTCAGGCTGGGGTGGGTCCCTCCGGAGGTGGTAGGAGTGGTTCTGGACTTCGTGACTTCCCACAGAGAGCATCTCTTTGATCAGACTTAATTCCCAAAGTCTCTCCCTTGATCAGAATGGATTCTTTGTGGAGCCCCATAGTGAACAAAAAGTTTTCTACAAGTACTTTGGCCACAGTGGATGCTTTCTGGTCTTTGGTGGGAAAGCTTGGGCATATCTCTGAAATGGTCAGTGACCACCAGCACATTACTGATATTTCTTTGATCTGACTCCAAACTTAGAAAATCAACACAGACCAGCTCCATGGGTGCACTGGTGGTGATGTTAACAAGGGGGCAGCCCTCTGGGGCAAAGCTTTCCTCTGTAGCTAGCGACTACAAGTTCGAATGTGTTGCCCACATCAGCCCCATCTTAGGCCAATAGAATCTGGATCTCACCAAGTCAAGTGTTCTGTCTATACCAAGGTGCCCCATGTGGTTGTGCAAGGACCTCAGTACTGAGTCTCGAAAGGCAGTGGGCAGCACTAGTTGTTGTTTGTCTACTTGTCCCCTCTGTCTACTGTTTCTCTGTATAACAGTTTATTGATCAGTTTCAACTTAGGACCTTCTTTGTATAACAGTGCAGTTCTCAAATCAGTGGAGCGTAATTTGGACACATCTTTTCCTGCATAGAGCTTCTAAAGCTGCTTTGATCATGGGATCGCGGGATTGAGCCCGCGAATACTGTCATTGTCCAGCTGAGGCAGTGCACCAATGTCTATTGCAAAAAGTGGCAATAAGCAGCAGGTATGCAATTCTCAGAGGCTCCCAAGCAATCCACCATGCAGTCCACTGCGTCCGTGGACATTTGTTCCTCCCTGTCAAACTTCGGCAGAGTGCCCGAATGTCAGGTTCTGCCAATGGGACCCAATCATTCTGGGGAACAGGCCTCCGGGAGAGCATCAGCATCTATGTGGTTCAGACCTGCTCGGGTATCTAGAGTAACATATAGATAATGCAGAAAGCCACCATATGGCCAGTGGCATCCAACTTAGCTGAGGTCTGCACATAGGTCAAAGTTATTGTCAGTTTTACTAGTATTTTAGCCCCATACAAGTACTCATGGAATTGGTCAACAATAGCCCACTTCAAAGCTAGGAACTCTAACTTATGTACAGGATAGTTCTTTTCGGATGGGTCAGGCTTCTACTGGCAAAGGACACTGGTCTCAGGCCATTCTCGTGCTCTTAGTACAACACAGCCCCCAACCCTTGCAAGCTAGCATCAGTGTGCAGGGCGTAAGGTTTTCTTGGATCGGCATAGGCCAGCACTGGAGCATGGGTAGTTGATATATGATCTCATGAAAAGCAGTCTACAATCAGGAGTCCAGCGGGCCCCAAATACTTCACTCGGATGAAAATACACTCTTTCAGTCTTGAGGCGCTGACTTTTGGTATTTTGTGGGTTGGGGGATACCCTTGAGTAAGGTTAAGTAAAGGCGGATCACTCTTGAATAGTCCTTGATGAAGCCTGATAATAACCACAGAATCCCAGGAATCTTTTGCAGTTCTTTTAGATTTTGGGCTGTGGCCAGGTGGTCAAGGCCTCAACTTTACTTGGGTGGTCTCTATTCCTCAGTGGATACTATGTGTCCCACATACTTACTGATGTTTGAAAGAATTGACACTTATCAATGGACAGTTTAAGGCCAAAGTCCTCCAGTCGGTCCAATACCTTAAATAATCTGCTCTCATGTTCCTCCAGTGAGCTGCCAAACACAATAACATCATCTAGGTATACCAGGCACTCTAGTAAGTTCATGTCCCCACTGCACGCTCCATCAATCGTTGAAAGTGGCTGGGGCACCTGAAATCCCTTGAGGGCATCCTCATGAATTCATAGAAGCCAAGCGGACAGATAAAGGCTGTCTTTTCACGGTCCTCTGGGGCCATGGGATCTGATAGTACCCACTCGCGGAGATCCAGCACAGAGAACCACTTGCTCCCGTTTAGGCAGTCCAAAGCATCCTGAATGCGGGGCATTGTGTACTGATCGAGATAGTCCGCCCGGTTTAAGGTGCGATAATCCACACACATCCTTACTGTTCCATTCTTTTTCCTCACCTACTACAATGGGGGAAGCATAGGCTTCTGGATTCTTGTATTACACCAGCAGCTAACATCTCTTGCAGATGCCGTCTCACATCATCTATGTCAGCAGGTGCCAGGCGTCGAGACCTCTCACGAAATGGTCTTTTCGTCATGCAGCCAGATATTGTGCTCAGCTCCTTTGCACGCATCCTACATCCATTCCTTTAAAGAAAACACCTGGTCTCTCTGGGCAAGCTTCTCACCGATCTTCACTCTCCATTCAGCTGGCAGCGGGAGTTGCAAAATCAAACAAGTCAGGCGCTACTCTGTCATTCTTCCTTGAACTCTTGCTGCTGGTAGCACTGCAGTGTCTGCACAATGCACATTAGCCAGGATGCAACCTCTGTTTACTCAGATGTCTCTTTCAGACACATTATGAACTTGGACCATTACCCTTCTGGCATAAGCATGGGTTCTAGCGGGAAAAATACTAACGACCAAGCAGTCCCTCTGGCAATTTTCCATCGCCTGGTGCATCCAACATTAATATTTTATTCTTAACATCCTTTCTGATACGGATGACCTCTCCTATACTTGCTGGGCGTTTTAGGCCAGGATCAGAGACTCAGGATCCTTCTTCCCATACAATTCCGACCGGTTCCTCTGGTTCTGTTTTCGCATCTCTCTGTGCCTCATAGGCCTTCTTAATTAAAGCGGAACTCTTAAAGCTCTACTAGTCTTTGACCCTGTTTTTCATAAACAACTATGAGCCTTCCGAACATATGAGCATTTGTTCCAATCAACAAAGGGACACCATCATACAGTCCAGTGGGGGGACACACTAAGGCTAGGAGGTCTCTACTTGTTAAGCCCTCCAGCCACGGAGGTGGGAAGACAGCCAAGTGGATATACCGAATAGGGTAAGCCTTCTCCTCTAACCCCAGTACATGCAGTCCTTCTAATGGTTGTAAGGGCGTCTGACAAATGCTTCTGATACCAATCCTGGAACATAATTGTCACTTGGGAGCCACTGTCTAATACAGCTCTTGTAGACACTCCATTCACCTTACAGTGGTCTCCATGGAGGGACCCACCATTCTGGACCAGTCTGGAGAGGCGGTAGGCGGGCCTGAGCAACTGACCTGCCACAAAAGGATGTGAATTAGCATTTTGGTGCCCTCACTGGGATCATAGTCGTCGCACCTCTTAACCACTGATTTCTTCTCAAGCTCTCCTTGTAGCCTATGCAACCCTTTGTCAGTGTCTTTGGGACTGGCATTCCTTTCATGTGCCCATCTTTCCCACAATTATAGCAAAACATACTTTCTGGAGTTTGAGCTGGCTTCCAGGCGCCACACTGGGAGCCAGGCGCGGGTATTACTAACTGGAACCTTGGTGCCATCTCTGTCTGTGGCGTGATAAGCATTTGGAGACATCTCAGTCAGTTTCCTCCACTTCCATGGTCAAAGGAATCGAGTTCGGAGCTGTTATCAGCAGGAGATACATGGGTGGGTACCCCACCCCATAGCAGATACTGATCGGATATAGGTCAGGGCCCATGCTGGCGTGGCCTTCATGTAAAGGGACTGTTTTGAATTCGGATCTCTCTCAACAGTTCCATTGTGACATATCTTTCCTTGTCAGAGCACTCATTGACTGCCAACCTCTGCCCTGAACTTCACTTGATGGGTCACCCTCAGTCACTTTCGAGGTCGTGGCATGACTATTGGTGCAAGGTCCCTCCGAGGTCGTCTTTCTCTCAACTCCTCGGTTCTCTCATTAACTCATCATAGGGTGGGGATTCAGTCTGATCTGCCGAAGCGTAACTGGAAGCAACAGCAGTTCTGAGAAAGGGGCAGACTTAAGGATCCTGTCCAGCCTGGTTCGATCCAGTTCAATCAGCTGGGTAAACCACTCCTTTCTGGAGGCATTCTTGCACAATACCTTTCCAGCTCGTAGAAACATACACAGACGTAACTCCCTGGTACCGTTGTGCATCTCTTACTCTCAACCATAGGTCCTCATCAGAATCAGGGCTCCCACACATTCTCCAAGGCCTCAAGATGAGCCTGTGCAGTCGCTTCAGGGTTACTGGCCCGTTTAGCTTACGGATGGTAGCCAGGGCAGGACCTCCGGAGGCTCTCACTCAACCCTCTTTAGCTTTTCACCTTCGAGCATTGCCATTTCTAGCACTTGGAACAACATAGTTCATCCAGGCTCCCAGTCATCCTCCCCTTGGGGTGGCTGAGGGAGCGGTGCCAAGAAGATCCCTGAACCTTCGGTAAGAGTCGACTCAATGGCAGCAGAAACAGAGTCTCGCATTGGTTCAGCCACCACACGGCACTGGAGCAGGAGAGGGTGTTGGGGAGGAACACCCCAGGTGGCAAAGAATAGTTTCTTCAAGTCCTCCACAGTTTTTCCCTCTCAGCAAACCATTCAGCAAATTTCTCTCAAAAGTTTCCAGATAGTGGTGGGGGCTGATTCCCCCGGTCTCTACTGTCCTTAGTTATCACTCTCCAAGCAGTGAGGGCTCCCTCTGGGTAATGGTCTGTGGCACTTTGGAGCCATCTATAGGATCCTTAAACTCTACTAGGGCCAGTGAAAGTGTGGGTGAGCAGATTAACATGCCGACCCACCACCACAGGGTTTTGTAAACCTTCCACCTTGGAAAGTACTCCCCACAGTGTCCCATTGATACCCAGGGTCCGTGATAAGCACAGCATTTTGGGGTCGATCTCCTCCCCAGTACACCACTCCACCAGCGGTGCACAGCCACTTTCTGTCGGGTACCCATTTTTTTCTTAACAGTGGCGGGCTATTCGGGGTGGGGGGACTTTACATTATGCCTGCGATCGGGCTGCTGGGGGAAGAATTACATTATGCCCGCGATTGGGCTACTGGGGAGTTTACATTATGCCCGATCGGGCTGCTGGGGGACGGAATACTGTTCTGCCTGCGATCGGGCTGCAGGAGGTGTCGGTCCCCGATGGCTGCTGCCTGGCAGCGCCAGGTGCAAGTTGTCGGGGATCGGTGCACCTGCATGCTAATGGCATGCAAATGGGGCTGTAATTAGATGCAAATGGCCCCCCTGTGCCTTGCATAAATTATGGCCCCATTTGCATGTCACCCTTTGAATATCGCAGGTGCTGCGCATGGCGCAATGGAACTTGCGCCACCGCATCTCAATGCTCCACTCTGACCACTTGCGGTGGCACAGTTCCACTGCGCCATGCCCAGTGGGTGTGGCTAGGGGGCGATATTCAAAGAAGTTGCACCATAGCGCAACTCCGTTGAATATCACCCTGGCCACACCCCTGCGCAACTTTTTGGAGCGGCGCAGGGGCTTGCGCCTCACAATGGTGCAGTTTGAATATCTGGGCCCATGAGTATAGCTTTTCACAATCAGGGTCAGCCCACTGAGTGGGGCTAGTGACGAGAGGTGGAAACGGAGCGAGGTGCCTTTTTTTTTTAAAGTGACTATATGAAGGTTTTTTTTGTGGGTGCTGGGGCACCTAAGCACCCGCACAGTCGGCACCCCTGCTAACATGGCAAACTGACTGGTGCTCAAAACACTGGCTTCTAGCTACTCACCTCACTCATAAACTGGTACTCGAAATGGAGTGCTCTCAACCCACCCTGCCTGTTGCTACTCCCTATGTCTCTCTACTGGCTGGTCCTCTTTTAGGAAACTTAACTTGCCCTGGTTTGTGGAGAATGTGTAGTGGGCATGCCTCATCAGGGTTAGAGCAGAGGCTGGCTGTGAAGCCCTAACTATTGCATGAGCTAGTCTTTTTTTTGGGGGGGGGTATAATTTTTATTATCAAATCAATAAGAGTACAGCATATAACAAAGGAGTGGTAAAAACACAAAACGCACGGAAATTCAAATACGCTGAGCAGATCAGATTACAAGAGACCATACAGTAATATAGTTAACGTTTTCCTTTATATCTTAACTTGTACCAACATTTGGCCGTATTATTTCCTTACAGGACAATTGATCTGATATTACAATTATTATTTACTATACTCTATTAATCTTTGCTCTAAGCATGTTAATTTGTTTCGTACACCATGGTGCACCCACAAGTTTATTTAAGAAGAAAAACACATTTTTTACAACTAAATTATGCGAAACATTGGGGGTAATAGGTTTATTACTGATCACCGGTCCTCATCCAGAAAGTTCTCTTAAAATTCAATCTTATCTAGTAATCTTTTAAATATGAGGGTTTCCCTATGGTTGATTATCCATTGGTTTTTAGTCAAACTCTTTCAATTCAGAGGCGTTCCAACACATTAAAATTAATCTTTTGGTGACAATGCTACCCAAGATGCAAATGCGTTTTTGGTGTTCTGTTATTAATGTGTTCAAATAGTTATTTAAAATAAAGTTTTTTTATTCAATTGAAGTGACATTTTTAAGAAAGTTTCAGGTTCCTATGAGTAGTTTCCCTTCCATAATTAATTTTAGGGCAGAGTAAGTGGGAAAAAGTACCTGGTTGGTTGCAACCATGCCAACATAACGAGGATAAGCCTTGACCCATGTGACAAATGTTACAAAGTGTCAAGTAGGCCCTTTCCAAGATTTTGATTGAAATGGTTTTATTTTTAGAGTATTTGTAATATTTATTCGTTTCTTTATGCAAAAGATTCCAAGTACAGACCGAAATAACTTCACTGATTTAATTTCCCCATTTTATCTTTGATTTGGCGAAATAGTCTGGGCCCTTAATAGCGATAACTTTTATCCATACTGCACTGAATTGAGCTATTATGCCGTTTTCTGGTAAAAATGTATCACTCCCAGAGTTGTATTTGAGATTATTCTGAATGAGTTACTATGACACCAGGAATATTTTTTTAAATAATTCGCCAAATTTAGCTTTTAATGAGAAATATATGATCCATTTTTGAGATTTTTTTTTATTAAAGGATTTTCAAAAGCTATAAGGTTTTTGCCATCTATTAAATGAATTCAGTCAATTATGTTAGCCTTTCTTAATTCTGTTAACCAATCTTTAAAATCAGAGCGGAAGTAAACTGGGTCAGGAGTACCATCACCCCTATCCAGAGACCACCCAGTCCAATGCAACTGCCTCAAAGGATGCCGAGAACGAGGAGCACTTGGGTCACAGTGGGCTCAGGGAGGGTTACAGCGGTCAGGCAGAGGCACATCCCAGATCCTATTCCACTCCAGAACTCATATGCCACACTGGCAAACAGGGACAACCAAATAGAGGTACCCAGAGAAGTGGAAGGAAAGGATGTGGAGGTTAGCCAAGGAGGTGACCTCAGCAGGGAGAGCAGTGGACCCCAGAGGAGGAGGAAGTGAATCCTGGTGGGGGACTCCATCATAAGAGGGATCCAGCTAGGAACACAGGAGGGGGAGGACAGGGAGGTGAGGTGCCTATCAGGTGCCACGGCATGGAGGGATGGAAGGAAGATCCTGGGAATCACTGGGAAGCAAGACAGAAGGGTGAGCTGGATGTCATTATCCACCTAGGTACTAATGACCTGGCAAATGGGGAGCCAGAGGAAGTTCAGGAAGAGTTTAGGAAATTGGGGAAGGGTCTCAAGCAAGTAGCTACTTCTGTCACTTTTTCAGAAGTACTACCTGTGAGAGGCAAGGGAGAGCATAGGGGTGCATGCATGAGGAACTTTAACTCATGGTTGAAGAACTGGTGCTGTGAGGAAGGGTTTGGATTCATTGGTGACCGGGGACCCACCTGGAGGGATGGAGGTTTGTTCAAGCCTGAAGACCTGCATCCATCCTGGAGGGGAATCCAAGCACTCAATGTTAAGTTTAAATACTACATTGACAAGCATTTAAACTAGCAAAGTGGGGTGGCAGGCCAGCAAGGAGGGTACATACTTGCTCACCCCCCACAGCTAGCAGTGGAACCAGTGAACTGGAGGAGTGGCTATCTCTACAAAGCAGTGTGCAAAAGATGGAGATTAGCGCCAAAGAGGTGGACAGGCAGAAAAGGGGCAAAATTCAGCAGAAGGGCAGACAGCAAGGAGAACCAGGGATAAAGTACAAAAAAGGAAGGGGCTGGAGTAGAACAGTGAAACAGTCTAGGGAGATCAAATCATGGAAAGCCATGTGTGCCAATGCCAGGAGCCTTAGCAACAAGATGGAAGATCTGGAGGCTGTCATGGTGCAGTCAGACCTGGACATTGTGGCCATCACTGAAACCTGGTGTAATGATAACCATGACTGGGAGATGGCCATACCTGGCTACAACATATTCAGAAGAGACAGGGCAGGTAGGAAGGTAGGAGGAGTGGCACTGTATGTGAAAAATGACATAAGGGCCACAGAGATCCAGGACGAACAAAATGGAGGAGAGATACTGTGGGTTAAGCTGGAAAGGAAAATGGGGCCAGCCATCCGCACAGGTGTGGTCTACAGACCACCATCCCAGGAGGAAGAAACAGACAGGGAGCTGATGCTAGCCATCCAAAGGATGGCAGACAAGGGTGAGGTAGTACTGGTTGGAGACTTAAGTATTCCAGACGTGGACTGGAGCATCCCAGCAGCAGCATCAACTAGGAGCAGATTTATCCTGGACTCCCTTCAGGGCGCCTTCCTCAAGCAACTGGTCATGGAACCAACTCGGCAGAAGGCAATACAGGCTCACAAACAGGGACAGTGTGATGGGGGTAACAGTGGGGGAGCACCTGGGGAACAGAGACCACCAGTGATTGTGGTTTGAAATCACAGAAAGAGCAGAACCAAACCACACAAAACACGTATCCTGGATTTTAGGGGGGGGCAGACTTTGGGAAAATGGGGAGATACTTGAAAGAGGCATTAAGGGGAATGGAGCAGGAATCAGGGGTTGAGGAACAGTGGGCAGTATTTAAAATGGGGATTACAAGAGCAACAGAATATGCATTAAGCAGGTTAGCAAGAGGAAAAGGAAGAGAGACCATTATGGTTTTCCAAGAGTAGCAAAGAAAGTGAAAGCCAAAAGATTGCATTCAGGCAATACAAAAGACACAGGCAGAAGGGGATAGGGAGAAGTACCAGGAGAAGCAAAGGGAGGCAGGGGAGGTCAGTAAGGGAAGCCAAAGCTCAGACAGAAGAACACATTGCAAAAATCAGTGGGTAGAGGGGACAAAACCTTTTACATGTACATAAGTGAAAAAAGAAAGACAAAGGGAGGGATAGTGAGACTGAAGGGGGAGGATGGGGGCCACGTGGAGGATGACAACAGTAAAGCTGACATATTGAACAGGTATTTCTGCTCAGTCTTACTGAGGAAGAGGAGGGTAATGGGTCTGAAGGGAGTACAAGTGGTGAGAATGGTGCAGAAATGGACACAAGTCCCTTTACAGCAGAAAGGGTCCTGAAGGAACTGGAAGTAATAGGAGTTGATAAAGCAATGGGGCCAGATGGGGTGCACCCCAGGGTCCTTAAAGAACTAAGAGAGGTGGTGGCTGAACCTCTGGCTATCCTGTTTAGCCGATCAATGGAAACAGGGAGGTAACCAAAGACTGGAGGACAGCAGATGTAGTCCCTTACACAAAAGTGGGAACAAAGAGGAAGCGGGAACTACAGACCAGTCAGCCTCACCTCGGTAGTGGGAAGATCATGGAAGCACTACTGAAGGAGAGATTGGTGGAACATCTGGTTGTCAATGGACTACAGGACCCGAGGCAGCATGGTTTCACCAGGGGGAGGTCATGTCAGACCAACCTCGTTGAATTTTTTGACTGGGTGACTAGGGAGGTGGATCAGGGGAGGGCAGTGGACATGGCCTATCTGGACTTCAGCAAGGCCTTTGACACTGTGCTACATAGAAGACTATTACACAAACTGGGGAATATTGGTGTGGGCAGGACAGTAGTGTGGTGGGTAGGTAACTGGCTGGGCGGCAGGACACAGAGGGTGGTGGTAAATGGCTGTCACTCCACAGAGGGAAGAGTGACCAGTGGGGCACCACAGGGATCAGTGCTGGGACCGGTCCTATTCAACATCTTCATCAGTGACATTGCGCTGGGCCTAGAAGGCAGAATTTCACTGTTCACTGATGACACAAAGCTCTGTAACAGTGTAGACACACCAGAGGGTGTAGACAGAATGAGAAGGGACCTGCAGAAACTTGAAGAATGGTCAGGGGGTTGGCAGTTGAAATTCAATGCAAAGAAGTGCAAGATAATGCATATGGCCTGCCACCCCCCTTTGCTAGTTTAAATGGGGCACAAAAACCCCAGCACAATATATCAGTTGGGGGTGAGGATATAACATGCACCAAACAGGAAAGGGATCTTGGGGTTATCATCTCTGATGACCTCAAGGTAGGGAAACAGTGTGACAAGGCAGCAGGTAAAGCAAATATGATGCTGAGATGCATAGGCAGGGGCATCACCAGCAGGAAAAGAGAGGTCATAATTCCACTATACAAGACACTAGTGAGGCCCCACCTGGAGTACAGTGTACAGTTCTGGAGACCTTACCTACGTAAGGACATAGACAGGGTAGAGAAGGTTCAGAGGAGGGCAACAAAGATAGTACATGGATTGCATCACAAGTCCTATGAGGACAGGTTGAAGGAACTGAATATGTACTCCCTGGAGGAAAGGAGGGAGAGAGGGGATATGATAGAGACATACAAGTATCTTACAGGGAGGAACAGGGTGCAGGAATACACTATTTTTAAGCAAAAAAGATGTTCCAGGACTAGAGGGCGTGGGATGAAGTTGGAGGGAGGACGATTCAGAGGAAACATGAGGAAGAATTTCTTCACAGAACGGGTGGTGGACAAATGGAACACCCTGCCAGAGGAAGTGGTGGGGGCTGAAACAATCACGGGATTTAAGAATGCGTGGGATAGACATAAAGGAATTCTGGAGGTCAGGAGTAAGGGGCAACAGACTTCTAGGAAAACATAAACTGAACTTACAAGCTCAAATGGGCAGACTGGGTGGGCCACAGGCCCTTATCTGCCAACACTGTCTATGTATCTATGTATCTATGTAATGTTTTTATAATTTTTCCAAAAGTTTTCATTTTGAATTGTTGCCAGTAGTCCCCAATGTTTTTTTTTTCTTATTCCTTAATAGACAAGTTTCATCTATATTCATAACAACTATATTATTCACTTTAAGAAAAGATTTAGGGAAGCTTAACATGTCTTGAATGCATAAACTTGTCCTTTTCTGGTCAAGTATGTTTTGTAGAATGTTACTGTATTTACCTTGTTTATGAATTCCATATTTTTTCTTTTGATGCTCAAAACAAAGCTATTTGCATTTTAACAACTAAATGGTATGAAAAAGGATCCAGGCAATGAAAACTGCCCTCTTTTCTGGGCACTATTATTTTTGCCCAAGCCATCCTCGAGAAGTTTCCCGTCCACAAAAATTTTACTATAATTTGTTTGATTTTATTGACCACAGTTGAGACACTGGATAAATCAGAGCTTGGTATAGAAACATTAAGTGGGGTAATACCATCATCTTAACCGTCCTAATCTTCCCCAAAGGGAGAGTGATAATTTCTCCCAAATATCCAAAACAAGCTTTATTTTATCATATGTGTTTGTGCAATTGTATATAAAAATTTCTTCCAAATTCTTAAACAGTATAACCTCCAGATAATTTGTGTGATTTTCTCTTTGTAATGGATACAGGGTTTGGACTGTAGAATTCTCTAAACTTGCCAGGGTAGCATTTACATTTTATTTTGATTTAATTTATTTCCTGAAAGAGTTGAAAATGTATCTGTTTCTAACATTAGAGATGGCCAGGATTTTTGTGGATTAACAATAACAAAATGCTGTCTGCATTATTCAATTTCTAACTACTGGTATTGCACTGGATCCCCTCTATCTCTTCATTATCTCTTATTAAGTTCAAAAGATGTAGTCAGGGCTGGCTCTGTGGCACCATGGGAAGGTGTTTGCTTGGCATGTTGTTGACCCAGGTTTATGCCCCAAACTCAGGTGTCAGGAGCAGAGTCCGGCAGGGAGGGAGTTTAGAGCGTCCTATGGACGCTTCCATCCTGGGGGGTGGGCGGGCTTTGGATCACTGTTTTTGGCCCCTGGAGTGGGTTTGGGGTGACATTCTTGGTGGACTGTGGCCTTGACACACTGCCTGAATGTCCATGCCCCCAGGATGCCACTGTGGCATTGTGGGAGTGGGTGGTCGGGTCAGGGGAAAAGCGAAAAATCCACCCTTGGCTGACCAGGATGATGGCCGCCGGTCCCCTTCACCATGGTAGCCCAGAATTGTCCTTGTCAACCCTGCCATGCCCAGGATACATATTAGACACCATGGGCATTACTCCTCCCCTGGTTCCCACTCTCAAAGGGGAAGGGCCCACCCAATGAAGGGTTACATCAGGTTACCTTGGGTTACGGCAATGAATGAAAGGGTGGCAGATGGTGACGGGGCATGCATGGCTTTGGTGGCCCGAAGGAGTAGCCAACTGGGGGCTTGGAAAGGAGGAAAAAAAAGAGGCAGCCAGCCAGTCGGCACATAAGTAGCACTACCACTCACAACACTGGTGACCTTTGTTCAGAAACAAGCCCAAGTCACTGGGGGCCAATCAGAGGAAAGAAGATCAAGCGTCTCAGAGGACACTCTCCTCTGGGGAAAGAGGGCAGCCTGCTTCAGTGCTAGACTTCCACCTGGGTTACCACAGGTGACAGTGTACCTGGAGTGACTTGGTGGGCAGGAAGACACCAGCACATGATATGCAGCATGCTTATGTGCACGCTTTTGGCACTCCCTACACTGGGGTATTGGGAAAGGGATAAAAATGGAGGAGGAAAAACACAATGATGGATAGACCCCCTTTGCAGGCCTTACTCTGGCAATGAGGCAGTTTTCCCCAGAACCAGAGCCTTGAAGTGATAGTTGGGGCCCTGCCACACTCTGCCATGGGAGGGGTGCAGGCCATGGAAGAAGACAGGCAACAGGTAAGCCCACAAGAGGTTGGGTGATGGGATAAAGGGGTTGGTTTAGAAGGGGGGGCAGAGGTGTAGGAATATGACAGTTTGGTGTAATGAAAACATTGTAAAGTGCTGGCAGCAGAAGGCAACAGGTTAATGAGAATATTTTCTGTTTTAATGCTTTCATGCTAATGCCCTTGCTGCTGCAAAAATAGACCTGTTAGTTAGTACACTGTGTAATGCTTGTTATTATGGTAAGAAAATAAGGAAGGTTACTATTAGGCATATCATGGGCTATGTGAGTTGTGCAATTTCAGACTGGAAAAATGGTCATGTACCCCAACATCTAAATACCTTGTATGGACATATGCTTACTTTTGTATGATAACAAGTGGAAAGTATATATAAGATGAATTGTAAGAGGTGGAGGGTGAGGAATTACAAACCCTGAAATGAAGTCCTGAAACCTCCAAGCCTGTCTGGTTCATCCTACCAGGGGAAGGTAACTGATCATTACTTGTACTCTGAAAAAGCTGGACTGCCGGTGCTAGTGCAGTATATGTGTTAGTACAATAAATCTTGCTTTGTGGTGTGCAGTTCCTTGTTCCAGTATAATTACTGACTCAATTTATTTATTTATTTGGTTTTTGTTGACTGTGTACGTGCACTAGACAAATTCTGCCTATTTTCAGGCACGACCCGGGGAGCGGGATACAGATGAATGTCAGCTGACTTTGAACCAGATTAAACTGTTGGTGGTATTTTAGTGACTGAGGGGAAATTTGGTCAGGGCACTGGGGAAATTCCCCTACTCTGAGGTGGGGGAATCTTTGGTGGATGGACGCAAGATGGCCACTCAGCCCAAACCTACAGAGTCGATGGATGTGTCAGAGCTGCAGGAGTGGGCTTCCTCTCCTGCACCAGAGGAGATCTGTACTGAGGATATGCTGCAAAATGCATCTATGCCTGGAGAGTTTTTTTCCCTTGAGAATGTGTCTCCTGAGGTGCCTGCACAGTCTGACCAACGTGGTTTATCGGAAGACTATGCTGAGGTTTTATCACGTAAGGAGCGTTTGTTACAGGAGGCACTCGCTGATGTGGAAAGCTGCACACCGAGCAGAAGCTCTTCGAGAAGTGCAGCATTGCGGTCTGATGCTCTAAGTTTGTCCTGCTGTAGCTCCCTGTACTTCGGTCGTGAGTGGTTTATGCGACGCCCAGTGAGGCGATGGAGTTGTCTGTTACACCCTGTTCCGACTGCCGAGGACACTGTTCGGGATATGTCTGCAGTAAGTTCTTCTCCTTCAGTTCTTTCTGCCTCTAAATCATTGCTCCACACGGCTTTCACTGAATCTGATGACAGTACCGCTTTGCCAGACGCCTTGCATCAGGTTAAGCGTCTTGGTATGCCCGCGACTATAATTAAATATGCTTCTGAGACTGTTTCTGCTCCTACTGGCACTATTCCTAACGGAGACGTTGGTAAGGGAGAGGACAGTGCTTCTCTGGTAATTGAGACATCTAGTGAACAGTCTGTTCCTCTTATATCCCTTGCTAAAGGCACAGTCTCTCCTGTACATTTTAAGGGTCCTTCTGTAGACTCCTCAGTTTCTCACCCTTGGTCTCCTGAAAAGCTATTTCTGAGGCAGGATGGTTACAATCTCTACAGGGTGTGGGTGCCTGATCCCAATGATGTTACAGTACAGAAGTATAATAGCCTGGGCACCTCTTTGGATATTGGTGCTTTACAACTAACACTTCAGACCTGCTATTCCTGTTATGACCAGTGTTACAGCTCCAGCTTGTGTTACTACTTGCTCTGTTAATCAAACTTTTCCCAAGTCCAGATTGCCCACCGCTACTAACTTGAATACTGAAGTTCCTGGAGATATTCCCTGTACTAACTTTAAACTTTCTGATTTATTTACTAACAAAGGAGAACCTGCACCTCGTCGAAATGCAGTGAGATTACTGTATAAAGGTGGTTTAGAGGACCTTCCGGACAGGCTTTATATTTCTAAAGTGTTATTGAAAGGTTCAATGAAATTTCTGTCTTCAGATATTTATGCATTAATACATTTAGGAAATGCTAATTATGATATTAGCTTTAAAACCTCTGGGGGTTTGGAACGCTTTTGGTCTGTATTTCAGATGGTTAAGAACTCCCCTCTTTGGACCCCCTTTTTTGCGGTCCCTCTTACCAAACCTTTAGTAAGATTAATTACTATTTTATTTCGCAATGAAGGAGTTCATATAGAAGATATCCTTTTTTGGTTGAGTAGGAGGTGTGAAATTTTAGACAAACCAGTTCCTATCCTGGATAGTGAACAAATTTGGAATGGGGGTTGGAAAATCAGCTGAAATTATTTTCATCTAATAATGGGCTACAGCACCTTCCGAATAGTTTTTTTGGGAAGAGATAGAGGCAGTTTGTTTTATGTTGGTCAGCCTAAGGCCTGTTTTAAATGCGGTTCGAGAACCCATTTGAATACTGCATGCGACACTCCACGTTGCTCCCACTGTTTTGAATTTGGCCATTTAGCTGCTAACTGTTTGAATTTATTTAAATGCAATTTGTGTGAGCAGACCAGACATGGCTATGCCAAGTGCCCGTGGGCTTCCCACAATAGAGATGATTGCCCCTCCCATGAAGGATTGATTACAGGTGCTCAGCATAATAATTCCGTTTCAGCTAAGCCCTCTGGTGCTCTTCCTGTACTTTCCCATACTCCCCCACCACAAGCTGACCCTAGCCCAGTTGGTGCAACTGTTCCAGATAGTCCAGCTTTGACGGTTGTACAAAACAGTGCACCATCTCCCTTTGGAAGTAGGTACCTCGGCAGCTTCCCAGTCCCCTATTCGTGTTCTTGCTCCTTTGGATCAGGGTGAGACTTCTGATATGCCCCCCCCTTTATCCCAAGACGTCCCTTTTAAAAAAGTGACGGCTAAAAAGTGTCATAGATCAGGAAAACTGGTTCCCTCTCAACAAGAGACTAAGGCCCCTACGAGTAGTGATACTTCTGAGTCCTGGAAAGTGGGTAATAGCTATGCAGTTTTGGGATCAAAGGAAGAGTCAGAAGGTGATGAGTCTGATCGTTCTTCTAAGGCCTCATTGATTACTGATCCCTTTTCGGAAGGGGAGGACGGTGATATAGGAAAGACTGAAAACTTTCCTAGGCGTTCTGACAGAGAAGTGTGTCTAAAGTTTCTTGATGGCACAAGCGTAAATGGGGTTTCCAGGTGTATCTCTTTTTTTCCTTCATATAATGACCTCGTTGACAGTTACTACACTTAATGTTAATAGTATAAAAAGCCATAAAAAAATGGTAACAGCTTTGTCTTGTTTGCAACATTTACATACCGATATTATCTGTCTCCAGGATACAAGGCTAAAGACCAGTTATGAAGTTCAGCGAGCACGTAATCTTTGGTCATTAGGGATGTCCTTTTGGTCTAATGGTGAAAATATCTGTGAAGGGGTGGGGGTTTTGTTTACAAATTCGCCTTAAAGGTATCTAAGATGGTGAGATATTTACAGAGTTGTGCTTTTATTGGATATCAATTTTGGAGTGAAAGATTCGTTTGATTAATATATATGCCCCACAGACCAAAGCTTTGAGAGTTGCACTCTGAGCGACATACACCCTTATTTGTATACTTCCCGTTTGATTGTTTGGGCTGGTGATTTCAATTGTGTTCTTAATATCAAAGATAGAGGGATGAAGGCGACTAAATTGTTTTGTGATTCTCAGAAATTGAATCAGATTCTGGACACGGCCAGCTTAAGGATGCTTATCGAGACATAAACTGTGATGGGGTAGGACATTTTAAGAATCAGTTATCTACACGGATAGATTTTATTTTCTTTCTCTTTCTGTACAAATAATTAAGGCTACCTTGAGGGTCTGGGAATTTTCTGATCATAAATCTTTAACAGTACAAGTGTCCTGGGAAGGTGCTCCCGTTGTAAAAGAATATTTGGAGAATGAATGACTCCTTATTGTCTGATGAATCTGTACAGAAAGCCTGGCAGTTGGAATTTAATGCTAGATTGTCAGTCCTGGATGTCTATGATGATGTTGCCTCCTGGTGGGAAGATTCTAAACATAATTGGAAAGTTTTTTCAATCATTTTCCAAAAAAAATTAATTCACAATATTTGGAATATCTAAAATTGCGATGTCAATTACAAAAGCTAATATCTTTAACTGAAACCGAAGGTTTAGATTATAGTACTCAAATTGGACATGAGAAACAACTCATGTTTCAATATAGATATGATAGGGCTAAATCTCTTGATTTTGAGCATAAGTTTAGTTTAAAATTGCATAAAGGTGCTTAGATCCATTTAATGACTGTAAAAATAGAGTGGTGAATCGTCATTACGAATTAACATCTGATTCTGGAGACCTAATACGGACTCCAGCTGCTTTAATTACGGTTGTGACTAATTATTTAGCTAACTTGTATAGTGTAGATGACCACATTCGACCGAATTATTAGACTTAGCCGGCCTTCACTTGCCTCACTTAAATTCTGCAGACAGTACCGTCTGTTGAACAAGATTTCTGAAACGGAAGTGAAAGACTCTATTTTTCTTTGAACACGGACTCTGCTCCTGGTACAGATGGTTTTGGTGTAGCTTTTATAAGACCTTCCATACTACTTTAGTCCCAATTTTGACATCTTTGTTTAATGAAATGTTGTCATCTGCTAAGTTGGCTCCTTCCATGAATCAAGCATTAGTTATTTTACTTTATAAAAGGGCTTGAAAACTGATTTTGAAATTGGAGGACAATAAGTTTATTGAACACTGATTTGAAAATTTTAAGTAAAATCTTATTCGTAGACTTACACCGATTGTGGATTCATTGTTAAGTCCCTATCAATCCTGTTCTTTACCGGGCGCTCCCAGAATGATAATTTATTACTTATCCGTGAACTTTTTCAGCATCTCAAACAGGTTCAGTGCAAGGTTATTTACTTAGCCTGGATCAGGAAAAGGCATTTGATTGTGTTTTCCACACAAATTTCTGTTTCAGTTTTACAAGCATATGGTCTCCCAAAATATTCATTGCTTGATACGGTTATTGTATCATTCTGTTTCCTTGATACCTAATATTAACGGTTGGTGTGGCCCTCAATAGCAGTTCGAGAGCGTTAGGCAAGGATGCCCGTTAAGCCCTTTACTTTATGTTTTCTATATTGATATTTTTATTCGAATGGTATGTGCTCATAGTGGTTTAGAGAAGGTGTGCGGCTGGCAGATAATGTTGCACCAATTAAAATTTTAGCATCATGAATGATTTGGTGGTATGCTTAAACTTCCTTCTGAGAGGAACCTCTAGTTTACTCGGTTTTGGAGTTATTCTCTAAAGTTCGGGTTCAAAAATTAATTATGGCAAGAGCAAAGGATTTCCTTTGGTCTCTCTCTATTCCTGAATCTGGCACCCTTGCAGGAATTCATATTTCAAAAGCTCCAATACCCATTTTAGGAATTGTGTTTGGTGAAATAGATATGATGCATAGCAACTGGACCCAGAAAATTAATATTGCTCAATCTGTCGTGGCTCGTTGGAAAGGGAAACAAGTAGCAAACGTAAAGAGTTTTGCTAATTAAACTCTACTATTGCCAATTTTTTGTATTTAAGTTATGTGTTTCTCCCCATCTTCTGTATTTACAACTTTATATAGTGTTTTTTCAGGCCTTCTGGGGAGTAGATTGAACCCCATTAAAAGAGGGTTTAATATAGACCTATTAGTCAGGGTGGGGTAGGTATGATACATCCAATAGCTTTTTCTTAGTATATTTTTGTCGTTGTAACTTTGTCCTCTATTCGACCTGGTTTAAAACCTTGGTCCCTTATGTAAATTTATGGTTTTTGAAAGGCTTACCGTTCTGGAAAACTGCTAATTGGACTTCTTTGTTTAGAATCCCTATTATTCCTATGTATGGTAAAGGAGTTTTTTGTTTGATAAAAAAGTGGAACTTAACTATACCTGATTTGGAGACATTGACCCGAAAGCAATTATACAATGCTATTGTTTCCTCTGATTTTTCAGAACCCTTAATCTTTCCAGATTGTACTCCCCAGTCTCAAGTAAGACTTTTAAATTTACTCTCCCAAGGACGGATACCGGCCTTTATTTGGGATAGCGTTTGGTTGAGCTCTCATGGTAGATTGCCAGTGGGTAGTACCCATAAGCACAAACAATTATGTGAACGATGGTGTACTTCAGTGAGCTCTGTATTTCAGAATTGGAAACACAGAAACACCTTTTTTGATTGCTCATATATTAAACCTTTCTGGGTCCAGTTAGCTAATAAATGGAAAGAACCTTTGTTTTCTCTCATTTCTTATACGACTTTAATGTATTGGTTCAAATAAGGGTGGCTGGTCTAGGTATCCTGCTGATAATGCTACTTTTGGTTTTTCGTTATTCGATTTTACATTTGGCAGTCGAGAACTTTTTGGTCTACCCAACAACGCACTGTTTTGTTTGATGAACTTTTTTACAATATATTGCATACTATTCATACAGTTTATAACTATGATAGGAAAAAGTATGGTCAACCTACATGCTCTGCTTTATGGGTGAATTGTTATAATTGGTTGACTTGAAGTTTGTTTCTGTTTTTTTGCTTTATGAATTGGTTTGTATCTTGTCTGGAGACCTCCATTTAATAAAAAATTCCCCTACTCTGAGGAGGCTGAGTGGATGCTCTGCTCAGTGGTGTTTGGAGCTTTGCACTAGGAGGACATGTGGGGGCTGAGGAGCCGGTCTCCTCCTTGGCTCCCTTTACAACGGAATTATGCAGAGATCTGGTGAAGGAATAGTGGAAACGGAGCAGCTGGTGGCTCTCAATATGGAAACAGGAGCACAGTTCTTACCGGAGGACGAGGTTGCCCAGGTTTTATCACAGAAATCAAGTTTGGAATTGGAGGAGGTTGAATAGTGGAGGTGCTGCATCAACAGGCTGTAGAAGCGGAACAACATTATTGGGCAGCAAGGTTACGTTTTTTGGTGGCGCAAGGTGGTAGGACGGAATTGGAGGTTGCACAGGAAGAGGAACAACGAAAGGAAGAAGGAGCAATGGAGGCACAAGTCATCGCAGAGGAACAGAGGGAGAAGGTGAATCAGCAGGTCCCAGTAGATGGTGTGAATACTACTACCGAAGAAGAGTTTCACGCTATGAGTGCACAGGGATTTGAAGAAATGCGAATGGACTCATCTGGGGGAGGAGATGGGAGATCAACTCAGTCAGTTCCAGGTAAAACTTAACTGCCATACAACAGAGTGGAGTATCTTCTGAGACTGTTTTGTGGGTCTGCTTTTAAAGACTCTCCTGTCTCTTTAGTGGAGGAGAGAAATGTAGTGAGAAAAGGACCTTCCACTAAATGACTCTTCAAAGGCTCTAGACAGTGTAATTGTGGGGAAAAGAACCGAAGGACTGGGTGGCGAATGCCTTGCAAGCTGCAGGTTGGTGAAGAGCCCTCTGGGAAGGGGTGGGATGCAAATTTTGGTAAAGATGTGTGTTCTTATCCTACTATGTGCAGATACCCCCGGATGGCTCCCCACTATTAAATAGTATAGCTACTCCTTTTATACCCCCAGGACAGCCCTCCCTGAATCTACTGTAGAATTGTCCTTCAGGAAGATACTCATCCCTTGTTACAAGTCATTAGAGACCAGGAAAAAGAAAAGTACACTGGAGCAAGATTCGGTACAAGATAAGGCTGATAAAGTATGGCATGGAAAAGTGACTGAACATTTATTTCAATACTGCTAGGCCTTTGCTGGAGCCTGCAGAAGAAGGAATGCAGTTAGGTTAAAATTTAGGGTAGAGTACTGAAAGAAATTCGGACAGAAGATTTGTGGTCGTGGTACTATTAAAAAATAGCATGAAGTTCTTTGCTTATGAAATTTACGCTTTGATACATGTTCCGGGGATGTGATTTTGATGTTAGTTTTACACATCCTGGGGGTTTAGGAACGGTTTTGAAACAGTACCGTCTCGTTAAACTCTCTCCTTATTGGAAGCCTTTTAGCAATACTACTTACTAAACCATTGACTAAAAATTACAGTTCTTTTTCGAAATGAGGGGTAAATGTTGCAGATATCATGCTACTGGTTGGCGCAACATTGTACTGTTAAAGGCTTGCCTGAACCCATACTGGATGAAGAACAATATGGACAGGGGGATGGACTTATCTTGTGGTATTACATCTAGTAAATGGTCAAACTAGTCATCTACCAAACTGTTTCTTTTGGGTAGAGATAGGGGGTGTTTTTACCCAGGTCAGCCAAGAGCTTGTTTCAAATGTGGTGATGTGGGGCATTTGAGTAATGTCTGTGATAAACAAAATGTGGTTTATGTGGGGAATTGGGGCATGTGGGGCTCATTGTCCGGCAACCTTTGAGGTGTAATTTATGTGAGGAACAGGGGCACTCTTTCGGACCTGCTCCTGGGCCTCACATAACAATGTGGATTGCTCAGTTTAGAGCAGAACAGGATCATTTCTGCAGCTGCTGCTCAAAGGAGCAATTAAAATTGGTGGCTTTATTATCACAAGGGTATGCTACTACTCATTCATCAAACAAAGTGTCAGGGTTACCGAGTGAGGCTGACGATACTGTAGTAATGAATGCTCAGGTTGTAGTGAGTGATGGTGAAACAGTAGTGCGGGTCAGTGATGGGGCAATAGTCACAGAGGAGGAGAGGGCTATGATTCTGGTAGGAAAAAGACGGTCGTCTTGGTGCAGAAGTCGTGTCTATGCCCCCACAGTACATTCTGAGCTAGGCTTCCAAGAGTGACTAGATCAGCATGGAAAATACTTTCAGCTGCCTTGATCCAGACGGAAACATTGGGGAGGTAGTAGTACAGAACTCATATGCTCCTTTGCTTGAGGATGATATGGAGGAGGATGGGTGTGAGTCGGACCTTCCTCGGTGGCATCCTCTCAGGCTGAGGGTGTTGCTGAGCCTGGCCCTTCTGAGAAAGTGAAATCGAGGAAAAGGAAAAAGAAAAGATGATTGCAGGTGTTTCTGTGTTCATTTTGTTGATGGCTATTTCCTTTGTACTGTTAATGTTAATAGTATAAAAGCATATGGGAAGAGGCACAATACCTTTTGAGCCTCAATGTGGAGAGGTAGGAGTATGTTTTTACAAGATACTAAGTTGAACTCTCTAGCTGAGGTGACAACTGCACAGAAGGAATGGAGGTGGGGTGTCTCATATTGGTCAGTCGGTGAAGAGCAGTGCTCTGTGTGGGTATTTTGTTTAAGAGTCAGGTTATGTGTGTTGCATGTTTATGATTTAGTACCGGGAGGGTTATGATTCTGGATGTATTATTGCAAAATGAGGTTTTTCGGTTGATAAATATATATGCTCCTCAACTGAAAGCTGATAGGTCTATTTTGTTTAGGTATGTGGAGCCTTATTTACATATGTCCAAGATAGTTCTATGGGGGGTTTTAATTGTGGTCTTTCCCATAGGGATTGGGGAAGAGCTACAAAAAAAGTCTTCTGTGATACCAATGCCCTCTTGGCTATTATGGAGCGTAATGATATACAGGATGTTTATAATATTTTACAGCGGGAACCGGTTCATACCTTCCATAAGGGGCATTTGTCTACTAGAATTGATTTTTGGCTAGTATCAGAAAGAATTACATGTCAGTCAGTGGATGTAGTACCTTTGGAAACCTCAGACCATCTGATGGTGGTTTTGCAGTTGGGAAATCGGCAGAATTTGTTAGTTGGGAGGGTTATTGGAAAATGAATACTTCAAAGTTACAGGAAACAGTTGTAGAACATACTATAAGGAAATTGATCTTTGCACGACAGATGATTTGTTATTTGTATGAGAGTCCGATAGAATGGTGGGAAGATATAAAGAGGATGTGCAAGAATGGTATGGTGCACACACAAAGAGACAGGCTAGGAAAACGTATATTGCTTATTTAGGCTTACGAGAAAAATATTTGCAAACGTTATCACAAAGTGAGATGGGGACCTTAAGGTAAAAAGGTTGCAGGAAATAAAATCTCAAATGAAGAAATATTTGCAAGACTCTATGCTAGTAATGGCTATACGACAAAAAATATAAGACTCAAGGTACAAAAGAAGAGGTAAACCCTTATGAGAAGGGAAGACAAGGGTGTCAAAAGGTGTTAATGACAGGTCTGAGAGATGGACAGGGTAAGGTAAAAGAGAACATCAAAGATATCTTGTTTTTGTTCAGCAATATATGTAGATAAGTTTCAGACTGTTAGGAAGGAAAGTAAGTTTCCTTTTACTGGCCTAGATATTCCAGGACTGAACAGGGAAGAGAAGGACAGGTTGGTTGCCCTATTTCAGGAATGGAAATTGTCACGGCCATCCTCCAATTGACCTCTAAATCCACGCCTGGAAGGGATGGATTGTCAATGATTTTATAAACAATTTGTTGAATTTCTGGTTCCTTGTTTAGAAATATTGTACAATGCTATTTGGGAAGAGAGACGGCTTGCCCCTCGATGCAATTGGGATTAATGTTTTTTCTTTATAAGAAAGGAGATCAGTATGATATTAAAAATTGGAGGCCTTTAACGCTGCTTAATTCAGATTATAAGATTCTTGCTAAAATATTAAATCAAAGACTGGCAGTTGTAGCAAGTAAGCTGATTATTCAGGAGCAAACTTGTACAGTCCCAGGAAGGAAGGTAATACAGAATCTGACTTTCATTAGAGAAATTATAGAGCAGGGGTTAGGGAAGGGTTTAAGTGGATATTTAATAGCGTAGATCAGGAAACTGCATTTGATTCTATTCAACAGAATTATCTTTGGAGTGTATTACAACATTATGGAATTCCGCAAGAATTTATAGAACTTGGGAAAGTGTTGTACAGGAAGCACAAGCAGTGCCCTTGGTGAATGGTTTTGGGGACAACTAATTTTTTAAAAGAGTGGGGTCAAGCAGGGTTGCCCAATGAGCCCCTTGTTATATGTCTTTGGTTTAGACCCTTTGTTAAGGAAGATTGAGCAGGCCAGAGACATTAAGGCAATAGAATCTGTGGCTGGATTTGCTTTCAAAAAGTTTCAGCTTATGCGGACGATTGTATTTTTACTGTGGCAGATGTTAGATCAGGGGCTAAAGTTTTGTCAGTATTGCATGAGGCCTATACCACAACTGGTATTAGGATAAATACGAGTAAAAGTGTTGTTTTACCTTTAGGGGATAGCAAAATTATTGATGATTTTCCGATTCTGATGACAACAGACCAAGTAAAGATTTTGGGCCTATTTTTTGGTAATAAAGAGTCTGAGATACGTAATTGGAATGATGTTTATGATAAAGCAAAGCTTAAGGTACAGACGTGGTTAACTTGGAAAATGTCCAGGAAAAAGAAAGTGTATCTCATAAGAGCATACATTGCTCCTATGTTTTTATATATGTCTCATATTTTTCCTCTACCGTTTAGTATGCATACCAAACTTTTGGGTTTATTTTGTCAGTTTTTGTGGGGCAGTAGGTTGAATCCAGTGAAGAGGATTCATACATACAGAGAGCGGAAAGAAGGGGGTTGAATATGTTGCATCCTATAGTGTATTTATTTGGTAATTTCTTTTTTAGCTCTATCATTCCCTTATTTTCGCAAACTATGGGAATAGGGCAAATTAGCATGCAGCTTTGGGGAGGATCTTTTTTAGAAGCATGGGGAGAGGGAGATGGCATCCTGTAGAGTGATTACTTCAGAGTTATGTACAAACCACTCTTGATACATTAGAACTTGGAAGATAGAACTAGCGTGGTGTAGGGATAAAGGGAAGAAAATGTTTTACAAAATCATAGTGGATAAATGGTATCGAGAGGACCCGGTGTTTATGGTACCTCCTTTATTAAGATTTCCTTGTTGTTGGAAGGTATGACTAACCCTCGAATACCTTTTAAAGATGCAAGATTTTGCTTGGCTTTGTGGTCATCAGAAATTGCAAGTAAAGAGCAATCAGAAACATAAGCAAATAACAGAAAGGGGTGTGGAGGCCTATGTGTGCAGGGATTGTGGAGACAATGCAGCATCTTTTCTTTGATTGTTCCATATGCAGGGCTTTTGGAACAGGTTATCGATTTTATGGGGAGCAGTTATTGGTATTAATAAATTATGATGTTTTGATTTTAGGGCAAATCCGGCCACCTGGGCAAAATGGACTAACAGTACAATTCAGATTATTTTGGTATGTAAAAATGGTCTATTTGGCAAGCAAGATGTCTTAGATTTCTGAAAGGTAAGGTAGTTCAACAACAGGATGTTTTCTTCCAAATACAGAAAGAATTGGATGCTGTTTATGAATATGAAAAGCGTTTTAGGACAAGACTTATCAGTAAAGCTCTGGAGGAATGTTGATTGGGTGGAATAGAGGGATGTCTGTTACAATTGTATAGGATTTATTCTTTGTTATGGGACACTGTATGTTTATTTTTCTTTGTGTTTCAATATTGTTTTTGTGACTTTCTGTATTGAATGAAGATATTGTTTATTTAATCTGGATTTTGTTTTGAATATTGAATAAAAATTTCCCCTACTCTGTAGGCAGGTGGCGCTGTCCATCTGTCTGCAGGGATGGAGGACCTCAGTTAGCAGGAGATAGTGGAAGGAGAAGGTTCTGTTGATGGTAGCTCTGTAGCTGTATTACCTGCTTTGAACATCCCGACCAGCTCTGAACTTGTGATGGAACCCTCGCTTGCCCAACCTGATGATGGGCAGTTGTCTGATAATGTATCTGCGGAGGATTTTATGGCTGATGAGGCATTGTTACGACTTGAACTCAGTAAAAAAAGCAACATTTGCATGACATGTTATCAGCGGCCGAACAAGAATACCTGGCTGGGAAATCTCATCTTGAAGAGAAAAAACAGAAGCGCAAAAGGTCTGTTGCTAGCCCTCCGTAGATGACCAGTAAACAATTGCCGGGAGGAATGGGCCAGGAGTGTTCACATTCTGCACTGCCTGTTGTTGAACCTGGCCAGGAGGTTACAGTACCATCAGAAGAAGAGATGGTCTTCAATGGTACCCCGTCTGACTGGATTCCGGGTGAAGCCTTGCAGAATGCTGGATGGCTTTTCTCCAACGGTCGCTGAATCCTTGATCCTGCAATTCCCACCCCTGGAGCATCGACTGTATTACTCTCACAAATAGGACCTGTACTAGATATACATTCTAAGGAGGAATTCCTTCGATTCCTGGTAAGTTCACTTTTGCTTCTACTCCTGCTGTGCCTCCTGAGATGGAGGCTGCGACTGGAGTTACTGCGCAAGATGCTGCCCCTCGAAAAGATGATCTGCTGGAGAAGGCCTGTCCAAGCCAAGACCCTGCTGTATTACCCTTGACAACACCTAATTTGGAGGTATCTGATTCAGCTCCGCCCAAGGGGTTTCAGGTATGGGACAGGAGATGGGATTGCTGTGCTTCAGGTCAGGGAATGCCCAACTCCCTTCCAGAAGCTTGGACTGCTAAGACCTTTGCTGGTCTTTTTCGTAAACCTTCCACAGCAGCCAAATGATGGTTTTTGGTCCATCTTCGATACAAAGATCTGGCTCCAATAACCCCAGACAGACTTTGGGTGGGCAAGGTTTTGTTGAAGGACTCAATGGGGTTTACCCCGATGGAGGTATATGCCTTCATCCACTCACCTGGGGAACATGTTTACGATATTAGTTTTTGTACTATGCCTTTACTTGAAAATTCTGGAGGCTTTATTATACTGTTAAAGACAGTGAAGAATGGAAGGATTTTTTGGCTATACCTATCACCAAGCCGACTGTCAAAACTGTAACTGTTTTATTTCGTAATGAAGGGGTTGACAATAAAGACATCATTTTCCAGCTAGAGAAATGTTGTACTATTATAGGTCATCCGAATCCCATCATGGATGACAATGGATTTTGGATGGGTAGCTGGACATTTCAGATCCAATTATGGCAAACTGAACAGAGCATTCAACATCTGCCCAGCTCCTTTAATTTTTGCCGTGATAGAGGCATTCTGTTTTATGCGGGGCAGCCTAAATGTTGTTATCATTGTGGGTCTCTTTCCCACTTAAATACTGACTGTGACACAGTATGCTGTTTTCAGTGTGGTTTATTTAGGGCATCCTGTGGCTCACTGCTCACACGCCCAGTCTGTAACCTTTGTGGGGCGAGGAACATATGTTTCAGGATTGCCCCTGGGCTGCCACAATTCTGAGGAACTTTCCAATCAGGATGGTTTCCTTTTTCAAGTTAGACGGTCCTTTCCTTCACCTGACTCTAAGCCTCTTGATTTGGTCTCCCCCGTAGGAGAGGAAGAGGTAGAGGTAGAGGGGGAAGCTTGGGGGGCATGTCTCGATCTAGAAATCATATGGGACAACCTCCTTCATTTTCTTATTGATTACAGGACCAGCCCACATTGCTTGGTTCACTTGTGAGGGATTTGGAAGGAGATGCAGCTGATGGACTGTTGTTGCAGTCGCTACCTCTTGACTCTCAAGATGTTTCGAACCCTTGGATGGTGCCGAACCCCCAACTTGATCTGCAGATACCCACTACAACCATCCCTCCTACTCGGATGAGGCCCTTGTTTTGGACTTATGACCATCTTCTAGTCCCCCTTTCATATCCTCTCCTAAACAGCCAGGAGTGCCTGTCATGACTGGTACCCTTTTGCCTCTTCCACTGTCTAACCATTTTGCAGCGTTTGCCTCTTGGGGGGACAGGGTGAAGGTAGACCAACCTATGGATGAAGCCTTGGATTTACCTCCCAACACCAGGGAAGAGAGAGGGCTCCCCCAAGATTGCCCCCCCCCATGAAAGAGCCTTCCAAACATCGTATGAAATCTAGTATGAAATTCATTAAACCTCCCCCTGAGCTGCTTCGGTTGCGGCTTGCCAGCCTGAATGTCAACAGCATTAAATCTCATTTAAAACACACCACTACATTTTCAGTGTTGCAACATCTACACTTTGATGTTTTTTTATTATAGGACACTAGACTTCATACTATGACTGAGGTGCAAACTGCCTCTAGAGAATGGGTTTGGGGACCTTCATATTGGTCCACAGGTTCTGAGACTTGCTGTGGGGTGGGAATTGTATTTCTTTCAAATGCTTTGCATATAAAACACTTGGTTGATGTTGATCCTGGTCGGGTTTTGGTGTTAGATGTAGAACTTGATTCTTTTTGTTTTCGATTGGTTAACATCTATGGGCCACAATCTAAAGCTCTTCATGTGGACTTACTGTCTAAATTACAACCTTTTCTACATACAAGTAGACAGATATTTTTTGCTGGGGATTTTAATGTCAATGTTCAGCAGCTAACTTCTGGGCAAAAACAATATTGTGATAAGTCTTTTTACTTAAAATTGTCGTCAGGCTGGATTAAGAGACGCCCATATCATTGGGAATAGGAGAGCGGCTCCCACATATTATAGAGGGACACTGTCCTCCAGAATAGATTTTATTTTTTTAAAACAAACCTTAGAGGTTGCTACAGTTATTAATCTACCCATTGAAACTTCAGACCATATGCTTATTGGCGTCTATATTGCGACCCCCCCTTTAAGAGAGGTGGGACCAGGATATTGGCACCTAAATGTATATTTATTGACTACCGCCGATATATCGTCAGGGTTACATGATTTGATTCATGACAAAGCGGTCTACATTGTTCCTCTAAGAAGGAATAATACTCAGTGGTGGGATGACTTAAAGTATTGGATTATTAGATTTTTAAAGTTTCAGGCTGGTGTTAAGGTGGCTTTCTCAAGCTACCCATTTGACCCTTAGGGCCCAGCTACAAGAATTATTTTCTGCTCAGCATCTTGACGGGTGTTGATCACACCCACCTTACTGATGAATTAAATTGGAATTATCTCTTTTCAATATAATAGACTTTGTTTGCTTTAGAGAGAACAACCTTTGGAACCCAGGGAGGACAGAACAAACCAATCCTTTTTGATAGTCAGATGAGGAAAATAAATGTTTTCTGAGATTATGTGTGGCGGCAGCTCACCTGTGGGTGGCCCTCAACTTGATCCTTTTTTAGCATAAAGTTGTGCAGGCGCAGGTAGGAGTTGCGCCTACATAACTCTGCATGGCCCGGTTGAAAATCGGACTGTGCAGTTTATGCATGGGCACGCCCCCCCACTTGTGCCTGCATACATTACTGATGCGCCCCGGCACATCGCAATTTGTGCAGGTGCACTTTTCCCTTTAAATATCGCACCGGGGTGCATCAGGGGGTTGTGCATGGCGCAACACTGTTGTGCCATGTGCAACCCTTTTGAATATCTGGGCCATAGGCTTTTTCTTGCTTTGTCTCCTCCTCTTGCACGCTGGCCCCACCCAGCAGACTGATGCTAACTCACCCTTATTGAAGCTTTGCTCTGTGCCCTCAGCGCTTGCTGTGCTCTCGCTGGTCATGCTGCAATCAGTTGGTGCGCTCTGACTAAACCTGTCCGTCATCATGCGTCAGTTAGTCCTTCCCGCGCATGGAATTCTGAAACAGCGGAGACGGAGTAAACTCAGATCCCAACTGCATCTGTATTTTTGTGTCAGCATTTTTTTATGCTTCTGGCTGGTCCAGACATGGTGGGAACTTGGGGAGTAGTTTTGCAAGGGGTTGGGGGGCATACATCTCAGCTGTACCACATTGCGAGGAATAATTCCTCATTTTATCAGGAAAGCCCTCTGTCAGTTCCACATTGAGATTTGAGTGTGTACTGTCCACCATTTTAAGCTAAAATTTTACAGCAGAAATCCAAACAGTGAATGTAAAAAATGTGTTGCTCAATACACAAAAAAAAAACTTTGTGAACATAAACATTAGTACACACATTTAAACAATATTCTGAGTTTTATTTTGTGATATGGTGAGATGATCCACATTTGGCCATTTCTTCCACATTTTGATGTGCAGTATTCTACAACTTTTGTTTGGGGGTGACCAGAGCTGGTTAACTGGGTCAGGAAGGCCAAACTTATAAAAGCAGCAGGCTGCTGCGTCTACAAAATGCCCAGGACTTTTGCTGATTTGTGGAATATGACTTTGGTGATGGATGGGCGAAGGGGCTAGACAGAAAAACAAACTTGCTGCTAGAAGAAAGAAACAATTTTGGTGACTGGAAGGCCACATAAATAGAAAACAAGCAGTGTAGAGCTGATACGTTAATATATTTGCTTTTAGCCCGACAGCCTGTTACCGGTATGGAAGTTCCAAAAATACCAGTGACAGCAAATATATTGGAACACAGCTAAGCAAGCTGACAGGTATTTTGTAGTGTGTGTGTGTGTGTGTGTGTGGGGGGTAACTGGGCCAGGCAGCACAAAATTAAAGTATGAGGTGGCTGTTGTTAATCTGTTCCAAAAGCAAATAAAAGACAAAACTGTTGATGGGAGGTTATGGGGGTGCTAGCCTAGAAAAAAAACAAACATATGTGTTTGGGGGTAGTAATAAACAGTGTGGAACTGACTTCAAAACCTATAATTTGCTGTTAAGGGGGGTTCCATTAACAGCAAAGGGTGGTAGCAGGTAACAACCAATATATTCAGAATCTTGAAAGAGCAGTGTGGGCTGTGGAGGGACGGGAAGAGCTGCTGCCTGGACTTGAAGTGTTTGATACAGGTCATACCCTGCTGTCTTGGTGTGGTCACTTGTCCTCCTGTCCACTCTATCTATAAAAATAAAATAAATCCTAAAGAAACTCAGGATTAAGGGAAGTATTAAAAAAAGGAAAATCAATTTGCACTTTTGGCAGCCTTGGCTGTGTGTTGAGACTTGGACAGGCAGTGTGTGAGGGAAAGGGTTTTCTGCTGCCTAGAGAACCTCTGTGAGGTTTAAGGAACCACATGGTCAGAGCTGCACTGCACAGACACAGAGCTTGGTACATCGAGCATGCCTGAATTTAATTCCAGCAATTTCCACTTGCTTGCATACTGTGTGACTCTGAGGGCTGAGCAAGTCACTGCTTATCCTCCTTGCAAATAAACGTTTTTAGCTGGTGGTCTGACTCTGTTGTAAGACAAGGCAGGCAGAAGGAAGTGCAGGACAAGTGGGGAGGGGAGGGGCAGCTGCCTGAACTTGAAATGTTTGTGTCATGCTGTCTTGGGAGGTCCTCTTGTCCACCAAACTAAAAAACAAATAAAACGTACAGAAACTCTAAGATTAGGGGATTAAAAAAGGAAAATCCCTACTCAATCCACATGATTACCTTTTCTAGCAGCAACAAGAGCCATCAAAGGCACCATTGCATCCTCAGTAGAGTACTGGTGGTGGTGGCATACGCATTCTAAAACACATCAAAAACACCTCAAAATGAATCAAAAAGCATGAAAAATCCTATAGCTTCTGGGGGCCTAGGCAGCCCCAGACCCCTGGCCTTTCTTCGAATGCTCTAAGCACCCACGTCATTTTTCAAAACTTGGCACCCCTGCATGTTAGTAGGGCAAATTTGGAACAATGGTGGAATTCTTGGAATATGTGCCCTCTCTATAGTCCCTGGTTGGGTAAAATGTGGTAAGGAGTTTATTAGGAGTCAATGCATAAATTAGTTTCAGAAACTTGATAAGCGGTCTTCACTTATTTAAAAAAAAATGTTATTAGCAAATCTATAATATATTGTACAGAATATTGCAATTGCAGAATGAAGTGTCAAACTAGGGAACAAATTACCAAAATTAACTACTTTTTTACAACAATTGTGGAAAACTATTATTCCATATTGCAAATTTCTACATAGATACATAGACAATGATGGCAGAGAAAGGACCGTTGGCCCATCCAGTATTCCAATCCTACTTCCTTATTCTGCACTGTCCCTAGTGGTCATTCCTCCCATTTGTTTCTGTTCCCCCTTTTCTAATTAATCCCATATGCCTATTCCCATCCCTGCTTGAGGCTGCTCACTAATTTGGCCTGTACCACTTCTTCCAGCAACTTGTTCCACTTGTCCATCACTCTTTTTGTGAAAAAGTGCTTACAGATGTCCCTTGTGAATCAATCTCTCCCCTACAAGTTTAAGTGACTTCCTTCTCATCCCTGTATTTGAGCTCAAGGAGAAACATTCCTTGGCATCTACCCTATTTATCCCATACAGGTACTTGTAAGGTATGCCTCAATCATGTTGCCCCTTTCCCTCCCTTTCTCAGGAGTGTACATGTCCATCTCCTGCAGCTTCTCCTTTATGTCTTTTCCCTAGACCATGGGCCATTTTGGTTGCCCACTGCTGTATTGCTTCCACCTTGTTGCAGTCTCTCATGAGGTGTGGACTCCAGTACCTTGCATAAAAACACAGAAAAACAGAATTTGTCGGTAGAGAATGACTGATAAACCCACCCAATCTACCGTAGACCCTACCTGATCTCTGGCTACTCCCCCCCTCGCTTTCCTACCAAGTTTCCTTTGCATGTTTCCCATGCATGCTTGTAGACCACCACTGTTTTTGCCACAATGCCTCTGTGGAAGACTGGTCCAGGTGTCCTTCACTCTTGCAGTGAAGAAGTATTTCCTCTAATCCCTCCTAAATTACCCCCTTCCAGCTTCATTGCCTGCCCCCTTCTTCTCATGCACTTTCTTCTGAAAAATACTCCCCTCCTCAACCTTATTTACCCTGTGAGGTGCTTGTAGGTAGCTATCATGTCCTGCCTCTCCCTTCTCTCTTCCAGGATGTACATATTGAGATCCCTAAGTCTTTCCTCATTGGGCTTATGATGCAGCCTTGCACCATTTTAGTTGCCCTCCTTTGGACAGCCTCTATCCTGTCTATGTCCTTCCTGAGATGTGATCTCCAGAACTGGACACAGTACTCCAGGTAGGGTCTCAGCAACAATTGATACAGTGGTAACACCACCTCTCTCCTTCTCCTGGTGATTCCCCTCCCTATGCACCCCAGCATCTAGCTGGTCATGCCTACTGCCTTGTCGTACTGTTCTGCCACCTTGAGGTCATCAGATATGATATCCACAATGTCCCTTTCCTGTTTGGGGATGGTTAATACCTCTTCCCTCATTTTACACATTGCCCCAGATTTCTGTGCCCTAGGTGCAAGATTTTGCACTTTTTTTGCATTGAACCCTAGCTGCCATACCTTCGACTACTTCTTAAGTGCTCTGAGATCTCTACCAATTCTTTCCATCCCCTCCACAGTATTTATTTACTTAGTTAATTTTTGGTAACTGGGTAGGTGCACTACACAATCATTTGCCTGTTTTCAGGCATGACCTGGGAGAGTAGAACTGTAAGCAAAGCAATAAACAGCAGTAAAAGAATAAGTCAATTTGAGTCGCAAATCAAAAAGACATCTGATTAATGTTACAGTGGGTTACAAGCACAAGAGTGGAAAAGCTGGTGAACAATCATTAGCACATGGATATGAAGTGATGGGTGCAGAGGTATACATGTACATTGTCAGAACTTGAGGTGATTATGAGGCTAGGGACAAGTGGATACATTCAGCTGTTGTTGGTGGGAGTGATACAGTTTATGGAAGGTACAGGTAACTGGACACTGTCTAATAGAGGCAGGAATTGTATTCCAGAGCTTGGGGGCAGAGACAGAGAAAGCTGTCTCACCTAGCTTAGTTCTGGTCCTAGGCATAGCTAGAAGGTCCTATCAGCAGATCTTAGTGGGTAGATGTTTTATAGGGTGTAAGGAGGGGGCCAGTGATAAAGGGACCAGGTTCTGGATGATACTATGAGTAAAGCCTCCCTGGGGAAGATCATGTTGCATCGATGGTAGAAGCTAGCCAAGCTTAGAGTACAGCAAGCAGTGATGGGTGAGTCAGTTACAGGCAAGAGCAAAATGACAGATGTTATTATATGTCACATCTCATTTAAGAAGTGTTGAGTGGGATGCATGGACAAAGACGGGGAGGGCATAGGAGAGTTTGGGAAGCAATATGCCATGGGCTGTGGCAATATAAGCAGTAGGGGAGAGGCTTCGGCTAACTTTATAAGAATGCCCAAGTCTGGTATTGACTGCCTTGCAGGTAGATACAATGTGTGATGCAAAATCCAATGAGGGGTCGAGCAGCACAATCGGGTAGTTAAGTGATGGGACAGTAGTCAGTGGTGCACCATTATCACAGATTACTTGGAGCGGGATTTGGATGTTCTTTAATCTAGGGGCAGATCCAAATAGCATTGCCTGAAACTTGGTGGTGTTCATTAGCAGCCTGTTATTGTGGAACTATTTTTGGGTAGACTCAAGGTCAGTTGACAGTTTGTGATTGATAACCACTACATACTGTGTACTACAGAAAAACACAACCTTGTCAGTGTACAGGATGGGAATGCAATGTGAGATGTGGTGGATGGAGTTTATGTGGCGTGACAATAAGAGGGGACCAAGTATGGAACATTGGGGGACACCCATTTTGATTGGGCTGGGTCAAAGAAAGAGGAACTGAATCTGACTTGTTGTTGCCTATTAGTTAGGTAGCTTGTAACCCAAAGGAGGGTGGTGTCTGATACCCCAGGGCAGTTAATTTATTGCAAAGTAAGGTACGGTCGACCATGTCAAAAGCTTTGGTGAGGTCGATGAAGACAGCTCTAGTAAACTCCCCTTTGTCTAATGCATTATACATACTATTTGTGAGATTGAGCAATGCCATGGTGGTACTGTGGTTTCACCAGAAAACATGTAGGGCAGGGGAGAAAAGATCATAGGCAGAGAGATAGTCAGTGAGCTGTGTGGCAACACTTTTTTCCATGATCTTACTAAGAACCAGTAGGATGGCAATTGATCTATAATTGGGGATGTTTTTGTTGTTGTCTTTTTTGAACACAGGAACTATGTGGGACAATTTCCAAAGGTTAGGGACAACGTGGGAGGAGAAGAATAGATTCAGTAATCTGGTTACTGGGGGAGCTAACTCCTCTGGAACAAGCTTTGTAGTCAAGTCTTGATTCCATTGAAACCAGCAGATTTAGATTTGGGGATTAACCTAAGGAGTTTATGGACCTCAGAGACCTTGAACCTTTTTAGGTAGAAGTGAGGGTGTTGCATGGACCCAGGAACAGGGAGAGGTGTAGGGTTAGGTGGGGAGGGGGAGAAAACTCCTGTGAGAGCAGAGGCATTAGTAAAAAAGTGATTGAAGGCATTCACAATAGTGGAGGGCTGATGCAGTTCACTCCCTCAATCTCCATGTCCATTGGGGTTGGGGTTGGGGTTTTGTCCTGACCAAGGGTTTTCTTAATGCAGCTCCAACAGTGTTGTGCATTGCTAAGGGAGGAGTCAAGGATGTTTTTACAGTAGCTACTTTTACTCTGACAGATGGCCTGCTTACAACAATCAGAAGCAGAGTCAATTGCTTTATAGGTAGCACAGCATTTGTCTCTCTCCTTGAATTTGGATAGTAATGGATGGTCAAGCCATTTTAGAATTGGACCACAGACCCTTCTGGTAGTCAGAGGAGCATATGTCTCCTGGAAACCTGCAAAAGCATTGCAGAAATGAGATACTGCCAAGCTGACATCTGTAGTCGCCCACAGGTATGACCAGTCATGCTTGACTATGTATATATGACTCAAATAAGGCTTGCTGACCTATAAAGCCCTTCAGGGACAGGGACTGAGCTACCTGCAAGATCTCCTGCACTCTTACTGCCCTTTCCAACCACTCCGCTCGACTGACGAGGGATTGCTGGAGATTTCCAGGGTGTGATTAAAAACATCTGGATTTAAGGTGTTTTAATTTGTGGCCCCAACCTTGTGGAATTCTCTGCCTCATTGGGTATGGGAGTGCCTGATAGTGGAGAGCTTCAAGACTGCCTTGAAGACTTATTTATTTCAGTTAGCATTTGGTACTGTTTTGTAATGGATCATTATTATTGAATTGTGATTACTGAATTATTGAATTGTATTTTAACATTTGATGGTTTTAACTGTTGTTTGCTGTGCAGCGCTCTGATACTTTGTGAAGAGTGCAAGATAAATAGTTTATTATTATTATTATTATATATGTGTATATGACTATTTGCTCAGGATCTCCTTGTAAATGAGCCTGCTCAATGGAGTATTTCCTGCTAATAAACTTTGACTTGACTTGACTAGTTTGAGTTTGAACTGGATGGGGTCCAAATGGGAGAATTAATGAAAAGGAATAGTTTGGGGAGGGACCTCGGGGTTGGGGGTTTGCTTACCATACATAGCAAAGTGGGGAATGACCACTGATGGCGTTAGGGAGTATCGCTGAATAGACTGTCCTGTCAGGTTTGGTGACTAGTACCCAGTCTATGGAGGGTGGCACTTTGCCCATTATTAGATAGCCTAGTCGGGTTAGTGATTATTTGAGCAAGCATCAGTTTACTTAGGGAAGATGCAATCACATTATTATTGCATTTTAACCAGTCAATGTTGAAATCACCTCGGAGGATAAATTCATTGTTGTGAACTAGGGGGCCAATGGAGCTGAGGAGGGGGGTGAGAATGCTTGTTGACTATGAGCAGGTAGTAGGTATACACAGAAAATGTGTAGTTTCTTTGAATCACCTAGGATTAGGGTTGCATGACACAGCTCAAATTGTGAGGTAGTGTTGGTGGGGTGTGCTTGGGGCTGAGACATTAAAGTGGTTCTTGTAGTAGATCAGAGTGTCCCCCATCGGGGGAGTGCCTGTCACATCTTATAGAGTTGTATCTAGGCAAGACACATTGGTTGCTTGGTATGGAGGGTTTTAGCCAGGGTTCAGAGATGCTTATTGTGGTTTGTCCAGGTGGTAAGCTCATCCAGATTATGGAGGTTTCTTATGTTTAGGTGGACTATTTTGATACCTTTTACACATTGCTGGGGGCAGAGGGAAATTAGGAGACTGAGGTACAAGTGGTCCAGAGTTGGATTCAGTGTCTCCTGCAGCAAGCAAGAGTGACAGGGTGATGTGGACTAGGACACAGGCTTCTAGGTGTAAACCCTTTGAGGGAGAACCCCAACAAAACTTTTTTAAGTGCCAGGATAACAGGTATCAGGCTCTAGAGGTAAGTAAGCAGAGGCTGTCCCACTTCCTATTGTTGCAGGCTAGGGCATTAGATAGTTTGAAGTTGGTAAACGCTGGGGCAGTATCTACCCTATTGTAAATTTTGGTGTCATCTGCAAAAAGGCATACCTTCCTTTCCAGATCTTCTGCAACGTAATTTATGAAGACATCAAAGAGGACTAGTCCCAGTACTGAGCCCTGAGGTACTCCACCGGTCACTTTCCCCTCATTAGAGTGAGTGCCATTTACCACTGCCCTCCTATCACTTATCCATCAATGAATTCTGTGCCCAGTTTACCACCTTGCGTCTCACCCCCAAACTGCTAGGTTTTTTTACAAGCCTCCCATAAGGTATGGTGTCTAAGGCCTTGCTGAAGTCTAAATAGGCCATGTCCAGTGCCCCACAATGATCTATTTCCCTGGTTACCCAGTCAAAGAAATTGATCAGGATCATTTTACATGACATTTCCCCGTCCCGTGAATCTGTCCTGCCTCAGGTCTTGTACCCACTGGATTCAAGATACTCCACTAACCTTTCTTTTAATAGTGTCTCTATTAACTGCCCCACCACTGACATTAGACTGACTGGCCTTTAGGTGCCACCCTCCTCCCTGCTGCCACCTTAATAAAGTGGACTAAATCTGACCTCCTCCAGATCACTCTGTTTCCAGTGAGTTGTTGAATAGAGCTGTCAGAAGTGCAGCCAGTACCTCCCTGTGCTGCCTTACTGCCCTAGGTTGTACTCTGCCTGGCCCCATAGCCTTGTATATTTTCAGATTTGCAGATTCTCTCAGAGGCTTCTATGTGGTCTGTTTCCCTCTACCTCCACTGTGAAGGCTGAGCAGAAGTATTTGTTCAGGATATCTGCTTTTTCCTGATCCTCATCTGCATAGTCTCCCCTGCTCTTCTTAACCTCACAGTTCATCCAGTTTCTTCCTCTTTTCACTTATGTATCTGAAAAAAGTCTTGTACATTTTGCTATCTTTTCCTCTGTTTGCCCCTTTGAACCCCTCACCCCCTTCATTGCTTCCCTCTGCTTTTCCTGGTACGCCTCCCTATTTTCTTCCCTCTGCATCTCCTTGTACCTCCTGAATTCCACCCCTTTAGCCTTTAGCTTTGTAGCTACTTGCCTCGAGAACCACAGTGGTCTCTTTTCTCCTCCTGTTTTTGTTCACTTCTTTCATCCAGTGGTTTGTTGTCTTCACTATGCCATCCCTTAATTTTGCCCCCTGTTCTTCCATCCCATCCACGCAACCCCCGCTAGGGTGTCTCTGACGCATTCATCCATTATTTTTTAAATCTGCCCTCCTGAAGTGTAGGACCCTCATCCTTGTGTGATTTGTCTCTGTTGCTGTCCTTATGTTAAACCACACTGTACAGTGATCCCCAGTCCCAGGTGGCATCCCACCTTGATGTCTGTGGGTTCTCTGACTAGTTGCCTGAGAAATGCCCACTGCAGGGAGTCCAGAATGGCCCTGCTTCAAGCTGTAGCCATGGTTGGGATGCTTCAATCTACAGTACATCTGGCACACTGAAGTTCCCCACCAGCAGCATCTCCCCTTTTTGTTATCATGCTAATGGCTTCCCCCCAATGCCTTATCCTATTCTTCCCCCTGTGTTGGAGGTTTGTCTGTGACTCCCCAGTGCAAATAGTGGCTCTGGTTCCTGTCTCCAGGGTGACCCACAGCACCTCCAACCCATCTTTTACCCCAGGTTCCCTTGCATTTCCATTGCTCTGGTACCCTCACTCACGTGCAACACAGCCCCATCACTATTCCTCCCTTCCCTATCCTTCTTCAACTGGAGTGTTGCCTGGTATGGCCATGTCCCAGTCATGGCTCCCTGTGCACCATGACTCAGTAATGGCCACAGTATCCAGGTCTGCCTCTGCCATGACCAGGTCTGGAATTTTATTTCGAAGACTCCTTGTGTTGGTACACATTGCTCTGCATACCTTGCTCCCACTCTGCCTGCAACCCCCTTCCGCACTTCCTGTCTTTGTTGTCACTTGAAGCTTCCCTCTCTCTCTCTCTCTCTCCCCTCCCCCCTTACTACTCTCTTTATGCCTTGCCTCCTCAACACCTCCCTTTCTACCTCTTCTGTTCTTGTCCCGGTTGTCCCCTACTATGCATCCACTTCCTTTAACTTGTGCCTTGGGGAAGTTTTCTCCCCTCAGGCTCTCTCTCTTCCTGTTGCTTCAATCTGTGGGAGGGGCAGTTTGTGCCTCCCTTTGTATTACTGCCTCCCCCTTGGCTAGTATAAATGTTCATCAAAGTAACATCTAAACATTTCACTAAGGACTGGCGTCCCATACCCAGAAGGATGCAGGCCATCACCTCTGTATAGACTCATATCCTATCAGGTCATCCCTCAGTCCCCAGTGAAGCCAACCCCCTCCTCCCTGCATCATTCATTCCAATAAACTATTAAAGCTCTTGGTGCTGAGTACCCTATTCTCCCCTCAGCTGTAGACAGGGGAGTACCTCGTCGAATGCCACCATTCATGCTACTTGCCTTAGGCCACTCCTCAGTCCCCTGAACTTTCTGTGTACTACCCCAGACCCCATTCCTCACTGGATCATTTGGCCCATGTGAACAATGACATCCAGCTCCCCACCCTTGTCCTGCCATGCTAGCGATCCTTAGGATCTGCTGTCCATCCCTCTGTGCCAAGGTACAAGGTAGGCACCTAACCTCCCTCTCTCTGCCCCTTCCTGCTTCAAAATCTATCCCTCTAACAACTGAATCTCTCACCAGAAGCTGTTTTCTCCTCTTCTGGGGTCCTCTACCTCCCACCTTGGGGCCTTCTGTTTGGAGAATCCCCACATCCTCCCTTGTCACCACTATGAGTGCCTCTTCACAGCAGTCCTATCCTGCCAGAATAGCAAGGGAATTCTGTAGTGGTATAGGCTGAGGAATGTGCCCCTGACCCATCACTCCCACCCACCCAGAGCCCGCCAAGGTCCACACGGCCCTCCTAATTCTAAGCAACCTCTGGGGCAATGGCAGCAGACTTGGTGGCTCCTGGTGGAACAAGAGGTCCTCTGGATCCTAGCCAGCTTGGCACAGAGACCAGCAACCTCTACCCTCAACCAGGAGAGGTGCATGCAGACGGAGCAGCACATCAGTCTCCAGAATGTTTCCCAAAAAACTGCAGCTCCACAACCATTGCACTGCACCATTCCCATCTCTGCTAATATCAGTCACACCCTTCTGTTTTTGAACATAACTTGCCCTTACTGTCCCTTCCCAGTCTACGCCAAGCTACAACAGATTTAGAGAAGCCGAGTTGCCCCAATTTCACAACAAGCAAGGCATGTTCAACAAGATCGAATGCCTTGGTCAGGTCCACAAACACCACACCAGTTATTAGACCTTCTCCTTTGGTTACAGTTTCAGTCTCCTGAAAATGTAACCAAAAGAGAAGAAGTAAACATATTAACTCAGCATATAGTGACATAAAAAATAAAATGTCTAGAAATATAGGTTACTACTAAATTGATGGAAACAAACATATTGGAAAATGAACAAACTATAACAGTAGTAAGAGAGGTTGACAAGAATTTTTTTGGAAAACATTCAGGTCCTAAAAATATTAGGATATTTGATATGTACTGTTCTCTTGGGACTTGATATATTAAATGATGCTATAAAATGGCAAGAAAAATCTAGAAATCGTATTGGATAAGAGATGTCAGCTGACAGTACATTAAATCTCTATACACTCACAGTCATCCTTGTCCTAAACCACATAACACAATTAGCAAATCATTCCTCCTGCAACCAGAACTATCTTCCATCATTCTCCCTACAATCAGAATTGATCTTCCATCACAAACATGCCTGCTACCTTTACACAACTGGGCCCTAAATTAAAACTACCTTAAATAAAAAAATAAAATAAATTAAATGTGGTTTCCCTGATCATCACACTCTCCTTACACACATAAAGAAATTAGAAACATTATGTTTCTTTTATAGTTTTCATTACAACTGTTTCTTTGCTGACAATGAACCCCCCCCCCGTTATCTTTATCTGATCATCAGGGAAATCTCTTCTGTTTGCTCTGACAGTGAGATAATTGAGTCTCTGGCTCTAGAAGAGGCCTTCTATGTGTGTGCGTGTGTGTCGTGTGTGTGTGTGTCTGTGTGTGTGTGTGTGTGTGTGTGTGTGTCTGTGTGTATACAGTATGTTAGGAGAGGAACATTCTGCCAGTGGAACTGAGCAGAATTTTGAATCCCTGTATTCCATGGTAAACATTCCATGATAAACATTCCATATATTGAATGTGGGGAAAACAGAGAAAAAAAAGCAGAATGAAGAAAGTAGGCAATAATACAGTAGAATCCCAATAATCTGAACCCCCTTAACCCAGAGCTCCCTATCTACCAGACCACAGTCATGTCCCCCACTCTAACACTTTACCTGTGTTAACAATTGCTGCTGACAATCAGAGCAGCCATGGCAAAGTACAGTAATTGACAATCAGTTGACAGAGCTGTCAATTACAAGCAGCTGATAGAGCGATAAATGCAGACTAATTAGGGGCTAATTACAGTAAATGTTGTAAATGATGGGCAACTTGTTGAGCATCTATCTTTGTTCAGTATGATGGTTCAGAAGCACAGTTTGCAGCTCCCAGGTCGACCATGTCAAAATGAAAATAGACCTTTCTGAGCGTGTCTCTGAAGCTTAGCATAGTGGAATGACTGGAGAATGGAAAAAAGGCGGTGTGTTTGGCAGCCAGATATGGTGTTGGAAAGTCCACCATATTCAACATAAGGGAGGAAAGAAAAGTTACAACGTTGCCTGCTCAATGGAATCCACTACGGCAGAGAGAAACAAAAGAATATGTGGGCTTGCACTGATGAAGAGCATGATAATGCAATTTATCTCTGGTTTCACCAGGAGAGGGGAAAAGGGACACCAATATCTGGGCCGCTACTGCAAGAAAAGGCCCTACAGTTCCCTGAGAAGCTGGGTAACCAAAGTTCATTCATAGAGCATGAGCGATGGCTGGACCACTTCAAAAAGTGGCATGGCATCCATCAACTCCAACCATGCGGGGAAAAGCTAAGTGCAGCAGAGGATGGAGCTGCATCATTCATTAAAAAACTGAGTGACATTATTGTCAAAGAGGGTCCCGCAGCAGAACAAGTATATAAACCAATGAGACCGGGCTGTTCTGGAGGTGCCTACCAGATAAGACACTGGCACACGGTGAGGGAGCGCTATGCTCCCGGTTTCAAGAACCATAAGGAGAGGGTCACAATTCTTGGGTGTACTAATGACAGCGGGATGCATAAGCTTCAGCCTACATGATTGGCAAATCGAGAGAACCACGCTATTTTAAGCATGTAAACATGGCAAACCTCCTTGTTTTATGCAGTCCAAAACAACTTGTGGATGAACTCAAGTCTGTTCAAATTCTGGTTCCATGATCACTTTGTACCTTCTGTTAAAGCACACTTACAGTACGTACACAAAGGCTTCCTATTAAATCAGTCCTTCTGGTTGAAAATTCCCCTGCCTACCCTGAAATTCCACTTATAAAAAGCAGAGGTGGTTCAATACTGTAAGTGTTCCTTCCCCCCAACACCACATCAAAACTGCAACCCTGTTATCAGGGTATTCTTGAAATTCTAAAGAGAAACTACCATAAGAAACAGCTCCAGTCCATTCAGTCAGATGACAATGACAGTGCCCCTTTGAGTGAAATCCTGAAGCAAATCACGTTAAAGGATGTTTGCTATGTGCTGGTCAATGCATGGCAAAAACATACACCCAGAAACAATTTAGAAGGCATGGCAGAAGTCTGGTATCAAATTTGAGGCACAAGATTACCAAGATCCAGACACAGATGATGAGGAAGGGTTACCAGCTGGTGATGCTGAAGCAGAGTATGAGGAGCTAATGCAGATCACAGCTGCACTACCTGGTGAAGAAATGTTGGCATCTCAGTTGGAGGAATGGCTCTCATGTGATGCCAGGGAGGAGGGGCACGAAATCCTGGATGAGGATACTATTGTAAACATGGCTTGCAGCACCTCTCAAGATGCACTGAACTCAGAAGAAGATGAGAGGGATCATAGTGATGCAACGCCACTACCAGCACCCATCACATACTCTGAAGTGGCCTCCTACTTTGCAAAATGCTTGGAGTACATGGAGACATGGCCCAACAGCAGCACCGTAGATTTAATATTGCTACGGAATCTACGAGCATGAGCAAGTAAGAAGCGTTTCGCTTCTACTGTATAAAACAAAAGACTGTCACTGTTTTTTTCTCTAAAATTTTACAAATTTGTTAAACTGCTACAGTGCTACAGTATATATAGTACTAGAACCAGTAGACTCAGTAGTTTTTTGTTTTCTGTTTTTAAATAATGCACCCATTTACAATAAAGTGCAACAATGAAATACAGTGTATTATGTAACCATCTATGTTCAGTTCTCATGGTAATCTCATTACTCCCATTAATCCAGACTCCCATTTATCCAAACATATCAGGTGTACCCTGGGGTTCAGATAAACAGGATTCTACTGTACTTCATAAACAAAGAGAAGAGGTGGGAAAACACAGTTACATAGGCAGAGGAAGACCCAAACTGCTCAAATACATTCCTGAAGTTTATAAAGACATGTACATTTGAATCATACTGTATATGGGTGTTTTCAGGTGAAATCTTTTGCCCTCACCACCACTAAAAAGGCAACCTGACAGGTTTAAAGTTTTGAACACTTTTCCATTAAGAGACAGCACTTGTATTGAATTGAGTTGAAATGCAAGGTAACATGTTTTTTTCTTATTAACCTTTCACTTCAATCCTATAGCAGTTTTCCTCTTAAGTACTTGACCAAGATACATAAGTAAAAAAGGAAACTAAAGAGAATGTTGCCTTCAAAATAAATGTATTACTACAGTGTAATGAAAATAAAGTTTTAAACACTACTTATTTTTATTTTCAACTAACACTACTAATAAATACTTTTACTGTGAAGTACTAGTTAATCTATTGCTGAAAAATGCTGTTTATGGCACTAATAGGAAATACTTTTTCAGTTTTTAAAAGTGTTAGAGTTAATGTATTGTACACTTGCTTGGAAATAGTAAAGAAGTTGTAATTCCTATCAGAGTGACTCAAACTAATTCTTTTATGATGGTGGTCCATTTTATAAGTGTGATAAGCCATTCCAGGGTGTGCATTAAAGGGTTGTAATGCACTTCCCAGGGTGTGAGACACTTCGGCCTTCAAGCCTTGTGCCTTAGCATGCCCTGAAGCATGCATTAAAACTCTTAATGCACACTCTGTTGTGGCTTATTACTATATATTCTGGATGCAATAAGAGCAAATGACTGTTCAGCGAATGATTTGATACTACATTTTTTTAAACATAAAAGAGTGGCACATTATGTCTGACAAAATTCCAATTATCTACAGAAATATAACCTAAGTATGGACTATCCAGTAACAACTTCCTCTATACTAAAGAAAGGTATAAAAAAATAAATCTGAAATCATTTCACAGCTGGCTGTTTCTTTCACTTTACAGGGTTTAATAACACAGGGTAACAATGATCTTTTTTTTCACCAGACATACTGTAACTCTATTTATATTTGGAATCAACTATCTCGGATTTGAGACTAAGATCAAACTCAAAACTATGATAACACAGTTAATGGGAAACTTCCTGAGCATTGGAGTTTATGCAGATGACATTTTACATGCGTCGAGGACACATAAAAATTGGAAGGAAGGAGATCAAATTGATTTAACCTTAAACAACAAGACACTGGCACAAAATATACTAGGGGCTGGATATTCAAACTGCGCCATTCTGAGACGCAAGCCCTTACGCTGCGCCAAATAGTTGTGCAGGGGGTGTGGTCGGGCGATGATTCAAAGGAGTTATGCTATTGTGCAACTCCTTGAATATCACCCCCAGCCACAGCCACTGTGCATGGTGAGTGGAACTTGCGCCCACAGCAAGTTGTCAGAGTGGAGCATTCAACTTGTGGTGGTGCAAGTACCATTAGCCATGCGCCCAAAATCGACTATTCCCAAAGGTGACATGCAATGGGGCCATAATTCATGCAAGGCATGGGGGCCATTTGCATCTGATTATGGCCTCATTTGCATGCCATTAGCATGTAGGTGGGCGCCGATCCTCGAGGACTTCTGCACCTGGCACCCTGCCAGGCAGCAGCCGTCGGGGACCGCACCCCTGCAGCCCGATCGCGGGCTGCATTAGTTAAAACAACCCCCAATACATCCCTGGTGGTCCAGTGGACAAGAAGCCTGATCGCGGCTGAATCACTTTAAAATACAACCCCTCTCCTCCCGAACATAGCCCTGGTGGTCCAGTGGACCAAACTCCCATTCGCGGGATGTAAGAATAACCCCTGAACATAGCCCTGGTGGTCAGTGGACGAAACTCCTGATCACGGGATGTATGCAGTAATACCCCAACACATCCCTGGTGCCTAGTGTCCACCCACCCACCCATGAAGCCCCACCACCCGCTCTCGGGCAGCCGGCGGGTGGTAGCATCCACCTGCCAGCCACCGCCACCACGAGCCGACTGCCGGTAGTCTGCACACCATTGTGCAGGCAAGAGCCAATGGGGTGCAGCCCATACAAAGACAGTCCAGTTTGTAATGATTCATTCACAAAACTGGACTGTCTTCGGTATGGGCTGCACGCCCATTGGCTCTTGCCTGCACCAATGGGCATGCAGCCTCACCGGCAGTCAGTCGGTGGGTGGCGGGTGGCAGGTGGGTGGATGCTGCCCGCCGCGCGCCGGGGAGCGGGTGGGGCTTCATGGGTGGTGGGGTGGGGACACTAGGCACCAGGGATGTGTTGGGGTATTTACTGCATACATCCCGCGATTGGGAGTTTCGTCCACTGGACCACCAGGGCTATGTTCGGGAGGAGAGGGGTTGTATTTTAAAGTGATACAGCCCGCATCAGGCTTCTTGGTCCAATGGACCACCAGGATGTATTGGGGTTGTTTTGAAACTAATGCAGCCCGCGGTCGGGCTGGTGGGGGGGACATTTCTGCTGTTGCCCGCGATCGGGCCAGTGGGGGGTGGTGGTGGGGATTTTCACTCTTTCACCCACGATCGGGCTGCAGGGGGCACAGGGAGTGGGTTGGGGGCCAGCCACAGGTGGCAGCTGCTGTGTTGCACCCTGCAATGCAGCAGCTCACCTGTGGGTGGTCCTCAACTTGAGCCTTTTTTGCTCAAAGCTGTGCAGGCGCAGGTTGGGGGTTGCACCTGCACAACTCTACACAGCCCGGCTGAATATCGGGCTGTGCAGTTTATGCATGGTTCCTCCCCCTCCAGTTCAGCATGCATTCATTTGCATTGCACTGTTGATCAGCATGTTTTCTGTGGCGCAACTGCCTCCTGCTGAATATGACAGAATGGAGCAAGTTTGGACTTGTGCAGGCGCAACCCTATTGCGCATGGCGCAACCCTTTTGAATATCTGGCCCTAGATGCCAACTCTAAATTAGATAGTCTAGGTATTCTGATTACAAACCTTTCCAAATCAGAGGAATGTCTTCCCTAGCAACAGAATAATGCTAATAAACAGAAACCGGAGAAACAAAATGATATAATATACAATTTGAAGATTATCACTAGATACCAACCATTGACAGAGGAAAATGATTTACTACAAACTGCAGAAGCACTGAAAGATGAATTGTATAGCTATTCTGTAATTTCAATGGCTCATATAACCAGAATAGTGTTATCCTTGTGCAGCTGTGTTACTGTGTTGTGGCTGTTCGCACTCTCATTCCATAAGAAATTACCACCTTGTAGGGGTACCAAAGGCAAGGAACTCTGGAAGGGGGCTTGATCCCTACAGATGCCATCGTGGGAAGGTTCCCTTGGTTAAGGGTACCTTAGGAAGGAATCCACTCAACAAGAAAGGTCAGCTGCAGGAGGAGGAGGAGGGGAGGATGGTGAGGCAAAGAAAAAATGCTTCAGAAGGAGGCTGGGAGGAACTACCTATATAGCTCAGAAAGCGGGCATGGCTGGTTGCTTACCCACTGAACCACAGGCATAGCCTTTCAATTCAATGGCCTACGCAACCAGAATAGTCTTATGCTTGTGCAACTGTATTACTCTGTTGTAGCCATTCACACTTTCTATTCCATGAGGAATTACCACCCTGTTGGGGTACCAAATGCAAGGAACCCTGGAAGGGGGTTTGACCTATAGAGATGCTGCAGGAAGGTTACCTTGGCTAAAGGTACCTTAGGAAGGAATCCCTAAAAGAATGTTAGTAGTGATCATTGATGATAAGGTAGAGAAGCAGACTGAAGAAAGAGGAAGCTTGATAGAACATCAATGAAACAAGCAAGAAAATGAACAGGGACAGATACTAAGTTATTATTACATACAGTGCAGGGAAGTATTATTGACCAAGTTTAACAATTTAAATATTTGGGACTCTTAATAGATGAGGGAATACATTTGAACCATACATCTCTAGTTTGATTAAAGCTATTCATCAGAGATTAGGGGCCTTATATAGACTTAATCCTCTCATCCCCATCTAGTAGAAGAACACTTGCCCCAAACGTCCTTATTCCTTTTATTGATTATGGTCTCATGATTTATTTTGCCGCAGGGGATAGATTAATAAATAAAGTTACATTTCTTCTGAATCAAATTTCTAGACTTTCCACACAACTTCCGGCCAGGACACATCATTGACTACTACTGAGGAATGCAGTTTTTTTACCATTAGAACTGTGCTTTAAATTTAAATTGGGCATGTTGGCAAAGAAAATAATGTTAAACGGGGCTCCTGAGGTTGTTGATACTCTCTTTAAGAGACATATCAGCTCTGTTTGCACAAGGTCTGCTGATTCCACTTATTTTGAAATACTTAGGATGAAGACCCCTAGGGGCCAAAAAACTTGACTGTATGTTCTTCCTCACCTCTTTAACTATCTGTTACCCATTTTAGATAGTCTAAATGGATCATTATTGTATTTCAGGAAGAGATTTAAGGATTATGCATTACTGGAAAGTGAATGCAAATGTTTTGCTTGATATTCTTGTTATGTATATTACTGATGTTCTGAGATTTATTGTGAGTAGCATTTTTGTACATTTGTTTAATTGTACGTTTATGTGAAACTGGTTGACCATGACAATGGGTCTTTGGCCCATGGTCCCACCAGTATAAGCAAATAAAACAAAACAAACAAACAGTGAAAAGCACAAGTTAGCAGAATAGAATGGGTAAATGGATTACACTGATGACAGTAGGGGGATTCCTAGGGAGAGGGCGAATGGCCAGCGGGGTCACCATCCACCTCCATCCAACGGCAGAATGTACTTGAGTAAACTAAGGAATACGACTAAACCTAAGTATTATGACTTTTGGAATGGAGGAGAGAAAAACACACCTTTGAAGAGGAACTCTCTGGGGATCCAAGGCCTAGATTTCAAGGCTTGGAGTATTTCTGTTTACCGATGTTTTCAGAATAGAAAGCCTGCTCTCCAAAGGACAAGGAAATGCCTTCTTATTCTGGAGGAGAAGGTACTGTAACTTAGGGAATGCCAGCATAGCATTTTAGGTAGCCCTTTATTAGCCAGGTAGCACAAGGGATTAAAATAAAAGTTTCTTGCTGGTCAAGGCACGAAGTGTACACAGAATCTCTTGATAGGATAAAGGAGCAAAATCATATAGTTTACACAAAGCAGCTGATTGCTAAAGAGTCAGCATGAATTGAAAAGATTAACGTGAATACTTGAAATGCCATTAAGGCAGAGTTAAGTTAGTTCAGTAAGGAGCATTTGCAATGCAGTAATGGAATGCAATGGATATCCTGAAACCAAGTAGGTTGTGAGGTAAAAGTAATCAGGCCGGATGACTGAAAGCTGCTGAGACAAAGGAGTAGGCTAAATCATACTTTACATAAAAGCATGCTCCTTCTGCTGCTTGAAACCAGAATTCCCCTCTGAGACAACACAGTCCCCCACCATGGGAATAATAGGGAAGTCACAAGCTGAGCACCATGGAACCAAACAGCAAACATAACATTGATAGGGTAGAACCACCCCCCAAAAAAATAGAGGCAGCATATGAAAGCATGAACCAGCAGTATCTGGAGTGACTGAGCAGCAGGCAGAATGCAGGGACAAACACAGAATGAAATATATTCTCTATACCGGAAAAGGGAATGCCAAACTGGGGTATGCTGAATACCAGAAAGAAGTATGCAAAACAGGGGTATTTGCAATACCAGAAAGAAAACTTACAAACTGGGGTATTCACAATGTCAGAAAGAAGTATTGAAAACTGTGGCATTTTCAATACCTGAAAGAAGTATTCAAAACTGGGGTATTCACCATACAAGAAAGAAGTATTCAAAACTGGGGTATTCTCAATACCAGAAAGAAGTATTCAAAACTGGGATATTTTCAATATCAGATGGAAGTATTCAAAACTGGGGTATTTTCAATACATAGAAACATAGATTTGATGGCAGATAAGGACAGCTTGGCCCACCCAGTCTGCCCATTTCCCTACCTTTTGGACAAGCTGCAGATCCTAGTTAACCAACAGCCTGCTTCCTCCTACCTCCCCACTAGAATTGCCTTATGTCTGTCCCATGTATTCTTGAATTCCCCCACTGTTTTTGATCCTACTACCTCCTCTGGAAGGCTGTTTCATGCATCCACCACGCTCTCTGTGAAAAAAAACTTCCTCACACTGCCCCTGAGCAATCCCCCTTCTATCTTCAAATTGTGCCCCCTTGTTCTTGCATGTCTCTTTTTCTGAAAGATGCTACCCTCTTGGATTTTGTTGATTTCCTTGAGGTGCTTGAATGTTTCTATCATGTCCACCCTCTCCCTTCTTTCTACTAGGGTATATATAGTAAACTCCTTTAGTCTCTCTTCATATGGCTTCTGGTGCAGACCCTGCACCATTTTAGTTGCTCTCCTCTGGACTGCCTCCATCCTGTCTATGTTCTTGCGGAGATGGGGATCTCCAGAACTGCATGCAGTACTCCAGATGGGTTCTCACCAACTATCTGTACACAGAGATAAAAACTTCCTGTTTTCTACTGGTGATGCCTCTCCCTTTGTATCCTAGTATCCCCCCAATCCCTCCTTACTGCCTTCTCACATTGTTTGCCTACCTTTAGGTCATCTGATATGACTACCCCAAGGTCCCGTTCCATTTTTGTTGCTGTTAGTACCTCCCCACCACCACCTTTGTGTACTCTTCTCCTGGGGTTTTGTTTCAGGTGCATTACTTTGCAATTCTTTGCATTGAATCTAAGCTGCCATTCTTTGACCATTCCTCTAACCTTGCCAAGTCCCTTCTCATCCTTTCCACCTCCCCCTTGTGTAACAACCCTGTTGCAGATCGTTGTGTCATCTGCAAAGAGGCATACTTTTCCTTCTAGCCCCTCAACAATGTCACCTATAAAGACATTAAAGAAGACCGGTCCCAGTACTGAAACCTGCAGTACCCCACTAGTTACCTCTTTCCTAGGCATGGACTCTGTTTACTATTACCCTCTGTGTCCTGTTGTCCAGCCAATGTTTTACCCAGGCTACCACCCTGGAACCCACTCCAAGGCTGGCTAACTTGTTTATTAATCAATACCAGAAAGAAGTAATCAAAACTGGGGTATTTACAATACAAGAAAGAAGTATTCAAAACTGGGGTATTTTCAATACCTGAAAGAAGTATTCAAAACTGGAGTATTCACAACACCAGAAAGAAGTATTCAAAACTGGGGTACTTTCAGTACCTGAAAGAAGTATTCAAAAAAGGGGTATTAACAAAAACAGAAAGAAGTATTCAAAATGGGAGTATTTTCAATACCAGAAAGAAGTATTCAAAACTGGGATATTTTCAATACAAGAAATAAGCATCAAAACTGGGGTATTTTCAATACCAGAAAGAAGTATTTGAAACTGGGGTATTCTCAATACCAGAAGGAAGTATTCAAATTGGGGGTATTTTCAATACCAGAAAAAAAGTATTCAAAACTGGGGTATTTTCAATACCTGACAGAAGTATTCAAAACTGGAGTATTCTCAATGCCAGAAGGAAGTATTCAAAACTGGGGTATTTTAAGCAGTGTCAGTGGCTCAGTAGGTAGCACACTCGCCTCTGAGGCCAGGAGATCAGAGGGCTGTTGGTTCAGTTCCCACATCTGGCACTTGGGTTAATATCCCAGTACTGACACTGTAGTGCAGCATCAGAGGGGTGCTGCACTTCTGAGATGCTGTCTTTTGGATGAGATGTTAAACCGATGTCTCATCTGCCTGGATTGGTGGTAGTTCAGGTGGATGTTAAAGATCCCATGACACTTATCGAAAAGAGTAGGGGTAACTTTATTGAAATAAACACATAAGAAAGAAAACACAGGAACATTTAAACACTAAGAGCCTTCATAGCGAGTTAGTAAACAATACAAAAAGAAAATCATAAAACAAATATATTCACCATATACAGAGGGAGAAATAAAAATTATGCACATAAGGAACACAAAAAAAAAAATACTCCCGTACATTAGTTCATAAGCCCCAAGGTGTAATCTTAAACCTAATACTACAAAGATACTATGTACAGTATGGAGACACCATCTAGATGATATAACCACATTTAATGCCCTATGAGACTGAACTAATGAATAAAAGATAACACCCTCTAATCTATTTATATTTAATGATATAGAAACCTTTCCACCAGAATTGAACCTTTTTTCATTATACAACTGTAAATCAGAAAGAAATACCTTATGCAGAACATTAGTAACATATTCTTTAAAGCCCTTAACTAAGGGCTTCCTTGATATAGGACCCACTAGCATCTCGCCTGCCATAAGCAATATCTAAACAAGCAATAAAGACCCGCAAAGTCCCTTTATTATAATGATGTAAGAAGGAAGGAAAAATTCCAGTCACCAGGATATCATAAGAAGGCCTGGCTAACCATGGAAGATTCCAAACCATCGCTAGATGTTCCAAAATTTAGATGACACTGAACACTTTAGAAAGAAATGATCCATTGTTTCTTCTTGATTTATACAATCTACATAGGGACAAGATCTCTCTTCCTTAGCCTTATATTTGCACTCTTTACATTCAATTTCCCATATAATGCTAACTATTGGTTTTCCCACATATAAACAGGTAATCTTGGGTTATTCAACTGCTGTAATATAGCATCATTCTGATCACTAGGACAGTTTTTAAAACATGGTACTATTGAGTAGTGTGCAGCCATCAGCTCTTTATAAAGCGTCCTTGATGAACAACTTATAATTTGTTGTTTTATTATATGCCACTTAAAAGTTTCTGTGCTGCCGTTTAAAGTATTCCGCAAAGAAAACGTCCAGAAAGTTTAGGGCACAATGTAACCAGGTCAGAATATAGCGCCTCAATAAACTCTTGAAAAAGGGAACCCATGGACTACTGGATCCACTTAAAACATTTTTTAATGACCTGGAAAAAAAATCGCAAAACAAAAGATAACTGGCTCCACCATTCCCAACCCCCCTTTATTTTTCTCTAAATATGTGAAACACCTCTTAACCGGGTTAAGTCTATTCCCCCACAGTAATTGAAAGCAAATACTGTAAAGCCTAGTATCGAATTTAACTGGTAATGGGAATACTGCTGCTACATACTGTAAACTAGGTAATATAAATTGTTTCAAAACCTGAATTCTTTTCATTTTGGAAAATCTATACCTTTTCCATCTATTTACTTTACTTTCTATCTTATCTAACACCAGTTTCCAATTATCTTCTGGACAATTTTGTGGACCAAATTTTATACCTAAAATAATTAATGGTTCCGAGGTTATAGAAATAGAATTCCAAATGCTGGGGTTTGAAAAGTCTGACCTATGATTAGACCCTTAGTCTTATTCCAATTAAGTTTAGCATTAGCTACAAAGGCATATTCTTCAAATTTAACAAAAACTTTGAAGTTGTGAAATGTCGGAAAAAAAAAGGCAGACATCATCTGCATAAGCTTGAATAGAAATTGACGAATCTGCCTCTGGGATACTAATCCCCTGCACAAAGGGCCAAACTTACAGCTCTTAATAATGGTTCCAGTGAGAAAATATACAGTAGAGGGCTTAAAGGGCAACCCTGTCTCACCCCACACTTTACCTTAAAACCCTCCCTTTCACCTTTAATGTATGGAAACACACTACCAGAACTATATAGATTTTTAATTAAATTCAATAACTGTATTGGAACATGAAAGAATTCCAAAGTGGAAAAAAGAAATAAATGACTGACTCTATCAAATGCTTTTTCTAGATCCAAAGTCACTAGGAAACCATGTTCACCTGAGTCATTAAGTTTTTCTATCATATCTCGGATCAAGCACAAAACTGACTGAATACTGCGTCCCGAATTCCACAATGCTGCACTTGTATAAAACTACGCTTTTGCTAACTCTTTTAAGCCTATTATTAAGTAAAGTTGTCAAAATTTTATAATCAGAGTTTAGTAATGTAATAGGTCTCCAATTTTGAAATACATTTCTATCACCTGATTTAAAAATATAAATTTGTAAGCCATCTGAAAAGGAATGTACTATTACTCCTGTGTCCAGAAAAAAATTGAAAACTACAGTTAAACAATCGATAATTTCTAGTTGAAACGTTTTATAAAATAAATTGGAGAGACCATCCGTCCGGGGCCACATTTGCTTTAAGTGAGGCAATAACTGTCCTAATTTCCTCATGAGTAAAGGGTTGTTTGAGCTGTTGAAAAATCGGGCTCCAATTCAGGTGTGATGGGGGGCCTAATAGGTTATTAATCTGATTTAAAGAAGGCATTTCTCATGCTTCTAAATCCCTAAAATGTCTGATAATTATTTCCCTATGTTTGAATGGAAGAAACTGTGACATCACCCTGCTGTAGGGAGTAAAGACACATTTTCCTTAATCCCTTTACATAACTCAAACGGGTCACCGATTACTGTTTTCCCATGTGATTAGACATAACCACATGTAAGGTTTTGCTCTATCATATTGAAAGGTTCTCATTTCTGTTTTGATTTCTTCTATTTGTGATGAAAAGTCACCCTGGATGTATTAGCTCTAGTAAGCAATAACTGTAATTGGGCTCTTAACTTTAAATAATGAAAAATCTAGTCTTCTGACTTACTTTACCATATTTTTGTAGCCACTGAATACAATCTTCCTTTGTTTCCTGCCACCATACCCCAATATCCTGATATAAAATCTTACGGACAACCTTGCCTGTAATATGAATGATATTGATGTTTGAACCTTAGTGTTCCTCAAAACAGAGGTATTCAGCTTCCATCTCGATCTCTGCTTCCCACTACCAATTACAACCCCTATGTTTACCATTAATAAAGCGTGGTCAGAAAATTTCTACCGAAGTATATGAGGATTACTATAAGAAATATGCTTTGAAAGAAAAAGATAATCTATAGTGTAACTTTTCCCTTTCGTAAAAAAGGTACCAGTCAGCCCTGAAACTTCTCGATCCATACAGGACCTCAAGTCTGCTTTTTTAACAATGTCTGTTAAACATAAGGAATCACAAAAAATTTTGTTACCTCTCCCTAAACTATTCCTGCTTTGTGCCAAACTACAATTAAAATCTCCTCCCCAAAGGATGGGGATGGTAGTCACTAAAAAAGGTTGAATGTGTTTCATGCATAATACCCTGCCCTCCTTGGTTTGGGGATTATAAATGTTTATTGAGCGAAGGGTGTCGTAAACCACTGTCCTCTAAAATCAACGTTCTTCCTGGACTCAAATCAATAAGCTTATGAAGAACAAAGTTATATGAGCTAAAAGAATGCTCACTCCATCTGCTCTCTCCTCCCAAAGGACTAATATGAAGGCCCCCATGGCCAGTCCTTTGAGAAAATATTACCCTGGTGATTGGTAAACATCCAAGTTTCTTGTAAAAAATAATTGAGATTTTTAAATCATGAAGTAATTGAAAACTGCTCGCTCTTTTTGAGTGTTTAATAGACTATGCGTATTTAAGTTAGCCCAAGTGAATGTGTGGGTCATACTTAAGCTGACTAAAACTCACGAACCCTATTTTTTTCTTCTCTTCTTCTTTTTCCCTTTATAATCTTCTCTAGCCGGCAAATGACCATCTTGAATTGAGACCTGAGAATCCGTATCTGCTACATCTAGTTCGGAATCACCCCATAATAAGACCTCATAAGAGTTTTTAGAGGCAATACTTTCCGGTTCAAATGACAACTGAGGTTTAATGGTTCTACTTGAACGTCGAGGAGCCAAAGGAGGTTTTATGGGTGATCCTGACTGATCCGGTAAAACCCCCGGTAAAACTCCCTTTGCCTCAACATAACAAACAGGTTGCAACAAATCAGGATTAAGACTAACCGGTTCTGTCCCCTTTAAATCTGATAGGCTGTTTACTGTGACCGTAGTGTCCAACACTGGTATGGAATCTGGTTTATCCAACAGTGATGTTGCCAAAGGCAGTCCCAAAATCTGATTAGTCTCAGCTTCCTGAGCTTTTTGAATAATTAATTCCACATTACCCACATTTTTGTTTTGTGCAGCCCAAGGACAATCCTTAAAGGCGTGATTATATTCCTCACATAGGTCACATTTAACAGCATTAGAACAAAACATGGTTACATGACCCACTTCCCCACAATTGTCACATCTCGTCTGATCACAGGAGCTTGATAAATGAGATTTTGCACCACACCTATAACAGGCCCTCGGCTGTCCGCTGTAGAAAACCACACCCCGGTCCCTCCCTAACAAGAAAGAATTAGGAATGTGTTCTATACCTGCTGCATTTTGTCGCACTTCACCTTAAATTTCCACCCACCTGTCCAAAACCATTCTGCATCTAGAATTGGTTCAGGGTCACTCTGTACCTCACACTTTGAGACAACCAAAGACAATATCCTCAACGTGTACCCCTCATTCAAACATTACTGTAATAAACTTAATTAAGGGTTTTGTCAAGGAATGACTAAAAAGGAGTCCACAGAGGGAAAATTTAACTTGGTTATATCTATCCCAGAATAGTTCTAATAAGGCAGGGGATCGAAAACTGACATCAAATTATCCTCCTGAGATGTGGATGAAAGCAAACACATCACGGGAGAAAATTTTAAAGAATCCTTTAATAAAGATCTCCCAACAAAATATCTATCAGGCCGCTCCTTCAATCCCCCTTTGTATCTAATACCGAACTGCATTTCTCCTGGGGCTGCTTCCCTTTGCACTGAGAAAAAGGCTGGACATAAGAGGTTTCTCAGGCCTGTTTACCTCTGCTTCCCTTCTAATACAGGACTACTCTGCTGCATATTATTCTCCCCAATACATTTGTGTAAGGACTCTGTCATAACCACTGAATTTTCAAGCATTACACCTGACTGTAAACCCCCAGGTTTCCATTTAGGACCAGATCTATTTATGTCCAGTGAATCGTCCCAAGCTGAGTCTGGTGTCCAAATGCCTTGTTCCATTTTTTTCCACCCCGCTGCTGATAACGCTGCCTGTGGGGACCATGTTTCATCTTGACCCAAGCTTTGAAGGGCAGAAGAGGCCTCAGATACAGTTGTGCCCATTGTCTTAATAGAAATAGGAAGAGCTCTGTGGTCCTTTTTTTTGTGCAAAGAAAAATCAGTCACCCTGCCCTGCACACCAGGCTCCGCTTGGTAAATTACAGGGGTTAATGGAGGCTCTCCCACTGAGTCCCATGTGGTATGTTTAAAAACAAAACCAGACTCTTTAGATAGTTGAAATGTGGAACCTTGGTGAAAAAGTGCTCTGTACTCACAATCCTCTCCCGAGGACTCCATGCTGTTTCCGACGATCTGTTCTGTACCAGACTCAGTCTTGCCTTGTGTCGGCAGCCCTCAAAGCCCCAGTTCGATTCTGTGCAGCAACTTCCCAGTTACAAAGTTCTGTTCTGCGCTCCTGATACCTGCTTCCTCCACTGCCGCTAACGCCAAAGATGCCAAGCGCCCACAGACTCCGGTACTGCGTGCTGCCGCATGTCGACACGACTCATGTTCATCCTGCATCATAGGTGTAGAAGCCGACTTACAAGAGCCCTGGGATTCTCCGCTAAGGTAGCCACTTGAGAACTCCCAGCCTCAGCTGAAAAACTGCCGTCCCCGTGTAATAATGATACTGACTCAGACACATCGGTCATCGGCTCAATATCATGCCGCAAAGCTGTCGGCAACGGTGAAACTTGCAAAACGTCCAACTCTGTAACGCCATCAACCATCACCTCCTCCACACTCCACTGCGTAGTAGTGGCCATGTCCGGTCCTTGTACACCTCTACTGGCCGCAAAGTGCCAGCAGAGTAGGAGAATTTCCCCGGTGTCCTGGCCAAATTTCCTTCATTCACTAAAAATACCACCAGCAGCTTAATCTGGTTCAAGGTCAGTTGGCATTCATCTGTATCCCCCTCCCCAGGTCATGCCTGAAAATAAACAGGATTTGCCTAGTGCACTTATCCAGTCAACAAAAACTAAACTAAATAAATAAATAAATAATACCAGAAAAAAAATTTCAAAACTGGGATATTTTCAATACCAGAAAGCAGTATTCAAAACTGGGGTATTTTCAATACCTGAAAGAAGTATTCAAAACTGGGGTATTTTCAATACCTGAAAGAAGTATTCAAAACTGGGATATTTTCAGTACCAGAAATAAGTATCAAAACTGGAATATTTTCAACACCAGTAAGAAGTATCTGAAACTGGGGTATTCTCAATACCAGAAGGAAGTATTCAAAATTGGGGTATTTTCAATACCAGAAAAAAAGTATTAAAAACTGGGGTATTTTCAATACCTGAAAGAAGTATTCAAAACTGGGGTATTGTCAATACCAGAAGGAAGTATTCAAAACTGGATTATTTTTAATACCAGAAAAACATTTCAAAACTGGGGTATTTTCAATACCACAAAAAAGTATTCAAAATTGGGGCATTTTCAATACCAGAAAAAAGTATTCAAAACTGGGATATTCACAGTACCAGAAATAAGTATTCAAACTGGGCAGTAATTAGTTATAGCTCCCAATTGTAGCTGAGCTGAACAATTAAACAAGCATAGGTATTGTAGGCATAGACAATAATGCACAGAAAAACAACAGTAGTAATTGCATGGTACAATTGCATTTAAGCAGGCTTGAATCCCATGGAGAAAACAATATAGAATTGCAGGAGACTCTGGTTTGATTCACACTGAGTGCTAATAAGTATGTTAGAGCAAATTTAAATCCCCAAAAGGGCTGTATGAAAACCGAGAGCTTACGGAAGTAAAAGTATAGTAAATAATGAAATCCTGAGACAAGGAAGCAGGAAAGAAACATTATAGGAATGCAAGGCTGCTGAGGTAAAATAGGCATTACACAAAATGCAGCAGGTTAAGGTAAGACAGAGAGTAATAGCTAGCTGAGCAGCAGGACCAGGACCAGGTGCAAGCAATAAGTGAAGCACAGGAGGCAGCAACTACAGTGGGAGCTGAAACAAGCATTAACAAATGCAGGAAAACAGAGATTTGATAGGGGTCTGAGCACAGACACAGGAGACACTCAGTGCAATAAAGGGCAACAATATGTGGAGGAAAAGCAGAAAGCCCCCAAAAAAGAAAATACAAACCAAAAACATGAACACAGGAAAGCAGAAAAACAAACACACAATGAAGCACACAGCAGCTGGAAGCAAAACAAACACTAACCAAAGCAGAAGAAACACACAAACACTTTCAGCAGAAACCAAGCAGAGTCCAAAGCATGAATAAATTTGGGGGGGGTAAGGCCCCAGTAGGCCCCAGGCAATGGCCACAGCAGGCCCAAGTGAGCCGACAGACCAGACCAACAGAACCTCCAGCTGGCAAAGTACAAATGCTTCAGAAGGAGGCTGGGAGGAACTATTTATATAGCTCAGAAAGGGGATGTGGCTGATTGCTTACCCATTGAACCACAGGCGTAGCCTATCAAATCTGAATTCCAAAGTAGCAAGCTTTTGAATGCTAGTACTGCTCACTTCTTGAGTAATAACTCTATAAATCTAGGAATACTTACCTGGAACATAGCAGGTCTTACCACATAATTTGTGAATTTGGAATGTCTTATCTTTCTTAGTAAAAAAGAAATCCTCTCATTCCAGGAAACCTGGCATGGAACTGATCAAGTGGACAAGATAAATATGAATGTGTATTCTCTAGTGCACTCACCAGCTCAGAAAATAAATAAAATGGGTAGGCATATGGGAGGGTTAGTTACATACATTAAGGTAACAGACTACTTAAAGGTGATTAAAACAATAAGCAAAATTATATACTTATTTTGCTGAACGTCTAGGATGATCTAATTATACTTGGAAATGTGTATAGCCTCCCACCCCTTAACTAAAAACATTGTGGAGGATATAAAAACTACAGCAACAGGAAATACATACACTGATATACTAATAATGATGGATTTCAATATTAGATATGGTAAAGGACTGGCATTTAACAGTAATAAAACTATATTAGAGGACATAAATACACAGTATTGCTTATGATTTTTCAGGATAAAAAGAGGACTGATAAACATAAACAGATGGAACATATTTTATATTTCTTACAGCTAATAATTCTAAATGGAAGATTTCCATCAGATAGTGAGGGAAAAACGCACCTATCAACTTGAGAGGTTCTACTACCATTGACTATTTTTTAGCATCATTTTATAATTTTAATAAATATATTGATCTTAAAATTCAACAAAGAACAGAAAGTGACCACTATGCTGTTTTGTTATATAGAAAAGCAAAACATTTAATTTTAGTACTGGAAGAAGAATGCATGGCTATAGTAAACAATGAAATTAAATGGGATAAAATATCAAGTGACAAAGCAATAAAAATGAATGATAAATTCAGTAAAGAAACAACACCCAAAATAGAAACTGAAACAGACCCAGAAATCATATACAATAAATTAATTGTTCAAAAACATTTAATTTTAGTATTGGAAGAAGAATGCATGGCTATAGTAAACAATAAAATTAAATGGGATAAAATATCAAGTGACAAAGCAATAAAAATGAGTGATAAATTCAGTAAAGAAACAACACCCAAAATAGAAACTGAAACAGACCCAGAAATCATATGCAATAAATTAATTGTTCAATATCAGCTTTGTGTGTAATTCCTTGGCAAGATAAAATCTAGTATAGAATCCAAATATGACAACTGGTTACATAAAAACTGCAGAAAGGAAAAGAAGAAATTATCATATCTCATAAGGAACATAAAAAAAAATCACACCCCATGAAAGTAAACTTGACAAACTTAAATAAATGTAGAAAACAGTACAGGCATTTTGTCAATACACAATGGCTAGAACAACCTAAATCTCTTCCTGAAATACAGTAATGATCCATTCAGACTATCTAAAATGGGTAACAGATAAAGAGGTGAGGAAGAACATACAGTAAAGTGTTTTGGCCCCTAGAAGGTCTTCATCCTAAGTATTTCAAAATAAGTAGAATCAGCAGACCTTGTGCAAACAGAGCTGATATGTCTCTTAAAGAAGTATTCAAAACTGGGGTATTTTCAATACCTGAAAGAAGTATTCAAAACTGGGGTATTCACAGCACCAGAAAGAAGCATTCAAAATTGGAGTATTTTCAGTACTTTAAAGAAGTATTCAAAATTGGGGTATTCACAATACCAGAAAGAAGTATTCAAAATGGGGGTATTTTCAATACCAGAAAGAAGTATTCAAAACTGGGGTATTTTCAATACCTGAAAGAAGTATTCAAACCTGGGGTATTCTCAATACCAGAGGGAAGTATTCGAAACTGGGGTATTTTTAATACCAGTTAAAAATGTCATAACTGGGGTATTTTCAATACCTGAAAGAAGTATTCAAAACAGGGGTATTCACAACACCAGAAAGAAGTATTCAAAACTGGGGGATTTTCAATACCTGAAAGAAGTATTCAAAACTGGAGTATTCACAATGCCAGAAAAGAAGTATTCAAAACTGGGGTATTTTAAATACTGGAAAGAAGTATTCAAAACGGGGGTATTTTCAATACCAGAAAGAAGTATTCAAAATGGGGGTATTTTCAATACCAGAAAGAAGTATCAAAACTGGGGTATTTTCAATACCAGAAAGAAGTATCAAAACTGGGGTATTTTCAATACCAGAAAGAAGTATTTGAAACTGGAGTATTCTCAATACCAGAAGGAAGAAGTATTCAAAATTGGGGTATTTTCAATACCTGAAAGAAGTATTCAAACCTGGGGTATTCTTAATACCAGAAGTAAGATTTCAAAACTGGGGTATTTTCAATACCAGAAAGAAGTATTCAAAACCGGGGTATTTTAAATATCTGAAAGAAGTATTCAAAATTGGGGTATTCACAATACCAGAAAGATGTGTTCAAAACTGGGGGATTTTCAATACCTGAAAGAAGTATTCAAAACTGGAGTATTCACAATGCCAGAAAAGAAGTATTCAAAACTGGGGTATTTTAAATACTGGAAAGAAGTATTCAAAACTGGGGTATTTTCAATACCAGAAAGAAGTATTCAAAACTGGAGTATTTTCAGTACCAGAAATAAGTATCAAAACTGGGGTATTTTCAACACCAGAAAAAAGTATCCGAAACTGGGGTATTCTCAATACCAGAAGGAAGTATTCAAAATTGGGGTATTTTCAATACCAGAAAAAAAGTATTAAAAACTAGGGTATTTTCAATACCTGAAAGAAGTATTCAAAACTGGGGTATTTTAGATACCTGAAAGAAGTATTCAAAATTGGGGTATTCACAATACGAGAAAGATGTGTTCAAAACTAGGGTATTTTCAATACCAGAAAGAAGTATTCAAAACTGGAGTATTTTCAGTATCAGAAATAAGTATCAAAACTGGGGTATTTTCAACACCAGAAAAAAGTATCCGAAACTGGGGTATTCTCAATACCAGAAGGAAGTATTCAAAATTGGAGTATTTTCAATACCAGAAAAAAACTATTTAAAACTGGGGTATTTTCAATACCTGAAAGAAGTATTCAAAACTGGTGTGTTCTCAATACCAGAAGGAAATATTCAAAACTGGGTTATTTTTAATACCAGAAAACATTTTCAAAATGGGGGTATTTTTAATACCACAAAAAAGTATTCAAAATTGAGGCATTTTCAATACCAGAAAGAAGTATTCAAACTGGGCAGTAATTAGTCATAGCTCCCAATAGTAGCTGAGCTGAACAATTAAACAAGCATAGGTACTGTAGGCATAGACAATAACGCACAGAAAAACAACAGTAGTAATTGCGTGGTACAATTGCATTTAAGCAGGCTTGAATCCCATAGAGAAAGCAATGTAGAATTGCAGGAGACTCCGGTTTGATTCACACTGTGCGCTAATAAGTATGTTAGAGCAAATTTAAATCCCCAAAAGGGCTGTATGAAAACCGAGGACTTACAGAAGGAAAAGTAGAGTAAATAATGAAATACTGAGACAAGGAAGTAGGAAAGAAACATTATAGGAATGCAAGACTGCTGAGGTAAAATAGGCATTGCACAAAATGCAGCCGGTTAATGTAAAACAGAGTGTAGTAGCTAAGTGAGCAGCAGGACCAGGACTAAGTGAAAGCAATAAGTGAAGCACAGGAGGCAGCAACTGCAGTGGGAGCTGAAACAAGCAATAACAAATGCAGGAAAACAGAGATTTGTTAGGGGCCTCATCACAGGTACAGGAGACACTCAGTGCAAGAAAGGGACAACAATATGTGGAGGAAAAGCAGAAAGCCCCCAAAAAAGAAAATACAAACTAAAAACATGAACACGGGAAAGCAGAAAAACAAACACACAAGGAAGCACACAGCAGCTGGAAGCAAAACAAATACTAACCAAAGCAGAAGAAACACACAAACACTTTCAGCAGAAACCAAGCAGAGTCCAGAGCATGAATAAACTTGGGGGGGGGCAAGGCCCCAGTAGGCCCCAGGCAATGGCCACAACAGGCCCAAGTGAGCCGACAGACCAGACCAACAGAGCCTCCAGCTGGCAAAGTACAAATGCTTCAGAAGGAGGCTGGGAGGAACTATTTATATAGCTCAGAAAGGGGATGTGGCTGATTGCTTACCCATTGAACCACAGGCGTAGCCTATCAAATCTGAATTCCAAAGTAGTAAGATTTTGAATGCTAGTACTGCTCACCTCTTGAGTAGTAACTCTATAAATCTAGGAATACTTACCTGGAACATAGCAGGTCTTACCACAAAATTTGTGAATTTGGAATTTCTTACCTTTCTTAGTGAAAAAGAAATCCTCTCATTCCAGGAAACCTGGCATGGAACTGGTCAAGTGGACAAGATAAATATAAATGGGTATTCTCTAGTGCACTCAACAGCTCAGAAAATAAATGAAATGGGTAGGCATATGGGAGGGCTAATTACGTACATTAAGGTAACAGACTACTTAAAGGTGATTAAAACAATAAGCAAAACTATATACTTATTTTGCTGACCGTCTGGGATGATCTAATTATACTTGGAAATGTTTATAGCCCCTCACTCCTTAACTAAAAACATTGCAGAGGATGTAAAAACTATAGCAATAAAAAATACATACACTGATATACTAATAATGAGGAATTTCAGTATTAGATATGGTAAAGGACTGACATTTAACAGTAATAAAACAATATTAGAGGACCTAAATATACAGTACTGCTTCTGATTTTTCAGGATAAAAAGAGGACTGATAAACATAAACAGATGGAACATATTTTACATTTCTTATAACTAATAATTCTAAATGGAAGATTTCCATCAGACAGCGAGGGAAAAACCACATATATCAACTTGAGAGGTTCTACTACCATTGACTATGTTTAGCATCATTTTATAATTTTAATAAATACATTGATCTTAAAATTCTACAAAGAATAGAAAGTAACCACTATCCTGTTTTGTTATGTAGAAAAGCAAAAAATTTAATTTTAGCATTAGAAGAAGAATGCATGGCTATAGTAAACAACAAAATTAAATAGGATAAAATACCAAGTGACAAAGCAATAAAAATGAGTGATAAATTCAGTAAAGAAATAACACCCAAAATAGAAACTGTAACAGACCCAGAAATCATATGCAATGAATTAATTGTTCAATATCAGCTTTGTGTGGAATCCCTTGGCAAAATAACATCTAGTACAGAACACAAATTTGACAACTGGTTCCATAAAAACTGCAGAAAGGAAAAGAAGAAATTATCATATCTCATAAGGAAAGTCAAAAAAAAATCCCACCCCACGAAACTAAACTTGACAAACTTAAATAAATGTAGAAAGCAATACAGGCATTTTGTCAATACACAATGGCTAGAACATCAAAAATAACTCTGAGAGACTATGTTAATGGCGATAAAAGAATGATAAAAAAATGTTAGTAGCAATGGGTACCAATACATATAAAGGCTGATATGATTCATATATAAATCCTGACATATGGGTAGAATACTTTACATCAATATTTTACAGTGACGCAATCTCTGAAACCATAGAAACTGCTGAAATAAATGAAATTTTTAAGTGGTTTACAGTGAGTGAAGTCAAATCAGAAATTGAAAGTTTTAAGAGAAGTAAATCACCTGGTGCCGACAATATCTCTACAGACTTCTTTCAATTAAATCCAGAATGGTGGGCTACAGTTCTCACAAACTTTTTAAATAAATCAATAATGTATGCATACATGCCTACACATCGTCTGGCCTTCTCCTACATCATCTGGCCACGCCGCCTTCTCCCACAATTTCTCTGTAATCTGGAACTCCTTCCCTCTAGAGATCCGCTCTGCCCAATCCCGGCACACTCTCTCCCGACCTCCGTAGCACTCTGTTCATTCCTTTATCTGCATCTAACACCTCTCTCTCTCTCCCAAAGAACCGCCTCTGCCCCGCCCACCATACTCTCTCCTCCCATTTCACTCACTCCCCGCCTCCTCTGCTACCTCCAGCTGGTGCCTCCTGATCCTATTTACCCTGCCACTGCCCCCACCTCACATCTCCCCACTTCTCCCTTCCTTTGGGCCCTGTTCCTTGCAGGCTGTCAGCATCCTGAAATGGATTCAGTTCCTGGCCTGCCTCCCAGCCCCCTTTCCCTCCCTCCACTCCTTTTCACCATGTACCCCCCCACAGGGTTTTCAGCATCCTGGAGGGGATCGTTCTTGGTTTCCCCCTCCTCCCTCCCTGCCGCTCGTGCAGTAACTCCTCTCTCCCACCCATCTTTCCTCCCCTACCTCTTGTGCATTTACTCCACTTCCTTAAAATTTGTTTGAGCACTTAGCTACTCTAGCTACTCTAAAAGTCTGGCTTTTCGGACCTGGACCCGCACTTACTCACCACCACATTGTCACTACCCTTTCTGCTACCCTGTGTCTGTACCTAACACCTCTTCTCTCCTCTCTCTCCCTAACAACCTCCCTCTGCCCCGCCCACCATACTTTTCTCCTGTCCTTTCCCCTCCTTCGGCTCCTTACCTACCGCGTATCTACGTTACAACTACTACTGCATAATGCTATCTGTGCTGTCTGCTCATTGTTCCTTTACCACCCTATCTCTCCCCCAATGACTAGGACTTCTTCTCTCCCATGTCCTGGCCTCCACTCTGTCATATACCACTTCCTCTTTACATTACCTTCTGTTGTCTTGTACTGATTTGTATGGCATTGTGTTAGCACAATACTGTATGTATCTGAATTGCACTATATGTAATTGATTGTTTGGTATTTGTATTCCATAGTACTAGTATAACACTGTATGTATTGTTTTACACTGTATGTATTTGATTGTTTTGACTTTGCTCGATCCTCCCTTTTATGTACCCCCTCCCCCCAGGACGCTTCTGGAAATGAGCTGTTTACAGCTCATGTTGTCTTTCCTGGTGAAACCTTTTCAAATAAATAAATAAATATACATGGCAAGATAGCCATATTATACCGATTCATAAAAAATGCTCCCATACTGATCCTATCAATTATAGACCTATTAGCCTATTAGATAATATGTCTAAAATTCATGCTAAAGTCCTACTTAATTGATTATTGGTATGGCTAGACCAATACAAAATAATTTCAGATTTACAAGCAGGCTTTAAAAAGAATACCAGTACTATAACTCACATTTTTCTATTAAACCATTTGACAGAAAAATATTGTAAAATCAAAACTTTTTGTTGCATTCGTTGACTTTACATCAGCCTTTGACACTATCCTTAGACCATACTTATGGGAGAAAACGGACCAACTAGGAATAGATCAGAACCTTTTATTATTGATAAAAAGGTTGCACTCTAACACGTGGACAAAAATAAAATATACTAAAGCGGGCTCTTACAAATAAAATTGATAACAACATAGGAGTCTGACAGGGCTGTGTCCTGGCCCCAATGTTTTTCAATGTATACAGCAAGGATATCATTATTGCACTATATATCCATTACATCATCCACCCCAAACTTGTGATCATCACATACCAGTACTTGCATATGTCTAGCAATCATTTCTGCTAGTAGACTGGGTCTACAAAGAGCTTTACAAGAATTGGACTATAGTGTATGGTGGGACGCTGTTGAGCATGGAAATCCATGCTCCCAACAGCGTTGTTGTGCTCGCCTCAGTGCATCATGATCTTGTTGTGCTGCACTGGGTACGTCACTGGTGCAGCACAAGAAAATCGAACGCATTCGAGCATGCACGATTTAAAAGCCGCGTCGGCGAGGGAGCTAGTAAGCGCTGGGCGAGTCTCAACACGAAGCCAAGTAAGGCATTATTTTAAAAATGCTGCTTCCATTCACTGTTTTGAAATGAATAGACTCCCCATACATATAAATGATTGTCTATGGGGAGGCATTTAACAAGGATCCTGATCTCGAGGTATCCTTAACTTAGCGGACAACCTCTCGAGCTTCGCCTCGAGGTTGAACGCTGCCAAGGATACCTCTCGATCGAGAATATCCTGTTGTGAATGCCTCCCATAGACAATCCTCTGTCTCTTGTGTAAAACATAATTTGAAACCAAATTCAAAAAAAGAAATGTGGCATTTAGGAGCAACAAACAATACAGGAAACTCTCACTAGCAGGCAACTTGAATTCGTTAAAGAATTCCCTTATCTGGAGATACGTTTCACAAGTAATCTCAAATGGAACAAACATGTTAACTGGTGTGCAAAAAAGTTACACAACACAGTAAAGGCACTGAAAAGATTTAATTTAATTTAATTTATGGGGGTATGACTGTGGCACCAATGATAAAAGCAAATGGGCCCTATGCACTAATGGGGTGGGGTTACAAAGAATCCAAGCATACCCTGCCAGTATAGCAGCGCACCTGAGGACAGGTGCACACTGGCGGCATTCACAACCGCTGGCCACCTGTCCATGGCCCACCCCCGCGAGCAGGATTCTGCAGCGTGGGGGGGATTGTAGGTCCGGACAGGCATCCAGTCAGATGCCCGGACCAGGTCCCACACTGGAACCCTTGCGCAGCAGGGTGCACATTGGCAACACATCCCATGGATGTCTGACAGATGACGGCTATGGCATGTGAGGGGGGCAATGCCCTCGGCCCTCTAATGGCACTGATTGGTGCAGTGGGACAGGTGGGGGTTTGAATGCTGGTGGGCTGTCAGAAGGGGAGCCGGGGGCTGCATCTGTGTGCCGGTGGCTTGGGGCTGCAGCCGTGTGCCAGTGCTCCTGTGTGGGTTGGGGGGCACCAGGTGGCAGCGTGCGGCCACACACCGCTGTGTGCTGGGGTGGGTGGGAGGCTCCAGGCGGCTCTATGTAGAGGCCCTAGAGGGTGGGTGGGCTATTTGCCCTGTAGTCTGGTGTGTTCCAGGATGTGCACAGGGCACGTAGGGGGTTTATGACAGGGTTCTCCCTGGCATACCCTGCACCCCCTACACACCGCTTTGGCCAGCACTACACACCTTAGTACATGGCATGTAGTGCCGGCCTGCCCCTCGCCCATCCCACGGTGCATTGTTCCTCACATGGCTGGGGGATCGGGCATGTATGTGCTGTGCACCCCCCCTTACAGCGTCCCGCATGGGGGGCACGTAGGGTGCGGAGTGGCTGCATTCCCCAGATGCATGAACGTAGCCACTCCGCCCCATTAGTGCATAGGACCCAATAAACGCCAAAGTAATAAATCAGGCCCTATATGCAGTAGAGGTTTGGGGAACTGATAACTCCTCAAAAACAGAAATAATCTTAAACAAAACATACAAACAAGTTTTGAGACTCCCCTTCAATACACCAAGTGCTTGAGTCAGAACACAGGCCAGTCCAGTTTTAAATATCCTGCAGATGCCAAGTTGATAACTTACTGGATAAAAGTAACATCAGGAAAAAGGGATTCCATCATTGGCAAAAGTCTTTTAAGATAAAGTAAGATTAATATCCTAGAAAGGAGGGAACTGGCTGATTTCAGTCAGGAACCTCTTTGAGGAAAATGGAATAAATTATTTGAATAACTGGGTTAATCAGAATATTTGCTTAAACCTAGCATATATAAGAACAATAACAAAGAAACTACAAAATAAATCAAAGGAAAAAGACCTAAATGATATTAAAAAAATTAAAAGTCTCAAGAGGGATGGTTCTTAATACAAAAGAACATTCATTAAAACATTACTTGTATACTGTAAGAATACCAGAACACAGGAATATACTAACTCAATATAGATTCAAAACTTTTCTCAGTAGTATATTAGAAGCAAGGTACAACAAAGATGAAAACATTCCAACAGCTTGTTATTGTTCTTTACAAGAGGAAGAAGACCTCAAACATGTTGTCCTAAGGTGTCCTTGGTATAAACTCTCTCGGGAAGAAATACTTAATCTTTGGGCATTATCGTACCACAAATGTGCTTTGGTTTGTGGCTGCAGATATGCTGTCAGGAGGTATGTCCATAGTAAATATCCACTGTCACCTGCAAAATATGGAACACATGGCTGTTGGATGTGGTGCATTCTGAGTACTTGGATACAGGGTACTATACTGACTGTGTTACATGTGTGCATACTGATTAGCCACTTCTGTTCCTCGGTCAGTTCCCTTAACTGTGGCCATAGCCTCGAACCCTCCTGTATATATAGATGTCATGTGTGAACTGAGGAAATGATACATACATGGGTAATGTGTCCTGTGGCATGACCTCTATGTTCATGATATAGTAAGCCTTCCTCTTGCAGTATACATCCTTTTGCTCTGTTGGTGCCATGATGGACAGATGGCAACAGTCTATGGCTCCTAGTATACTGGGCATAACAGCAACAGCACAGAGCCTAGCTTTCACATCCATCTGAAAGAGTATAGAACTGTATTGCACTGTACTACTTTTTCCTGTTTTTCCCCAGGTTGTAGCTGAAAACAGGACCTATGTCTCAATCCAATTTACCTGGTTATCAATAAATGAATAAATATAGCAATCTTTGCATCTGGGAATTTTATGATGCTTCCCCTAAAGCCTGCCCATACAAGAGCATCTCAGCAGGGCCTGCTTGAGGTCCCTGGTTCCCAGTTAAAATCTGCTGGGGTAGGGCTTCCTCAGTCTGTGTACCAGTTCTGAGGAATGTCCTTTCATGGGAGGTTAGAAGTGCTTCATTGTTGCCCCTGTTTAAGCTCAGACTCAAGCAGCAGCATCTCTGGGTAAAATGCTTTTCTAGATTTCTTTGAAGGGAACCTAGCACATTCTTCAACTTCATGTTTGGACCCTGTGTTTAAAGTTCTGTCTTGTTAACCATGCTTTGTATCTTTTTAGCTGCTTTGTATGTTGCTTTTTTTGCACTTTTGTAAAGTGCTTTGAGCTTGGGAAAGACTCTGTATAAAATAAAAGACTACTACTGTGCCCCTTGTGATATAGCCTCTGTTACCTACCACAGGCATCTAGACATGGATGCCTAGCTTATCCCAGTAAAATCTCCTTTTATGCACTGAAAGGGCTCTGTGGCATAATACTCCAGAGCTGCGAGGACCCTGGCACACACATCCATGGTATGGCTCCAACAAGAACATAGTTCTATAGTGGCATGGTCAATCCTGAAATGACCTTTCCATTATAGTTCTCTTTTGATATATGCAATGGGGACCTGTGGCATATTGATTTATTGCACTAGAGCAGTTTGACCTCAGTTAACCTCACCAGTGGCGTGAGCCACGAGTGATGTGTCCAAGGTCAAACTGCTCCAGTGCAAATAAATCAGTTATCCCCCATGGTCCCCACTGCATATTTCACTGATGCAATAGGGAAGGACCTTGTGTGTTGTATTTTATTTTTATTTTTAATTAATGAAAATCTGTGGCACTTTTTTGTGAAGTGCCTTTCACTGGCATTCAAGTCTTGTTGCCATGGGCGTTGCCATGGATGTGGTATCATGATGTGTATGCTGACACCAAGACATCTCCATTCACTGGTGAGCAAGTGTTTTTTTTTTAAATTAAACACAAGATGGCGACAGGCTTTAGCGAGTGTGTGGTAGCCTAGGCTTGCTGACAGCAACTCCGTGTCTCACAGAGCTGGCATTGGTGAGTTGCAGCAAGGGACTGTGCTATTTTTCTTAAATATGCCCATAAAATAAACCTGTTGTGGCTGGGGAGGAGCAGAGCTGTGGCAAACTGGGAGGAGAACAGGTGAAACAAAAGAAAGTGCAAGCAGTGCTGGCTGGAGGCAGCAGAAGTGTTGGTGTGTCTGGAGACAAACTTGAGTTTTTTTGTAAGAAAAGGTACTGTTTTTATAGTACTCAGAGGCATAGTTGGGATAATAAAGAACCAGAGCAAGTGCTAACATGAGAGGTGAAGGGGGGACGAAACATGCAGCGAGCAGTGCGGTCTGAGTTTTAAACATGTCGAAAAAAATTAAAAATAAAGTGGTTCCTTATGCTGTGTGTTTACTTCACTATTTTGGATAAGTATTGGATGCTGTAGCTATACAAATATACAAAAACAAGAGAAGCACTGCAACCAAGAGGGAGCTTGAGTGTTTTCTGTGATTATTGTGAGGTACAGTGGATGACTTAAAAGGTACAGAAGTAGTGCCAGCTGGATGGGGGGATAACATGACAACTATTGAGATAAATGCAGCTATTTAGATAAATGCATTTATTTCACTGATCACTGTTCTTCAGTGCAATAAATGATTTATTTAAACTGACTAGTGTCCACCCCTCTTGCATAAATGTGTATATATATATATATATATATATATATATATGTATAAACATATAACACATGGATGGGAAGTTTTCCCCATAGAAAAGGCCACCATTTATTTCCCTGTATACCTGTGACTAATCTGTCACTTAAAAGTATATATACCTACACTGATTAAACAATTACAGCTATATACCTGCACTAATTAAAGCTATATTCCTACACTAATCAAACAACTAAAAGTATATAGCCGCACTAATAAAAAAATACACACCTGCAGTACATTAAGCCCTATAGGACACCACTAATAACACAATTAATACATCATTAGGAAGCTAGCCAAACCAATTTAACAAGCTGCAAAAGAACCTGGTAAAAAGACACAAACAAAACTCTCCCAAACCCAGAAATCCTGCAAATTCCTACCTGCATTCCCAATGTACCATTCCCTCCTTGCTGCAAGAGACCTTCAGGTCAAATGTGTGCACTCCATAACAATAACCATCCTGGTAGCAAACAAAGTAAGGGCTAAATGAACAAGTTTCAGGAAGTATAAGGGGACCCAAAGGGAGGAGGACAGGGAGGTTTACCTTGAATGTCTAAGGGAAGCAGGGAAAGCTGTTAGAAGAGCAAAGGCACAGACAGAGGAGGGGTTAGCATGGACTTTGAAAAAATGGGACAAGACATTCTATAGGTACATCAGTGATAAAAGAAAAAATGGGGGGGGGTTGTGAGGCTCAAAGGGGAGGAGGGAGAGTGTGAGGGGATCTAGACAAGGCAGAAATACTGAACAAATACTTCTGTTCAGTATTCACTAAGGCGGGAGAGAGTCAAGGACCACAGCTGGGGAGCAGGGGCAATGGAGGGGAGAAGTGGACACCAGTCCATTCACAGTGGAAAGAGTCCTGGAGGAACTCACAAAACTGAAGGTGAATAAAGCCATGGGGCCAGAGCCATTGATGTTGGAACAGTTTGAAAAGTGGTAGGGCCAAGGATGTAAGGGGTAAATTCTCCCCTATTAAATACATTAATGTGATTGCAAAAACTGACAGGGCCACTTATAAAAGTGTTAGGGCCATGGCCCTAGTGGGCCCCCTGTTCCAGCACCTATGGCCAGTTCACATACACTCAAGGATATTAAGGGAGCTGAGAAGGGAACTAGCAGTGCCTCTGGCCACCCTGTTCACAGAGTCACTCAACACAGGTGTGGTTCCAGAGGACTGGAGGAGGGCGAATGTAGTCGCACTGCACAAAAGTGGCAGTAGGGAGGAAGTGGGGAACTACAGGCCAGTCAGCCTCACCTCAGTGGTAGGGAAGATCATGGAAACACTGCTGAAAGAAAGGATAGTGGCACACCTGGAATCCAATGGTGCCCAGGATCTGAAGCAACATAGATTCACAGCAGGAAGGTCTTGTCAAACAAATCTGATAGATTTTTTTGATTTGGTGACCAAGGAAGTGAATCAGAGAGGGGCGGTAGACATCCCCTACCTAGATTTCAGCGAAGCCTTCAATGCTGTCCCACACAGAAGGCTGGTTAACAAGATGAGTAGTCTGGGCATGGGGCAAAAGGTGATACATTGGGTTAGAAACTGGCTGATGGGCAGAATACAGAGGGTGGTGGTAAATGGGATCCAATCCAGGGAGAGAGAGGTGACCAGCAGAGTACCACAGGGATCAGTACTGGGACCAGTCCTCTTCAGTGTCTTCATTAGTGACATTGCAGAGGGGCTATAAGGAAAGGTCTGCCTACAGATGACACCAAAATCTGTAACAAAGAGGATACTTTACAAGGGGTGTAAAAATGAAGAGGGACCAGGAGAAGCTTAAAAGACAGTCAGAGGTGTGGCAACTAAGGTTCAATGCAAAAAAGTGCAAGATAATGCACCTGGGTAAGAGGAACCCTGGGGAGAGCTACAGAATGGGGTGGGGGAGGGGCTGACTGTCACCAAAGAGGAACGGGACCTAGGGGTTATCATATCTGATGACCTTAAGGTATCGAAGCAGTGTGCAAAGACTGCAGGGAGGGCCAGTGGCATGCTGGGTTGCATAGGCAAAGGCATTACTAGCAGGAGGCGGGAGGAGGTGATGCCACTGTGTAAAACACTGGTAAGGCCTCATCTGGAGTACTGCAAGCAGTACTGAAGATCACAAATTCATAAGGACATCTTATTTATTTAATTCACAAGTCGGATTTACAAACCTTTGAGTCAGAGACTCATTTACAAAGGTACCTCATCACAGGGAGTGGGGGACAACATATTTGTGAGGTAAGACATTGGAGAACAATACAGGTGAGATACAAAGAAGTATGCAAAGCAAGGTATTTCAGTGACCAAATAGGTGAGAAACAGCAGTGCAAAATAAAACTAACATATTTGTGAGGTAAGACATTGGAGAGCAATACAGGTGAGATACAAAGGAGTATACAAAGTGGGGCATTTCAGTGACCAAATAGGGGAGAAACAGTAGTGCAAAATAAAACTAAGCAGTTTAGTGTCCCAGTGGAGCACACAGGTTACAGTGCGTGGTGTACAGACTACAACAAGCAATTGTAAGTAAGCTAGAACATACATAAAACTTAAAGAGACAGGTTAGTTCAGAGTGTTGTTCCTGGAAGCTCTATAGTGGACATTTACAGTTCCGGGTGTCAGTGAGGTATTTGCGTAGGGCTATTTTGAAGGGGCCGATTTTGGGGATATTTGTAATGTGTGTGGGAGGAGTTATACCAGGAAGGTACTCTGTGGTGAAAAGACCTTTGGGCGAGTGAGGTCCTAGCTCTAGGCACCTGGAAGGTGGCTTTGGTAGTATCGTGGGTAATGACCGAATGGGAGGCCCGTTGAAGGGGTGTAGTGATACCTGGAGGGCAAAGCCCAAGTAGAGCCTTTTTTGCCAGTACACAGGTGTGGTATTGCAGGCATTCTTCAAATGTGAGTATGTTAGTGGCGGAGTACAGCTGGCATGTGTGGGTTCTGCTGGGGCACCGGTCAGGAGTCTACAGGCTTTGTTGATAGAGGTCTGGACTTTGGTGAGGGCAGTGGGGTCAGCAGCTGCATAAGTAGGGAGTCCATAATCAACCAAAGACAGAATGGAGGAAGTGATAGCCAGCCATAGGGCAAACTCAGGGAGACAGTCTTTGTGGCGGTAGATGAGTCCAATCCGGGCATTCATGGCAGAGGACAAAGTGTTAAGATGGGCATGGAAGGAGAATGCCAAGTCGAAGGTGATGCCCAGGTATTTGTATGTTGATACCTGTTCAAGGCGGTGGAGAGTGCTGGGAGTGATGTGAAGGGGAGCATTTCTGGAGTTGCTTTGGCAGTGTGCAAAAATCATAGATTTCGTCTTCTTGAGGTTCAGAACCAGGCGATGGTCGAGGAACCACTTTTGAGCTTGGCTGAAGGTGAGTTGCAGGGAGTTCTGGAGAGTGAGTGGACATTGGCAAGGTGGAGGCCGTCCAGAGAAGGGTGACAAAGATGATGCATGGCTTGCATCACAAAATATATGAGGAGAGACTAAGAGGCCTCAATATGTACTCAATGGAGGAGAGGGGAGAAAAGGGGGACATGATAGAAACTTTCAAGTACCTCAAGGGCATAAACAAGGTACTGGTGGGGGATCTTTTCCAATGTAGAAAAGATATCAGAATGAGGGACACGATATGAAATTGGAGGGGGTAGATTAAGAGGTAACATGAGAAAGTTGTTCTACACAGAGAGGGTGGTGGATGCTTGGAACAGTCTGCCACAAGAGGTGGTGGGGACAAGCACAGTGGAGGGGTTTAAACATGCCTGGAACAGGCACAAGGGAACATTGCATGGGGAGGGAGTGATGAAAAGCCATTGATCATGTAGGGTCAGTGACTGCATACTAGTATAGGGCTTTTTATATCGGCAAAACCAAAAGACAACTAGAGGCATGGGTAGATGAACACAGAAGAGCTATATATCACCATGATGTGACTTATGCCACTGCAATGCATATTGAATTGTGTGGCAATGATAAAAATGAGCACAATTTCACATGTATAGGCATAGAGAAGGTGCTCCCCAACCCTCGTGGGGGTGACTACGAGAACTTGATCTTGAGAAGGGAAGGATTCTGGATTTATATGTTGAAAGCATTCCAATACCCTGGTCTTAATGAAAGATTTGACCCATCCCCTTATTACGTTCGCTTGCGCGCATGCCCAAGGAACGTTTTGGGTAGTACGACTTTCTAGAGGTGTGTGACCCTCCTGTCCAATACACTGCTCCATGTAGCAGGCGCGACTGTAACCCACCAATGGATGGATGAGCTGTCTATGACAGCAGTTGGGCTGCAGTGGTCTTCAGTTCAAAGAAAACCACCGCTGGTAATCTATGTATAGCATATTGACATCACGAACCCTCCCGCTTCCTCCCTCTGCTTCTGTCCTCCCGGTTCCCTCATTCCCCATCTCACCTACTGGAGCTGGACTCTGAGAGAGACTTGCCAGGTGAAGACGGTGTGCTGGAGCTGACTTTTGATACTTGGACACCGTGGTGAATTGGAGCAGGAGCCGAGCCAGTTTGAACACCAGACAGTCAGTCATCAGATATGGAGAAGGGTAACCCATGATAATAGCGACTGCATAATCGTGAATGCAAAATCACGAAGTCAACAACAGCGAAGAAATATCAGCAACCGCACAGTAATAGCGGTCGAACATAATTAGCGACAAAGTCTGCCATTCGGTACACAAAACCCGGGAATGTGTTAAATCAGAACTCAGTTACCAGGTCTGCACTCATCAGACTTGGCAAACCCATCCCAATCCCTCACACTCTTTACCTGCTCATGCAGTGGCAGAATTCTGTTGGGGCAGACCAAGGATTTGTGCTCGAATGCCTCTATGCGGTAGCTGAACCTTTAGTTTATTTCCTACGGGCTGGACAGCCATTATGCTGAGATGCCGAGGAAAAACAGAGCTGTCAGGTTATACAGGCCAGCCAGTTCTTCTGAGCAGGTATGCAAATTGAGCTTTCCTATATCCGTTTGACTGAGCCGAGTAAAATATGCACTCGGTTATTTTCAGAAAATTAAAATGTTACGTGGCAGTATTTACTCACATTTTGATTGTAAGTTAGTTTTTTGTTCAAATGGGGTACAGTGTTCTATGACTGTATTTCTATTTAGGTAAACTTATTGTTAAAACTTTGGTTTTGTTTTCTACAGGTGGAATGTGTGTATTCCATAGTGTTGTGTTTTGTTGTTTCAGGCATCTCTGCACTGATCGCTATTTTCTCGCGGCAGCTAACATGAGTAGTGCTATTATGTATGGTCGTGGCAATAGCGCTCGCTATGAAGTCGGCACTAATTTGACTATCGCTATTTTATTTTCACCATTTTAACATGGAACCGGAGAAGGAGAGTAACACCGGACTGAGAGAAGCCTCTGAGTTGCGGAGCATCGTAACTCTCAAGAAGAACACAGCAGCAGTTCACGGACTCGGCCCAAAGCAGTCGGCAGAAATGCACACCTTAACTTAGCAGCCAGAGGGAGCTCTGAAGAGAACAGACAGCATTGGTCAGTGCAGTGGCAAGAATCAACTGAAGGCAAGCTACGTATAGGCAGGGGCAGCAGCAAAGCCCAAAAGAGCTGTAATTCACAATTATTATTTTTTTTTTTAAATTGGTGCTGCCTGCTGCCTTGATTTTAATCCTTACCATTTCTTCTGCTACTGACTGACTGTCTTCTTGTCTCTTGCTTACTTGCCTGCTCCCTCCCCACTGTCAGGACCTCTTGCTCTGCTTGTTGCCTCTCCACACTCCACAGATGCTACCACACCAGTCCTCTCTGAGGAGCCAACCAGCCAGGTCAGCACCTTGACCAACAACCAACCAAGCTACTAGCAGACCAGGCTACTGGGTCGGTGTAGCCGAGGAGGAGGGGGAGCTTGCCTGTTGACTGTGCCTGCCCTGTGTCTGAGTCAGTGACTAGGTCTGTGTGACGCTAGTTGGGTCAGGTCAGTCATGGGAATGGGAGACAGGAGTATCATCACATTGGGCAATTGCTCATCAAACAGACACCTCAAGCACCACAATACCAGGCAGCCACTGAGCCACTGATCACTCACTCAGCAGTGGGATGGGACCATAACTCTATTGTGCAGACTGAAAACAGACAACTGAGGAGCCTGGGGTATGTAAAGTAATCCTGTTTTCCATCCTGTTGCTGTTCAGTTTTTTTCTGTATACTATGCTAAATGTGGGCTGGGGGGGTGCTTCTGTCTAAAAGTCTTATTCTGTACACGGTCGTTACTTCCACAGGGTATCTTAAAATGCCTGGTATAAATAGTCTTGTTAATTTGTTTTGCTTCTATTGTTTAAAGCTTATATGGAGGAGACAAGTGACTTTGCCAAGTTGCCAGCCAGTAATGCAGTTGTTTGCTGGAGGAGGTATTGAGAAGCAGAGGTGGCAGATTAGGATAAAGTCATACAGCAGAGATTAAGTACCCTGCAGTGCAGGTCAAGTGAAAGCAGTGTTATGTTTTGTGTATTACTATTAATATATGAACAGGAAAGAATGGCATTTCAGAGCAGAAAACTGCATGTAGTAGAATTGTTTTCACCTCTGTACCATATTTCATTTTGCACTGAAATCTGTCTCTAATTTATAAATTTAAAGCAACACTTCACATTTGTCTGCACTTCCCATACTGGCATGCTTCTGGGATACACATCACTTTATGAAAATTTAAAATTATACCTACTGTATGCTCTTTCTGCTACTGGTATATGGGAGATGTGCCACAACATAACAGAGCATACAGTAGCTATAATTTCAAGACAGAAAAAAACTAGAAATGCCATATCACAAGTAGGTTATTTCTGCACTCCACTTTTAATCTACTTAAATCTGTAACTTAAATGTGATTAAACAACTTGTGTATTGAGGCCCATATTAATGAAGAATAGAAGCCTGCCAGTATGGTTCGGTATAAATAAAGTTGTGCCTTTATAGAGATGAGAGATGAAAAGTATAGAGGTGAAAACATTTACTTTATGCAGGGTTTGTTGTGAAACACCATTTTTCCTCAGTTATTTTTGGGTGGCCGATAGAACTGGAGCGAGAAGGGAATCGGGGCTCAAACCACTCAGCCTTGGGCACTCTTCAGTTTCTTGAGCGATCTCTTGTGTGCGTGTGTGCGTGTTTGAGCGTGTGAGTGTGTGTGTGGATCCATGCTCTGAGACTGAAATAAACTATAAAGTTTCAATGTTACACAAATAAAAGGAAAGTCTGTAATTGCTGAGCTGCAGGGCTGAGCTGTCTATAAAATGCTAATGGATAGCAAGTGTCACATGGACGTTGGTTTATAGGGTCACTTGTGGAAGCATGTCAGTTTGGGGGCCAGGGGTCTCTTGCTACCGATTTACGGATCCATGTAACAAAATAACTTCTTGATTTTACCCTGAATCTCGGGCTTCTGAATTAAGCACTTCAGCCACCAAAATAATGACACGGTGCCTTGTTTAGGTTATCAGTAATATGGCTCAGTCTGTATTAGTGACATGTGGAGTCAAGTCATGTGCTTGCTTTTCTAAATAAGGTACAGCCAATATTCTTTTCCAAACGCTGCTCATTTCCCTCACTGTTTTAAAGAGACGTGCTGTATCCAAGCTACTTAAAGGTCTAGGCTAGTGGTGTGGTGGCATGGTTAATGGTATGTTAATTGACCTCTGGGACTGGCTACCTTGATGTGGTACTGAGACTTGTTACAATGCAATATTGTAACTAAAAGCCAGTCTGTTAGTCTGACAACTGTTGGTGATAGTATGGCTACTGGTGTGCTGGTATACAACACAGAGAAAATTACGCTTGTGTTGGGTGAGAGGGCATGGACAGTGGGGGAGAAGGGGTAGCTGGCCTGAACAATGGAGGGGGGGGTGTGAATCCACCTGGTGTGCAGATCCAAATTTCCTGGCTACACCCCTGCTTCCCTTTACTTGCTTCTTTCCAAGCCCCATCCCTGCCTGAACATAGGCAATTTTATTTTATTGTCTAGCGCACCTACCCGGTTAGCAAAAACTAAATAAACAAATAAATCAAGATCTACTTCAACACAAGGGTGTTACCTGCTTTCCCTTTAAATGGTTGCTATTACAATGTAATGCTCTCCATGTACCCTCCTGCCTTTTTACTCCTTCCTTTTGCTAACTTTCCTTCATTGTTCTTCCTGAACTACTACTACAATCTACTTCAGATAGGGTGCTGCCACTGGGGAACTAGAAACATAGAAACATAGAAGTTGATGGCAGATAAGGACCACAAGGCCCATCCTGTCTGCCCATTTTTTCTACCTTATGAATGTGCCATAGGACTGTACTCTGTCAGTGGCCTATCTATTCATACTCATCTGTAGTGCTCACTTATGCCTATCCTATGCCTGTATGAAGCCCTGCACTGTATTCATATCCGCCACTTCCTGAGGTAGGCCGTTCCATGCATCTACCACCCTTTCTGTGAAAAAGAACGTCCTCACATTACCCCTTAATCGGCCTCTCTCTGATCTCATGCAGTGTCCTCTTGTCCTGCTATTTGTCTTAGATTGAAACATGTTAGACTCTTTAACCTTGTTAATGCCCTGAAGATGTTTGAATGTTTCGATCATATCGCCTCCCTCCCTCCTTTGCTCTATGGTATACATATTGAGCTCCGTTAATCTGTCCTCATATGTTTTCTGATGCAGTCCCTGCACCATTTTGGTTCCCTTTCTCTGGACTGCCTCCATTTTGTTAATGTCCTTGTGCAGGTGCGGCCTCCAGTACTGCACACAATACTCAGATGGGGCTCTAACCAGTGTCTTGTAAAGAAGGATTATTACCTCCTCTTATGACTTGTTATACCCTACTATCACACCCCAACATCCTCTAGCCTTACATACTGCTTTAGTGGTCTGCTTGGATGATTTCAAGTCATCTGTGATGATGATGCTCAAGTCTCTTTCTTCCCTTGTGATTGCCAGCAACTCCCCTCCCAACTTATAAGTGGCTTCAGGGTTTCTCTTCCCTATGTGCATGATCTTGCACTTCTTTGTGTTAAACTCCAGTTGCCACTCTTCTGATCATTTTGCCAGTTTATCCAGATCTCTTCTCATTCTGCCCACCCCATCTGGATCATCTACTCTATTGCAGATCTTGGTGTCATCTGCAAACAGACAGACCTTACTCTCCAGTCCATCTGCAATGTCACTGATGAAGATATTGAAGAGGACTGGCCCCTGGACTGATCCCTGAGGTACCCCACTTGTGACTTGCATCTCTTCTGACTGTATACCATTTACCACCACTCTCCGTTTTCTGCCCACCAACCAGTTTGCCACCCAGTTGATCAACTTCTGACCCACCCCGAGCCTACCCAGCTTATTAATCTATCTTCTATGTGGAACAGCATTGAAAGTTTTGTTGAGGTCAAGGTAGGTGACATCAGCTGCACCCCGTTGGTCCACCACTCTGGTTACCCAGTCAAAGAAATATATGAGATTAGTTTGACAGGACCTTCCTGTTATAAACCCATGCTGTCTTGGATCCTGTGCTCCTATGGATTACAGGTGTTGCACTATCCTTTCCTTAAGGGGTGCCTCCATAATCTTGCCCACTACTGAGGTAAGACTGACTGGTCTGTAGTTCCCTGCCTCCTCCCTGCTGCCACCCTTGTGGAGCGGGATCACATGAGCCCTTCTCTAGTCTTCTGGGGCCTCTCCTGTGCTCAGAGACTCACTAAACAGTTCTGATAATGGCTCTGCTAGTTCCATCCTTAGCTCCTTTAGTACCCTGGGATGTATGCCATCAGGTCCCATTGCCTTGTCCACCTGGAGCTCAGCGAGAGAGCCAGAAGCAGAGCCACTACCAGAATCTGTACCAAAACCAGCACTAGTGCCAGTGCCAGGGTTTGTGTGTCATAATATGAGTACTCTATTTTTATAGTTATAGAACAGATCTGGAACATCTTGGCATAACTGAAGTGATTTTATTATAAGAGTAATTTCATACCACTAATAAGCACAAACTGTATGAAAAAATGTATAATTTCTCATCAGAAAGATTCATTACAAATGTCATGACAAGATTATTCTTCACTTTACCCAGCAAACTCAATAAGCAATATAACCATTTCATATGTCCAGCATTGCAGACTTGTAATCTGAGGGTGCAAAATGACTTTGGGTTCACCACAATATATCCAAAGCACACTGCCTCTAGGGTAGCTGGTCCATTCCACTGGGGTGTCAAACAGACGAGGCATACTGATGAGTCCTGGTAGGACGAAACACGTGTCTATGTCTTCTGTTAGCACCCTTTGCAAACTGTGTGAGAGGCCTTTTGGCACCATGCAATTCTGCTTAAAGTTGGACCAGCATAACATTCTGTGGTGATTTGCATATGCAGCCTATGATGCTTTGCATTGTGGGGGCATGTGTGATTTTGTATTTTCTTGAAACTTGGCTTCCCAGCCAAATGCCCTTTGGGGTAACCCTTGCCTCAGTGTTTACGCACAGAGGTTCTTTGTCTTTTAAATGTTTTTTTTTTTTAATGGGTTCAACAATATATCCAAAGCACACTGCCTCTAGGGTAGCTGGTCCATTCCACTGGGGTGTCAAACAGACGAGGCATACTGATGAGTCCTGGTAGACTCAAACACGTGTCTATGTCTTCTGTTAGCACCCTTTGCAAACTGTGTGAGAGGCCTTTGGCACCATGCAATTCTGCTTAAAGTTGGACCAGCATAACATTTGTGGTGATTTGCATATGCAGCCTATGATGCTTTGCATTGTGGGGGCATGTGTGATTTGTATTTTCTTGAAACTTGGCTTCCCAGCCAAATGCCCTTTAGGGTAACCCTTGCCTCAGTGTTTAGCACAGAGGTTCTTTTGTCTTTAAATGTTTTTTATTTTAATGGGTTCACCACAATATATCCAAAGCACACTGCCTCTAGGGTAGCTGGTCCATTCCACTGGGGTGTCAAACAGGACGAGGCATACTGATGAGTCCTGGTAGGACGAAACACGTGTCTATGTCTTCTGTTAGCACCCTTTGCAAACTGTTGAGAGGCCTTTTGGCACCATACCTTCTGCTTAAGTTGGACAGCATAACATTCTGTGGTGATTTGCATATGCAGCCTATGATGCTTTGCATTGTGGGGCATGTGTGATTTTGTATTTTCTTGAAACTTGGCTTCCCAGCCAAATGCCCTTTGGGGTAACCCTTGCCTCAGTGTTTGACACAGAGGTTCTTTTGTCTTTAAATGTTTTTTATTTTAATGGGTTCACCACAATATATCCAAAGCACACTGCCTCTAGGGTAGCTGGTCCATTCCACTGGGGTGTCAAACAGGCAGGGGCATACTGATGAGTCCTGGTAGGACGAAACACGTGTCTATGTCTTCTGTTAGCACCCTTTGCAAACTGTGTGAGAGGCCTTTTGGCACCATGCAATTCTGCTTAAAGTTGGACCAGCATAACATTCTGTGGTGATTTGCATATGCAGCCTATGATGCTTTGCATTGTGGGGGCATGTGTGATTTTGTATTTGTCTAAGTAAGTTATATATCAAGGTCAGCATTCCTATTATGAAGCATTTGTTCAAGCCTACTCTGTAGTATAACCCTTGCAGGCATGTCGCAAAGCTATTCCCAGAATAGTAACTAACCAACCTGTAGAGCTAAAGTGTCAAACCACAACCTGGGAACAGTAATGCCTATGCCAGTAGAGTGAATAGCAAAGCAAGTCTTCTCAGAATTCTCTGTGTTTTTCCTAGAAAAAAATGACTTCAGGCCCAAATTACATACATTTTGTGGCAGTCAAAATCTGAACCTTATGCTCAGCCAGTAAAAAAATGTAGTAGCTCTAATAAATAATTATTCCTGTTGGTAGCACAGCTATTGTGTTGTTTTTAACTCTATGTATTTGTTTTTATGTATGTTTTTATTATAGTTGAGCACTTTACACTCATTACATGGTTGCATAAATTACAGCACTGTCACTTTAAGGCTTTCTCTTACAATTGTGAATAGGTTACTATCTTTTGATAAAGCACCAGTAGGTGTGGAACAGGTCAGAAGGCAGCAGCTCGGTTTGGGGCTGTCTTTTCAGCAACCGTCCTTTTGGAAGAGTTTTGGATTGCACTGTATGGTGAAAGAAAAAGATTTTTAAACTACAACTGAATAAATAGGGACTATTTTTATTGTTATTTAACCCCTGGTACCTGTCCTTGTAACTGTCCCATGTCTCACCCGAGCCAGTCCTACCCTCCGGATGGTCATGGTCCCCCCAACCCCCGGTACCCGCTGGCACTTATATTCTGATTCTGATTTTCTGATGGCAAAAAGGTATTCTCATCTCTATGCACTGAGCTTACTCTGGGGTATATTGTATCTTCTGGTGTACTTACCCTTTGGTAAATCGTATCTTCTGTTGTTAGCACTGTACTTATCCTGTACTATATTGTCTCAATTTTTTGTTAGCTTCCTACTCTAGCCCTGTTAAGCTGTCATGTATCTTGATGTAAACCTCGTTATGACTTGACTGTTTGTATACTCAACTTTCTTACCCTGTTATGCTCGTCCTGCATCTAGATGTAAACCTCGTTCATTACCTGATTGTATGTAAACTCAACTTCCCCACTGTTTCTTCTGTAACCCAGTTTGTAACCCTCCCGGGTCTCACCTGAAAATAGGCACTTGGCTGTCTAGTGTGACTTACCCAGTTAACAAAAGCAAATAAATAAATAAATACATTTTTAAGAAGAATCCACTGTGTTGACTACATCTCTCCAACAAGCAGCATGCATGTTACTCCTCTGTAAGTAGGTGCCAGCCTCTATGGACTTGCTTTACTATAACTAACCAACCTGTAGTCTAAGTTGCTCAAATTTTACATGAGATGACAGTCAAACACTAAAAGCTTAGAGCTGATTTTTATTTCTTGCCACCCTGACCCATCAGCAAGTCCAGCCGATACCCTTAGAGACTATCTCACGTGGCAGCCATGTTCCAAGAGCTTGTCCTGGAGAGTCCTGCAGCTTGGAAAAAAACTAGGATATTTATAGTTTGTTTCAGGTTTGTTTTTCAGGCTAGAGTTGGCCAAAGGGGGAGCATGGAATTTACAACTAGTGGCTATGCCCAGAAATGGTCTCATAATTTCTAGTAAATGGTAGTATAAAAACATGGTTATTATCCAAATGTCATCACGTAGGAGAGGTGTCATCATGGTAGCCGGTGAGTTCCATAATACTATTAAGTAAAACTGTTAGATATGTGTGAGGCTGAGATGTTAGCTGTGTGAAGAAAAATTATACGTGTGAGGCCAAGGTGTTAGATGTGTGAAAAATTATATGTGTGAAAAGGCAACTATGCTAAGGTGACTTCTGAGTGAGTCTGTAATAGAGTTGTTTTTTTAATACTTTTAGAAATGAAATTGAGAGGGCGTAGGCCTTGTTAGTTTTCAAGGTTCTCTTTTAGTTGGCTATGTCTAGAATGCTTTGGCCTGGCCTGCTTGTACCCAGACCCAGATCCTTTGGCTAGTTTTGCCTTGGTATGACCTGGCCTAGGTAGTCCAGGTTCTTGTGAAGACTTTTCTGGTAACTGTGCTTCCTATACTCCCACCTGTAGCTGTTATATGCCTGTTTTTGTCCCTGCAATTACCCACTACCCCACCACCTGCAGCTACCTATGCAGTTTAACAGTAAGTGTATTCAGCTCTTTAGAGTATCTTCCCTTTTCCCTCGTCCATCCGGCAGAGCCTCCTGCTTACCTGCAGTCACCTGTGGATGCCTGCCGATGCTTGGGATACCAGTAACTTCTTCCAATCCTGCTCTGTTCCACTCACGCTCTGGGACAGAAGTATGATGGGACACCCTAGAGTGGCTTGTTTATAAGGCTATAAGCCAGCCTTCCTGCAGCTCCCCAGTTGTCTCTTCATTGGCAAATCCTGCCCAAAATGGATGACTTCCTCTTTGTTCCCTCAGCAACAAAGAAAAGCCTCCAGTAAGCTGAAAATAGATTTTTTTCTTGTAAAAATGATGCAGTCCTGCTTAAAGTGGTGTACTCAGATGGTGCTTACCTGCCACAAACTGCACACTTCAGTTGTGAAAAAAATGTTTATAAGGCTTAAGCCCACCTTCCTACAGCTCTCCAAATGGCCCTTCATTAGCAAATCCTGTCTAAAATGGATGACTTTCTGTTTGTTCCCTCAGTAACAAACAGCAGCCACTAGTAAGCTGAAAAAACAATTTTTCTTGTAAAAACAATGCAATCCTACTTAGAGTGGTATGCCCAGGTGGCTCTTGCCTGCCACTAACTGCACAGTATTCTAGGTGTAGTTGTACTAGTGACCAGTACACTGGGATGATTAGCTCCTGACTTCTATTGCTTATCCCTCTCCCAATACAACCCAGAATCCTGTTTGCCTTGCTTACAGCTCTATAACAATGTTCTTCTGTTTCTAGGCTCACCAATATCATTACCTCTTGACCCTTTTCTTCTATGGTGTTTTCTAACATCACTCACCACATTTCATATCGCACTCTTGGGTTCCTTTTAGTAAAATGTGGCAAATTACTTGATTAGCAACTTCTGAAGGCTGCACTTGACTAGCAAATAATGATTTTTAGGTAGCAAGTTGCAAAAAAAATACAAAAAACACAAAGTATGGTTTTTAGGGGACTTAAAAATAAAGGGGAATCAAAATTGCAAATATAACTTGCTGAGAATATTCAGATTGAAACAGTTTATACTTATAGATATTTGGGTGTACAAATTGACTGTGGTTTAATGTATACAGAACATGTTCTTATACAAGTTAAAAAGGTAACTCAAAAATTAGGGATGTTAAGAAGGGTAGCTGGAAGTTTGTCGAAGAAAGTAAGGGAAAAAGTGGTTGGACAGTTGTTAGTTCCAGTTTTGGAATATGGATCAATGCTATACATGCATTCTAACATCACAGTGTTAAATAAAGTAAATCAGGTTTATTATAAAATGAGTAAATTTATAACAAGAAGTAAACATGGGGTACATCATTGTGACTTGTATAAAAAGTTAGATTGGTTAAATCCCAAAGAGAAAAGGGCTTATATTTGGTATATACAGTATATTGTCACCAAATAATAAAAGGTGAACCTAAACATTGTTTATTTGATCATATCAAAATTAAAGGTGATAGAGCATTAGCTATTCATACAAGATTTTTTGGTAAAGAGATCCCTATGACTAGATCCTACAATAAATATGGCGATATTATGCTTCAGAATACCATTGCTTATTATTGGAATAAAATGCCTCAAAGGTTGAAGGTTATTGAAAACTTACCCACTTTTAAGTGTAAAATAAGAGAATATTTGAAATCAACATGTACCTGTTTTAAGTAACTGTGATTGTATATTGTAAATGTTTTGTATTCTTTGTATTGTTTGTTATTTTTTATGACAGGACTTTGTTGAAAATGGGACTGATGTCCCAACAAATGTATTTCCTGTATAAAAATAAATTTTACAAATCAAAAATCTGAACCTGCTTATTTTATGCCTCCATGGTGTAATAAGTTTATAAAACCAATAGGCAGGAATAATGCAATTGAGACAAAGCTTTTCTTACAATGGCATCCTGCAATGAACATACATACATACATGCAAATTACAATTAGATAGATATAACAATGACAATCTCTTCCATATTCAGAGCTGACTGCAAGCGCAGTGCAGCCTGTAGTGCTACTCCAAAAATAGCATGCCACTGGCTCTGAGCAATATTTAGCCAGTAAACATTCACTAACAAGAGCAGGCTATCTGACTGAATATCAGGCCATGTCGGTGCAGCTCTACATGGAGTCACGTTGTGCCTGTCATGGCACAAAGCTGCATATGGTCCACAGGAGATAGTGCTGCTGAATGGGGATAGTGCCAGGGATCCTGTGGGCCATGCTCAACCCAGGCATGCAAATCAGCTCACTGGGCATGTAAGGTGCTAAGGAACCATCTGTATGCCCATTATAAGTGGGCTCAGCAGACCCCTAGTGCTGATGCTGGACATCAGCGGTGAAAAACTTCCTAGCAGTCTATTGGAACCCCCCTTCTCCCCATCATCCCTGTATGAAAGTAACTTCATCTTCCTTGGTGTCCAGTGGACCCCCCCTCCTCCCAATTGCTCAGGTCCCATGTAACTGTAAATCCCTGGTGGGATATCACACCCTGCCCATGTGAACGACAACCCCATCTGGCCACCCAAATAGGACTGCACACCCTGCACCACCCCTCACACCAGTTAACAATCACTAAACCCACCACAGTCAGATCATCAGCCTGTACAGTCCTCCACTCACCTCCTTGGCTGTCTGCCATCTGATAGTCACAGAGTGTGATCATGAATATACATGATGAATCTCTGTAACAGTCAGATGGGGGCTGGTGGAGGATGTGAGCAAAGGATTGTGCCAGCTGTGATCTGACCACAGAGGGTTTGGTAAGTGTTAATCAGGGTGAAGGGGGTGCTGGAAGGGGGCTCCTCATCGGGTGGCTGGGTGGGGGTGTAAGTCGAATGGGGGGCTGCTAACCCACAATGGATTTACAGTTACATAGGACCCAGGTTTATGGGGGAGAGGGGACACAGAGGTGGGCAGTTGCAGTACAGCTGCCCTGCATTCGGGGGGGTCATAGCCATAGTGCTGCACTAAGATGGACTTTTCAGCAGTGGTAAATAGTGCCACTCTGGGGGCTGTTAATGCCACTGAAACTGCAGCACTGTTATGCATGAGTGACTTCCTCATTTGCCTAGGCACAGCGGTATGATTAGTGTGATCACGCCGCTGCTGGGTTTTGGGCAGTGCTGTGAGGGCCTCTGAATATGGCCCTGTCTGGCATGCTGGCACTAACCTAGGTGAGGGCAGGCACTAACTCGGTTAGACCCACACTAACCTTTTGAATGTGAGGCCCAATGTATTACACATTAACCATAAAACCTGGTAAATATATAATAAGAACAAGAACATGTGCATGATAATTATATCTCAGAAGTAAAAAGTTAGAATGGGAATGGGAAAGATTTTAACTACGATTGCTGAGGCAGCATTGTCTGGGTAATGTTGCCAGTTTATTTATTCTGACTGAGGTTGATGCTCAAAAACTCTTAAAAGTGGATGTAGAAACATGGTCATTATCCACATTTGGGGGCCTATTCATGAAGGTGCGGAGTGGGCTATGCACCACGCAACTCTGGTGTGTAGCCCACTCCGCATCTACCCAGCCCCTGCATGCATTCACAATCCATATATGCCCCCCTACACACCCGATCCCCTGGCCGATCGTGGAACTCTGCACAGGGGGTGGGCCTGGAGCAGTGCTGGGGGCGTGCTAGTACTCCATGCATTGACTATGGTGTGGAGTGCTGTACATGGGGGCTGCCAACTATACCTTTGCAGGGCAGCCGTAAACCATTGGGGATGGTTACACCCCCCCAAAGGGAAGCAGCTGCTGGTTGTGGTGGACATGGTGGGGGCATTGCCCCCCCTCCCAATAGGGATGCCCCTGCCATCGGGGCACACTGGGACGTCGGGGTGGTCAGCTGGGTACCCACCCTCAACTGCATGGTCAGCACTCTGCACATCAGCCAACAACATGGCACCACATGGGTGTAAGGAATCCACTGTAGGATCCTGCCAGGGCACCCAATTGGCTGCCTGCCCAGATCTGCCGCTCTGCATCTGCCTGCCCCCCATGGACCTGCATCATGCTGGAGGGGTGAGGTCATGTCTTGGAGCTTGGCGTGGGCCAGTGTTTGTGAATACGGCCCCTGCACTGATCTCCCAAGGGTGCAGAGCTGCGTGCCCAGATACGTGCCTTCAGGGAGCACATTAGGGAATAGGACCCATGGTGAAGGCATGTTCCAGAAGACTCTCTTGTTCTTACAATTTATTTTCCCTGGATAGCCCAGCTGATATGCAATATCTAGTTTTCAGTGGGCTCCTGATGTTACACATTTTTAGCTCTAGGGAGAGCACTGAAAATTTTCAGTGACTTTTTCAGGGTTACGCAGTAATTGGCTCTGATGGGAGTTGGACCTGGGTCTCCAGTATCCCAAGCCTGAGCTTTAGCCACTAGACCATGCTGCCTATCCTGAGGCAGTTCCTTTCCCTGGAGTTCAGCCTCTAGGATCTGGCTTCCTCCCATACCAGTTGTCTTCTCGGGCTGCCTTGGCCACTTTGGATGCTCTTGAAATCTACTTGATGGTTCCCTTCCCCCCAGAAAAAAACATCTATAATAGCTGACTCAAAAGGTGAAAACAGTCATTCGGGTGAGAACAGGACCACGTGAAGGAAAAATCTGTGGAGAAGAACAGTGATTTATGAATGGAAGGAACTCGAGGTCCATCATGTCTAGCCTTCCTTGTTTAAAAGCAGGGATGAAATAAGTACAGTTTGCAAACACGTACCATTTTATAGTGCTCCCTACTGACTCTACTACCCAGGGTACCTGGGGATTCACTTGGTAAGATGTTTGTCCAGGCTTACCTTAAGGGCCTGAACTGTCTTCATGTCAATTGTGCCCACTGGTAGTCTGTTCCATAGGTTCACTATTCACTATGAGAAAAAGTGCCTTGTGATGTTACCCCTGAATTTACCAGCCATGGGTTTCAGGGTGTGTCTCCTGTCCTGGTGAAGGACAGCAGCTCAATGATCTCAGACTGTTTCATTTTGTTGACACCCTTAAGTATACAAAAGACTGAAATCATGTGTATACTGAAATACTGTGTCAGGATCACAAGTGAATGATATGCCATTATCATGTCAGGATTACAAGAAAATCCAAGAAATACAGGAGACCAATATGGTTTGACAGTTAGGTAAAGCAGTCTAGGGGAAAAATATGTATTCAAACAATACAGAAAATGTGCATTCAAGATTTATAAGAAAGAGCAGAGTGGCCAGCCCAGTGGCATTGAGGGTTGAGGTACTGGATGCCACACCTCATGCCACGCCGTTGACCTGGGTTTGGGAATGGACTCTGGACACTGGGGGTCGGCAGGGAAGGGGAGGGATTGAGCATCTGAGGGACTGCTCTCCCTCTCCGGGTTGGGGGGACATCAGTGGTTGGCATACTTCTGGCCCCTAGTGGAGGCTGGGGAGCAGTTCACTGACACTGTAAGCAGAGGAGCGGAGAGGGGGTAGACACCAGGGGGAGCGAGTGCAGGTGCATACATGCTCCTCCGCCGGAATCACTGCATACCCCCCTTTCCGTCAGGGGAGAAAACTATCCAAAATAAATGGAGTCTGCCCAAGGATGAAGACTGTCCCCTCACCTCACCGCCAGGGAGCACCTCCCCTGAACTGGATCTTGGTCTGTGGGTTGAGTCACTCCCAACCCCCTGCCATGAGGGGTAAGTCGTGGGGACTGAGGGGGAGGGGGTCTAATACCCGGTGGTGCGGGTGGGGAGACGGCCGATGGGAGGGGTGGACTCTGGCAAAAACAACACCAACCAAAAAAAAGAAAGAAAGAAAGAGCAGAGTGAGATGCATAGAACGATGTGTAAGAGGAAAGATTATCACAGAGGCTAAGGCAAACGTAGAAACATGGATGTTGTCAGCAGATAAGGACCTCTTGGACCACTTAGTCTGCCCAGTTTTCCCTGCCTACTATGCCACTGCAGACCCAACTCAATCTGCGGTTCTCTCCCATCTATTGCCTTACTACCAAGATCCCCTTGTATCTGTCCCATGCATACTTCAATCCCGTCACTGTTTTGGCACCCACCACCTTCACTGGAAGGCTGTTCCAGGTATCCACCACCCTCTCTGTGAAGAAGTATTTTCTCAGATTTCCTCTGAGCCTCCCCTCCCAACTTCATAGCATCCTCGAGCTTCTTTTTCAATGGAAACTTCTACCTTCTTGTACCTTATTAATACCGGTTAGGGATTTGAATGTTTCTAATATCTCCCCCTTTCCCTCCTGTCCTCCAGAGAGTACAAATTCAGTTCCATGAGTCTCTCCTCATAGGGCCTTTGATGCAGGCCCTGTACAGTTTTTGTAGCCCTCTTTTGTAGTTCCTCCACCATATTAATGTCCTTCCAGGGGTGGGGCCTCCAGAACTGGACACATTACTGGAGGTGGGGTCTTACCAGTGATCTGTACGGGGTAATATTACCTCCTCCTTCTTCCTACTGGTGATACCCTCCCTATGAACCCGAGCATCCTGCTAGCCTTCCCACTGCCCTATGACACTGCTTGGCTATCTTCAGGTCATCAGAAATGATTGCCCCAGGTCCCTTTCCTGTTTGGTGGTTGCCAGTACTTCCCCTCCCAATTGGTATGTAGTCCCTGGGTTTCTGGGGCCCAAGTGCATGATTTTGCACTTTTTTGCAATGAAACCCAGCTGTCAAACCCTTGACCATTCTTCCAACTTTTTCACATCATCCCTCATCTAAAGAAGCTAGTAGAAAAGGTAAAGGAAAAAGGCAAATCCTGGGGAGTCACATGCGGCTGTCTGGGTGAGTGGAAGCTGTCTGCCAGATCTCTGCTTCCTGCTACAAAAATGAATACATTTTTAGACTCTTAGGAATAATCATGGGTATGGTTGCTGAGTTTCAATGTGAAAAAGTGCAAACTCATGAACTTAGGGCACAGAAGCCCAAAGGCAGAGTACAATATGTACTCAAATGTATTATTTATCTATATTCTGTATTACATAGAAATCTTATGTTTTGTGTAAAATGTCAAGTTTTTGTTATGTCTCTGCTGTTTTACATCCTGACATGGAACCTTTGTAAAAAAGTGTATACTCAAAGGTTGTATCCGAATTACCAAATAAATAAAAATAAAATAAATAAAACAATATGGGAGAAGAGGTATTGACATTCACCGAAAGGATAGGAACCTTGGAGTAATCATATCTGATGATCTTAAGGTGCCGAGGAAGTGTGACAAGGCAGTGGGTAGGGCCAGTGGGATGTTACAGTGCATATGGAAGAATATCACCAGCAGGATGTTGGAGGTGATGCTGCCATGGTATAGACCACTGGTGACACTCCACCTGAAGTATGGGACCGGATTTTCAAACATCCAAGATTGCCACAAGCCCTGGGTGCACCAAAGATATGGCACACCAAGCTTGCGGTAATCAAAGGGAAATTTCTGTCCCTTGTGGCAACTGACACTTGCTGCACCATCTTTTTGTGGTCTAGCTTGTGTCAATAACAGGGCCTGTTTTTGACAGAGCTTGTGCCCAAGATTCGGAGCAAGCTGCTGTAAAGTGGGTAAACTGTCATAATTGCACCCGGGATTGTAAAATCGGGTGCACGTGCCACAACCGGGAATGGCACAGCCGCAGCAAAGAAAGGGTTTGACACAGGGCTTGAAACAAGTCCTGCACCACCCTTTGAAAATCCGGCCCACTGTTTCCAGTTCTGGAGACCACATCCGAGGAAGGACATAGAGGAGGGCAACTAAAATGGTGCAGGGTCTACATTAGAATTCCTACAAGGACAGACTGAAGGACCTCAATATGCACATCCTAGAAAAGAGCTGAGTGAGGAGGGATATAATAGAGACCTATAAAATACCTCACAGAGGTAAATAAGGTAGAGGAGGGGAATATTTTTCAGTGGAAAAGATGCACGAGAAAAAAGGGACCTACAATGAAGCTGGAAGGGAATAAATTCAAGACAGTTGTGAGGAAGTACTTCTTCACTGAAAGAGTGGTAGATGCCTGGAACAGTCTTCCAGTGGAGGTGGTAGGTGCAAAAACAGTGGTGGACATTAAGCATGCATGGGCCAGGCATAAGAGAATCTTAGTGGAAAGCAAGGGGCATGGAAGGGAGCCAGAGATCAAGTATGGTCTGCAGTGACAATATAGGGTAGGGAAAAAATGGCCAGACTAGGTGAGCCAAGTGGTCTTTATCTACCATCAAATTCTATGTGTCTATATTGCTATGTTTCAACTACTTGAATAATTTTTCAGGCTTTATGAACAATACAAAACCTCAAGCAGGGGAAATATGCAGGATTTTCTGAAAGTGAGGGGTCTAGCATTTCAGATTCTGTTTGACAAAAAAGCGAACTGGCACAAGGCTAATGGGTCCTCAAGTGATAGAGGAGATGTGTTGGCATGATTGCAGAGCAGCTCTTGAGGATTTGGCAGGAAATGGCTGCACGATGAGCCTCTGTAGCAGATGCCCTGGCTGAGATAAAAGACCTCAAAAGAACAATGGAAAATCATGAGATGAGACTGAATGACACTGAAGCATGAATTGCAAGTCTAGAAAAGTCACTAGAGAGTGAAAAGGTAGATCAGGGAAAGGTCTCAAGAAAGATAAGGAAAATGGAAGAAAAACTTCAATAGCAGAACTACTCCCCCAGAAATAATCTATTGTGTTTTGGGCTTCTGGAAGGCAAGGAGTGCAAGAACGCAATAGATTTCACACAGACAATACTGAAAAGTTTATTTAGTCTGCCTAATGGAAACATGGAATTTGCAATAGAGCATGCCCATAGAGGCCTCATACCAAGACCTAGCCACAGAGAGCAATCCAGGGTTCTCATATCCTGTTTTGCCAACTTTAAGGAAAAAATATATGTTCAGCAACAGGCAAGAGAAATACAAAGCTTAAACAAAACATTCATCAAAACGTTTGATGATCATAGACCTGGTATTCGTGAGGAAAGGGATGGATATGCTGACATCAAGGCAGAGCTACATAGAATGAGCACCAGAGTCAATCTAATGTACCCGGCAAAGTGGAGGTTTTGGCTTAAAATGGAATTCAAACCTTTAATATGCCTGAGTCCCCAGAGACTGAGCTGGCTAAAATATACCCAAATACGTTCCCCTATAATAGACCTGCATGCCCAGAACTAGACAGCATGGGTCCGAAATGAAGTAGGAAATAGTAAAGAGGCATGTAGTAGAAGGGAATGAACAGTATTGGATTTAAAATGTTATTAATATCACCAATAAACCTTAAAAAGCCCCACTACTTTGAGTCTGACCTCTCTACCTGGCTAGGTCTTGGTATGAGGCCTCTATGGGCATGCTCTATTGCAAATTCCATGTTTCCATTAGGCAGACTAAATAAACAGCTATTATTTTTTCAAGTCAAACTACATCTTGCTGGGAGCTGCAATACTGAACATAGGATTTGCAAGAAAGCGAGTTGTGCTCACAACAGAGGGAGGTGAACCTTACAATTGTCTTTGGTTTGTAGCAGATATTCTGCAGGTGGAGGCTACTTCTAACTGATAGGTGAAATAAGGAACTTAGAATTATCAGGAAAAGACAGTCTTGTTACAATTGTAAGATTTTCAGTGCAGGAAGAGTTTAAAGCACAGCTGACTTATTTTGGGGCTGACTGCTTTCAGAGCACAAACCACCAGGCTGTTTTGGGGCTGGGAGGTTTACTTGTTTCTGACTTGATGTCTGGATTTTTTCTGTTTGATTAGCAGGGATTTTCTCTGTCAAATTGTTGTGTATGGTATCTTGCTGACAGGAAGTCACTCATCGTGGCGGTGGATCAGAGCTCTTAGCTGATTGTTTTGTGAGGGCACAGTTTAGGCCCAACCCTTCCCAACCTCACCCCACCCACCCCTGGAAATACTTCCTTTATACCTGGGGTTCTGACATCATTTCCTCAGGAGTGCAAGGTGCATATCAATGTCATATCCTCTCTAGCACACAGCACTGAAAATATAAGCATACACATTGTATAATATATATATATTTCTATATAACAAACCAATCACACACACAAACACACACACACACACACACAAAAAAAGTACATAATCATGTGGGGAGTAGTGCAATGTAATGGCTGTGGGGCAGCAGTCTTCCGGGAGTCTTTCTGGAGGCTGAGATGCTGCCCTATTTGCAGACAACTCTCTGCCCTGAGGGAGGAATTTGACCATCTTCAGGCCACACTGGACAGCAGTAAGGGAACCTTCCCCCAGGCCAGACTGGATGGTAGGAAGGGAACCTCCCCCATCCAGGGAGCACCAGAGCCACCACCACTACTACCTCAGAGATTGCAAAGAAAGCACAGCAGTTGGACCACAGTGGGCTCAGGGAGGATGAGGATGGTGGAACAGAGGCACACCCAGTCAGTTGTTCCACTCCACAATCCATACACCATTCTGGGGGAGCACAGCTCTCCTATGGATGCACCCACAGAGGAGATTAAGGAGGCAGAGGACACCTGTCACAAGGGAGGCCCACAGGAAGGAGGCAGAGGACACCACAAGGAAAGGAAGCAGCTCCTGGTGGGGGACTCAATTATTAGGGGGATAGAACTGGGGGGAGCAGGGAAAACTGAAGTAAGGTGCCTGCCTGGTGCCATGGCTTGGAGGGACAGGAAGCGCATCCTCAGGATCACGAGAACAGCTGCACGGGAGTCTGAGCTGGACATCATTGTCCACCTAGGGACAAATGACTTGGCTCAACATGAGATTAGAGCAGTGCAGAAGGACTTTGTAGAACTGGGGAGGGGCCTAAGACAAGTAGCACACACAGTATCCTTCTCAGAGGTGCTGCCTGTCAATGGCATGAGTGAGGCAAGGGTACTTTGCACCATGCAGTTTAATGAATGGTTGAAAAAATGGTGTGGAGCACAGGGGTTTGGCTTCATTGGGGACTGGGGTTCCACCTGGAGGGACACCAGCCTATACTGGCAGGATGGTCTGCATCTGTCCAGGAAGGGAACAAGTCTTTTGAGCAATCGGTTTAAATGCTTCATTGGCAAGCTTTTAAACTAGTCAAGGGGGGAGGCACTGATAAGCAACAGGAAAATCTGAGCCTATCCCTACAAAACAGGGTACTAAATGAGAAAAAGACTGAGGTAGAAAGGTCAGTGGGGGATGCTGCAACAGAAGGTAAAGCCATCAAGAAATGGAAAGCAATGAGTACCAATGCCCGTAGTCTGAGTAACAAGCTTTCTGAATTAGTGGCCTTGATGGAGGAGGAACATCTGGATATCATGGCAGTCACAGAAACATGGTTCACACAAAACCATGACTGGGATGTACACATACCAGGATACAATATCTACAGGAGGGACAGAGAGGGTAAAAGAGGAGGAGAAGTAACTCTTTATATAAGGGAAGGAATCAAAGCAACAGAACAAAGGGGAAAACAGGGAGGAGAAGAAGCACTGTGGGTAAATTTGGAGACCGGCAATGGCACCACAATCCGCACAGGGGTTGTATACAGACCTCCTTCTCAGGGGGAGGAAATGGACAAGGAAATGATAGAAAGTATACTTAGTATGGCAGAAAAAGGGGAGATTTTGCTGATGGGCAATCTGAATATGCCAGATGTTAACTGGAGTGCAGTTGCAGCAGCCACTTCAAAGAGTGGGGTTATTCTAGATGCCCTACAGGGGGCATGCCTTAGACAACTAGTATTGGAGCCCACTCGAGAGGGAGCAATCTTAGACCTGGTTCTCTCAAATTGAGATGAAGAGAGGATCACAGATGTAGAAGTGGGTAGCCATCTGGGACTAGTGACCATCAAACAGTATAGTTCTACAATAAACACAGCAATAGAGGTCAACACGTATACAAAGGCAAAAGTACTGGACTTTAGGAGGCTGACTTTTGCCAAAATGGGTGAGTGCCTAAGGAATGCACTAGCAAATGGGCAGGAAGGAGGGGTGGAAGAACAATGGGAATAATAAAATTGCCATCACAGAGGTAACAAGCCTCTGTGTGAAGCAACAAACAAAACTAAACGATGTAAGAAACCACTATGGTTCTCAAAGGAAGTGGCAGGAAGGTTCAGGAGAAAAGAAAGCTTCAGGAAGTACAAGGAATCACAGAAGAAGCAGGACAGAGAATTGTATCAGTTACAGCAAAAGGAAGCTGGGAAGGCAGTCAGAACAGGAAAGGCCCGAACTGAGGAAAAGATAGCCAACTCAGTTAAGAAGGGGGATAAAACCTTTTTTAGGTACAACAGGGAGCAAAGGAAGACCAAGGGAGGGATAGTGAGGCTTAATAAGGGGGGGGGGAGGGCAGAGGGTGACTGTGAAAAGGCAGAGATACTATACAAATATTTTTGCTCAGTATTTACAAAGAAAGAGGGGGAGGTGCCTAAAACAAATAGTAGAAACACTCTGGATACAGAAGTTGATACCAGCCCATTTACAGAAGAAAGGGTTCTGAAAGAACTCTTAAAACTGAAGGTGGACAAAGCAATGGGGCCTGATGGGATTCATCCCAGAATTCTAAAAGAACTAAGAGTAGAATTAGTGACACCACTGACTACCCTGTTTAACAAATCATGGGAGGGTGGTGCCCGAGGACTGGCGGAGGGCAGATGTGATTCCCTTCACAAAAGTGGGAGCAAGGCAGAAGCAGGAAACTACAGACCTGTTAGTTTAACCTCAGTGGTAGGGAAATGATGGAATCACTTCTGAAGGAAAGAATTGTCGAGTATCTAGGGCCAGAGGGCACAGGACCCAAGGCAGCATGGATTCACAGCAGGAAGGTCATGCCAAACAAATCTGATAGATTTCTTTGACTGGGTGACCAAAGTAGTAGATCAGGGAGGGCTGTGACATGGCCTACCTAGACTTTAGCAAGGCATTTGACACAGTCCCACACAAAAGATTAATATACAAGTTAGCTAGCCTGGGAGTGGGTCCCAAGATGACAGCCTGGGTAAAAATTGGCTAGAGAATAGGACACAGAGAGTAATAGTAAATGGAGTCCACTCTGAAGAAAGCGGGGTTACTAGCGGGTGCACCGTGAGGGTTCAGTATTAGATTGGTCCTCTTCAATGTCTTTATAAGCTACATTGCAGAGGACTGGAAGGAAAGTATGTCTCTTTGCAGATGACACAAAGATCTGCAACAGAGTTGATGCACAAGGTGGGGTGGAAAGGATGAAAATGGACTTGGCAAGGTTAGAGGAATGGTCAAATGTATGGCAGCTTAGATTCAATGCTAAGAAGTGCAAGGTAATGCACCTGGGAAACAAAACCCAGGGAAGAGTACACAATGAGGGTGAGATACTAACAACAACAAAATGGAAAGGGACCTGGGGTAGTCATATCAGATGACCTAAAGGTGGGCAAGCAATGTGAGAGGGCAGCAAGGAGGGTTGAGGGGATACTGGGATGCATAGGAGAGGCATCACCAGTAGAAAACAGGAAGTTATTATCCTCTGTACAACAGCTGGTCAGACCCCATCTGGAGTACTGCGTGCAGTTCTGGAGACCCAGTCTTAAAAGACATAGACAGGATGGAAGCTGTCCAGAGTAGGGCAACTAAAATGGTGCAGGATCTGCACCGGAAGACATATGAAGAGAGACTTAAGGAGCTTAATATGTATAGCCTTGAGGAAAGGAGGAGAGGGGACATGATAGAAACTTTCAAGTACCTCAAGGAATCAACAAAGTCCAAGAGGGTAGCATCTTTCAAAAAAGAGGTGTGCAAGAACAAGGGGCACAATTTGAAGATAGAAGGGGCAGCTCAGAGGTAATTTAAGAAGTATTTTTCACAGAGAGGTTGTGGATGCACGAACGCCTCCGGAGGAGGTTGTGGAGTAAAAAACAGTGGTGGAATTCAAGCATGCATGGGACAGTCATAAGGCAATTCTAGGGGTTGGGGGTAGGAAGAAGTAGGCTGCTGGTTAACTAGGATCTGCAGCTTATCCAGTAGGAAGGGAAATGGGCAGACTGGATGGGCCAAGTGGTCCTTATCTGCCATCAAATTCTATGTTTCTATGTTTCTACCTCATCACAGGACATCAAAATAGACAGTTACCCCCATAAGAATTTGATGTACCTTTTTACTATCACAGAGGCATTTGGGTGGGAACCCTAGCTTTACCATTGCAAGAGGATATACCATGCTTGAGAATGTCATCACCATGTTGAGTCACCACCATACTAAGCCACTTCAACGACAGCACAGTCATCTTGCCCAAAACACGTCCTTGCACATGTTTGAGAGGGAGGGTGTCCGGCTCGATGCCTAAAAACTGCACATGTTCAAGAGGAATGCTGACTGATCACAGACCATGTGCATTCAAGAAGGAGGGCACAGCAGTACAAAGGCAAGGTGGCCATCCATGGTGTGAAGTTAGTCTCAGGGGGCAGCTTGATTTGAAGTAACTAAAAGTCTGCCCTAAGAGAAAACCGAGATTTACAAGGAAAAATACTTGGAAGACTTTGGGTATCCATCATAACAGGTGTAATGGACAATCATCCCGAGATGAGTAAACCAAAAGAAAAAGGTTTCATAGCAAATTGAAATTGGAGGGGATATGACAGCAAAGAGTGTGCGACATATTTTGGTAAACAAAGACTGATTACTGAACCGCTTTGCTGCCTCCCCCTTTATCCTCAACTTGGTTGCTACAAGACATTTTATTTGAACATTGGTATGCGGGAGACTGAAACCTTAACTAATGCTCTTTTTTAATCAATATTTTATTTAATTATATACACATAAACAAATCAACATAACGAGAAATCATCCAAATTACAAACTTTAGGAATTAATATAAAAAATAAATAAGGAAAAAACAAAAACAAAAAGAAATTACATGATAAGAAATAAAACATAACAATTAAACTGTACACCCTTCCCAATCTCCCCTAGAGAACAGAATTTGTAACTTTTCTTTCGACTGTTTAGTCCATAAACCAATTTATCATATACCTCCTATTTAGGAGCAACTCTTTTTACCTTTTTTTTATACATCTAAACAAATTAAAGGAGGTAACATTTTTTCAATCTGCTTCCATGATTCTCTCAACAAATCCTCCATATCGCAGACTTCATTCCATCATTTTTCCATTGAGGCTGATTTGTATAATGTATACCACCATTTATCTGTTTCAAACTTTCCTATTTGTTGGACATTTCAATTTTCAAGAATAAATCGCTTAGCTGCCATAGTACCCAGAACCAATATTTTGTGTTCATATTTATGAGTTTCAGTATTTGATACATCATTACATATCATTAACTTAAACTCACATAAAATAACTTTATTTAGTAAGGATGTTAGTAGTTTTGAAGTTTGACCCTACCATTCATAAATAAATGGGCAGTTCCAAAGACAGTGTAATAGATTTCCTTGTAATCCACACTGATGCCAACCCAGGTTATTCCCCAATTTATTTATTTTATTAATTATTATTGGGGTAGAGTAGGCTCTATCCAGTATTTTTTTTTCTGGATAACCCTGTTTTTTGCAAAAACATAGTGCTCACCAGCATTTTGTCTCCAGTTTTGCCATTGCTGATCGGTAACATTAATGCTTATTTCTTTATTCCACCTTTTTTTCCTGTCTTCTCGAGGATTGTTATTCTGGATTATGAACTTTATTTACAATCTTTGTAATAATTTCTTGTTACCTTGATTTAAGAAATGTTTATGATTTTTTAATAAGATATCACATTTTATGTCTCAGTCCACATTCAAATCGATATGCAAGGTATTAATCTTTTGCTTTAATTTAAGGTAACTTAAAAAGTTAATGTTAGTGAATGCTGGATCAAGCTGTTTAAACTGAGCAAAAGAACAAACAGTTCCCTCGATCAGCAATTGAATCCAGCATTGAATCTTTGATTTACTCATGACGCCAAATTTGCATTTTATTCGATCTGTCATATATGTTTACTGGACCAAATATTTAGTGTTGTCCAAGGAAAACATTCTTTAGGAAATTTTTTAAAGTTTTTTTCATTCATTAGGCCAATAAAGCCAAATAATACTGGTAAATCTCTTCTTTTTCTAAGATAATCAACGATAAAGATTTTAATATTTATGTTACTTTTGTCAAATATTATTTCTTGCTCCCCCCATGATTCATTCTTCTTTTGGAATGCCCACTCCCAGGCTACTTTAAATTGATAACTTATTGTATAGGTTTCTAAATCTGGGCAATCATAACCTCCCATGTTTCTGGGCATACTTAATCTCTTCCAAGCTATACGTGCCCCCCCCCCCACACACACACACTCAGAAACTTTGTGAAAGTTCTTTTAATATCAGCAAACCAGGCATTCAAAAGTATTCCAATTATTGCTTGGAGATTAAACATAAAATGTGGAAGGGGCATCATTTTTATTGTTTCAATCCACCCCCATAATGAAATATATAAATTTTGCCAATTATTTAGGAATTTTTTAGTTTTTCTTTTGGTTGATTGAAGTTATTTTTAATCAAGTCTGTTTGATAATTTATTAATGTTGTCCCTAGATATTTCATAGTCTTAGACCATTTAAAGTCTTTTATTGTAGAGTAGTCAGTTAAATCCTCTTGTTTGAATAATTTCATTATAATTGATTTTTGTTTATTTAAACTATATCTCGAGATATTTGAAAATGTATTTACTTCTTCTAGAAAGGCCTACAAGGATATGTGAATATTTTTAATTTCCAGCACCACATCATCAGCAAAAGCATTTATCTTAATATTAGTATTCATATAGGAAACACCTTTGATTGCCTAGTTACCCCTAATCATATTTAAAAATGGTTCTAAACAAAGAACAAACAATACAGGTGAAAGGGGACATCCCTGTTGAACTCCATTCTTCATTTCGAAATCTGGTGTCAACAATAAATTAATTGTAAATCTGGTTGTTGGTCTTCTATATAATAATCTTATCAGCTTTCATAAGTAGTTGGGGATCTTCCATTTCTGCAAGCATACAAACATGTATTTCCTAGTCAATACATTGAAGGCTTTTGTGGCATTGATAGCAACGGCATAACATTTTGTTTCCTGAGATCTTACACAATGAAAAATAGACTAAATTATCCTTTTTGCCTGAAAAAGTATTCTTCCCTGGGTGAATCCAAACTAGTCTTGGTGGAAGGCCTCAGGCAAAGCCACCTTAATTTTTTTAACAATTCATTTTGCTATTATTTTATAAGCCTTATTCAGTAAAGCAACTGACCTATACTTTTCTGGGGTTTGAGGGTCTTTGTCTTCTTTCGGTATAAGAATTATTATTGCTTCTTCCATTATTTTAGGAAGTTCCCCCAGGCCATCCACCAATTCCCCAATCAATCTGTTCTACCCAAGGGAGAATCTCCTCCAAGAATACCATATAGAATTTGACTGTAAAGCCATCTAATCCAGGAGTTTCCCTTATTTCTTTAGTTGTAAATAAGTGGTCACTATAGATTACTCCACCTACTTTTGCCTGAGTCAGACAATTCCTTACCTACCAACCTTCCTTATCTACTTGGTTATCTTTCTGGAAAATGATTTTAGAATAGTCTAATATTACTCCAGCCATTTTTTTTTGTCTTCCAATACATTGTTATCTGTCTAATCCTACAATGTCAATATTAAGTTTTATTGTCCCTGTTTTTTAAGCTGTGCAGCCAATAGTCGACCTGATTTATCTCCCTGAAGATAGTGAACTGATTTCAATCTTTTAATATTCCTAGCAGTCTTAATACTGTTTAATTCCAATTTTTTTAATCGCAGGATATTCCATTCTTGATAGTGCGATTTGTAATCTTGCAGGATTGTAGTATCCAATTGTTTTAACTTATCATTCAATTATTTTTCTGTTTTATTCTTTGGTTTATTTTTATGAGCCTGAAAAAATATAATGGGTCCTCTAATTACTTATTATAAATACCATAATTTAAATATAAGAATCCCCATCATAGTTAAAATACCAATATTCTCTAATCGCAACTCAGGTTTTTTCTATAAAGTCATGGGCCCAGATATTCAAAAGAGTTGAGCTATGCACAATAGGGTTGCACCTGTGCAAGTCCGAAACTGCGTCATTCTGCAATATTCAGCAGGAGGCAGTTGCACCCCCCCAAATCACGCTGAGCAACAGTGCAATGATAATGAATGCATGCACAACTGAAGGGGGAGGAACCATGCATAAATGGCGCAGTGCGATATTCAACAACATGCACCATGCACAATGGGGAGCCAGCGGAAGTTGTGCCATAGCGGAAATGAGCCAAAATAAAAGGGAGCAAGGGAGAGGCGCAAGAATGCTACAGGGAAGGCACATGAGGCCGAAGTCTAGCTGGACAAACTGGGCAGCAGGGACACACAGGGCAGGCCAGGAAAGGGCACCTGGAATGAACAGGCCCAGGGAAAGGTGTGGGGAGCCACAGTGCAGAAGGGGGAAGTGCGCCACACAGCAGTGAGGCCAGCACAGGCAGGTGTTCCCGGTGCAGGGAAAGTAGCAGCCAGGACAGCGGGGGGAAGACAGAAACAGCTACTGGGGGGGTGAACACAAGCCAGGGACATGGCCAGTGCCACCATCCAGATGGAGGCAGTAATGAGGGGGGTGAGAAGGCGGGCAGCAGGGGTGTGTGGCCGTGGAAGGGCCCGTCAGCGGTATGCCCCCAACAAGCAGTACCGAGCCCACACCAGCTTCAAGCTCTACAGTGATACTGAGATTGTGGGCCAGTACCGCCTGAATCGGGCAATTCTGAGGTGGCTCTGTGAGCTGTGCAGTGATGTGATGAAGGCACCCACACGACGGAGCCATGCCCTGTCAGTGGAGATGAAAGTGACAGCTTGCATGTGCTTGCTCGCCATGCGTACCTTCCAGAGACCAACTAGGGACACCACAGGCATAACCCAGTCAGCCACGTCATGCCACCTCACCCAATTCCTCAGTGCACTGCTGCCACATGCTGCGGAGTACATCCATTTCCCCAGCACACTAGTGGAGTGCACAGCAAACATACAGGAGTTCCACAGGGTAGCACGTATGCCTGGTGTGCTAGGGGCAATAGACTGCACCCATGTGGCCATCCACACACCACCTGGCCCCGAGGGGGCCACATATATAAATCGCAAGGGCTATGCCAGCACCAACTGCCAGGTGGTGTGTGATGCCAGGGTGCACATAATCAATGTCTGTGCCATGCACCCTGGGGGAGCACATGATGTCTTCATCTGGCACCAGTCAGCACTGTGCCACAGATTCAAGAGTGGGGATATCCCCATTGGTCACCTAGTGGGTGAGTATGCAAACCACATGGACAATCATAGGGCCTGGGGGGGCATGATCAGAGGTGGCATGGGTAGTGGCCTACATGGCCCAGAGCAGGGCGATGCTGATCACCAAACTAACCTCCACCCTCTACACACAGGTGACAGTGGATACCCACTCTGTCCCTGGCTGCTCACATCCTACCGGCGGCCCGCGCGACCCTATCGCAGCAATGCTACAATGAGGCACATGCCACCACACATAATGTCATTGAGCAGGTGTTCAGGATGCTGAAGGCATAGTTCCATTGCCTGGACACCTCCAGCGGTGCCCTACAGTACAGCCCCTCAAAGGCCTGCGGGCTATTCCTGGCCTGTTGCATCCTGCACAACATGGCCAATGAATGTGGGATAGCCATACAGGTCGAAGAGGGGGACAGTGATGGGGACGATGAGGACGCCTGTGACAATGTGATGGGCAGCCCCCCCCTTGGGCGACGGGACCCCCTGACTGCTCTGGCTGGCACAGCTGCACCGGGACACCATCACGGAGGAGCACTTCAGCTGACCCAGGCAAGTCATGGGGCCATGTGCAACCAACAGTGGCTAATGCACAACCCACAAACACGCATGGACACACACCAGGGGTGCATTCCATCAAGGGGAAGTGGCCAGGCATGGAACCACATACACAACCAGGGATGGGTGAGGTCTAACATGCCACGTGGATGGACACACACACACACACACACACACACACACACACACACCAGACATGCACAAAGGGTAGGAGGCACACCGACTCAGAATGCCACCTCTAGCCACACACATGTCCACAGACCACCACACCCACTGCCTGTCCTTGTGTGTGTGTCAGAAGCTGAGCACCATTGCACATTGGTGTACAGCGCAATGCAGGCATCATCATGCACACACAACTGCGGACAGCAGCCGGGAGGGTGTGCAGATGGACTGATGGCAGCCACCTTCTCCTTTATCCTCCTCCTGTCTGTGCCCATCTTCTTCTTGCACTCCTGCACAGAGTGCTGGTAGCTGCCATGCAGGTTCACTGCACGCACCACCTCTTCCCATGCAGCAGCACGGGCCTGTGGGGTTCCCTGCCATCCGCTGAGCAGCGGCTCCTGATCCAGGTAGGCCTCAAACAGGGCATCCGTCTTGGCCTTGGTGAAATTAGGCCTCCTCCTCCTCCCACCACTGTGTTCCTCCTCTCCCACAACTCACTTGGTCATTATTTAGCCTGTGAGAATGACAGTTTTTACCTGTGACTGTGCAGTCCCATGCATGTCCCAAAATCCACAGTCCATACTCCCAAACAGCATACAACTCACCAATAGACTGCAGTAACCAGCTATGGCCAGTGCAGCCCAATGTCGCACTTTTATAGCGCAACCCATGCAAATGAGGCAAGGCGCAACTTTAAGTAGATGCAAATTGCAGTGCTGCACCATTGAATGGCTGATTAGCTGATTTGCATATGACGGCTGAATATCGCGCTGTTGCGCTTTGCGCAATTGTGTTGAACATGCTGAGCCAAGGGCGCAGTTCTGTGACATGCGCAGTACACACCTCACTGCGCATGCCCGGGTTGCTGACGCAGGCGTCTGCCGCACTGCTGACGTGCTGTGCGCGGGAGGCAATGCAGGGCACATCCACCATTGTGCCAGTGGCGCTACAGCGATGTTCACCTATGTGGCACTGGGGCATCATAGGCGCACTGGGGCAACAGCGTGGTAGGCCGCTACTGGAGGTAGCACACAGGCACCCAATTGCACTACACGCATTGGGTTCCAATTGCACTGTGCCTGTCCGTGCGCCAGAGACCCTTGACCCTGTGCCCGACCTTTGCTCCCTAGGCGCCATGCGTCAGGCATGGGTGCACCACTATCGCGCTGTTCAGTGACAGCGCGATAGGGAATGGCAGCGCTGTATCACGCAGCATCTGCACGTGGTGGAGCTGCGCTGCAGAGTGCCATTTTGAACTAACTGAGCAAGTGAGATGGCATGGAGGAGGGCTGCTCAGTGGACCCAAATTGAATTGGCTAACCTGGTGGCCATTGTTGAGCCACTTTATGGCCCACTGTTTGGGGAGGCACCCCTGGACAGGTCCAGGAGACAGGTGTGGGAGGAGGTGGCCGACACCCTGGAGGAGGCCACAGGAAGGGGGCAGACGGTGGAGCAGTGCCACCACAGGTATGGCGACCTGAGGAGGAGGGAACCGGATCTGCTTGCCCACCTGTGGACACGTGCCAGGAGGGGCACGGTGCCACGGTCAGATAGGTGTTACGTCCACACACTTTTATCTTCCATATGGGTATCATGGTTGCATGTGTCCGGAACATGGGGGAGGGACCGTCTGGTGTTGGCTGTGGTGGTGTTATCAGGGTGTGGGGTGGGTGGGTCTGGTTGGGTGATTGCACACACATGGGCTCAGGGGGACTTTGCTACAGGATTGCACTGATGATCCTCTCTCCATGTTTGCACCACAGGGCCAGAAGAGAGGTGTCTGGCCAGGGAGCAGAGGCACCAGCAGGATGACAAGGCCAGTAGGAGGGGCGATGGTCCACAGCGCCAGAGGGACCGGCCTGATGATGGTGAGTGCCATACCTCCATGATTACTATTGCATGCTGTGTAACAGGGTGGGCAGCGGGGCATGGCCACCATCCATTGTCACTATTGCCATGCACGCAACTTGTTATAGTCAGCACTGTCCAGTGGCACTGCATGTCTGGGAGTGTGTCGATGGTGGTCCATGCGTGCACCAGATAAATGGCTGTGCCACTGCCTTCGCACCACATAGCCATATCACTAAAGAGCCACAGTGGTGCTGTGCATGACTTGGCTGGTGGGTGTGTGCAGCGGTCTGCAAGGCTGTATGCACCTGGGTGGGCAGGTCTTGTGGACATGATCACTGTGGGTGGTCACACACCATCACAGAGGCATGTCCCACGGCCGTATGCCATGCACAGTGGGTGGGCTGTATGGGGCTGTGCATTCACACCTATTGACTGTGCTCCCTTGTCCTAGGTGTCTGCCAGCTGCAGGATATATGGGAGGCACTGCAGGAGATACTAAATGTGGCACAGCATCATTGGACATCCTGCAAAGGATTGACTGGCTTGGGGTCCAGAGGAGACGCAGGAGGCAGAGCTGCCGGAGCGGGGAGCAGGGCTCCCATTGAACATCCTTATGCCCCTGATTTCCCCTACCCCCCTGGACCCACCTTCACACCCCTCCTTTCCTGTCCCATTTGTTCACCCTGCCCTCACCCACCCCCACCTTGTTTGTGGCCCTCCCCCTACCCATTTGTACATAGTTTTGTAAATAGTTCTTTTTGATATTTTTGATTACAAATCTTTTGATATGAATACTGTGGTGGTCTCTGATTTGCAGTGGGCTACAGGTGCCCAGCTGCAGTGGTGTGCATGGCGTCAGGGGTGGTGCAGTCATGGGTATGTGTGTGTGTCCGTGGGGAAGTGACTATGGTGTGGGGGTAGCTATCAGTCAGTGTCTGTGGTGGGTGTGTTGTGCCCTGTGCACTGGATGACTGTGTGCAGTGGTCCATGGTGCATGCTCTGTGTCCATGGCGCACCTGTCAGCCCATCCATTGCCTGTGCAGCTGACACCCTTGCATGTCTGTGACCTGCACGGTCTGCTGGCATGTCAGTGGTGGCTGTCCATGCAGGACAGCCACTGTACCCGTCACAATGCTGGGTTGCCTCCTGTCACTGGTGTGGTGCATGTCTGCCTCGGGTGACACTGTGGCCTCCGCGGTTGTTGTCCTACCTCCATGCTGTGGCTTGTGCGTGTTGCAGGGGATGTGCACCACTGTCTGTGACTTGTGCTCCAGGCAAATGATGGTGGCGTACAGGTCCACAGTGCCTGCGCAGGGTGGCTGGCACTCCTGTGCCATGGAGGACTGCAGGCTGTGTGTACACGGTTTACATGGGCCCACGCTGGGGGCTTGGTTGCCCCACTACTGCATCCCTGTGTTGTTGTGCCCTTGGGTATGGGAGCGTGTTTGTCCATGCACTGTGTTTCAGCCAGTGTGGTGCATGATTCCATGCACCACTGTGGGAGTCTGCGCTGGCTGTTGTGGCCAGTGCTGGGTCGGGATGTGTCCTTGGGAGGGTGAGCAGGGTGCTGTACCAATGGTGGTGGGGTCCGGGGCATGCCCTGTCATGTGTGGGGTACCTCGTGTGCCGACGCATGGTCTGTCTCTCAGCTGTACCTCGGGGGGGCTGTGTGTGGTGGCACTGTGTATGCTATTGTTGCATTGCTGTGTGCTGCCACCTGCTGATGGGTGCTCGTGGTGGGGCTGTCTTGCATGGTTATGTGGTGCACAGGGTTGCATTGTTACAGTGGGGGTGGTGGCATGCATGGGGTTTCCTGCAGTGGTGGACGCTGCTCCTGGGCAGGGTGTCTGGGGGTCACAGTGCAGGGTATGCTCTGCATTGGGGGGATGGTGTGGCACGGGGTGGTCAGCCCTCCTTGTGTGCCGGTCACAGCTTGCCAGGGGGTGTGATGGAGCACCATGGCCCAGCTGTGGGTTGGTTGCTTGTCTCCATGGGCCAGTGGTTATTCCAGCCTTCCCCCAGTTGTGCAGTGCATGGGGTGTAGGTGGATGATGTCTGTTCTGCTGTGTGTTCCTGTGCCCATCTGTGGCATGGGTGGTGGACCCCTGCATCCCTGGTTGTGCAGTTGCATTGCTGCACTGCTGCTGGGGGGTGTCCCTGGTTGCACTATGGTGCCTCTGGACTGCTCAGCTGAACATTCCTTGTTGCACTATGGCACATCAGATCTGCTCAGCTTCCCTTCCCTAGTTGCGCTATGGCACAGGTGGTGTGATATTCAGTCGTTGGCTGTAGGCGCATCTTGGCCGGCTCAGTTTTTGAATATCGCGCCTCTTGTGCATGGGCACAATGGATTTGTGCTTGCTTCTGCTATTGTGCACTTTTTGGGCGCAGTTTGAATATCTGGGTCATGGTCTTTTAATAAGTCATTACCAAACATCCAGATTCTATTTGGGCATCTCAATTTATTCTGAACTTCAATATCTAAATAAATCTTTGCATGGTCCGATAACTATATGGTATTAATAGTTGGGTTCTTCATACTGAAAGATAAAGATTTAGAAACAAATATATAATCAATGTTGGTAAAGGTTTGGTTCTTTTTGTCTAAATGTGTAAATTCTTTTGAGTTAGGAAAGTGCAGTCTCCAAGGATCTATTAGTTCATGTAACTTTAGAAAATTTCTCAGCAGGTTTGAATGTTGTTTATTTAAGGGCAGGATTTTTGAAGAGTTACCCAAGTCCAGGTTAAGTAATGCCATAAAGTCTACATCCATGATTATATCCCTTGCTTGAATTTTCAGTAGTACCTCTGTTATTTTGGCTAGAAATTCAGCATAGTCACTAAAGGGTACATAAATGCTTGCTATGGTAAACATCTTTTTCCAAACTGAAATATTAATTAGGATTATTCTTCCTTCTGAGTCCATATATAGGCAGTATAGCACAGTGGTTTAAGACTCCGAGCTGCAAATCTGGAGACCTGGGTTTGAATCCTACAGCCCCCACTTGCATACTGTGTGACCCTGAGCAAGTCACTTAACTTCCCTGTGCTTCCAGGTTGCACCGGTAAACAAGATTTCAGCTTAGTGTGTCTCACCTGGTTAAACAATTGGAAAAAATATATATATATTTCTTTTATAGTTGCATTTAATGATTTCCTTATAATAACTACCACTCCAGCCTTTCTATTAGTCTTTTCTGAACTAATCACGTGTGATATCCAGTTTCTTTTTAACTTATTAATTTCTGTTTTAGTTAAATGTGATTCCTGGATACAGATGCAGTCTAACTGGGATGTGTTAAAATAGTTCAACAATCTTGCACGTTTAATTGGTGAGTGGATTGTTTACGTTATAGGAGGCAAATCTAATGTTTTTATTAGTAGTCAATAAGCCATAGTTTATAATAATTATCCCCACTCCATTAGTAGTGCCTGGAAAAAAAAAACTTATATCTGAGTCAGTCTCTGAAATCATATTGAGGCCATAAGCATTAGAATTATTTTCCTTCCCATTCTCTGCATAACTACCCCCTCCCATAAGCAAAGATCATTAATAAAAATGGGGAACCCAAAACTAGTCACTAAAAAAATACAAGAAAAAAACTCAGAAAACACACAGATAAAAAAAAAATCTGTATTGTCCAATGGGGCTGCTACATGTGAATTTAAATGGCTCCTGCCCACCCCCGAATATCCATCTTCACTTAAATCATTTTATCAAGATGCTATCTATATCAACGGTTATTTCAGTATCCCTGAAAAAGATTTGGCAGTTTAATCATCATGCCATTTTCAGCTTCTTGTGGTGATTCGTACACGAATCAGACACCATCAATAATCACTCACAGTTTAGCCCAGAAAATTGTTGTAGCTTTTTTATTTTTCTCCCATAACTTTTTTTTAAGAAATCAAACTTCTTTTGTTCTATTTTGAGATCCAGTGGTACATCATTGTATACGGAAATGGTGATGCCCATCAGATTTGTTCTTTTTTTCCTAAACACTTCTGACATTAGATTGTCTTTGTCTTCTGATTTAAAACACTTAGCAATTATAGGTTTGGGAGGGCCTTGAGAGTTTTTATTAGCTCTGTAAGTTCTATGAATCCTGTTGACATCAGAGTTAGTATTAGAAATGTTTGTACCTAAGTATGCTGCCATAATTTTTTTCAAAGTGTCTCTTAAAGGGGTACTGTCATCCCACGACTCCGGTATGCTTTTTCTTCTAGATCTTGTCTCGAAGTCCATAAGTTTTTCTTAAATTCTTTATTCATCACATCTAGTGCTTTTATCTGCCTTTGTACTAGAATATTTTAATCTTCTAAGACCGCAGCTCTTTGCTGCACAGTAGAGAGTTCAGCTTTTAAAATCTTATTTTCAGCAATTAATTGTTCCAATGTAGTGTGACATTTACTTATCTTCTCTTGTAGCAGGTTCATTTTATCTAGTTTGACATTTATTTGTTTATCTGTTTCAGAATTAGTTTAGCCGGGGGGGGGGGATTGTCTTCATTATCCCTGCTTTCCATATCAGACATTTCCGAAATCTCAGATGAACTAGAAGTAAACTATCTTGATTGGGTTGATGTTCCCTGCTTTTTTAAATGATTGTAATCTTGCTCTCTCCTCCTTCGGTGAACCTCGTTGACGGTTTTCAATACACTCATAGTTTGTGTTGCTGTTTACTTCTATGGAGTTGCTTCTTGTCTGTATTTTTTTGGTTTTGAGTAGTCAAATTAACAGTCTGAATCATTTCTTGTGAGTTTTTGTCAGTTTCTAAATCTTGACTCAGTTCCACCTGTATATGTAAATTTAACACTTGGAAAAAAACGCCTGGGACCACTAACAATTTCTCTCTCCCTCGAGTGTCTCCCATTTGAATAATTTGATTTACGGAGTTGATTACTGTATCCTGGGTAACCTATTTCTTTGAGTTCTCTAATTGCATGTTATTATTCAGAGACAGTGCAGAAATCGCCATAGACTGCAGCAGAATTGGGCTGAAAACCCCAGGGGTCAAATTTGTTTCATCATAACTTGTAGCAAAGAATAAAATTCCACCTTTATTTGTTAAAGATACATCTCCTTTCATTTCCTCGGATTTGGAACATCAAGTTGGTTACTTGCCACTTTTTCAATATTTAAACATACCTCTTTCATGGATGTTCTACCCAGTGGTTCCCCTTCAGGTGTTACTTTTGCTTTTTTGGGTTTAGAGTTGGGTCCCGAAGTTTCCTTTTTCTTGCTTGATGCTGCTTTGCAGTTAGTCACCCCTCCTTGTGCTTCATATTCTGTGGGATCCGTTATTTTTCCATCCTCTCTCTACTCTAATGGCTTAGGTCCTGAATGGGCTTCCAGTGTTTCTAGTGAAATTCAACTTTCTACTGCAGGTTTTGAATTGGCCATTTGACACACCTGTATCACAGCCACTAAAGTTGATGGTGTTGTTCCCAATTCTTGTCCCTGTGCTTTCTCCAGGCTAATTACCATCTGAGAACAGTTGGGGTTTTTCACTGGGTCTGCAGGTGGTTTGGGTTCAGTATCCATTAGTAATTTTATGCTTTTATAGCCCTCAGTGGCTAGGTTTTCTTTTTAACAATGGATTCATTACCTTTCTTGTGGTCATTGTAAGCTGTTTAAAAGGTTTGCCAACAATTTGGGTTGCTTTACTCATTTTTTTCGCCAACCTTGTTCTATCACAGTCTCAAACTCAAACTTGGAGCACTGAAGTCGATTTTCATATGATTAATGTTAACTATAGGCACACAAACACCAAAATGGACAACTTCATACTCCTAAATGAAGAATGTAAAACCGAGACAAGGAACATTATTAAGATCTTTCTACAGCACAGTCAACCAGTAGACATCAGCTGGGCTACAATTTGGGAGGTTCTCAAGTGCAATAATTGACACTGACAGGAATTCCACAGATGCTTTAGAATATCCCAATAAAGTAAGTTGGAGCTAGTATGCAGTTCAGAATCCAAGAAACAAAGAGGCTCACTGGCCACTTAGTAAAAAAAAAATCTTCAGTGTAATGTTCTTTTATTAGTTTCTTGCATAGGCCCTTTATCCAATGTTTCACCTTTAAGGCTTCCTGGGGGAGACTTGGGCCTATAAAATTGATACATTCGAATGCATAATGAAAATTTATACAAAGAACTGTTTAATAAATGATAAGGGAAAGGGGAAATTGTTTAACCAGGAAAGGCACCCTAAGCCAGAGCTTGTTTCCAGGTGCGATCTGGGAGCACGAGGAAGTTAAGTGACTTGCACAGAGTCACACACCATGTAAGTAGGGGCTGATGAGATTCAAACCCACACCTCCAAGTTTGCAGCTCAGTGCCCTTAACCACTACGCTATACTGCCTCCCAACTAATAATAACAAGTAATGATACCAACTTTAAATTGTAAACCAGAGCTCCTTCAACACTATGTACCTCTCACCAATTCTGAGAGCAGAATAGTATAATTCTACAGTGTGTTCAATATTTAGATACTGCTAAATGAAATAAGAATATTTATGAGTAATATTTCTAACTTCTTGAAAAATAATGTAAAAAAGAAGTTTTGCTATTCCACATTGACATTTCATACACCTATTGTAATAATTGCAAATTTAGAACAAATTTTCCAGATGTACAGAAGTTTATACGTCCTACCACTATGCATTATTCTGAAGCGCTATAACATTTAATCTATCTTAAATGGCATTCACTTTAGAAATATGTATGTTTCTACCATTATCTCTAATAATGTCTAACTGACCTATATAAACAATATCTCAATGTCGTACCATTGAATATATAGAACTCTTAAAATTCAAGAGGGACAAAGCAATGGGGCCTGATGGGATTCACCACAGAATTCTAAAAGAACTAAGGGTAGAACTGATGACACCGTTGACTACTGTCTTTAACAAATCATGGAAGGATGGTGTGGTACCTGAGGACTGGAGGAGGATGGGTATGATTCCCATTCACAAAAGTGGGAGCAAGACAGAGGCAGGAAACTACAGACCTGTTAGTTTGACCTCAGTGGTAGGGAAAATGATGGAATCACTTCTGAAAGACAGAATTGTTGCGAACCTGAAGGCCAGTGGGGCACAAGACCGAAGGCAGCATGGATTCACAGCAGGAAGGTCATGTCAGATGAATCTAATAAATTTCTTTGACTGGGTGACCAAAGTAGTAGACCTGGGAGGGGCTGTGGATATAGCATACCTAGACTTTAGCAAGGCATTTGACACAGTCCTGCACAAAAAATTAATAAACAAGTTAGCCAGCTTACGAGTGGGTCCCAGCGTGGTAGCCTGAGTAAACACTTGGCTGGACAACAGGACGCAGGGGGTAATAGTAAACAAAGTCCATTCTGAAGAAAGGGGGGTTATTAGCGGAGTACCGCAGGGTTCAGTACTGGGACTGGTCCTCTTTAATATCTTTATAGGTGACATTGCAAAGGGGCTGGAAGGAAAAGTGTGCCTCTTTGCAAATGACACAAAGATCTGCAACAGGGATAATACACAAGAGGGGTGAAAAGTATGAGAAGGGACTTGGCAAAGTTGGAGGAATGGTCAAATGTATTGCAGCTTAGACTCAATGCATAGAAGTGCAAATTAATGCAGCTGGGAAACAAAAACCCAGGGGAAGAGTACACAATGGTGTGGAGGGGGTACTAACAGCAACAAAAATGGAAAGGGACCTGGGGTAGTCATATTAGATGACCTAAAGGTAGGCAAGAAATGTGAGAAGGCAGTAAGGAGGGCTGTGGGGATACTGTGATGCATCGGGAGAGGCATCACCAGTAGAAAACAAAAAGTTGTTATCCCTCTGTATAGATAATTGGTGAGACCCAATCTGGAGTACTGTGTGCAGTTCTGGAGACCCCATCTACGCAACAACATAGATGGGATGGAGGCAATCCAGAGGAGGGCAGCTAAAATGGTGCAAGGTCTGCACCCGAAGCCATACGAAGAGAGAGAGACTAAAGGAACTTTATACGTTTACCCTCGAGGAAAGGAGGGAGAGGGGTGACATGATAAAAACTTAGGGAGAGGGGGGTGACATGATAAAAACTTTCAAGTACCTCAAGGAAATCAACAAAGTAATTTTTATTTTCTTTAAAACTCCTCTCCCTGCTTTCTCTCTTTCTGCTAGCCTCCCCCTGCTGTTACACTCCTCGCTCAGACCTCTGCAAACTGCCAGGCCTCAACCTAAGAGAAAGCGGTGCTACCTGAAACCCAGCCTCTTTCTCAACTCCTCCCTGCTCTTGGCTCCTGGTCTCCCACTCTAATTTACCTAATCCTCCTACTGTGCTCAGACCTCCACTGGCTGTCTGTCATCAGCCCATGCCCAGCTGCTCAGCCCCCTTAAGCTCCACTACTTAATCTTCTTCTCCTCCCTTCCCTCCCCAGAATCTACAAGCTCACTTGTGTGCTCCAGCAGTGTCTCTCTCCATTCACACCGCCGGCCATGGGGAAGTCTTGACTAGGATCCCCCCACAGGATCCACAGGACCGAAGACCCAGCAGCCAAACTGGGTGCTTTTTCAGTGTGACTGAACTTTGCATCTGCCACCGCTGCCCACACTTCACTTGTTCCTGCTGGCGCTGTGCACTGGCTCCCCACCCACCCCCCACCTGCCTGCCCTATCTGGACACTTTCTTATACAGTGTTTCAGGGGTCACATGCCTTCCTTTGTAATTTACTAAGTGTCCGGTCTTCCATCTGCATCCTATATGCTGCCGCTACAAGAGGCGCACAACTACCTCAACTACTGTTCTGATAACTATGTCCCTATCCAAATACCCTGCCCCTACCTGAAACAGCTACCTAGACCCATATTCTCTGAAACTAACCCCTAATAATCCAAGCAGTACCCACTGCCTTACCCCTACCAATTACAATACCTCACCAAGCAGAGTACTCGACAATGCCTTCTTCAGCTACCAGGATCGTATAGGGCGTCATTCTACTCTATCATATTTGCCTCCTGGGACCCCCATGTACTGCATCCAACTGAAATGGTCATTACTACCACCCTAGTGTAGTGCTAAATGTTTATGGAACTGAGACCTCATCCTACCAAGTGGAGATCAGCAACAGACAGCAAAGGCCCTCCACGTTCTGGGAGTAGTTATACCAAGCCAATGATCCCTCTACGGTTCCTTTCCTCCATGGATATGTCATTCACTTTGGAGCCATGAAATCAAGGCTGCTGAGCAAGAGGACATGGTTCTAAATTAATAAACTTCTACTGGACCATCTCTCTTGACTGCTTCTTCTCCTACTTCTACTATCAAGCAATATACACCCGAACCCGGGTCCTCCCCATGTTCCGAGTGCACAGCCACAAAAAACAGCTGGGCTTATGCTGGCCTCAATAAACATCTGTAGCATTCTCCCCAAGATGGACAACTTGAAGGTGTGGGTATCTTGGCATTATCCAGATGTTCAATCAGTTGTGGAATCCTGGCTTTCCCCAAAGATACTGGATATGGCCATCGCATTACCTGGTTATACCCTGTTTAGGTTGGACAGCCTCTCAAAAAGAGGTGGTGTCTGCGTCATATACACCAAAGATTATCTACAGGGGAATGGCCTACTCCCCCCCCCCCAGCATGAGTGGCAGTCTACAAGCACTGGCCATCAAACTGATCCTAGGTGCACACAATAGGATGCTCATCCGCTCTCTGTCTGCATCCCACCTAAACTGTCCACTGCTGGCACCAGCAACCTTATGGACTATATCAGTACCCTCAGCCCCTGACTTCAACATCAACTGGCTCTCCCCAGCATCTGCCAGTATCAAGGACACCCTATCTGCCATCCACTTTTCCCAAATGGTAGACTCTCCAACTAGAGTCAATTACAAGATTGGCACCAGCACCCTGCTGGATTGGGTACTCACAAACCATCCTGCACATATCAACAAAATTACTGTTCTCCTGGACTCTCTGAGTGACCATTCCCCTGTCACATGCACCTGGAATAACAACTACAGCAAACCTCCTGCCAGAAATATAATGAACCGTGTTCTCCTAAAAGGCCATCTACAACAGCTAAAAACAGATCTCAAGTACCAAGACTGGACTGACCTGTATGAAGCCAAGGACATGGATATAGCCCTTGACCTCTTCATATCTAAATTCAATGCTGTCTGTGACAAGTATGCACCGATAAAAGCAAGATCGGTCAAAGGACTCTACAATCCCTGGTTTACCCTGGACCTGCTAGAGCAACTCTATACAAGAAATCATCTTTGGCAAGTGGCACAAGTGCATGGCACAGCAGCAAACATACAAGCTTGAAATGACTGCACAAAAGCTGTCCATCATGCAAAAAGCTCCTACTACAAAGAAGCCCTCACCAGTTTGTGGAATAGCAGCAAGTTCTTTTGGGACAATCTCAATGACATTACTGGGAATGACCCCAAAACCACCCCAACTATGCTCACAATCGATGGGGTGCCATCCTTAGACCTTCTTCTTATTACCAACTCCCTGAATAATGCCTTCACTGACCTAAGCAGCGTACTCCTTGTTAACTTTTTTAATCCCTTCACCCAAAAGACCCCACAAGGGAAACCATTGCTTCCCCATGACCAACCACTATTTCACTTTAAAGAAGTCTTTGAAGCTGATGCCAGAAGATACCTGGAAAAGGTACTTGGGAAGTCAAGACGCAGTGGGGACTCCCTAGACCTAAAATTTGGTAGCCTGGCACTTGAGGAAATTATAGGCCTGCTGACTCAAATTATAAACCTCTCTCTCTCTCTCTGTCACTCCCAATTCCTTCAATGTTGGAAATCTGTGACAGTTACCCCGGTGCACAAAAGTGGAGACCGGACACTGCACAATAACTACAGACCAATTTCAATACTCCCCCCACTCTCCAAAGCCCTAGAGCAAATTGTGGCTGATCAACTTGTGGAGTACCTTAACCAACATCAACTACTGTGTCCTGAACAGCATGGGTTCAGGAGTGGACACAGCACCATCATGACCTTGCTAGAATGTACAGGCTACATCCACCACACCTTAGACCAAGGCCACCTGGTAGGAGCTGCATTCATTGACCTATCAAAAGCATTTCATAGGGTGCATCATAGTCTCCTCCTCAAACAACTAACTGACATTGGTCTCTCCTCGGAAACAATGGGCTAGTTCAATAGCTACCTGAGCAACCGCTACCAACAGGTTAGGATAAGGGAAGTGCTCTCTGACAGCAGACCTGCCAGATCTGGTGTTCCACAAGGATCCATATTAGGACTGCTGCTGTTCAGCATATACTTAAATAATCTCCCAGCCTCCAGCCCCTGCCAAATGCTCCTTTACACAAATGATGCAGTCATATTCACCAGCAACCAACACCCTGAACATCTAGAGGTGGGCCTACAAAGGGGCTTTGCATCTGTACAAAAGTGGTTTAAGGACCATAGACTGGTCTTGAATTATATAAAGACTAAGATCATGATGTTCTCTGCTCCCCAAAGCAAACACAGAACCTTTCCTCTTGCAATCATGAATGACGGGGGTGCCACTCTTGAGCATGTTTGGCATTTCAAATATCTAGGCATCACAATTGATTCCACCCTTTCATATGCCAAGCACAACGACATTACCACGAGGGCTATTAATAAAAGAATTGGGATCCTCTACCAGCACAGGCACTGTCTTACACATGAAGTTTTGAGCACAGCCATCAACAGCTCAATCGTCTCACTCATTGACTATGGGCTGGTGATCTACAGATCTGCAACAGATACAGCCCTTCACTGCATCCTTACTGCCCTGAATAAAGCCTGCCATCTTCTCATAAGTGCTGCTAGACTCACACACACCTGTGATCTCTATACCATGACTGGCTGGCTACAGCTCAGTGGAAGAATCAGATACCAAACCTGCCTCCTTGCCAAAAAGTCTCCCTAAATCTTCTACCACCAGGAGTTTGGAACCATGACCCAAACAAATAAGATCCCCTATAGGGTGGCTGGCTCTCTCTCTCTGGGCTGAGATACAGATATGGCACACTGATGAGTCCAAATAGGGATGAAACACGTGTCTTTGTCTGCTGTTCTCAGCCTTTGCTGATTGTATTGTGAGGTCTTCTGGCACCATGCAATTTTGCTTAAGGTTGAGCCAGTCCAAATTAATTCATGGACATTTACATATGCTTCTCAAAATGCTTTGCAATATTGGGCTATGTGCAATTTGTGTTTTATTGTTAATCTGTCCCTTTACATTTTGACTCATTTTAAGTCAATATAGCAATGGTTTTATCTTTAATTGTTTTTAGTTATATTTACTACTGCTCATTTTGGCCTGTATGACCTTCTTTTCTAAGATTTCTGCTACTCCTAAAAAAAGTCAAATGTATAGCATACAGAATAATGGCTGGGTAGGGGGTTATAATGAGAACTGTACACCCCCAAGGTGTGGGATGCTTCTTAAACCCCGAGAGCGAAGCTTGATTGGTTTATTAAGGTATCCCACACTGAGGATGTGTGTGTAAAATTTGAGTTTTACACACCTACCCAGCCTTTACTTTATACAGTTGCTGGGGAATGTTTTTTGCACAGCAATTATATAAAATAAAAAGACATTCCTGTTCAGCTGCAGTCCCATCTGGCTTAAGTGTGGTCTGTGGCTGGTAAGACATTTTGTTTTTTTGTTTTGTTTTGTTTTTCAGGCTCCTTTGCCCAGGCATACTTTTAATAGTTGTTGGGAGTGAAGGTGGCAGTCCATTTTGTTTATTTAAAAAGATTTTACTTATCACCCAGAGCGAGTGGTGGTGTGGTGCTCAGCGACATCAGGCAGACTGATGGCTAGTGCATGCGCCAAGCAAGGGAAACCTGGCACGGGTTTGCTGTTATAACCAGCTGGTTATAATGGCAAATTATAACCAGGTTTTCCTATGGGAAAAATGCTGGCCAGTAATTATATATAGAATAAAGTATGGGGTGGTGTGTGTGGCAAAATGTTTACACCCCCCCCCCGAGGTGTTAAATACTACATAAACCCTGAGAGCGAAGCTCGAGGGGTTTGTTCAAGCATCTAACACCGAGAGGGGGTGTAAACTTCGAGTTTACACACACCACCCCATATTTTATTTTATATAATTGCTGGGTTTCCCTTTTTCGACTTAGCAATTATATAAAATAGTAGTGTCTCTGGTGCGGTCGCAGTCTGGTTTAGTTTTTGGTCTGTTCTGAAATGTGTAATCCCCACTGTTTTAAAATGTTTGTTTTTTCTGTCTAGGTAAATGTTCTGTGCACAGTTTTGGAAAAAAAATAACTTACTGCTGACTTCCACAGGCGGTCGTGTTTCGGCAAGAATGTTAGTGGAGAGCAGATAGGAATCAAGGAACTGCTGCAGGCGCATGTGCAGAGTAAGAGGATAACGTGCGCTTGTTTGCCATAATAAACACTCCTTTATTACGACAAATTACACCACAGTTTCCCTATGGGAAAAAGGAGAAAACGGTTATCATAACAGTTTTAAATACTCTGTTTATAAAATGTGAAACCTCTGTTTAAAATAAAGGTTTCAGTTCACCTTGCAGAGTGGCAGCATAGTGGTAGACTAGATACACTGCTGTACATTTGGAAAATGTGTTTTAAATTTGCAGTATCTCCATAAATGCAAGGTTAGGTGCCAAATCTCATTTCCCCCCAACAGGACCTGCTTAGAGCCGTTGCAATAAGCCATTTCAGAGTGTGCATCATAGGATTTTAATGCACTTTCCAGAGGTATAAGAGCATTTGGCATTTGGCCTTGTACCTTACTACACTCCTGGGGCATGCATTCAAATCCTATAATGCACACCCTGTCATGGTGCATTGCTTACTTACACAATAGGTGTATGAAATGTCAGCCTGGAATAACAAAACAGGTTTTTGTATTGTTTTTCAAGAAGTTAAAAATATTAATCATAAATATTCTTATTTCATTTAGCAGTATCTACATATTGAACACATTATAGAATTATGCTGTTCTGCTCTCAGAACAGGTGAGAGGTACGTAGTGTTGAATTAGTACTGGTTTACAATTTAAAGTTGGTATCATTTATTAAAAAGTTCTTTGTATGAATTTTCATTATGTATGCTAATGTATTTGTTTTATAGGTCCAGACTCCCTAAAGAAGCCTAAGGAAGCCTTAAAGGCGAAACATTGGTTAACGGGCCTGTGCAAGAAATTAATAAAAGAACATTACACTGAAGAGTTTTTTTGACTGTGTGGTTAGTGAACTTCTATGTTTCTTAGGCTCTCAAGAGTACCATTACAGGGAAATATAGGGCAACCTCTACTGGCAAAACAAAAAGAAGCAGCAGCAGCGAAAGAAAAAAATTGCTGGAAGAAATCAAACAAGCTAAAGAGGTACTATCCAGCAACACATCGGATGAAGCATGGATACTTGGGTTATTGCCGGGAAAAAATATGATGAAAATCTTAGACAAGCTACAAAACTGAGGTATAGAAAGACATAAACAAACTACTATCAGACAGCTTAAAAGCAACCAAAATCCCCAAGAAAAAACGAAAACTCAAATTACTTCAGTAAAAGGACAGAACCCAGAGGAAAGTGTCATAGACTCATACAGAATTGATTAGTGTTTTAAAGACTTTTATTCTAAATTATATAAAAAAGAGAGTGCTGGATCCTTAGACCTAAACAAATTTCTTGGAGATGTGCATTTATCTACGATGACAGAAGAGCAGAAAGAGATACTACAAACTGGAATTTCTTCCACAGGGATAGCTACAGCAGTAAAGAGTTTCCAAGGGGAAAGGCACCAGGAGATGACACCTTTTCACCAGAGTACTACCAGAGCATTGCAGCAGAACTAGTCCTGTGCTACATAAAGTTTGAACAGTGGCAATGGAAGAAAATAAACTATTAAACTCAGTGATGAAAAGGGGTGATAACCCTAATACTGAAACCTAATAAAAACAAAGAGAAATCCAAGAGTTACATACCAATTATCTTATTAAATATGGACACAAAAATATTTGCAAAAATCCTTGCAACTAGGATACAATAAAAAAAATAATGCAACATCTCATCGGTCCGGTGCAAACTGGCTTTATGACAGGTCATCATATATGTAATAATACAAGGAAAATAACATAGCTAACTGGTATAGCTAGAAACATGAAAGATCCAGCTGCATTAGTAAGACTTGATGCTGTAAAAGCATCTGATCGGATGGAATGGCCTTATCTGTTCAACAACTTAGGAAAATACAACATTTCTCTGACCTTTATCAACAAGATGAAGGTCCTTCATGACCAGCCCAGTGCCACAGTCTCCACCAACGGTCTCAAGTTGTCATCTGTTACCCTGGAAAGAGACATGAGGCAGGGCTATCCTTTGTCACCTGCACTATTTAATTTGACCTTGGAATTACTTCTACTGAAAATATGACAAGATCATAGGGATTGAATATAAAGGAGCACAACTGCCTATGCTGATGATGTGATGGTGTCAGTCACACATCCTGCTAAGTTTCTCCCCCCCTTCCTTTCCCTACTAATTCCTCCTCCCCTATCTCCTTCCCTTCTACTCCCACCAGCTCTCCCCCGACCATAAGTTTTGCACCATTTGTTATCTTTTGCTTCGTTGGAGATTGTATTCTATTGTAACAAAATTGTAATTGAACTGTAACTTTTTTGTTTGTAAGTACTGTGTCCCTTGTACTACTGTTCTGATGTCCTCTTTGTGACGAGGTACCTTTGTAAATGAGCCTCTGGCTCAAAGGTTTCTAAACTGATGTTTAACTAAAGTCTATACCATATTTACGGAACCTTTTAAACAAATTTGGTCAAATTTCAGGCTATAAATTACATGTTGGGAAGTCGGAAATATTACCTATTAACCACTTATGTAGAAAGGAAAAGGTGGAAGATCTGGGACTTCGGTCGCAAGTCAAGATCATCCTGTATCTTGGAATAGATTTGTGTGCCACAGGGAAGGAAATGGTGGCTCTTAATACCAAAAATCTATTACTAAAACATAAAACAGATACAGATAGTATAGACCAAACTGCCCATCTCAATGGGACAAAGAGTACAAGCAATCAAAATGAGTTTTCTTCCTACTGTATTTATTCTAAGCATGATACACAGCAAGATACCGAATGACTGGATAAGTTAGATACAAAAGCTGATCAATAACTTTATTTAGGCAGGCAAAACAGCCAGATGTAATCTGAAAAGACTGGCAAGGACATCAGATAATGAAGGTCTCAAACTGCTGGACATAAAACTGTGTAACTAGGCAACCCTAATAAGATATATATTAGTACATGGATAAATGCTGTGAAGATGACTCAGCCTAACATGTACATGCCAACCTGGGTTCAAATAGAAAAAGATCTATGCAAAAAAAGCTAATTTAGATAGAACAATACTGATATATAGCAAGCTACCACCAGCCATTGTAGAATGGCCGCTACATTATGCCCACGATTCCCTCTCCTGAATTATGAAGGAAATTGACACCACACTCAGATATAGCCTAAACAAGCAAATATGGGGGTAATTAGAACTTAGAAATAAACAATAAAATAATACACAATGAGCTTTGGTAAGATGCCGGAATTCGTATGGTTATAAATCTAGCAGCGGTAGCAAAATGTATTCACTTTGGCACACTCCAAAATAAACATGACCTACAAACTTGCAATGCATATTTTCTGCAACAGATTCAATGCACCATAGCAGCACAGGAAAAAGAAGAACCTCACTCAAGCTGTCTCTCCTCGAATAGATGTGTTCAAAAATAATTTTCAGGGAGACTGCTTGGTCTTGCAATGGTACACTAGTCTGCAAAATAAAAAATATAGTAAGGCAGATGAAACAATAGAATGGCGGAGAAAAGCATTAAATGTAGACACACACAGTGGAAATGGAAATATATCTGGACCTTCTCAAAGCTAGCCTCATCAATTATAGATCTAAAAACCCAACAATCATCAATAACCTCTACTATACTCTGCAAAAACTATTTGAAACGAAAAAGAAAATCCCATCCTCTCTGTACTACCAATGTAGCAATATGGAATAAAATCAACAAAGCAGTATGTAGATGTTGTAAAAGTTGTACCTTTTGTTGTACTCTTATCTGTCATGTTAACTGAAAAACTTTCAATAAGCATATATTTTTTGTAAAGTTTATTTAAAACTTCCGCAAGACAACATACCGTAGTACTAATAGTACAAATAATTTCATACAGAGATGATGAATGGTACACATGGAGCAGAGGAAGTATAAGAATATCAAATAATCTCTACAGTGTACATATCTCTTCTACAAACTAGGAGTCCTCTGAGTCAGTAGATGTTCACTCAATAACAATTATAGAGAAAACAAGACTGTTAAGGTCAGGTATTACCTAAGTATAATTACTCTTGGGATGTCAGGGCCTACTGGTTCTTAACTGGTTGGTCTGTTCAGAGGGTGGGGAACCAGAGGGTGGCCAACGCTTCCTCCAATGGGCCCCAGAGCTGCTGGTATTTATTTATCTGGCCCATAGCCTTGTATTGTGTGTGCTCAAATTTCATGCACTGTAAAAGCAGTTGAACCCATTGGGCTACCATGGGTACAGACTCTAACCACCACCCACAACCATTGCTAAATGCCAAAGAGGATGGTTCAACCCCGTTCCTCTCTTAGCTATGCCAGGCAATCCCAATAGTACTTCCCCTGCCCCCACCCTCTGTGTGTCTCAGACTACCTGTTGCATCAGGGAGATAATAGTTTGCCCAAAAAATAGACACTTTTTGACAGGACCAGTGTACTAGTAAAGAAGGAACAGTCTTAACATATACAGTACATTACTTACCGGAGGATAGAAGGGCGATGGTGGGGGTGCCAGAGGGCAGCACATGTGGCAATAGGTGTCTTCACGGAACTCCTGTTCTGAACTGCTTAAATATACAGCTATTAATGCTATTTGGTTGATTCTCACTGGCTCTGATTACATAATTCAGTAGTTGCTATCTACCTTGGGGTGCAGTTCAGTTGTTATGAAGAAGGGGCTGACCAAAGGGAACTAATCTTGGAGGAGGCCAGAAACAGCAATAGCCGAAGGAAGTAGGCCCAAGCAATGTTGCAGCACAACACAATCCTGATTTTGCATGGCAGGCAGTACTTGTGACAGTTCGTGCCACCAACACAAATGCCGAGAGGTTCTATGTCATAAGAGTGAATGCAAAAGAGCGATCGCTATTATGGCAAGTGTACTGTATATCGCCGAAAAGCAATTCAGTGATATACACAAATGGCAACACTACATCCAGCCAGTAGTTTTCAATGTTTATGTGGGGGGGGCTGTGCTCCCCCCCACACCCCCCTACTGAAGGATTCTCAGCTCCGAGGGGAGGTGCATGTCGGGAGGGTGAGACTCCCAAAGGAAAAGAAAAAAAAAGACAGGAGCCGCAGGCAGTGGCAAAATATTTTTCTCCCCATCCCGTCCCCAAACTCAGAACCTCCTATGCTGGAGCCAGCCACCCTCACTACCACACCACATGGACTGACTTGGCAGCACCAGGAACACTGCCCCACAGAAACCCTCTGTCCTATCACTCCCCTTCCTCTCGCTATTCCTGCCTTCCAGTCACCCTTCTGTATGGTCATCATTGACCAAGTAGCTACCCTTGCAGGGTAGCTGTTAACCATTTCACTCTATATGACTCACTCATTTACAGATCTCTCATATGCAATCGCCCTTTTGACGTGATACCATGCTGGGACATCCTGGAGTGAATGAATACACAGGATACCAAACTGAAAACAGTCCTTGCTGTGGCACAGGGTGCTGATGACTGGGCATCTTAAGGTCTTACCTCCACAACTAAAGTAGAGAAAGAAAATACATCCTTGAGATACTACCTAGAATCTGGCCCAGGCACCTAACGTCCAGCTAATTGGGCTTCAGGAGGGCAGAAAGGGAACAGACCTTAAACTTTCCATGTTGCAGTGGTTTCCTGAAGTTTCCCATCTAGACCTTACAACTGAGAACTTGTGCATGTAATGCTTTTTACCAAATCAATCTGCGATCTGGAAATTCTGAAAACTTTGTTCGCACTGTTTTGATAATTATTAATGGTGTTACAAAGAGAGATTGACTTCTGCAGGCTGCTTCTGTGGCCAAACCAATTCTATTTGAAGAGACTACAACAAATTTATCAAAATAGAAATTGAAAAAGATATAGTAAAACTGGGGCTCAAAGATAATACTCAGCACAGGTTTCAGAAAGGCCTTTCCTGTATTACCAACCTTGTGACATTCTATAAGTTTGTTAGTGATCACTGTGACAAATGCATACCAGTTGATGTCATACTTTTAGATATAGGACACTGTCCCCCATGATCTATTGGTCTACAAAATATCATTGATGGGTATAAATAAATATATTGTTTGATGGATTGCAAATTGGCTAACTGATCATAGACAATCAGTTAGGATCAATGGATCATGGTCTGATGAGGGTGTTGTTACTAATGGTGTGCCACAGGGCTCGGTCCTCAGCCCTGTGCTATTCGGACTCTACATCAACGATATGGGATGAGGACTAAGCAGTGTAGTGTCCAAGTTCACAGATGATACAAAGATTGGCGACGAAGCTGACTCACTGGAGAAGCATCTTGTATTAAGCCATAATTTAAAACAAATAGAAGAATGGGAGTTAAACAACAAAATGATATTTAACACATCTAAATGTATAGTTATGCACTTTGGTCAAAAAATTCAGAGGTTTAACTATAAATTAAATGGTAAATCTCTGAAAAAAATCAAGTAAAGAGAAGGACCTTGGAATATGGATTAATACAGATCTCTCATCAATGAGTCACTGTAGAACCATCTCACAAGTTACTACTAGATTACTGCATTCTATACATAAAACCTTTGTAACAAGGAACAGTACGAGGTTAAATTATATAAAACTTATGTAATACCCCATCTGGATTATGGATCACCAATCTGGAATCTATATTTAAGGCACGACATTAATCTCTTAGAAAAAACACAAAGAAAGGTAACAAGGTCAATTAAAGAATTGAACGCTCTTGAATATCAGGCTAGGATTTCAAAACTAAAAGTATTTACCCTGCAGACCAGATGAAAAAGAGGGAATCTGTTACTTGTTTACAAAACCCTCAATATTCCTAGTTTAATGGCCGAATGTGGCATACAATTTAATAACAGGACAAAAAAACTCAGATCTCATAACAAACAGTTAATGAGCCCCAGGGTAAATACAATGAAGCGTAATAACTCTTTTACTGTAAGTGCACTAAGATTATGGAACTCTCTACCATGCCATTTAGGTAATGTCCCAACTTCTGAAACCTTTAAAAATTATCTTGATGGTTTCTTGGTCCAGAATGAATCAGGATAGTAGACCCACTAGGAGTGGAAGACAATTCAATGGGCCTCGGCCTACTTTGTCTTTAAAAAACAAGTATTATCAAGTAACCTAAATGTCCCAGGACCTCAGTTTTGCAACAAGATTTTGATGGAAACAGTTTGACTGAGTTTAGTAGCAGTTGAGGGGTTTTGGTGTAGTTCACTCCTTATTAATGCCTGCTGATTATAAGATCCAGCATGGTGGAAAAGTTTTTCAGTTCATGGTCCCCAAGGATGCAGGTAAGAGGAAACTGGAGACAGCACAGCAGTTCTAGAGATGGCTGGATGAGAATTCGGAAGCTTCAGATGTCTGAAGGGGTATTTAGCAATTTACATATGTTAGAATGACTGTGGAACTGGTGGGTGCATTCACTTTAAAACTGATTTATTTTAACCTTTTTTGCCTTACCTTGCAACTCTACAGCTAAGACTGATTCATTTTGTAATTTACTGATTGTTTTATGTGTGATTGAGATTTAATGGGGATGTGTTGTGGAGGCTGTTTTGAAGAGACCAGTGTTTCTGCTTTCATCTTTTAATTTGACATAGTATTTGAATATTAATGATATTGAAAACTGTTATGGCATTTTCCTCTCATGCATCTCCCACCACTGAGTTCTGCATGGCACCTTTCAGAACTCCCCATTGGAAAAGTTCTTGTCCCAGTTGTAGAGTCATATTTTTGATGAGACTTTGACTTGAATGGGCAGGACGGTCTTATAATGAGCATTTATAAAGTGCTTACATAGATTCCACAGCATGGTCATGGAAAGACCTGGTGAATTTCCTTTAATCTGAAAACTGGTTCATCTTCAGAATTCTAGTTGGTGACCTACTTTGTATAAATCTTATTTTTCTGTGGATTTTATCAGTATAAATGGGCTGTGTAACACTAATGTAAATGTAGATGTATTAGGTCAATATTCACTACCATTGCTTTCTATTTTGGCGAATGACTGGGGGGACCCTGCCAGGGTAGTTGGTCAAGGGGTGAGGTAGGGAAACCTATCAAGGCTGATTGGCAGGACCATTAGTCTTTTTCTGCTGGCAATGTCTATGTTTCTTTTGAGCTGTTCCGCTTTATCCTTAAACGTGCATTACCAGGGGATTTTCCTGAGTTTTGCCTGTGTCCTCCGCAACACCAAATGTTTAATCAGGATGGCAGAATATTCTCTATTACAAAAGAGAGTGATGTGTCTTATAAACTTCTCTCATGAATGCAATGCTTATTATATGGTATTGTTTCAAAATAATAAAAAATAAGTTTGAAAAAAGAAAGTAAAGGGGTGACATGATAGACTTTCAAGTTCTTGAAAAGGGACAATAGAGTGGAAACAGCAGATTTATTTAATCTGAAAAACCATAGGTCCACTAGGTGCAATGTGCTTAAGCTGAAAGGGGGGAAGTACAAAAACAACATTAGAAAGTACTATTTCATGGAAAGGGTGGTGGATAGGTGCAACAAATGTCCAGACAAGGCTGAGACACATATCATGGTTCAAACAAAATTGGGATGCATTAACAGGAGTTATCAAATGGGTAGAGACAGTGAAGAAATCTGATTGTCTGACACCCCTTGCCAGCTATGTCTTTTATTTTGGATATAGCATGGTAAAAAACAAGAGCCAGCACTTGTGACCCACTCACCCAGGATATCTTTGTGCCCTAGCACTTCATGGATCCCTCCCAATTTGAAGTCCCCAATTGGCAGGAACAGTAAAAAATGCACAGTGTGGCACATAAAATCGTGAGCAGTTCAAATAATCACTGTGTTTCTGTCTGCCTTCCTCCCTCCTACTCCACACAACACTCACATTTTTCTGTCAAGAGCCACAGGCCTGACTGGCAGAACACCACACAGTAGTCCCAACCCGTATTCAGCAACACTTCCCAGTCTGCCACACCATCAAACGAATGGAAACACACAAAAAAAAGGCAAAAAAAAAACCAAAACATTGTTTCCATGACCTGCACTCCTCAGCCGACTCAGTGACAGTCTCTCACTCTCCATTCCCAATGGCAAAGGGGCCGTTTTACACAACATACAACTGAAGATGGAAGCCTGCTGCTAGTAAGACCACAAGGAAATCTAGTTTTGCTGGTGGCCTAGTGACCTGCTGGGGTTGCTCTGTATAAGATAGAGAGAGGCAGGTGTGAGAGAAAACACTCTCAAAACAAATGCACAATCAGCCCAAAAACTGAGTGGGAGACAAAACAGGGTGAGAATGAAAGGGAGAGGCAGGTCTGACAGAAAAATAAATAGACAATGCATGGAGTGGAGGGACTATTTTACTTCAAAAAAGAAAAACTTTTAATATTTGCTAATTTAAAAAAAAAAAGCTATAATATTTCTCCACACAGACCCATTTTATAAGCACAATAACACACTCCGGGATTGGTTTAGTCTGGATAAACACACTTCCAGGGTCAGTGAGGTACTTGGCCTGCAGCCTCGTGCCTTGCTATGCCCCTAGGTGTGCATTTATCCAGACTAAACCTCACCCTGTGTTACTGCTTACTTATACGATGGGATAATGTAGAAAGTATGGGGGGAGAGGATGAGGTAAATAACATTAGTAAGATTCCTAGACAAGAATCATGGGCAGATTAAATGGACTGTTCAGGTCCTTTTCTGTCCTTCTCTTGTCTCTCTTTTCTTTGTCCCCTCTCAGGCTCCTTCTCTCCCATATGAGTCTATGTTAAGGACCTCCAGCCTCTCCTCACAACACTTGTTCCCCATAACGCTGATCATTTCGGTGGCCCTGTGTTGCACCCTCTCAACAGCCTCAATGGCCTTTGTTGTAGTGAGGTAACCAAAACTGTACGTAGTATTCCAGGTGGAGCCTGACAAGGCCCTTGTAAAGTGGCAGGAAAAGAGATACATGATCATATACCGAATCATTGCAGTAAAAAATTACAGGAGTTTGTGACAGTGTCACCAAGCGAGTGAAAAGGTGCACTTATTTCTTTGTGATTTCCATTTCTTTGTGTGTAAAGGACAATATAGTGATACATAAAAACAGAAGTACAGTGTATGACATTTTTGAAGATTTCTGCTAGAGAAACTAGGATTATTGCATTATTCTGCAGAATTCTTCTTACATACTCTTACCTGTCCTCTACTTTTATATGTAAGTCATTTATCTTGTATTATAATGTTCTGGCACACAGAGGTATGCAGACGACATTAAAATTATATGCAACATGTGCACGTATAATGGCATAATTCCCAGAGGGATCATTTTTTAAATCTATTGAGACAGGCAGTTAACCTTCCAGCTATGCTGTTTGATTTCTCAGATTCCACGGCAACACTTCATCCTTTCCATTTCTCTCTGAATTAAGCCTTTTAAAATTGTGTTTTGTGTTATTCCCCTACTCCCATGATATTATGGAATTCATGAAAACATCCTCATTTAATTTGTTATGTGCTTTTTTGGTAGCAAGCAGTGTCACTGACAGACCCTTTCCTGGCACCTCATCCCCTCTGACCCACGGACCAAAATGGGGCACTACAATCTAAAGGTAACACAGTAGCAAGACAGGTCAGGGCCCCATTATGCAAAAGGTTAGCATGAAGCTAACATGAATAGCGCCACACTAACCAGACATAGTGCATCCGAATGGGGTGTGGGCCATATTTAAAGAGCCCCTTAGCATGGCGCAAGTAGAGAGCGTTATCAGGCTAAACACCACTTTGTCCATGCAAATAGGGGTGACCTTTTCTATACAGGGTGCAGTAATACTGTATATTCTGAGGATTTTCGGAGTGCTGAAGAGCTGCCGTGGCAGTGCTATTTAATGCTTCCAAAACTCTATTCATGTCAACAATTCCACGTCATAATAGTGAAAATAAACAGCGCCGACCACATAGGCTAACACACAATACCACCTACAACAACAGCCCATACCTTTCACAACGATTGTCAAAACACTGACTCCACTGGTAAAAAAAAAAAAATAACAAAAAAAAAAAAAACACTGCATAAAGCATCCAAAACAATCAGTTGCCACACACCACACACTTGGAACCCGGGCTGGACACCAATATCTGTGCTAGGCTGCACACCTCCAATATACCTTATTGGACACTTCCTTGTCCCTCCGATAAAGGTAGCCACTATACACTAGCAGCAGTCTACCTTTCTGGCTTGCTATAAATTCCACAGACATCTCCAACGTTCTCCTACCAACCACTAATGCCACCTCTACATCCCATGATCCCCCTCTATTTCAGTACCACTCATCACACATAACAGCCCACACTTGACACAGTGTCACACACCACAATCAACTACACACACCTGGCTGGACCTCCCAAAAAAATAAAGCCAAACAAACACAAACACATTTACACACACACACACACACACACACACACAAAACACCCACCCCAGTAACACACAATACAGTAATGGTATTTGCTTCACTTCACGAGGCGACCAGTACCAGTACTGTTGAACAAACGAACAAACAGGTACATCACTACATGCGACGACCCAGGGACTAGAACTCACAGCACAAATGTCAGTACACACACCCTACCTACCTAACACCCCATTCTACACACTACGTTATGACAGCAACATGCTCTGAACCTATCCAACACAGCCCCACATACCCAACATGCAACACACAAAAGATTTCTCAACATTATATCTTAAACATGTTTTATGCGGGGGCTTTGCAACCCCCGCAACTCCCAACCTAAATATAACTAAGTTCGAGACTGCGCATAACACAACATTATACATAATTGTTCCACCCCCCCCCACCCAGTACAAGTCGCCCTCACTGAACACATTAGCTGACATTGTAGCTGCTATTAAGCAGTGGTCACTAGTCTGACAGGCGCTCAGTTTGAGTCACTTAAATCGAGTCACTCAAATTGAGCTGCCCACTTAACGGGATACCATAGTAACATGCACAGTGGTGTGGGACCTCCTGGCAGCACTGATGCTTGTCACGCAAAATGGAAATGTCCCCTTACCTGATCCCCATGGAAATAATGTATACCTTCCTAGCAGTCCAGTAGTACCCCCATTACTTACCCCTATCCTGGTTGCAATGTTATGTAAATCCTGGCAGTCCAGTGGTACCCCCCACCCTGATCCCTTTTGAATAACTAATTAACCTCTGGCCCACCCACTCTGCTCCCACCACCACACTGCCAGCGTGTTTTTAATTAGTGCATGGGGTTCAGGTGAGAGCAGGGACAATGATCAGTGCTCTACACAATACCTCTGTGCATACTCATCTCCACCCCAGCCTTTTCCCTCCCCTTTACACACCTCTTGAATCTCTCCCTCTAATCTGGCAAGGTCCTTCTGGCCTGGTAAGAGACCTAGGGTCTGTCTCTCCACAAAGGCAGTGACCCAGCCTCCCCAGAGAATTAGTGGCTAATATCCTTCCTCCCCTCCCTAGCCACACTCCAGGAATCCCAAGTCTACACTAGGCTTGCTGAATTCCTCACTAACTCTGATACCCTTTCCCCTATCCAAGCTGGCTTCAGGAGGAGGCACTCACAATGTCCTCCCTACTGCATGTCACAGACTTTATCCTCTCAGGGATGGATCTAGGGCACATCACTGCCGCCATCTTCATCGATCTGGCTCAGGCCTTTCATTCGGTGGCCCACATTCTTCTACTAAACAAGCTGCACTAAGTTGGCCTGGCAGCACCAACAGTAACTGGTTCAGCTCCTACCTCAAGAACAGGCGCCAGTCAGTTCATGTGGACTCCACCCTATCCTCCCCCCTCCCCATCCTCGCTGGAGTCCCTCAAGGCTCTGTTCTGGGCCCTGTCCTTTTCTCCCTCTTTATCAATGACCTCCCCTCCATTTACTCAAACTTGCAACTCCATATGTATGCTGATGATACAATCATTGACACCTCTGGTTCTTTAATTCCCGACGTGGAGGCACCTTCAGCTTGATTTTAACAAGGTGCTAAGCTGGTTTCATGCCAGCCAGCTGAGAGTAAACACTAAAAAAAACATCACAGTGACCTTTGGGACAAGACACAAACTGGCCAAGCTCCTGACCCCTCCTGTATTCATCACCCTGGATGGTTCTCCCCTCGACGCAGTCCAGGCATTTAAATACCTCAGGGTCTGGCTCAACGACAAACTGGACTTCTCCGTATATGTAGACTTCATATACTCCAAACTCTGCCCAAAATTTGGAGTTATTTAACATAACAATGACAGCCTCTACCTTTCTGTTCACCGAGAACTGGTAATCAAAACTATTGTCCCCATGTTCTACTACGCGGACACCATCTATGGCACTGCTCCCGCCTTCTCCCTGGCCAAATTAGACACCCTCTTACATGCCCTCTGCTGCTTTGACACAAACTCCCCATTTCACACACACCACTGCACCCTCTTTTCCTCTCTGTCAATCCCCCCATTCTCCCACCATCGCCAGTCCCACACCCTATCTTTAATCGCCAAGTACTGTTTTGATTCCCTCCCGTCTTATCCCTCTTCCTATCCTCTTCACTCCAGGGAATCACGGTTCTTCTCCCTTTCCCATCCACACTCAATCTCAGATCAATCTGCCTTCTCCTATCAACTCCCCTTCCTCTGGAAACAACTCTCACCTACCCTTTGGCAAACCACCTCTCTCCTTGCCTTCAAGTGCATGCTAAGACTCTCTCCTTCTGCTCCTTGCACCTGCCCCAATGCTTCATAACTTGACATCAAGTCCACCCGAAATGCATTGTGACCACTCGTCAAAATAACTGTCATATTCAAGTCAGCATGTAAATGTGTTCTGTGAAGCATTGTTAATGATTGTAATGTTATCCAGTCTCGCCTTTATTGTCCCCTCCACCGAATCGCACCTGGAAACAAGCCTTGGCTCAGTATGCTTTTCCCTATTAACAAATTTTAAATAAATAAATACACATGCAGGGGGCATTGCAAAGAGCTGTAAGGGGTCACGTAGTGGCATGCAAATGCCCACTTATAGACTCACATGCCTTATGTGGTAACTAGCATACCAGCCTTTGAATATGGCACCCAGAACAAGGGTGCGCTCCAGTTTAGGACATGCTAGCCCCTTTGTTCCTAGGTGTCTGTTGGCAGGAAGGGTTCATTGTAGCACCACACATCTGCACTTTGCACAATGCTACCACAGTCCAATATTCATAAAGGCAGTGCATGCTGAACAGAGAACGCTGTCCTATATGACTATGGCTCCTTGACAGTCATGCGTTATGATTCGCACAACAATATGTTTTGTACAGTGCAGATGGCCAGGACCGAATATGGGGCCTCATAAATCTTGGGACTCTTTTTATTATGACCCTCTTGGACCAAAACCAACAATAAAAATCCAAGACCTCCAACAGACTGACCAATAAACAGACAACCTTCCTTGTCAATCAAAGATCATTCTGTCATAGCCCCTGGGTTTCTGATTTCTCCCCAGTAAATCCCAAGTAAAGGAAAACATAAAGGAAATCCATCCTATGGTACTTGTCACCTACTATAACCTCTAGTACCATTCTTGAAAATAAATACACCTGTGCCACAGCAATACACTTGCAAGTACTAAAAGCACTAATATTTTACAATGAAATACTAAAGCAAAAGATTACAGTTTTCGCAGCAGTTTGTATTTATGACCCTACATTCCATCTCAAATGTTGTACATTAAAAGCACTACTTTAGCCGGCCTGGTGGCGCTGAGGGTTGAAGCGCTGGACACCACACCTTGTACCATGCTGGTGACCTGGGTTCAGGAATGAGCCTGGGCTGCCGGGGGGGGGGCGGTAGGGGGAGAGAGAGGATTGAGCATCTGGAGGACTGCGCTCCTCTCTTGGGGGGAGGAGGAGGACCAGTCGTCTCGCTCACTGACTGCCCTCTGGTGGTGGCTGGAGGGCAGTATGGGTCGGGAGGCTCGAAGCCGAAGTCCTTGCATCGGCAGGGAGGTGGGCTGGGCAAAAACAGGAAAAGTGAGCCTGGCAGGCTCGAAGATGGTCCGCCGCTCCCGGGAGTGGTTCCCTGGATTCTGGATTAGGTCTCAAGGAGAGGGGAGAAGCCGGCAACCTCCTCCTGGCCCCACCATGGGGAGCAATCCATAGGGGAACTACCGGGGGCCGCCCAGCATGGGCGTGGCAGGACTGGAGAGTCCCTCCAAATCAGAGGGCTGTAGCCACCTGCCAGGACTCAGGAGGAAAAAGTAGAAATAAAATAAATAAATAAATAAAAACACTACTTTACTGTGCCTGCAAAGGGAAGGATACACTGAAGTACTAATAGACACGTCCCACTAGTCTAAGCACTGCATCAGCATGAGGACAGGAGACCCAAAAGAGTGTATGTAAAGACTGTAGTACAAAAAACAATCAAGCAATCTTTATTTTACTGGGAGTAACGCTGTTGAGATAACTCATTTATGAGGCGGTCCTGGGAAACAGGTAAAATACATACATACATACAGTACAAAGAATGTGCAGCTTACATAAAGGTAGGCATGAACAAAAAATAAAAAAAGTACACCTAAGATACAATGGGGATACAGTATGGCAGTGATGAGCCGATAAACAACAACAGCCAAAATAATTAGTCGACCAACCAAATACAACCAGCCTGCTAAATAAGTGCAAACGAGACGTGGACTAGCCATAAGCATCAGTAGGGTGGGGAGACCACAGACCGGGGTGGGAAGGGAAAAGGAGAGGAAGGAGGGAATAGTTAGAAACAGATGGGAGAGATAAGGGAGAGAAAGGAAGGCTGAAGAGGGGCAGGGTGGGGGGGTGGACCAGGGGCACAGGAGCATGACACCAAGGGTATCAGTAGAGGCCCCTGATACAGGAGACCTGTGCAGTACAGAAAAAGGGGATAGAGGTGACTTAGGGAAAACAAGCACATTTTTCTTTGAGGGACGAGCTCAACAAGGACTTGAAGGACAAAAGCCCAGGAAGAGATGAGAGCCTGAGGATGTTTTGAAGATTGTTCCAGATGGTGGGGGCATGGCATAAGGCAGGTTCTCCAAGGCGAGTTCTGATCCTTGGAACATCAAGCAGGAGATAAGTATATTTTCTGAGAGAGTAGGATCCTCCAGAGGGGGTGAAGAGGCTTGAGATGTATTTGAGAAGCTTATAAGTGAGGATTCTATAGGTCCAGAGGACAGTGTTTTTTGTTCTCCTAAGTTCCAGTGAATGCCACCCAATTTGGTCATAGAGGGCACAATGATGCATTCTGAATGGGGCATTGGTGATGAATAGGATGGCTCTGTGATCTAGAGTATCCAGCTTGGCTAGATAGGCTGTGGGGCAGTGGCCATAAATGAAGTCCGCGTAATCGAGTAGGGGGAGGAAAGTAGTCTGAACCAAAGTAAATTTAGCGTCGCGGGTAAGGAGGTGCTTTATTCAGTAGAAAATGCCCAATCTTTGCTTGAGGTTTTTCATCAGTTCATCCAGATGAACAGTGAAGGACAGTTTATGGTCTAACCAGAAGCCTAAGTATTTAAACTTATCCACTAGGCTCCCCCAACAGGGTCCGTATTTGGAATTTGGAGGTTGTGGTGGAGGTAAGATCCATTCAAGCAGCAGGGAAGAGAATCATGGCTTTCATTTTTTTAGCATTGAGAAATAGGTTTAAGTGAAGGAGGTTAAGCTGAAGAGTAATAAAGTCATTTTGAAGGTCAGTGAACGCTTTTTCTAGGGAGTCACTGGAGACATAGAGCACGGTATTGTCCTCAAAAAGGTGAACATTGGTTTGTTGAGTCCTGTGATGGTCTGCATCTGTCTGGGGGGGGACCAGGATCCTAGGTGAGAGGTTTAAATGCTTCATTGGCAAGCATTTAAACTAGCCAAGGGGGGAGGCACTGAAAAGGAGCAGGGAAATCCCAGCCTCCCCCCACAAAACACGGTAATTAGTGAGGTAAACACCAAGCTAGAGAAGTCATTAGGGAGCAGGACAGAGGTTAATGTAAAAAAAAGGCAAAGGCAGTAAAGACAGGGATGGGGCTAAAAGGGGTAGGGCCATCAAAAACTGGAGGGTGATGAGTACCAATGCCCGTAGTCTGTGTAACAAGCTCCCTGAACTAGTGGCCTTGATGGAAGAGGGTTGTCTGGATATTGTGGCAGTCACAGAAACATGGTACACAGAGAACCATGACTGGGATGTCAACATACCAGGATACACAATCTATAGGAGGGACAGGGAGGGTAAAAGAGGAGGAGGAAGAGTAGTAGCTCTCTATGTTAAGGAAGGGATCAAAGCAACAGAACTAAAGAGGAAACAGGGAGCAGATGAGGCACTCTGGGCCACCCTGGAGACAGGAAATGGCACCACAATCCGCATGGGGGTTGTATACAGACCTCCATCTCAGGGGGAGGGAATGGACAAGGAAATGATAGAAGGCATCCTTAGAATAGCAGGAAAAGGGGATATATTGTTGATGGGGGACCTGAATATGCCAGATGTTAACTGGAGCACCTTTGCTGCAGGCACATCCAAGAGCAGGGTCATTCTTGATGCCCTACAAGGGGCATGCCTCAGACAGCTAGTACTGGAACCCACTCGGGAAGGAGCCATCTTAGACCTGGTACTCTCAAATGGGAACGGAGAAAGAATCTCAGATTTAGAAGTGGGTAGCTATCTGGGAACAAGCGACCACCAAACAGTGTGGTTCACGATAAACACAGCCATACAATCAAGCCATACAAAAGCAAGAGTATTGGACTTTAGGAGGGCTGACTTTGGGAAAATGAGAGCGTGCCTCAGAAAAGCACTAGCAAACAGGCAAGAAGGAGGGGTGGAGGAACAATGGGGAGTAATCAAAACAGCCATCACAGAGGCAACAAGCCTTTGTGTAAAGCAAATCAACAAAACACAATGAAGGAAAAAAACGCTATGGTTCTCAAAAGAGGTGGCAGGAAAGGTTAAGAGGAAAAGGATAGCATTCAGGAAATATAAGGAAACACATAAGGAGCAGGACAGATAACTTTATCAGTTAAAGCAGAAAGAAGCAGGGAAGGCAGTCAGAATAGCAAAGGCCCAAACCAAGGAAAGGATAGCCAACTCTGCTAAGAAGGGGAATGAGACCTTTTATAGGTACATTAGGGAGCAAAGAAAGACCAAAGGAGGGATACCGAGGCTTAATAAAGGGGAGGGAACATGGGCAGAGGGTGACAGTGAAAAGCAGGGATACTGAATGAATATTTCTGCTCAGTATTCACAAAGGAAGAGGAGGGGAAGGTACCTAAACCAAACAAGAGAAACACTCTGAAGACGGGGGTCGATACCAGTCCATTTACAGAAGAAAGGGTTCTGAAAGAACTAATAAAATTGAAGGTGAACAAAGCAATGGGGCCTGATGGGATTCACCACAGAATTCTAAAAGAACTAAGGATAGAACTAGTGACACCGCTGACTACTCTCTTTAACAAATCATGGGAGGATGGGGTGGTACCTGAGGACTGAGAGAGGGTGGATGTGATTCCTCTTCACAAAAGTGGGAGCAGGACAGAGGCAGGAAACTACAGACCAGTTAGTTTGACCTCAGTGGTAGGGAAAATGATGGAATCACTTCTGAAGGAAAGAACTGTTGAGTACCTAGAGGCCAGTGGGGCACAGGACCCAAGGCAGCATGGATTCAAGATGGGAAGGTCATGTCAGACGAATCTAATAGATTTCTTTGACTGGGTGACCAAAGTAGTACACCAGGGAGGGGCTGTCGACATGGTCTACCTAGATTTTAGCAAGGCATTTGATACAGTCCCACACAAAAGATTAATACACAAGTTAGCCAGCCTTGGAGTGGGTCCCAAGGTGGTAGCCTGGATAAAAAATTGGCTGGACAACAGGATGCAAACAGTAGTAGTAAACAGAGTCCACAGTGAAGAAAGGAGGGTTACTAGTGGGGTACCGCAGGGTTCAGTACTGGGACCAGTCCTTTTTAATGTCTTTGTAAGTGACATTGCAGAGGAACTGGAAGGAAAGGTATGTCTCTTTACAGATGACACAGAGATCTGCAACAGGGTTGATACACAAGATGGAGTGGAAAGGGTGAGAAGGGACTTGGCAAGGTTGGAGGAATGGTCAAATGTATCGCAGCTCAGATTCAATGCAAAGAAGTGCAAGGTAATGCACCTGGGAAACAAAAACCCAGGGGAAGAGTACACAGTGGAGGGTGAGATATTAACAACAGTGAAAATGGAAAGGGACCTGGGGGTAATTATATCAGATGAACTAAAGGTGGGCAAGCAATGTGAGAAGGCAGTAAGGAAGGCTGGGGGATACTGGGATGCATAGGGAGAGGCATCAATAGTAGAAAACAGGAAGTTGTTATCCCTCTTTACAGACAGTTGGTGAGACCCCATCTGGAGTACTGTGTGCAGTTCTGGAGACCCCATCTCCACAAAGACATAGACAGAGTGGAGGCTGTCCAGATGAGGGCAACCAAAATGGTGCAGGGTCTGCACCAGAAGACATATGAAGAAAGACTAAAGGAGCTTAATATGTATACCCTTGAGGAAAAAGAGGAGAGAGGAGACATGATAGAAACTTTCAAGTATCTCAAGGGAATCAACAAAGTCCAAGAGGGTAGCATCTTTCAGAAAAAGAGATGTGCAAGAACAAGGGGGCACAATTTAAAGATAGAGAGGGGACGGCTCAGAGGTAATGTGAGGAAATATTTTTTCACTAAGAGGGTTGTGGATGCATGGAACAGCCTCCCTGAGTAGGTCGTGGAGTCAAGAACAGTGGGGGAATTCAAGAATTCATGGGACAGACATGAGGCAGTCCTAGTGGCGGGTAGGAGGAAGTAAGCTGTTGGTTAACTAGGATCTGCAGCTTATCTGTTAGGTAGGAAAATGGGCAGACTAGGTGGGCCAAGCGGTCCTTATCTGCCGTCACATTCTATGTTTCTGTGTTTCTGTGTTGATGTTATTGATCTAAATAGTGAAAAATGTAGCTCATGCTCCGAGACCATGGGACTCCTCTTTGCAGGAGTTTAGATGGGAAGGAAATGCCCCGAGCTCTGACTTTGCTGATGTCTACTGACTAGGTATCCATTAAACCACTTTACTACAGTGTTATCGAGACCAATGTTAGGAAGCATTTCTAGGAGTAGGTCATGATCACCAGTATCAAATGCCTTACTTAGATCTAAAAAATAAGGCATAAATATGTTTCCTGGCATCTAGGCCGACTAACCAATCATTCGTAACTTTAGCCAGTGTGGAAGCAGTGCTGTGGTAAGGCCTGAAACCAGACTGAAGAGGGTTGAGAATATTATTGGATTTGATAAATTCTCTTAATTGGGAGTTGACTAACTTCTCAAGGAGCTTGGATGGGATTGGCAACAGAGGGGTAGAACATGTGATGCAGCACGCCATCTAGCAGCTCCATTGCACCGCTCCAGCCACCCGACTCCTTCTAATTCAAGTTTTTGCGAGTAAAATGCAAATTTTCATCATCTGCTTACTCCTGCCTAAAAGATTTAAGCACCTGTTGCAGATTGTAATAAATTGCCCTCTTCATGGATGCCGAGATGAGGAAGGCACCGCCAAAACAACTCCGCCTATAACGCCGGAGAAGGCCCCTAAGAAGCCTTGGGCATCCAGCTCAGCAGACGTGCTAGCCACATCGAGCGTATTGGCGGATCAAGAATCGTTCATACTCCATAGATTTCTCGAAGAGTTTAAACCATTCCGAGAAAATCTACATAATATCACAAAAGAGCTGAAGTCACTTACTCAGGCAATGGAAGATGTTTCGCAGTGGGCCTTGGACAATAACGCACAGATCAGTTCTCTTGAGAAACGGGCCAACAGATTAGATCCTGAACTGGTGGCTACCAGGCAGAGAGTGTCCTGACTGGAATCTAAAGTTGAAGATCTAGAGGGCCGCAGCCGCAGAAATAACACAGTCCTCATAGGTCTTCCAGAAGGAGAAGAAGACCAAGATACAGTGTTTTTTGTGCAGCATATGGTAGAACAAATTGCTGGCCCCTTGCACTTTGAGTCCAAATATATCATTGAGCGGGTACATCGGGCTCTTTGCCCAAAGCCACCACCAGGGACTCAGCCACGTCCTCTGATTTTCCATTTTTTAAACTTCCTAGGGTGCCAGCATTTTCTATTGAAGATAAAAGAATTACAGGTAGTGAGATGGGAAGGCAACAAGGTCCAATTCGCACAAGATCTTCCTGCTACAGTACGACAAAGACAGATGGCTTTTCACCCCCTGGGTATCAAAAATAATAGCTGCTGGGATAAAATTCAAAATGGTATACCCATCAAAACTTCAAGTACTAGTGGCCGGTAACTGGGTAAGCTACGAGGACCTGGAGGCGGCAACAGCAGGACTCAAAGCTGCTCTTCCTGATCTTTTACGCACCCCTTGATTGGGCGACACTTGCTAGGGTGTAATAACTCAACTCAATTATAAATAAAAGAACTGCTACTTTGATATGTAACTACAAATTGGAGAAGGCACTGTATTGCTTTTCATCTGGTGGCAAGGAACCTCTATTGTTATGATATCTGTGCATATCTAGGACTCTGTGGCAGCATACAGGGCAAGGACTGTTAAGAGCAATAAGTAACTTCGGACTTCCCAGAATTCTATAGCTGGAAGGAATCTCCTTTTACTAGTGACTGGGGTTGTCATCAGGCATTGCAGTCCTTCGCGATAGTGCGCATGTCTGACAACATTTACTGCATTTGATTTCACTACGGCAACATCCATCTGCTGCTACTAGATGGAGTGGGTTACCTAATTGGATGGCGATCAATGGGCCCACTATTTCAACATTCATCCTATCAGAAGGAATTCAATACTGGAGACCAGGGAGAAATATGCCTTATGGAGCCGGGTGCTGGAAACCCGACTGGGGCTAAGTACAGCATTTATTATAAGTAGAGACATTCGAATATTGGGACTGGGCTCAAATATGGTTCACAGTTTGGGACTGTCCTGGGACTGGCTCAGCCTATTACATTACTAAACATCTAACTGACCAGTCTTGGTTTTGGGCAATATACGTTCTTTATTTTAGATGGTCAGATGAGGAATTCAAGTTTGGGGACAGAGATGGCTTCTTTTGGAATATTATTGCTGAAGAAAATCACCAGTGCACCTATGTTGTTTCATTACTGACAGTGCTTTGGTCTTTGGAACATGCAGGTGACCACATGATAATTGTTTCGATAGGTTACCCCAGGACATTTGTGGACAGTGTTAAACGAAGAGTTATTAAATTAAGGGCGACAGTCTTTGTTTCTTAACAGCTACTTTTCATTTTGTCATAGGGACAGAGGCTGCACAAATGTCTATTAACCAAATACAGAGCTATATCATGCCAGGTTAATGTTAACTTCAGTTAAACTGATAGCGCCTTCTGAACCTGAAGGCTAGGGGGTTATATTTCATTCAGCCTTCGTTGTTTTTTCCTTAGCATTTTTATTTTGGGTTTGCGGTATTTTCTTTATGCCCAAGGAAAATAACTCATTTAGTACTGTTGCCTGTAGTTCCAGGGCTATAGTTTCAAATTAACTAATTGTTGCTTCCTAAAAATCATTGGTTTGGTGTTCCAAATGTGTGCAACAGTGCAACAGTTAATGTTTTTGGTGGGGGGGGGGAGGAAGGGTTAAATATAATATTCTTGCATGTTAATTCTGGCTAAAGAGAGCACTGGAATTTAACTGGCTGCAAATGGAGGGAGTTCAATGGGTGGCTGGAGGGTGGGAAGCGGTAATGTGGTGTTCTGCTGAATGCAGCTCAAAACAATAAGGGGGCTGGGAGGCAGGGGTTGTTTTATACTTTGTTACCAGGATTATGGGTTAGAAAACTTGTTGGGTTGTTTGGGATTGTCGGGCTTGGGGAGGGTGGGGGTGGGGAGGAGGGTAGCACAGAAACAACACAGATGGAAGTACAGGAGTTTGTTAGGCACATTATATGGCCAGAGGGACTACTATTTGGTGTAATAGGGATATATGGCTAGGGATTTAATAACTGCGACATGGAATTTTAAAGGGGCAAGGCAGAAGATTAAACAGTATAAAGTTTTAAAAACACTTGAATCTTCCGAAGGCTAACATTGTGTTTATACAAGAATCACACTTGCTTAGCTCGGAGGCTCTCCAGCTGAGGAGACAACAAATAGGACAGGTATTCTCCGCAAAGTACCCAGAGCTGTGGAGTTATGATTTTAGTGAACAGGTCGGTTCCATTTTCCCCAACCCAAACCATCTGTGACCCTCAGGGTAGATTCCTGCTGGTTAAAGGCAGACTCTATACGTCAGATATTCTACTAGGTAGTGTATATGGTCCAAATATTGATTCTCCTGGGTTTTTCATGCAGTTAATTTCAGTGCTGGCCCCCTTCCTGTCTATCCCGATAATCATTGGAGGTGACCTGAACTTAAATTTTGACCCAGGTATAGATCGAAGGGGGCATTTCGGAAAGGCCTTTCACCTGCTCAATGGGCGCTCCGAGGATTGGTGGATCAAGTGGGCCTGTGTGACATTTGTCGAGTCCTTCACCCCAATGTTAGAGAGTATACATTCACATCTCATGTGCATGGGACTTCCTTCTGAATTGATTATCTACTTATTTCACAAATACTTATTCCTGGGGTGCTGGACTCGTCCATTCATCCTGAACTCCCCTGCGACCATTCCCTGGTCACCTGCCAGATCTCATTTGCATTTCTTCCTAAAAGGGGAAGATGTGGAAAATTAACAATCAACTCCTAAAAGACCCAGGACTAGTCAAATATATTTCAGGCCAAATTACACATTTCATCTCTATAAATCGAAATTCCATAGGTAAACCTGACGTGGAATGGTGTGCTTTAAAAGCGTACTTGAGAGGGTTACTGATTGGTCTGGCTTCCAAACAGAAGAAAAAGAATGAGGGACAGTTATTGTCACTCCTTTCTCAAATTAGAGACATGGAGACCAAGTTTACCCCTCGTTCTACAGAACAGTTCAGGCAGGATCTGTGAGACTGAAGGACTCCTACCTAGAGCTTCTGAGAGAAAGGGCAGAACTGGCAATCCTGAAGGTTAAAGCCTCTTATACAGACCAAGGAGAAAAAGCTGGTGAATTACTTGCCTAAGGCTTAAACAGCAGGAATTCTCCAGGTTATTTGCTGCTATTCGCTCCACAGAAAGTGGCTCCTTGTTGACTTCCACAGAGGACATAGTTAAGGAATTTAGGAGTTACTATCAGCAACTATATAGTCCCATGGCTCATACCCCTGCAGAGCAGTATTTAGATACATACCTGTTAGAGTCTCATCTGCCCTCTCTCTCTGAACCTCAGCAGCTTTTCCTGATGGCATCATTTTTAGAGGCAGAACTAATTTGAGTAATTAAGGATCTCCCCACGGAAAAAATGCCCGGACCGGATGGATTCTCTCCCAATTTTATAAAGTATTTGCTAAACAGTTAATTCCTGCCCTCTCACCCCTTTATCAACATATTTTTTCTGGAGCCGAGTCTGGAAAATCCATATTTGAAGCCTTGATTGTCCTCCTACCTAAACCCGATAAGAGCCTAGAGGCAGTGAAAAGCTATAGACCAATATCACTCCTCAATCAAGATATCAAAATCCTGTCTAAACTTTTAGCTGACCATAATAGTAAAGTTCCCAGATCTCATTGGGCCAGAGCAAGTGGGCTTTATGAAGAGGCAGTCCTCAGTGGCTGTCTTGCGCACCCTCACCCATGTCTTCTCGGTCTCCAGGGACACTGGTCTTCCTGGATGCCGAGAAGGCGTTTGACAGGGTTAATTGTAACTATTTATTACATACCCTGAATGCATTTAATTTTCCCCCGGCATTCCAGAAATGGATAAGTGGTCTGTATAAGTCTCCAACAACTCGAGTATCTAGCAATGGGGTAATTTCGGAACTGTTCCCTTTACAATCAGGTACAAGGCAAGGTTGTCCCCTGTTCCCACTTCTCTTTAACATTTATCTTGAACCCCTTATCCGCAGACTGACTGACTGTCAGAGGGTCCAAGGTATAACTATTCAGGGTCATACAGTTAAAGTCTTGGCCTATGTGGATGACCTTCTCCTTCAAATATCTCACCCTGACATGTCCATCCCTCCCATGCTGGAAATCATTGAGAATTTTAGCAAAATTTCCAACCATAAATTAAACATTGAAAAGATGATTGTGTTCCCCCTTAACCATAAGGTTATGAGGCACACAATCACTGTCCTAGGGCTCTCCTGAAAATCAGACACCTTGAGATACCTCGGAATAGAACTCACGAGGAGCATGGCTCGCCTGCAGAAGTTGCTCCTGGATTCTCTTATTCATAAGATTAGTCAGGATTTGAAGAGATGGTCCCTTCTCCCAATATCCCTTTGGGGTAAAATTAACCTGATTAAAATGAATGTTTTTCCTCGTATTTTTTATCCACTTAATCTTTTAAATATCTGGCTGCCCCTGTCATGGTTTAAAAAGGTTCATAGGCTCATTATAGATTTTATTTGGGCTGGTAAAAGACCATGGCTGGCCTTTTATAAGCTAGCCACTCCCAAAGTGAAAGGTGGGTTATGTTTGCCACATATAGGTCTCTATTATTGGGCCAGTCATGCAAACAAATATCTCAGGTAGTTATCAGCTGGTGATCCTCAGTCTCCTCTCCCATTCCTACCCATCTGGCTCAAGACTGAGTTAACTCAAACAAAAGACTAAGGCTGGGCTCTCTCCCTTCTCTGTGGAGGGGATCTCCCATAGTGACCTCCATTAGAATTCATACCCAGCTTTGTTCTTTCTTAAAATATAACCACACCTTGGATTTGGGTCAGCCCTTGAGGGGTAATCTGAATATCAGGATAGCTGGCAAAACTCTTTAGACTGGATGGCTATCACAGTTAGGGGATTGCCCGCTCACGTACTTTGTCAAAGAAGAAGGGACGTGGCTTTCTTCCCTGGAAATTATGAACAAATCTACCATCTCGAAGTCCAATATTTTCAAGGTTTACCAGTTGTGTCACCTTTTGATAAAGACCTTTGGAGCTGTACCTCCACTGTCTTCAAGCCTATCTTTTCAAGCAGCACTGAGTCCCATGGCTGGCTTCCTGCAAACAGTATCCAAAATGTATGGAGTGCTATATGATTGGATTTGTCCAGATAGTTATGGCCCTATTGCTTTTTGTTCCTTCCCTTTTCCCGGACACGACCAAAATTTGGACTCTCCTATGGAATAATTGTCATAACTTCATCACCCAAGACAGGCTCAGACTTATGCAGTTCCAAATATTGCATAATCTTTATTATTCCCCACAAAGATTGGCCAAATTTGGTATTGTAAGTTCTCCCACCTGCATTCGGTGCAACCAAGGAGAGGGTAACTTGCTTCACATTTTCTGGTCGTGTCCGAAAGTGGCCCCCTTATGGTCACTTATTTAAAAAAGAGTAGATCTCCTTTTAGGCCTAACTGATTCTTTTTCACCTGAAATCTGCCTGTTAGGCGATTTCTCATCAATCTCAGTCCTTATGGGAAAGTACCACATGGCCTTAATCCCGATGTCTATTAAAAAATTGGTCCTGAGACATTGGAAGGATACTAACGAACTTACCTATACAGTGTGGCTCCAAGAGTTCCTGGCAAACCTTAGAACAGAAAAGACCATACCAAGCCTTTATAATAGATTCAAGAAGTTTAACAGAATATTGGGCCCCCTATGATCTCTTTACTCCCTAAAACCTGTTGACAATGATACCTCAACTCCACCATGTTGATATATATAATTGTAGCTCTGTGCTGGGTTATTGGTGGGGGGTGGTAAGGAAGGGGAGGAGACGGGAGGAAGGAGGAGGAAGGGGGGAGAATAGATCTCTTATTATTGTCATGTTAATGCCGTATACTTCATGTAAACTGTGGATCTATTCTCTGTATTGTGTTGTAAAATCTTTAATAAATTTTGAATTAAAAAAAAGGATTGGCAACAGAGGGATGGGTCGATAATTTTTTGGATCACATGGGTCACTCAATTTAAAAAGTGGTACAGTGTGAGTTGTTTTCCAGAGATTCGGGACAGTTCCTTGGGAGAGGGAAAGGTTAAAGAGGTGGGTGATAGGGGCGGTTAAAATCCGGTGGCCCAGCTTTAGGAATATGGGTTTGATGCAATCAGAGCCTGCACTTTTTTTAGTGTCCACGGCCAATAACAGGTCCTTAACCTGTTTATAAGATACTGGGCTGAAGGAAAATGTGTTGGTACACCCAGTGGGAGAGGGCAGAGAGGTGGGGGGGTGAGTCGTTAAGCTGATCGCACAGGTTTCGTGTGGGAAAGGAGTTGAATGCTAACCCAGCGGTGGCAAAATGATTGTTTAACTGGGTAAGAATATCCTGCTCATTGGTAAGTGTGCCACAATAATGCCACATAACCATACATGCAGTGGGTTGGTACTGTAGAGTGATACAAAACAGAAATTGATTGATAAATCATCAGTGTGTGGATCATTGTGAAAATAATCCTTTTATAATAACTGGTCAGCAATTTTTTCCATTGCTTGACCGAGTTATAATTTGCCGTTATAACCTGTGGGTTATAATGGCAAACATGCGCCAAGTCACTCGAACACAGCCGCTCCCTGATTCGCTAGTCACTTCCTTCTGGGCAGACTAAACAGTTTCACAAACATGGCGGCTCCTCACTCGCGTAGCGAGGAGCTGCCAGACCTAGAATCCTCGTCTCTTTTCTTTTTTAAAAAATAAATAAAACGCTCCGTAAAAATAACATGAGTCTATCTGGTTGATCCTACCATTCAAAAACTGCCATGGAGAACTGCATCAGATGACGTCTCTGACTCTCGCTTACAGAGGTAAGATCGCAATCACGATCTAAATTCAAAGTCTACCAAAAGAAAAACTACATGTGCATAAAACTTTACAAAGAAAAATGTAAAATACAAAAACTGTCTCAGAAAGACAGAGACAGACTAGAGAGAGAGTGTGTGTGTGTGTGTGTGTGTGTGTGTGTGTGTGTGTGTGTGTGTGTGTGTGTGTGTGTGTGTGTGTGTGTGTGTGTGTGTGTGTGTGTGTGTCAGACTCAGTATTCAGGACTCCGGGCTGGAAAAAATTGCTGCCCAGCAATTATAAATAATAAAAGCTGGGGAGGTGTACTTAAATTCAAACACACACACCCAGCCATGGATCACCACTCCTGCCATGGTGCTGAGTGCTGAGGCACTATGCCATACCTTGTGCTAAGCTGGCAACCTGTGTTCAGGAACGACCTCAGGCCATTGAAGTGCTGGCATGGGGGGGGGATGGAGTGGGATCGAGCCACCTATCAGCGGCTGTCCTCTCCGGGGGGTGGTTGTCTCCCCCCCATAGTTCCGCTGCCACCAGGTACAGGTCCAGTGGCAGTGTTGGTGGGAGAGGACGGGAAGCCGGGAGAGCATCTCGGAATGTGGCATGCACGTGCCTCCACATGTGCTCGCCCGGGAAGGGACAGGTTGAAAAACCGGGGGGAAAAGCACTAAACAAAAAAAAAAATAGAATATTAGGGGGAATCAGGAATCCAACCCAGATCTCCTGGATGACAGCCAAATCACTTCAGCTGCTAAGCTACGAAACTGGTCTCAGATTATATCTTAGGGGAACAATCTTCCTCCACGGTACTCCACTGGGTGTGCTATTTAATACAGTGCTGAAAATTCTAGTAATAAACAAGGTGGCACATTTTTGCCTATGCTATGGATGCAGTAATGCAGTCCTAGATAAAGTCTCTGCCATGTAAGTAGCTATGGGTCCCATATTCAAAAGTTATACCATTGAAACAGCGAAAACAATACAGCAAAGACCATTACAGCGACAAAATTGGCATGGTCACTGTTATGGTCCTACTGTACACTGACACTGCTTCGCCTGGTGTTTCACCCCCCCAATCAACTTCAACTCGGAGTTGGTTATTTTAGAAATCGGGGGTGCTGCCCACTCCCCCTTGCAAAAAAAAAAAAAACAGTGTTTTTCTGACCGCACAATGCTGACTGTTGGTACTGTGCCTGTCTATGTAGTAGATTTTGACAACTTCATTGTCGAAGTGGCTTAGTGGGACCTATTCAGAACTCTTCGGTTGTGCTGTATATCCATTAGCATTCCATGATCAGCTGGGTTGCTATATTCAGACAGGCAATGCACTCTATCCAGAGCTCACCACCTGCCTGAATATGGGTCCAGGATTGCACCACACACAGTTACTATGTATGGAGGTAACACAGTCCCCTGCAGGAAACTGACTCCACGGAGCAAAGCAAGAGAGCTGGTCCTAAATGTGCATTTGCAACTGGGAGCCATATTCAGTGACAATCCAAAAAAGAACCGCACTCGGGAACTAAATGCTGTAAAATGAATTTATGTAGTGCAACTACAAACAGCAACCAGTTTCTACAAAACCAGGGTGCCCAGACTGCCCCAGCGCTTCACTTGTGAGAGCTTTGTCAGAGGGTAGAATCTGTGAGCAGTAGCCTGCCTTATGTACCCTAACTAATGTGTACAGCACGATCGGTTGCCATACAGTCCTCAAAGCAAGTGCAGATACTAATAAACATACAATGAACATGCATTCAGTACAAAAAGCAAAACCTATTATTTACAAAGGAACTTACTGAGAGACGCTATTCTATTACCTTCAAAGATATGATAAAAAGGTAAAGGCACTAAATACAGTGGCTTTAGGCAACAACAAATTAGGTAAAAAATATTTCTTTATGATAGCCTAAATTATTAGTGTCAAAAACAGTCATCATTAACATTTCATAAAAAGCACATAAACGATTGTAAGCAACCACGATCATTCAAATTCCCATCAGGCAGCGAGAGAGAGAGAGAGAGAGAGAGAGAGAGAGATAGAAAGGACCTGTTGGATACCTCCTGTGATCCATCAGTTTCATAGTTATTATGCCTTCCAGCGTGGATCACAAAAGTTGCATAGGGTCAGAGACTGAGTGCAGATACAAAGACAGATGGGAAGTCTAAGGGTACAATCTGTAAAAAATAGGGTTAAAGATATTACTACATCAGCCGCAGTCTATAATGCAATAGGCATACAATAATAGCACAGTCATTCTGAAGCAAACACAGATATAACTAACAAAACTTAAAAGAAAAGGTCTGAAAGCCATGTCATTTAGCCCCATAGGTTTCATAGTTTTAGTCTAAATGTCCAATAGGTTTCCCTCTGTGGTAGTAGTTTTAGTCTGTTACCACTCCCCGGATGGTTTGTTTGTCAACCTCTAAGCCCATAACCTTAAGTTATTTGGGGCTAAAGTTGTGGCATTCATAGATGTGTCTGCCAATCAGGGTGTTTAGCTTAGCATTTGCAATGGTTCACACATGCTCCTGTATTCTTGTTTTCAAATTTCTTATGGTCCATCCTACATATCAAAGTCCACAGGAACACCACAGAAGGTACACAGCAAAAGGGGTGTCCAAGTTATACAATCCCTACCTTCTCCCCTATTACCATCACTCCCTTTAAAGTCCTTGCCTGCCACTATTAGAGTATTGGCAGTCATTACACCTACAGCATTGGTAAAACCCATTAGGTTTAGGTAGTAGCCAGCTGACTGCATTTTTTAAGGGTGAATTGGCTGTGTTCTAAGATGTCTCTGAGGCTTTTAGCTTTTCTAAAGGAGACGTGATTTCTCACCAACTGCTTCATTCACAGCTGGGCCAGCCTTGAGCATAGCCCAATTTCTGAAAGCAATGTTGCCAATTTGACCAGCAAGTCATTGTGTTCTGTAGAGAATGTCACTGCATCAAAGTCTGTTTTTTGTTGCCATACTTCTGTTATGATTTGGACTTTAGAAGATCTGAGGCCAGATATTCAAAACTTATCCGGCACGCTAAGGGGTGTTTGCCTGCACTAACCAGGTTTTACGCCCAATTTGAGGGTGATGTCTCTATTCAGGCACCCCCACAGTGTGGGTAAAACCTGTTAGTGCTGAGCACTAAGTTACTGTTCCGCCCATGCAAATGAGGGGGCTCCCCCTGCATAAGGGCTGAGTGGTACATTGAGAGTTTTGCACAGGTGGTAAACACCACCCAAATGGGAGCAAGTTGCTGCCTTTACAAACTCCAACTTAATGGGGTGCAAGGCCCTGGTGGTGGGCAAAGATACTGCAAGCAGCCACCCCCCACCCAACCCCCAACACTAGCATGTTGCACCTAGGTATGCCCTGGTGTCTAGTGGCACCCTCTGCCCACTGATTCCTATCCCGGTAACAGATGAGTTCTTCCCTGGTGCCTAGTGGCACCCCCTACCCTCTGATCACCATCCCCATAATTGAGTAGTTCTTCCCTGGTGTCTAGTGGCCCCCCTCCGCACTGCCTGCTCCAAGCAAACCATCCTGCCACCCCCATTTATCTCTGTTGCCACTGGTGCTGCACAAATCCAATACGGTGACCAACACAGCCCTCTTCTCACCTCCTCGACTGGCCGTTGTAAGGAATGACAGGGAGTGCATGAACTATCTACAGCACAAGGAGCCCACTCCTTCTACAGCAGACAGTATGTGCACTCCCTGTCATGCCATATGGCGGCCAACTGAGGAGGTGAGAAGAGGGCTATGCTGGTCACTGTACTGGATCTGCACAGCAGCAGTGGCAACAGTGGTTTGTTCAGTGCAGGCGGTGTGGAGGGGGGCCACAAGGTGCCAGGGAAAAACTATTCAATTACGGGGATAGGGATCAGAGAGCAGGGAGTGCAACTAGACACCAGGGAAGAACTGTTCAAGTACGGGGACAGGGATCAGAGGGTGGGGGTGCCACTAAACACCAGGGAAGAGGGTGAGGGGGTGCCACTAGACACCAGAGAAGAACTATTCAATTATGGGGACAGGAATTGGAGTGTTGGGGATGCCACTAGACACCAGGGAAGAACTATTCCATTATGGGGACAGAGATTGGAGGGATTGGGGGTGTCACTGGACATCAGGGAGATAATGTAACTTGCATGGGCAGGCATTTGGGGTTTGGGGGGTGGCTTGTCACCCTACCTGCGTGGCAGACAGCCTCTGTACAGGTGCAACCTTCCGCCGCTTCCCATACAAATTCATACTAGGATTCATACGAGGAAAGTAAGAAGCTAGAAGGCAAAATGCCCATGATTGCTCCTGAACTCACCCCTAACAGTAATCTATTTTATTACCTGCTAAAATGTGTTTGACAAGGTTATTCTTAAATTCAAGTCTACCTCTGCTTATGACGATCCCCTCAGGGATGGAATTCCTTAGGTTGGCAACTCTGGTTGTATAAAATATTTTCTGTTATTGTGTCTGAATTGTCTATAATGGGCATGCATATGGCCCCTAACGCTGTGCATGCCCAATGGGCTCATTTGCATGTTGCTGGCTGAATATCATGCCAGGGGCTCCCAGCACTATCAGGTCTGGGGATGCAGTTCTCTTCCTGTCCCCAAGGGCTGCTTTCAGCTCAGATCCCCGTTTGGGCAATGCTGCTTGATGGTGCACTGTGCCAACGTGCCCCTATATTCAGCCAGATAGCGCCGGTGCGCTATCCAAATGAATATACCATCCTCAGGGTCATGGGTGATGGGCAAGCACAGCAGAAATCTTTGTGCTCTGTTTTTGTCAATATTGCAATATATGGCCACTGATCTGTTAAGCAGTCTGACTTCGTTCAGTGATTTCTCTAGCATTCCTTTGTCATACCCTCTCTCTAAAAAGGGGTGGGGGCCTTGTGCCATTCTTCAAGTCTCATCTTACCCTCACTCTTCTGCCTGCCCACCCCCTTACCTACTGTGACATATTACACTCCCTACTGGTTCTAGCTAGGACTAAGAAGCTTCACATTGTCTGCACTTACATTGCTCCCAGAGGTGGTAAACCTGGACTAGCTAAATTTATTGACTACCTGCCCCCTGCTATAAGGAAAAATGAGATAATTTTAATGGATGATTTTTAATCTAGACTGGCTCAGTGCAAACTCAAAAGCCTTTACTATATAAGGCCCACCTCTCCCAACTAATATCTGACCCCAACAGATACTCCAACAGTTGGGGTCACCACTCACTCCTTGATTGGGTTCTAACAGGAAGGACAGAATTACCACAGCTGGTACCTTCACTGACTCAGTGAGTGATCACTCTCCTGTCTTTTGTGTGTGGAATGCTAGCTTCCCCTCCTGCCCCCCAAAGGAGCTAATCCTGAGAGACTTCTCAGCTTTTAACCCTGCTGCCTTCCTTGCCGATCTCAGCTGTGTAGACTGGTCCCCACTGTACTCCTCCTGTGATGTCGACGCTGCTGTAGAGTATTTCACCTCCACCCTCACCTCCCTTCAAGAGAGGCACATCCCAATTACCAGGCCTCGAGCCAGATGGAAACCTACTAGAAGGCTGCATAACCCCTACTCTCCTTGCTCAAGTCCAGAGACAAATGCTGGGCCAAATTCAAATCTTCATCCTTACACTCCGACTGGCTCGCCTATCGTGCTTTGAGAAATACTTGTAAAAAAGAAATTAGGTTGGCCAAAAGCAAGTACTGTAGGGATCTTCTTCTTGCTATGGCCAGAGACTCCAAGAACTTCTGGTCCCAAATCAAGGGGCTCTTTGGTAATTGTAGAAGCTTAACCCCTCCAGATATGTTCATCGACAATGTCAACTGCAGTAACCCTGTCACCATTGCTAATGCCTTCAATTTACACTTCTCTAATCTCTCTCTCTATTTGAGTCTTATATCTTGCCAATCGTAGGTCCCAACCTCTCTCTCCTGTCCCTCCATTCTCCCACTGTACTCCATACAGTCTTTTGTGAGGTCCTGTGTCTCCTTAACTCCATTTCACCCTTTGACAGTGTTGGCCCAGATGGGATTGAACCGAAAATACTCAAGCTAACTGCCCCTCAACTTGCCTCCCCTGTTACTCAACTCTTCAATCTCTCTCCGTTATCCCTTCCACTGTACCCAGTATATGGAAGTTGGCCAAGACTACCTGTGTTCAAGAAGGGTGATGCCAAATCAATTAATAACTAACACCCTATAGCAATTCTGCCTACCCTCGGTAAACTTCTGGAAAAACGTGTTTCCTCTCAGGTCTCAAATCACCTACATGAACATAACCTGCTATCCTCTGCCCAGCATGGATTTAGGCCTGCCTATAGCATCTCTACTGTCCTTGTCCAGTTCACTAGCAATGTAAAAACTAATATGGACAAAGGTACACTTGGGCCATTTTCATCAACCTCACAAAGGCATCTGATCTAGTTAATCACTCCCTCTTTCTTCTCAAACTGAAGTCCCTTGGAGTCTCAACCCCAGCCTCAAAATGGTTTTCCTGCTACCTCTGTAACTATCAGCAATTCATCTCATTTAACAATACCCTCTCTACTCCCGTCACAATTAATGTTGGCATCCCCCAAGGTTCTATCCTGGGCCTGCTCCTCTTCTCTGTCTTTTTCAACTATATTCCCAACACCCCCTCCCACTGTCACACTCGTAGACATAGAAGCATAGAATCTGTCAGCAGATAAGAACCACACGGCCCACCTAGTCTTTCCATTCCCCTACTCACTGCTGCAGCCCCAGATCCTATTTGATCTGCAGCTCTTCTGCTCTGCACACCTCTAGGGTACCCTTATGTCTATTCCATGCACTCTTGAACCCCCATATTGTTTTCATACCCACCACTTCTGCTGGAAGGCTGTTCCACGGCCCCACCACCCTTTCAGTGAAAAAGTACTACCTAACATTACTCCTGAGTCTTTCACTTTTCAGCCTCATATCATGCTCCCTTGTTCTTGTGCAGAGTTTTCTCTGAAATATGCTTTCCACTTGTACCCTGTATTTCCCCTAAGGTATTTGAAAGTCTCTATCATATCTCCCCTTTCCCTCCTTTCTTCAAGTGAATAGATATTAAGGTCCTTAAGTCTTTTCTCATAGGGCTTCTGGTACAGTCCATGTACCATCTTTGTTACCCTTCTCTGGACTGCCTCTATTTTATCAATGTCCTTCCCGAGGTGTGGTCTCCAGAACTAGTGGACACAGTACTCCAGCTGAGGCCTCACCAGTGATATGTACAGTGGCATCACCACTTCTTTCCTCCTGCTTGTTATGTCCCTCCCTATGCACCTGTAACCCCTAGGTGGCACTATCCCAAGGGCTACTACCCCCGCCTGTAAGGCTGGTGACAGGTTAAGGGGCCTAGGTCCAGTGACGGGTGCCTCCACCCAGAGGTCAGGGTTGGTTGTGGTTAAACTAGCTCAGGTACAGCCCTCTGGGACACTGTGACCCCCCTTTTTTCCCACTAGTGGCCCACACTGTACACAGGAGTTACCTTTCCAATACCCCACATATGCACACTTTTTACACATACAGTACCACTTACCCTCAGGACTGATTCTGCAGTATGTCCCTGCGGACCCCCTGTAAAACAAGGTTAGGTAATACTCACAACCACAATGTAATGCTGGCGCTATAGGTATTGACACCACAGACAGATTATAATTCAACAACAACAAATCAGATTTATTTAGTGGGCAGTAATAAGGAAGGGGGCAAATCAGGCTGATTGGCAGTAAATACATGAATCACAGTAATGTGCATGCACTTTAGGGTCCAAAATGTTACCTCTCTGGGTACCCAGGATGGGGGGGGGCTAGCCAGGTCCGTTGCCCGGGGTTGGCCGGCTGGTGCAGCTGGATGGGGCCCTGTAGAAAGAAAGTATATGCACAACACACAATTGTAATCCGGAGCCCTGGGGCTCAGTTCGTGAATAAATGAAACAGTAATAATTAGATGACACACTTGTGATTGATAACAGGCTGCAGGTAGATACCCTGATTTGTACTCACAATACCCAAAGCTGAGGACTGGATGGTGGCTGTTCTTGCTGGATTGCCAGAAACAACAGGGTATGGAGGCAGGGCCCTTGTGGCAGGACCCAACAGCATTTAATAGCAAGCGGATTTAGCCCGAATCAAGCTGGGATCTGCTTCCCGCTTCAGCACACAGTTCGCAGTAAAGGGGAAATACAATTGCAATTCCTCACAAGCACTACGCACATTCATATGTAAAAGAAAAGTACTATACCAGGCAGGCTGCTCCTTGATCCTGATTGCAATTACTGCAAAAATACCTGGGAGCACACACACAGCATCAGCAGTCCCTGACAGGCCAATCACGCTCAACAAACTTTCGGTCTTCTTCAGGTTGAGCCGGGCTTCCACACTTCTGGTTCTTCTTTCTCCTACAACTCGGATTCAGTCTGAACTGGCACTCACAATGGCTGCAGGCCGACTTCAGGGCCTCCCCGCAGCAAGAGCAGGGCTCCTTCTCTCTTCACTGTCACTACCGAACTGGCTTGCCAGCAACAGTGCAGGGCATTTCCTTTGGGTTCCCTCCAGTTTGGTTGGTTGGTTTGGCTGTCAATCACAGTAGGGCTCCCTCTGTTGGTGCAAAAATGTGCCAAGGTCCAAACTACATTTCCCAGAGGCACTGGCCATACAGTACAGAGGTGGCTGGCTCAAGAATGAGAGTCCAAGTTCTGGTTGGCCCAAGCAGACTCCATTTTAATGGTCCCCCACACTGATTGGACCAATTTGGCAGTTCAGGTCCAAAATGGAGGCGCAAAACACACAGAGTCCCAGCTGCAAGAAAGGCAGGTTAGACAAAGTGCATTTTCACTAACACTCTAACTGGTTTCAGGCAAACAGTTACATCTTTCATTTAGGCTCCCTCTGCACTCTTAGCGACTGCAGAAATGGAGTGAATAGACAGCAGCTCAGGCGGGATTCAAGCATTAAACACACAGTCCCCCCATACAAACTAATTAGGCCTGCGAGCAGGCAGCTATTAAAGAGACAGTACCAGAGGCTCTAAAAGCACTCACTGCAGTGCCATGCAAACGGCTTAAGCGCCGAACACCATTCAGACTGGGAGCATTTAGCAAGTTCCTGGAGGACTTCTAGGAACCCCCATGTGTAGGGGGGTTACACACCCAACATTGTTTGCTCTCCCCACCACTTTTTCACACTGTTTGGTCACCTTCAAGTTATCAGGTATGATAACCCCCAGGTCTCTGTCCTGACTTGTGGTGGCCAGAATTTCCCCACCCATCCTGTACTTCTCCCTTGGATTCCTGTGACCCAGGTGCATGATCTTGCACTTTTTAGCACTGAAACTCAACTGCCAGACGCCCAACCACTCCTCTAATAGGCTTAGATCCTTTCTCATTCTTTCCACCCCCTCCGGGGTGTCCACTCCGCTGCAGATCTTGGTTTCATCTGCAAAGAGGCACACCTTTCCTTCCAGATGCTCTGCAATGTTGCTAATGAAGACATTGAATAGGACTGGCCCCAGCATCAACCCCTGTGGCACCCTAATGGTCACCTTCCTCTCCTCAGATTTCATGCCATTAACCACCACACTCTGAGTCCCGTCCCTTAGCCAGTTCCAAATCCCATTTTACCACCGTAGGACCCACTCCCAGGCTTCCCAATTTATTTAGCAATCTCCTATGCGGGACGGTGTTGAAGGCCTTGTTGAAATCCAGGTAGGCTACATCCACCAACCCTCCCTGATCTACCACCCTGGTATACTCTTCTATATGAGGATGACTTGGTGCTCTACCCTGGCTCCAACTCCCTAGTGGATATTAATTCTTGGTGGTAGCACATCAGCACAATGAAAATAATACAGCGAAATCCACATCAGAGAAAAATCTCTCCAGGTCGCTGTAGTGGTCTGCTGCACAACTAGACTTCGACTCCTGGTGCTTCACCCTCACCCCGAACCAACTCTGACTCAGAGTTGGATATTTAGAGATGGGGTGGCATAGCCCCCTGCAAAAAAGCACTTTGTCCAGACGGGAACAATGCCGACAGTCGGCATTGTTTCTATCACTGTCGGGTATGTCGACAACATCGTTGTCGATGTGCTGACATGGAACCATTTTTGGCTCATCTCTGACTTCCACAAAGTCCAAAACCGGCTGAATTAAAATTGCCTTGTACTGAACACAGGCAAGACCCAAGAAATGCTTTTTGGGTCCCTCAAATGGTTGGGGCCTATGCCACCAATCTTGACATCCATTATCTCGATAGCCCCATTGTCTACGTGACCAGCCATTACAAATATCTAGGTGTTACACTTGACCCCTCCTTGGACTTCTCACTGCACATCTCAAACATCTGCAAGTCTGTTACTACTAAACTCGGACTTACATACAGGGTCCATTATGTCCTCACTCCTGCGGCCAGGGTTGCTATTGCCCAGGGCATCCTACTTCCTAGCCTATGGTATATGATTACCTCCTTTTAGCAGGCTGCTTCCACAAATGGATAGTCTCCTATAACAACATGTGTAGGTTTGCCCTATCTGTCCCTTGTCTCACCCACCACTGTTCGCTCTACTCTAATCTCAATTAGCCCACCCCCCCTCAGCACTTCTATATACTATGCTGTACGATTGACAATATCCTTAGGTCCTCTAAACCTATCTCTCCGGCCTCAATGTTCACTCCTGCTGACTCTGCCTACCCACTATGCTCCAAAGATCAGGCCTCCTGGCTGTTCCCAAGTGCTCCTCTAAAATGGGTGAGCAGGCATTTGCCCACTTTGTCCATAGAGCTTGGAACTCTCTACCTTCTCACCTCAGGGCCTGCCAGTCCCACCTCACATTCAAAAGAGAATTTTTCAACTATCTTAGCTCCTTTGAAGTCTGCTCCTGTCTTTCCTATTCACTACCTTTATACCTGATCCTGTCCATTATCCTTTAATGATGCCTTCCTCATCTCACTTCTGTTTTGTTCTTTTGACTTTTTGCCTGCTTTTGGTTTCTTGATTTATCTTTGGATGTTTCTGATTTATCTTAGTTCCTCTGAAGTATGCTCCTGGCTTCTCTAACACCACTTTTACAACCCCCTACCCTTAATCCTCTCACGATGCTTTCTCCTCTCACTTTTGCTTTTTTCTTTTGGCTCTTTGCCTACCTTTGGTTATTTTTGTTTTACCTCGGATGTCTTCGCCAGCACATACATGATTGCACTACTCTTGCTGTCTGTTGTTTCATGCTCACTCGCTACCATTCATGAATCCACCTACTAAATTCAGGTCCACCTATGGTGCGGTTATTTTTTGCTTTTGCCTGTACATGGCTATCTGCCTTATGGGTCTGTATTTAGTAACTTGTACTATTATTACTGTTTTATTTCATTGTTTTTTAGTAGCTGTTTATGGAAACTCTTGGTATGCTTTGTACATTCTGCTGTTTTGTCTATCTCGTTTTGTGTATTGTTACACTGCTGTTGTAATTCTCCCAGATTATGCCTGAAAATAGGCATTTTGTTTGTCTAGTGCACTTACCTGGTCAACAGAAACTAAATAAATAAATAATTTGAGACTGTCAAATTTTCTCAGGATATCACCTGTGTCCTTGAGGTTTTAGGGCAGATCTGTTATGCAGTCCTGTGAGAAGAAATCTACCAATTTACCAATGTGGTCAGTGATGGAGCTGATGTCTGATATCATGGAAGCCTGGAGGATTATTTAGATTTTTGTGGACGTCTGACAACATATAAAAAGTTGGGGTAGCTGGGTGCTTGTGCCACTGAAAAAAATCTCATTTTTCACTGGTAATGTTACCATTCCATAGGCCTATCTGTAAAATCTGTAGTGACTCCCTCCTGAGCACAAGAGCAGAACTGCTGTAAAGTTTTCCATAGTTTCTATCATCTCTTAACAGCTCTAGTGCTAGTTTTTTTTTAATGTGTGCTTATTAATTTTTCAATAAGAACAGCACATAGTTTGCATTAATAAAATATGCAATATATATAAACAATTGTAACAGTGTAAATACCTGACATAGTGTCCATTCCATCAATTTAGTATTAGTGATTTTTCTCAATATTTCTGAAATCAATTAACAAGGTGGAGTGCATCATAGAATTCAGTTTATTTTTTACTTATTTATTTAGTTTTTGTTAACCGGGTGGGTGCCATTGCCAGAAAATGACTATTTTCAGGCACCACCGGAGAGGTTACAAGGATTACAAGAAATACAAGGATTACAAGGGTACAGCGTAAATGACAAAAAACAAGGTTACAATATTATCAAGGTAAAATCATGAGAGTAAGGATGTACAAATACAGGCAAAGCAAGGCAATGTTCAAACAACAACGTATACAATTCAGGTAGTAGAACAAAATTAGGAATAAAGTGCTAAGGATGGATAAGCAAAAAACAAAGTGCAGATTAAGATAACTATAGAGGAAGATTTAAAGGAAATGAAATGCAGCCTAGGGGTCCTGGAAGGTGAAGGGAGGCAGCAAATCAAGGAGGGTTACAACATGAACAGGAATCCTGGCTGATGAGGAGGGAGCAATATTTGGCTTTAAACTGGGCATGACTAGGCACCTGGTGAACTTCCAGGGGTAGGGAGTTCCAAAGATTGGGCGCAGCATGGGAGAAAGCTACGCTTCCCTTGAGAGTTTTATGTCCAGGAACATGCAGTAGAGATCTATCAGCTGATCAAAGAGCGTGGGCGGAGAGCGGTGGGAAATATAAGGAGACGAGAGAGACAGGGATGCCAGCTCTAATGATACTTTCAGTCAGGGAGTCAAGTGCAAGGAGCTGAAGAGAAGAGGGGGGAAACCAATTAAGGTCCGCATAGAGCTGGCAATGGTGTTTTAATCGGAGGAGGCAGAGGCATATCTGCAGATACTATTGTAGATCATGCCCCACCTTCTAATTAAGGTCTTACATGTATTTAGATAGGTGATGGCTCCATGGGAGAATGCCGGAAGCAGTATGCCACAGGCGATGGCAAGTCTAGCAGAGGGCATGAGGACATGGCTGGTTCTATATGCCACACCGATTTTGATGTTGACAGACTTAGAAGTATTAGGTACATTCGAAAAAAAGAAAGAACAGTCTAATTATTTGAAAATAGCCCAGCATATCATCTGTAACAAGTAATGAGACAGTTGGAAAATAAATTATGGTTCCATTATAATTCTTATTTTAGGAATATATTAAGTATCTTCTATTAAACCTGAGCCATGCTGATGTTGGAGAAATTTGGTAACTACAGTTCTAATTTACACTTTCCCCAAGTACTTAAAAAGTAGAGATAGAATTAAACATGAGGACTTCAAAGCAAGGAGAATAGCCCGTATGAGAAAGAGCTGATAGTCCTAGTTGAGATATTTAAGTGTACGATTGTGATTAGGATTAGGATGGGAGCTCAATCCTAAAGTACAAAATCAGGGTAATGCATCAATTGGTGATAGACCCAAGGCCGCCACCTCATCTCACACTGAGGAATCCTGTCCTGATAAGCATATGTCATATGTTCCAAATTATAACATTTCAGTCATTATGGTTCTCCAGCCTTCCAAGGTAGGCTCTTTATTAGTATGCCAACCTCTTGTACATATTCACTTTTATGGCAGTAAAAGCCAGAATCAATACTAAACGGTGGCTCATGCGGCTTAATGTGTTATCTTCCAGTGGAATTGCTAACAGGAGTGACATTGTTATTTCACCAGGACAGTCACATCTCTTCTCCAACTCTTGTATTATATCTTGTCAATCTGGCTGAAGACCTGGGCAGGCCCAGAACACTTAGGTAGCGTTCGCCTTAGTCTGGCCACAGCTTCTCCAGTAGACAGCCATGGTCTAATTTGTGTATTTTGTCACAATATCTGGCATTTTGAAAAAGCGAGAGTGACACTTCTAGGAGAACTCTCCAATATGTAGCTGAAGTAAGTCTGTACACACAGATGGCATATTTCTTCCATGATACTAAAGTATGGCTAGTGCTTAGCACTGCATTTTACTTTGGTATAACTGACACTGTGATTTCTATGGCAGCCTCCTGGATGGCCCTGTGAATGTAGCCTTTTCTATGTACCCATGTGTTGCCTCGGAGACATGATATGAGAAGTTGGACTAGCATGGGTAGCTTGGCCAGTAGATGGTGATATTCTGTGCTTTTTCTCACCTATATATGATCTCAGTTGTAGGTATCTATAATGAATGATGTTAGATAGGTGAAAAGTGGCTTGTAAAGTGGCAAAAGGGAGGATCCCCATGAATCTAAAAGTTGAAACATGAATCAGAGACCTAACCTCTTCCATCCCCATAGGGCCCCCTTCTAGTCTAGTTGGCGGGTAGTTTGTGTCATATGCTAATGCATGAAAATAAAAATGCTGTGAAGGGGGCAGACACCTCTTCAGCATGTCTAGCCACAGGCGAAATGTCACTGTTGTATACAGGTAGAATTTGGACAAAGGGAGGCAGCCAGAGGGAGTACCAAAGAGATATCTGTCCAAATCATAAATATAGTTTAAAACAAATTCAATCTGCTTCCAACAGGGTTACATGGATGGGGCAATCCATTCACAGATGGTTCTTAAGTGGGCAGCCTGGGCATACTACCACTGATTTGGTAGGTTAACACTTCCCTTATCTTGAGCTAAGTGGAGGATGGAAAATCTAATCAGAGGGGCCTTTCCATACCATACAAAGCGTGATATATTTATTTATTTATTTAGTTTTTGTTGACCGGGTAAGTGCACTAGACAAATCCTGCCTATTTTCAGGCATGACCCAGGGAAGGGGGATACAAATGAATGCCAACTGACCTTGAACCAGATTAAGCTGTTGGTGGTATTTTTAGTGAATGAGGGAAATTTGACCAGGGCACCGGGGAAATTCCCCTACTCTGAGTAGTGGAGCCTTGCTGCTGGTGCGCGATGGCCAGTCCGCACAATCCCTCGGAGGAGATGGGCGTCGGTAGTCCTGGGAGAGGGCCTCCTCCCGTCATATCTCACTAGAGGCCATTGAAGGCGTCTTGTTGTAGCTTCTGACAGTGTGGATACCGTGCATGTATCGGATTTGGAGAATATTCCTAAACCGTCCTCGAGAATAGCTAATGATCTTACTGGTATGGATGGTGGCTTTTCTATTTCGGAGCTAATTGAGCAGCGTTCTGCATTATCTTCTCATCTGAAACGACTTGATGCTTCTTTTCAGGCACTTACTCAGACAACCTCAGATAGTCATGTTTTGGGAGACGCTATGCTTGCAAAGCCCCCCCTAGCAACGTCTTACTCACGACCAACACAACGTTTACTTCCGCATCTAAGGCTCTCCTGAACTCGGCTGGCAGTTTCTCGGGGACCGCCTCGTTGTGCCCACAGCCAAAACTTTCTCCCTCGAAAGTAGGAAGTTTGGGGACCGTCGCGACCGCTGCTACTAAAGAGTTTTTAAGTGTTGGATCCATTCAGTCTTCCTCTGAACCTGAGGTTTTTTTTTTCTCTGCTGATAAATCTTCCGGATGGTCAAAAAAAGGGGGATCTTTTCCACCTGTATCTAAAAAAAACTGTTTCTTGTGCTTCTAAAAAGAATTGGTCACCTGAGTCCGCACTTTTGAATGCAGGTTGGGAAAGAGGGGACGGGGGTGTCTGGTCCCCTGATTCTCAGGACCCATCATATATTAATATGTTGAAAAAGGCATCCATTCTACAGTCTTCATTCAATGAAATGAGCTCCAACGTGCCCCGGGGTGAAAAATCTTCACCTTATTCTTCTGGACTAGATATGAACACTATTGTTAATCAAAGTTCTGATACCATTGTTTCCATAGATTCTGCTTCCAAAGTTCCTACTACTTCTTCCTCAGTACTGCTTGGTTCTTCTATACCTTCTGTTTCTGATTCTACTTCTTCTCCACATGCTCCCACGACTGTGAATTTGAGTCCATCACTTTAAATTGTCTGATTTGTTTAATTCCAAAGGGGAACCTGCCCCTAGAAGGAACACAGTACGATTACTTTATAAAAGTGGGTTAGAAGAACCTCCTGATAGGTTATATATTGCTAGAACCTTGCTAAAAGGTTCTATGAAGTTTTCCTCTTCTGAAATATTTGCCTTGATAAATATAGGAAATTCTAATTTTGACATAAGTTTTAAGCAGATTGCAGGGTTAGACAAATTTTGGGCTCAGTATACATCTCTTCAGTCTTCTCCTATCTGGTCTCCTTTTCAGGCTGTACCACTCACCAGGCCGGCCATACGGAATATCACTATCGTTTTTAAAAATGAGGGTGTTAATGTGAAGGACATTCTTTTTTTGGTTAAACAGACGATGTGAGGTTTTAAACCACCCAATACCAACACTAGATAGTGAGCAGATATGGGATGGCAGCTGGAAAGTTCGAGTTAAACTCTTTTCCTCTAACACTGGGCCTAAGCATTTACCGAATACCCTTTATTTAGGTAAAGATAAGGGGTATATTTTCTATGCTGGACAGCCCAAGTCTTGTTTCAAATGTGGTTCACGCACACATTTTAGCTCAGCATGTGACAAGTTAAGATGTAGTCATTGTTTTGAGTATGGTCACACTTCAGCTACTTGTTCAAACTCCTTTAAATGTAATTTGTGTGAAGGTATCAGTCATGCCTATGGCCGTTGCCCTTGGGCTTCCCACAATAGAGACAATTGCCCTTCTCATGAAGGTTTAATTACTTATGCCCAGCATTTGCAAGCAGATAAAGTAGTTTATCAGGATTTGGTATCTAGCTCTCCCTGTCCTTCTACTGTTGCTAATATTAAAGAACCCACTAATGCCCTTGAGAAGCATTCTGTCTCCCCCTTAATTGAAGTTTCTCCTCTTGAATCCATGCCCCCTTCTCAGGATGGCAGTCTTTCTACCTCTGAGGCTATAATGCCTCCTCCCCCTCCTCCCTCTTCAGTTTCTGAAGACAATGCCTCTGTCTTTACTACTGTGACTCATAAACGGATCAGGAAAGGGCTTGCAGTAAACCGACTTCAGGAACTTACTACAGGCAATTGGCAATCTCATAACAAATTTGCTGTTTTATCTACTGAATTGTCAGACAAAGATTCTGGTGAGGTGGAAACAGATACTTCCTCAGTTCGCTCCACTCAGGATATAGAAGGAGGTACAGATGCAGACCCTATTGCTAAACGCACTAGACAAAGTCAAAAAGGTAAATCTCCTAGAGGTTCTTAATGGCTTCCTTATCAATATGTTCATTAAATGCGTAACAGTATCAAAAGTAATAAAAGTTGGGAGGTCTTTTTCTGACTCTTAAAGACCTCAGGAATGATATTGTTTGTCTCGTGGACACTAGATTGAAAACTCATAGCGAGCTTTGTCAGGCTTCCAGAGCCTGGACTAATGGTCCTTCCTTTTGGTCGATAGAGGCGAGATACCTGTGATGGTATTGGTATTCTATTTTCTTCTACAGAATTTCAGGTTTCAGATTAATCGAGATTTTCCCAGGTAGAGCTTCATTATTAGACTTTACTTACAAAGGAAAGATTTAGTCTTATAGAGTTTATGCACCTCAAACCAAGGCATAGCAGGTTTCTCTTTTAAGTTGATTAGACCTTTTTATATACTTCAAGATTACTAATGTGGGTAGGTGACTTTAATTGTGGCCTTCACCAATCTGATAGAGGTTTAAAAACCTCTAAACTTTTTTGTTACTCTATAGCTTTAAAAGATATTGTGTCTACAGCACAACTTGTGGACTCTTATAGGCATTTCCATAAATCAGGTGGCTTTATGTTTTTTAAAGGTCCTTTAAGGACTAGAATTGATTTCATTTTTTTGTCTAAGGTATTGGTACTTCGTTCATGTCGCACTGTGGGGATGGAATTTTCAGACCACGTGGCTCTTTGCGCTTCATTTACCTGGAGTTCTGCCCCTCGTTGTAAAAAGAATAGTTGGCGCCTTAACGATACTTTATTAAATGACCCTTCCTTTTTAAAATCTTGGCAAAAGGAATTTAAATCTCGGTTGTTGGTTACTGAATTTTATGATACTGGAATAGATTGGTGGGAAGAGTCTAAAATACGCTAGAAAAAAACTTTTCAAAAAAAGGCTGCTGATGTACAGAATCGTAAATATTTAAATTATTTACAGTTACATCATCAGTTGCAGCATTTAATTTCCCTAGCCAATACCACTTGTAATGATTATAGCAATCAGATGGATTTGATTTGTGCTAAGATGAGACAACTTCAATATGATCGGGCCTGTTCTCTAAATCAAAAGCCATTTTGGTACCAAGCTTTCTAAAGGAAATCTTGACCTTTTAAGTCTTGCAAAGATAGAGTGAATTCTAAATTTATTTGGTCTTTAAAAAATTCATCCGGAGAAATAGTTTCTTCTCCTGAGGCTCTTGTTGCCACAGTAGAGCAACATGTTTTTAACACATTAGGCATTTTGCCTGACTGCAACAAAGCCGAAAGTTTTTTAAGCTCTTTACATTTGCCTCAGCTCTCTAAGGTGGAGCAAGATATGTTAACTGCTGAAATAATGGAACACGAAGTAAAACAAGCCATTTTTACCTTGAATTTACATTCTGCCCCTGGCTCAGATGGGCTTACAGCAAAATTTTATAAAACCTTTTCATCAGATCTGATACCTATTTTGACTTCATTATATAATGAAATGTTGATTTCTGATAAAATGACTAAATCCATGAAGGAAGCTATTCTACTCTTAATTTTTGAAAAAGGTGATGCTACAGATCTTGATAATTGGAGGCCCATTAGTTTATTAAATGTCGATTATAAGATTCTGGCAAAAGTCTTGTTAGCTAGGGTTCTGAATGTGTCTGCTTATATTAGTCCTGTCCAAGCATGTAGTGTCCCTGGACGGTATCAACATGATGATCTAGTATTACTGCATGAACTGTTTTTCTTGGGAATAGGAAAGTTGTCTCAGGATGGGTGTTAGGCTTAGATCAGGAGAAAGCATTTGACAGGGTCTCTCATGATTACCTATTTCAAGTCCTGAAAGCATTTGGCTTCCCTGTTTTATTTCTTTCCTGGCTACATACCTTGTACAAAGGTGCAGTAATTGTTCCTAATGTTAATGGATGGTTAGGAATCCTGTTCCACTTGCACGTGGGGTAAGGCAAGGATGTCCCTTGAGCCCACTGCTTTATGTTTTTTATATCGATACTTTAATAAGAGCAATTTTGCTTTGTCCCCAGATAAAAGGTTTAGGGAGTGGACCTCTTTTTTCGCCTCCAATTAAATTATTGGCATATTCGGACGATTTAGTTCTATTGATAGATTTAACCACTAGGCATAATGATTTGGTTCACGTTTTAAAAAACTTCTCTGATGTTTCTGGATCTAAGATTAATTTTAACAAAAGTAAAGGTGTTCCAATTGGACACGCCTCCCTTCCTGAAAATGAATGTTATGCTGGGATTTCTATCAAAAATGAGGAGTTTAAGTATTTGGGGATTTTTTTTGAGCCAGGGGACATGTCCTCCCATAATTGGAAAATAGCTTTGGATAAAGCAGAAGCCTTATTGGCAGGCTGGAAACATGCCTTGATCGGAAAAAAAGGAGGATTTTCTTAATTAAATCTTTACTTGTTCCATTTTTTTTGTACCTTAGTTATGTTTTTCCTCCTCCTAAACTTTTTTTTTCAAGACTATTTGGAGTAGTCTTTAAAACGCTATGGGGGTCTAGATTAAATCCCATAAACGTAATATTACTTATAGACCAATAAAGGAAGGTGGTGTGAATATGATCCACCCTATTGGGTTTTTTATAGTTTATTTTACCTTCAATTTTGGCAAAGCCCTTAAACCAGGTTACGTTATATGGAAACCTTTTTTTATGTCTTGGTTTTCTTTTTGTCTTGATAAATGGGATTCCAGACACAGAACTATTGTTTGTCGGTCTCCAGACATTCCTTCTTATGGGAAAGAAAGTTTCAAAATGTCCCTGTCTTGGAATCTTTTTCCTCAGGATTTCTGTATCTCTTCTAGACACACGCTTTATGATAAAATTTGGAGGCAGGAGGCCCAGGAAGAAGTTGTTTTCCCCTTCTGTCTTTCAGTTCATCTTCCCGGTTTTCCTACAACTCGTGAGTCCCGATTACCTCCATATGTTTGGGATATGGTGTGGCTCAGTAATTACAACAGGCTAGAGTCAAACATAACCATAAACATAAAGCTTTAGATTCTGCTATTGTCCTAGAGACTCATGCTCACTAACCTTTGAAACTCAGCAACATCTGTTCCTTGACTGTCCGTTTTCTCTGAATATTTGGGATAGCCTTGTAGAATGGAAAGAACCCTGTTCCTTCACATTAATTATGAACAAATTATGTTTTGTACCTCTGAAACTGTTAATGACAAATACCATGCTGGAAACTTTATACATAGTTTCGCTTTAGTTAGATATTATTTATGGCGAGATGCATCCTAGTTTTGCACCAAAATTGATTTGTACACAAGAACTTATTGGTAATATTCATAAAGCCTTATGTGTTCTTAGAAATCAAGATTATCATGTCTATAATTCGCATCAAGCTAGTTTAATGTGGCGTAATTGTGATGCTTGGTTTCAAATTTAATCCTGTTTAAGATTTTTCTGATGTATTGTTTGATGATGGATTTATTGTAATGAAGCCCACTTTCTCTAATAAAATTCCCCTACTCTTTGGGTAGGGGGCGCTGTCCTGTAGGTGTGTGGTACTCGGTCATTCTGGAGCAGGACATTGTGGAATGCGGAGTGGTCGGTGATTCCCCGGTGGGTGCGGTTGGTGCTGATAGCGGGGAGTGATGGAGGTGGAATATGTCATCACTGGGACCGAGGGTCGACTGCTGGTGGGGAAAATACGAACTGCAGCCGTCTCTGCAAAAATCGATTTCTGAAGTTACGGATACCTTTTCTACTGACTCCCATAGTTTGCAAGATGAAAAAAAATGGAAGAGGATGGATGGTGTTTCCCCTTCTCAGAACACCTCCTCCTCGAAGGTTTTTCTGGGTTCTCAGGTGAGTGTGCCGTCTGGCCAGCTGCCGCTTTCCCCCGGCAATGGTGTGGAGTCTCCTATTGAGCTATCATTGCCAGGGGATGTGGGCTGGTTGGCGGAGTCTGCTTTAAAAAATTCTGGTTGGGTTCAGAAGACAGATGGAACATGGGTCGTAGACCCGAAGTTTGAGGTGGGTCCTGGGCGGGTAGGCCTGGCATCTGCCTCGGGAGTGATTTCTCGCAGTTCGGATTTACCTACCTGTGACGGTTTGAGGCCTTCTTTGCCTGTCTCTTCTCCCTCATTTTCTCCTTTGGTAATGCCTTCTGACATGGGGACTAATGATGTTTTGACTCCTAACGTTTCTTTGGAGCCTCTGGGGATGGATTCCCTTTCCGATACTGCCCAGCGTGCTATAGTGCATCTGGAAACAGAGACAGTACAAGATTCTTCAACACTGTCGGATGCAGTTCCCCAGAAGCCTTCTTATGTGGGCCTGTTTCACAAGTCTGTGGAGTTGGTGAAATAGAGAAATGTTATTCAGATTCGGTATATGGGAGGTATGGATGAATTACCTGACCGATATTTTGTGGGTAAGATTCTACTTAAACAGTCGTTGGGTTTCTCACCTAATGAAGTTTATGCTCTTATTCATGCACCCGGGGAACATACTTTCGATGTGAGTTTTCGGACTCTGGAAGTTTTGGAACGTTTCTGGACTAAATATTCGCTCCTTAAAACTAACCCTCTTTGGACACCATTTCAAGTCATTCCTTTGACTAAACAGTCTTTTTGTATTATAACTGTTTTGTTTCATAATGAAGGGGTTAACAGTTCAGATATTTTATTTTGGTTGGACAAAAGGTGCGCTGTTCAAGGCACCCCTGAGCCTATTATTGATGCCGAGGGTTTTTGGAATGGGGGTGGCGTATTAAGGTCAAATTGTTCACTGTAGATAATGACTTTCAGCATCTACCAAACTGTTTTTTCATCATCCGAGACAAGGGATATGTTTTTTATCCTCGTCAGCCCTGTAAGTGCCATAAATGTGGTTCAGTGCACCATATCAGCACGTCATGTGATAAAATTTGTTGTTTTAGTTGTGAGGATATGGAGCATGCTAGAACAGAATGTGATAACTCTCCTACATGTAATTTTTGTGATGAACCTGGACATACCTTCACGAATGTCCGCTTGCTGCTCATAATACGTCAGAGGCGGATTTTACAGTTCAGGATTATTATATTAACATGGCCAGGGCGGGTCGGATGCCTCCGGACCATAGGCACCCTAGACCTTCCCGGAGCTCAGCCGCACAGGTTCCTCCTGAGTGCTCTATGACTAGTGACACCGGTAAGGTTCCTTGTGTGACTTCTGGTGTTTCCAAGGTGCTTGACCCTCAGTTGAGGGATGTCCCTGCCTGTCCTTCACCTTTGGAGACAGGTAACATGGCGCCTCCACCACCTCCTGTATGTCTCTCAAAAATGGCACCACCTGCTGGGTTGGACCTTCCTCAGACCTTAGGTGTTGCTCCTGATATCCCTTTGTCTAATTCATATGAGGTTCTGGCTGTAGACAGTGATTCCATGGATTTAGATTCTGATACTGCCTCTAAATCTTCCTCACAACATGACCCTGTGTCTGATATGGATGTGGGCCATTCTGAGGGGACGAAGAAACAGGGGAAGAAGAGTGGGCTTCGTATAGGGTTACGTAAAAGTGCTCATAAGAAACAATTGCCTACTTAACCTTTTTCAGTGTTGTATGATCTGACTGTAGCATCTTTGAATGTGAATAGCATTCATACTCTGTATAAATGCTTGGCAATTTATGAATTTTTTTCACATTTTAAGGGCGACATTGTCTTTTTTCAAGACACTAGATTATATACGTCTGCTGAATTTGAACTGGCTTCTCGAACATGGCCATGTGGTCCTTGTTGTTGGTCGGGTGATGATTTGCATCTTTGTTCTGGGGTTGGGATTTGTTTTTTGACCTCTGACATTTTTGTCACTAACCTAGTAGAAACTGAAGTAGGCAGATGTCTTTTGCTTGATGTCATGGTGCAAAATTCGGATTTTCAGCTTATCAATATATATATGCAGCCCAAGTTAAATCTGACCACATTGCTTTATTGGAGAAAGTTAGACCATACTTATTGACTAGACGTAATGTTATTTTTGGGAGAGATTTTAATATTAATAGGGTGGTATGGGATAGGGGAGCCAAATCACCCAAATTGTATTGTGATTCTAACTTTTTGAATAACCTTTTAAATCTTACTGGGTTGACTGATGTTTTTCAGTCTAATTCCCAAGAGATAGTGTATACGTATTTTTCAGGTTCTAGGAAATCTCGTATTGACTATTGGTTTGTTTCTCCAAACTTGCAATTTGGTTCGCTGGCTGCTTTTCCTGTGGCAACTTCTGATCATGTTCTTTTCCAAGTTACTTTTTCAGACTTTCCTAATATTTCTAAAGGTCCTGGTTATTGGAAAATGAATTTATCTTTGTTGGAGTTTCCAGAGGTTAAGGAAGGTTTTATTTCTTTATTACAGGCGAGGAAATCTGTGTATTTTTTGTATGATGCAGTACAGGATTGGTGGGAGGATACGAAATCAGATATTCGAGATCATTTTAAAAAGATTGGGAGACTGTTGGGTAAGGCAAAGGGTGATTCCTATAAGGTGGCGAAAGGTAAATTGGAGAAAGCGTATTGTGATTTACAACATGATTTACCAGTAGATTTTTCAGATATTCAAAAGAGCTGAGCCATGCGCAATAGGGTTGTGCCTGCGCAAGTCCGAGATTGTGCCATTCTGAGATATTCAGCAGGAGGCAGTTGCACCCCCGAAATCATGCTGAGCAACAGCGCAATGATAATGAAGGCATGCGCAACTGAAGGGGGAGGAACCATGCAAAATGGCACAGTGTGATATTCAACAACTTGCGCCATGCGCAATAATAGGGGAGCAAGCAGAAGTTGCGCCATAGCGGAAATGAGCCAAAATGAAAAGGAGCAAGGGAGAGGTGCAAGAATGCTACAGGGAAGGCACATGAGGCAGAACTCCAGCCACACAGACAGGGCAGGAGGGACACACAAGGCAGGCCAGGGAAAGGGCACCCTGAACACAGAGGCACAGGGAAGGTGTGGGGAGCCACAGCCAGTGCAGAAGGAGAAGTGCCACACAGGACAGAGGCCACCACAGGCAGGTGTTCCCGGTGCAGGAGAAGTAGCAGGGAGGACAGCGGGGGGAATACAGTAACAGCTGCCGGGGGGGGTGAACACAAGCCAGGGACATGGCCAGTGCCACCTTCCAGATGGAGGCCGTTATGTGGGGGGGTGAGAAGGCAGGCGGCAGGGGAGAGCGTGGCCGTGGAAGGGCCCGTCGGCGATATGCCCCCAACAGGCAGTACCGAGCCTGCACCAGCTATGAGCTGTACAGTGATACTGAGATTGTGGGCTGGTACCACCTGAATATTGCAATTCTGAGGTGGCTCTGTGAGCTGTGCAGTGATGTGATGCAGGCACCCACACGACGGAGCCATGCCCTGTCAGTGGAGACTAAAGTAACAGCTTGCATGTGCTTTCTCACCACCAGTACCTTCCAGAGACCGACTGGTGACACCACAGGCATAACCCAGTCAGCCACATCACCTCACCCAATTTCTCAGTGCATTGCTGCCACATCCATTTCCCCAGCACACCGGCGGAGCGCACAGCAAACATACAGGAGTTCCACAGGGTAGCACATATACCTGGCATGCTGGGGCAATAGACTGCACCCATGTGGCCATACGCACACCACCTGGCCCCGAGGGGGCCGCCTACATAAATCACAAGGGCTATGCCAGCATCAACTGCCAGGTGGGGTGCGATGCCAGGGGATGCATAATCAATGTCTATGCCACGCACCCTGGGGGAGCACACAATGCCTTCATCTGGCACCAGTCAGCACTGTGCCACAGATTCAAGAGTGGGGACATCCCCACTGGCCACCTAGTGGGTGAGTATGCAAACCACATGGACAATCATAGGGCCTGGGGGGGCATGGCCAGAGGTGACATGGGTAGTGGCCTACAAGGCCTGGGGCAGGGCAATGCTGATCACCAAACTAACTTCCACCCTCTACACACAGGTGACAGTGGATACCCACTCTGTCCCTAGCTGCTCACACCCTACCAGTGGCCCGAGACCCCATCACAGCAACGCTACAATGAGGCACATGCCACCACATGTAATGTCATCGAGCGGGTGTTCGGGATGCTGAAGGCACATTTCTGTTGCCTGGACACCTCCAGCGGTGCCCTACAGTACAGCCCCTCAAAGGCCTGCAGGCTATTCCTGGTCTGTTGCATCCTGTACAACATGGCCAATGAATGTGGGATAGCCGTACAGGATGAAGAGGGGGACAGCGATGGGGATGATGAGGACGCCGGTGACGATGGTGATTGGCAGACCCTTTGGGTGATGGGACCCCCGACTGATCTGGCTAGCACAGCTGCACCGGGACACCATCATGGAGGAGCACTTCAGCCAACCCAGGTAAGTCATGGGGCCAAGTGCAGCCAACAGTGGCTAAGGCACAACCCACAAACACGCATGGACACACACCAGGGGTGCATGCCATTAAGGGAAGTGGCAGGGCACAGAAGCACACACACACAACCAGGGATGGGTGAGGATTAACCTGCCACGCAGATGAACACACACACATGCACACACACAACGCACCAAACATGCACAGAGGGCAGGAGGCACACCGACCCAGAACGCCAACCCTAGCCACACATGTGTCCACAGGCCACCACGTCCACTGCCTGTCCATGTGCGTGTGTCAGATGCTGAGTACCATTGCACATTGGTGTACAGTGCAATGCAGGCATCATCATGCACATGCAACTGTGGACAGCAGCCGGGAGGGTGTGCAGGTGGACTGTGTGTCCGCGTGCAGGGCCGGGTACCCACCCGTGCACTGCCCACTGAAAGACACAATGCACACAGGGCAGCACCATACAGTAGCCGCGGTGGGAGACAAGTCAGTCACGTGACACAGTACCCCAGCTACCACGGATGTGTGGGCGGCCCAACCGAGACCCGTCAGCACTGACAGGCTGACCACTGGCCTCATGGGGTGGCACTGATGGTCCCCAGGGGTTCCACTGCATGAACGCGACCGTGCTCATGCAGGGGTCTGCAGCACACCGAACATGCCTCTACCAGGAGTGCTTGGGATGCCCACAGCTGAACCCGGTGTCGACAGGGAGGGAGTCACATGACACCGGGAATGGGGGTGGACAGTGCACTGCGTGGTGTCCGCGAAGCATGGGCACCTAATTGTGTGCCCATTGTGGCCATGACAGCAGTGCATGCCTGTCAATGGCAACGGTCACAACCTCCCGCAAACGGTCCATCCCTGCCAGGATCAGAGCGGTGTCCCTGCTGCAACGCTCCTCTGTCCACTCCAGAGCCACACGCAGTGCATCCACCAACGTTGCAAGCCACATCTGCTGCTGGACTGATGCTTGCAGTAGGTGGGTGTGCTCGTCCAAGAGGTCATCTGCCTCCTCGGCATCCTGTCCCTCAGGGTGTGCGCGGCCCTGATGGGCGCTGTGCACTAGGACCAGGTCTGGGCATGTCCACAGGTGGTGCACAGACGCCGCCACTGAACCCTGTACCCCCAAGCCCATTGGCCGACTGCTGATGCTGCCCCTCCGGCTGCCACTCCCCAGGGCTCAGTGGTGCTGCTACAGTGGCTGCAACAGTCCCACTGTCCTGAACAAACATCAGTGCTGCCCCACTGGTGCTGACAGGCACAGGCTGGGACTGTGATGACACGCAGGCCTCCATGGCAGCACCACCCACAGCCATGGGCGCGATGTGTCCTGCTGTGTGGCCATCCCGTGGCACACAGAGGTTACTGCCCATGACGTTAGCGACATCATCATCGGTGACGGACTCTGCACCAGCCCCAGTCACAGCATGCTGGCATCCGTGGACGCTGGCACGCTGGGACACAGGCAGGGCTTCCTTTGCACCTGTTACAACGACATCAGTGTGGACAGCCAGGCGGCCCCACTGTTGCACTGATCCACGTATACCTGTGGAGGTGGATGGGCCCTCCTCCATCTCTAGCTGACTGTCCTCAGTGGACAGGCCCACCACCGCTGACCCATGCAGATGCTCAGGATCTGTAAGGGAAAGCAAAGTCGCATTACTGCATATGACCTACCCTGTCCCTCCACCATAGACAGACCATGATTTGCCATGCAATGATGGGCCACCACCCATCTGGAAGCCACCACCCAGAACACCCTCAATGGCACAACACTGCATGCTTCCAGCAAGCCTCTCCTCCTGTGGGGTCAGCTGTACCACCTCCGGCTGTCCCCCACCTGTTGCAGCTCATGCTGCCCTGATGGCAGCCACCTTCTCCTTTATCCTCCTCCTGTCCATGCCCATCTTTTTCTTACACTCCTGCATGGAGCACTGGTGGCTGCCATGCAGGTTCAAAGCACATGCCACCTCCTCCCATGCAGCAGCACGGGCTTGAGGTGTTCCCTGCCATCCACTGAGAAGCGGCTCCTGATCCAGGTAGGCGTCAAACAGGGCTTCGGTCTCGGCCTTGGTAAACTTAGGCCTCCTCCTCCTCCCACCACTGTATTCCTCCTCTCCCACAACTTGCTCGGTCATTATTTAGCCTGTAAGAATGGCAATTGTTACCTGTGACTGTGCAGTCCCATGCATGTCCCTAAATCCACAGTCCACACTCCCAAACAGCATGCAACTCACCAATAGACTGCAGTAACCGACTATGGCCACTGCAGCCCAATGTCGCACTTTTATAGCGCAACCCATGCAAATGAGGCGAGGTGCAACTTTAAGTGGATGCAAATTGCAGTGCTGCGCCATTGAATGGCTGATTAGATGATTTGCATATGACAGCTGAATATCGCGCTTTTGCGCTTTGCACAATTGTGTTGAACGTGCTGAGCCAATGGCGCAGTTCTGTGACATGCGTAGTACACACCTCACTGCGCATGCCCAGGTTGCTGATGCAGGCGTCTGCTGTGCTGCTGACGTACTGTGCATGGTAGGCAATGCAGGGCATGGCCACCATTGTACCAGTGACGCTATAGCGATGGTCACTACATGGTGCTGTGGCACTGGGCCATCATAGGCGCACTGGGCCAACTGCGCAGTAGGCCGATAATGGCGGTAGCACACAGGCAGCCAATCACGCTACACACATTGGGTTCCAATGGCGCTGTGCGTGTCCATGTGCCAGAGACTCTTGACCCTGTGCCCGACCTTTGCCCTCTAGGCACCATGCATCAGGCATGGGTGCACCTCTATCGCGCTGTTCAGTGACAGCGCGATAGGGAATGGCAGCACTGTACCACGCAGCATCTGCATGTGGGGAGCCGTGCTGCAGAGCACCATATTGCCAAATCAAGCAGAGAGCATGGCACGCAGGAGGGCAGCTCAGTGGTCGACAATAGAGTTGGCCAACCTAGTGGCCATTGTGGAGCCACACCATGGCCCACTGTTTGGGGAGGCACCCCTGGACAGGTCCAGGACCTAGGTGTGGGAGGAGGTGGCCACTGTGCTTGAGGAGACCACAGGATGGGGGAGGAGCACTGAGCAGTGCCGCCACAGGTACGGGGACCTGTGGTGGAGGGAGCCGGAGCTGCTAGCACACCTGCGGGCATGTGCCAGGAGGGGCACTGTGCCACGGCCAGGTAGGTGTTACGTCAACACACTTTTATCTTCCATATGGGTAACACTGTTGTATGTGTCCAGCACATGGGGAGGGACCGTCTGGGGTTGGCTGTGGTGGTGTTATTAGGTGTGGGGTGGGTGGGTCTGGCTGGGTGGGAGGGCACACACCTGGGGGCAGGGGGACTTTGCTACAGGATTGTACTGATGTTCCTCTCTCCATGTTTGCACCACAGGCCCGGAGAAACACCACCGTGCCCGTGGTCTTCGGCGGCAGGAGGAGCAGCACGAAGCCAGGCAGGGCGAGGGCCCTCACCGCCCACTGGACCGGCCCAATGAAGGTGAGTGCCATACCTCCATGATTACTATTGCATGCTGTGTAACAGGGTGGGCAGCGGGGCATGGCCACCATCCATCGACACCACTGCTATGCATGCGACTTGTTACAGTCAACACTGTCCAGTGGCAATGCATGTCTGGGAGTGTGTCAATGGTGGTCCATGCGTGCACCAGGTACATGGCTGTGCCACTGCCTTTGCACCATATAGCCATGTCACTAAACAGCCACGGTGGTGCTGTGCATGAATTGGCCAGTGGGTGTGTGCAGCATTCCGCATGGCTGTATGTGCCTGGGTGGGCAGGTCATGTGGACGTGGTCACTGTGGGTGGTCACACACCATCACAGAGGTATGTCCTATGACCATATGCCATGCACAGTGGGCGGGCTGTATGGGGTTGTGCATTCACACCTATTGACTGTGCTCTCTTGTCCGAGGTACACACCATCTTCGGGAGATAAGGGAGGCACTGCGGGAGATACTCCAGGTGGCGAGGGCATCACTGGACATCCTCCGCAGGATTGACAACACCGGGGTCCTGCGGAGGCACAGAGCATGACGGAGTCGAAGTGGGGAGCGGTGCTCCCTCTAGGGGTCCCTCAGTCCCTGTAATCCCCTACCCCTGGACCCACCCTAATACCCCTCCTTTCCCATCCCATTTGTTCACCCCTGCCCCTACCCACCCCCACCTTGTTTGTGGCCCTCCCCCACCTTGTATATATTTTGTAAATAGTACTGTAAATAGTTGACTTTTATATGTTTGTTCAATACAGTTATTTTGATATGAATACTGTGCTGGTCTCTGATTTGCAGTGGGCTATAGGTGCTCAGCTGCAGTGGTGTGCATGGCGTCGGGGTGGTGTGGTCATGGGTATGTGTATGTGTCCGTGTGGAGGTGACTATAGTGTGGGGGTAGCTATCAGTCAGTGTCTGTGGTGTGTGTGTTGTGCCCTGTGCACTGGATGACTGTGCGCAGTGGTCCATGGTGCGTGCTCTGTGTCCATGGCGCCCCTATCAGCCCATCCATGGCCTGCGCAGCTGACACACACGCCTGTCTGTGACCTGCACGGTCCGCTGACATGTCAGTGGTGGCAGTCCCTGCAGGGCAGCCACTGTACCCATCACATTGCTGTGTTGCCTCCTGTCACTGGTGTGGTACATGTCTGCCTCGGGTGACACTGTGGCCTCCACAGTTGTTGTCCCACCTCCATGCTGTGCCTTGTGTGTGTTGCAGGGGATGTGCACCACTGTCTATGACTTGTGCTCCGGGCAAATGATGGTGGTGTACGGGTCCACAGTGCCTGTGCAGGGTGGCTAGCACTCCAGTGCCATGGAGGACTGTGGGTTGTGTGTACACAGTTTACATGGGCCCACGCTGGGAGCTTGTTTGCCCCACCACTGCGTCCCTGTGTTGTTGTGCCCTTGGGTATGGGTGGGTGTCTGTCCATGCACTGTGTGGCATCCGGTGTGGTGCATGCTTCCACGCACCACTGTGGGTGTCTGTGCTGGCTGTTGTGGCCAGTGGTGGGTCGGGGTGTGTCATTGGAATACTGTGCAGGGTGCTGTACCACTGGTGGTGGTGTCCGGGGCAAGCCCTGTCCCGTGTGGGGTACCTCATGTGCCGACGCATGGTTGGTCTCTCAGCAGTACCTCGGGGACTGTGCATGGTGGCACTGTGTCTGCCATTGTTGCATTGCTGTGCTGCCACCCGCTGATGGGTGCTCGTGGTGGGGCTGGCTTGCATGGTTCTGTGGTGCTGGGGTTGCATTGTCACAGTGGGGTGGTGGCATGCATAGGGTTTCCTACAGTGGTGGTCGCTGCTCCTGGGGGGTGTCTGGGGGTCACGGTGCAGGGTGTGCTCTGCATTGGGGGGATGGTGTGGCACAGGGAGGTCAGCCCTCCTTTTGTGCCAGTCATGGCTTGCCGGGGGGTGTGATGGGGCACCATGGCCCGGCTGTGGGTTGTTTGCTTGTCTCCATGGGCCGGTGGTTATTCCAGCCCTCCCCCAGTCATGCAGTGCATGGGGTGTGGGGTGACAATGTCTGTTCTGCTGTGTGTTCCTGTGCCCATCTGTGGCATGGGTGGTGGGCCTCTACCTCCCTGGTTGTGCAGTTGCATTGCTCTGCTGCTGGGGGACATCCCTGGTTGCACTATGGCGCCTCTGGACTGCTCAGCTGCACATCCCTTGTTGCATTATGGCACATCAGATCTGCTCAGCTTCCCTTCCCTAGTTGCGCTATGGCGCAGGTGGTGCGATATTCAGTCGTCGGCTGTAGGCGCGGTTTGGTCTGCTCCATTTTTGAATATTGCGTCTCTTGCGCATGGGTGCAATGGACTTGCGCTTGCTCCTGCTATTGCGCACTTTTTGGGCGGAGTTTGAATATCTGGGCCTCAGTCTTTAAAGCAGGAATTGGTTAAACTACAATATGGCAACCAAAAGGTTTTGGAGACTGCCCAAAAATTTGGGGTCTCCGGTGCTCAGGGTGATATAAATCCTTTTGAACAATGTGAATGTCACAGGAAAAATAAAGAAATGAGACAAATATTGACATCTTTAGGGGATTTGATATCTTCTTATGACATTTTGGCTGCATTGGATGACTATTTATTGACTGCCTTTCAAGTGGATACTTCTGTAACTACTGAGAAAATTGCTACTTGGTTATCTGGTGGTGAGCGTGTGTTGGTTCCTGAAGATTTGTTGCCGGTTTTATTACAGCCTCTCTCGCAATCTGAATTAGAGACTGTGGTTAAGTCTTTACCTAAAGGGAAATCCCCTGGTGGAGTTGGTTTGGGAAATTAACTTTATCCTTTGATTTTTTTCTATTCTGGGGTCAGAACTTGTGAATTTCTTTCAGGTTTGCTTGGATACTGGGTTTTATCCTTCGTCTTTTAATCAGAGTCTGGTGATTTTTTTTTTGTTTAAATCTGGTGCTAGGGAGAATTTGGGTAATTGGAGGCTATAACACTTCTTAATTCCGACTGTAAGATCCTGACTAAATTGTTGAGTATTAGAGTAGCATTGGTTTTGCCCCATATTATTCAGTTTTCACAATTTTGTTCTGTTATGGGTCGTTCTATTTCTGATGCTTTGATTTTGCTGCGTGAGGTGTTTAATAGATGTGCTATGGGTGACATTTCAGGGTTTTTATTGAGCTTAGAACAATTGAAGGCCTTTGACAGGGTTTCGCATTCTTATCTATGGGTATGTTTAACTTATTATGGTTTTCCTGCACTTTTTGTTTCTTGGTTAAAGGGTTATTATAATTCTGCGATTGTGGCTCCTTATGTCCATGGTAGGATAGGAAGATATAGTGCCTATCAACGGGGTGTTCATCAAGGTTGTCCTCTTAACCCCCTTTTATATATTGTTACATTGGATCCTTTGTTACAGCGATTGAATGGGGCTGCTCATATTAGTGGCCTTTCCCATCATAGTGCTATGTCTGATCTCACTACGGTTTCATATGTGGATGACTTATGTATTTTGTTATCAGATCTTCCGTCTAGTGTTTCTACAGAAGTGGTTTTGCAAAGTTTTATGGAGGGTACTGGGGCAAGAATTAATTTTGCTAAGAGTAAGTGTATTTCCTTAGGGAATGTGGGAGAGGGTTTCCAGAGGATTATGGGAATTCCGATATGTGCCTCTGAAGTTAAGATTTTGGGTATTTTTTTGGAATTGATCACCCGGACGTTTATAATTGGAATTTGCTTATTACTGCTGCTCAATCTCGGGTTCATACCTGGAACAAATGGAGGATGGCTAAATTGAAAAGAGTATATACGGTTAAAACTTAATTTGATAGGTATGTTTCTGCACTTAGCAGCTGTATATGCAGTGCCTAGTAGTTTGGAATGTACAGTACTTAGTGTTTTTTCCAGGCAATCTGGGGAAATCGTTTAAACCATATTAAAATAAATATTTTATATTTGAGAAAAGCTCAGGGTGGTCTGAATATGGTTAATCCTATTGTTTTTTTCTTCTCCATTTTTTTGTTTGTCACTGTTCGCCCTTTGGTTTCCAATATGCAAAAAATTTTGTTCCCTTGGGTTTTAGATGTTTTGGGAAGCTGGATTGAGGCCTGGGAGTGGGATAAGGCTGTGGCAAAACAAAAACAAGTGCAGAATGTGTTACCCACTTATTTTTCCTGTTTTCAGAAACTTAAACAATGGCAGGTTACCAAGTCAATGGTGGGACACTTATCCCGGAAATAATTTTATGCTGTTATTCAAGCTAAGTATTTTTTTCATTTACCTGATTATTACGGGAGGTCTCAGAGGGATATTGTTTTGATTACTGACATGTTATGTTCTATACCAATGCTTCCGAAGATATGGGATGTGACGCAGTTGTGTGTACATGATAGACTACCTGTGAAGGCTAATTTAAAACATAAGAACACTGCAGATAGGTCATGCCCTAGGCGTGATCGGTGTTCTGAAATGGTAGAATCATTGGTTCATTTGTTTTTTCCTTGCCCATACATTGTCCAGTTTTGGTCAGTAGTGGCTTGTTATTGGGCTACTTCTCCTTTTATTAATATGTCTTCTGATGTGTTATTATTAGGTGTGTTACCACCTTCTTGGAGTCATTTTGATAAGGAAATTTTGCATAAGATTTTGGGATGCTTTAAATTTCATATTTGGACTAGTAGAGTTCGATGGTCTTTACAACAAGTGTATATCACTCCAGAACAGTTGTTTTGGATGATTGCTGAGGATATTCTTTCACTTCGCAGACATGATTTTAGTACTTTACCTGTGATGATTGCTAGGAAAAAATGGAAGACTGTGCATTGGTTGGATACTGGTTGATTGCCTGTTTCTTTTGTTATTTTCCCCAACTTTTAGTGGGAAGGGGAGTGTTCTCGGAACTCAATTATGTTTCTGTTTTTTTTGTGATTAAAAAATTCCCCTGCTCTTTTAGTGGGGATGGGATGGGGTTATGTACAAATACGGATTATGTATGTTGGCAGTTCATGTATGCTGTAATACCTATTTATGGTTTTGATTTCTTTCATTATGATTTTGTATGAAGCAATACACTTTTATATATTTTGTTTGGGAGTTTTGAATAAACAATTCCCCTACTCTTTTTGATAAGTGCCATGGGATCTTTAACATCCACCTGAACTACCACCAATCCAGGCAGATGGGACCTCGGTTTAACGTCTCATCCGAAAGATGGCACCTCAGAAGTGCAGCACCCCTCTCATGCTGCACTACAGTGTCAGTATTGGGATATTAACCCGAGTGCCAGTTGTGGGAACTGAACCCACAGCCCTCTGATCTCCCCGCCTCAGAGGCAAGTGTGCTACATACTGAGCCACTGACACTTTGTTCCAGGTACTGAAGTAAAGATTGGCAGGCAATAATGGCAGGAGTTGTAAATAATGCAAAACTCAAGGAAGGATGTTTTGATTGATAGCCTCTACTTGTTGGAAAAACCCGCTCTATTGCTATGTTTTTATAGTGGCACCTATGAAGCACAAAAATATTTCCCCCCTTAATTGGCTTGTTTTGTTATATTTTGTTTTTTGCTGGATAAGTCTTTGACTCCTGGGTGAGATGTTGTTGTGCCCACTTTTGTTACTGTTTTGCAGTAAGTCATTCATCTGTCTTTTTTTTGTATCATATTTTTTGGTTTGTTTAATATGAATAAATACAACATACAACGGACAAACATACAAATAAACATGTGCAATCATGTACATACAATCCACCATTATGTTCCATAGTTCATTTCATTCATAATTGATCTTATATGCTGGTTCCTTATTTCTCCCTGCTCCGACCTGTGCATGGCCTCGCCTATATATTAATATGTATACCCCTGCCATCTAAAAATAAAGGATATTATTATATTATCTATCCCTCCAACCCTTCCCTTAGTACCACTGCTTTCCCTGGGCTCAGTGAAGACAGAAAGGGAGTCCAGTCTCTGATAAATGACTCTTCTCTATCCCAGACCACCTGAGTCAATCTCTCCAGAGCCAGCGTCTGCAGAGTTAAGTTACGCCATTGCTGTATTGTGGGCCTAGCATGGGACACCCACATATTTTGAATACAGTGATGGGCTAACACATACAGTGACCGTATCCATCTGGGGAAAGATACCAACTCCCCTTGCTCCCCTACCTCCACTCTGAACAAACATGCTAAGGGGTCCTTTTCCATATCCATGCCTGTCATCTCTGTTACCTCTGCAGCCACTTCTCCCCAGAACATCTGTAACACCAGGCAAGCCCAGACACAATGAATGTATGTGCCCCTTTTCTGTCCGCATCTTCCACACTGCGGTAATACCGAAGAGTGTGCTTTGTGTACTATAACAGGCGGATAGTACAGCCAGTGTATAAACTTGTAATATACTTCTTTGTACTTGTTACAAACCATGATTCCTGCATGTAGGGGCAGCGCCACTCCCCAGTTCTCTTCAGAGATGGTCCTCCCCAAATCTCTCTCCCACAATAGTCTTGTGTTCCTCGTCATGTTCAGGAATCTCTGTTTCCCTCTCCTAGCTGCCTTCCCGATCAATCCCTCCAAGTCCACCTTAGCTTGATACACCAAGCTCTCTATGGAATTCAGTACAAACCGCTCAGGCTTCTCCCGCCCCAAACTTCCTACAAAGGCCCTAATCTGAAAATATCGGAATCTGTGTTGCCCATTTATATTGAGACTCTGTTGCATATTTTCAAATGAACAAAGTTCCCCCTGTACCAACAAGTTGCCTAGACTCTGGACCCCCCTCCCTTCCCATTCCAGGAATCCCTATCCTCCAACCTGGGTAAATAGAGGTGTTACCCTCTATTGGTAAAAGCAGTGTCTCTCCTTGTTGTGCTAATCCGCATTTCTTAAGTTGACCCCAGGCCTCTAAGACCTGCAGCACTAATGAGTTGCCTGGGCCCCCAGTCCTATACGCTCTAATACCCTGGCTATGGAGGTGTTCTCTGAGCCTCCACGGGGTGCCCCCCGTTCTAGGTCCACCCAGCTGGCTTCTTTGGGTCGGTTCACCCAATCTGCAATGTACCTCTGTTGTATTGCTAGGTAATAGTTGCCGAGATCTGAGAAGTTCACTCCCCCCACCTTACTTCTCTCCGCTTTCAGTCTCTGTAAACTGTTCCTCGGTCTTTTCCCTTTCCAAATAAACCCTGAGAAGATCTTCTCCATCCTCTTAATATTTCCTTTCATTAGTCCCAGATGTAGCATCTGCATGAAGTATAGAATCTTGGGGAGAATATTCATCTTGATTAAATTTACCCTTCCCAGCCATGGTATTGGTAGCTGTGCCCACCTCCTAAGGTCCACTTCCAATCCTTTTATTATGGTAGTATAATTAAGCCTGTACAAAGATCCCAAGGACCTACCCACCTGGACACCCGGGTATGTGAAACTTGGCCCTGTGAGTTTTAATCCCCATCCTCCATCTCCCTCTTCTGGTTCCAGGTCACAGACAAGCTCCAACTTCCTCAGGTTGACCTTATACCCTGAGAAGGCCCCAAACTCCTCTATCAATGTCAGCAAGGGAGACACCTATCTCCTCGGGTTTTTTACAAATAGTAGCATATCGTCTGCATACAAGGCTAGTTTATGTGGAGAACCCTGTGCCCCAGTAATTCCTTCTACAGTATATCCGCATTTCCCTGTATGGCTGCTCAAGTGGCTCTATGGCCAGTGCAAACAACAGCGGAGACAGTGGGCAGCCCTGACGCATGCCACGTTCCAAGCTAAATTGCTCCAATAAGGCCCCATTCACCAAGATCCAGGCTCTTGGTGCTGCATACATAGCCCATACCCATCCTATATAGGGGTCACCCAGACCAAACCGGGACATCACCTGAAACAGATATTCCCATTCCTCCCTATCAAATGCCTCTTCTACGTCCAATGAAAGAATACCCACCTTCTCCTTCCCCTGATTCATTCTCCAAATGATGTTAAGCAACTGGCGCATATTATGATATGACTGGCATCCCTTAATGCATTTATCTTTCTAGTGACAACTTTTTTCATACATATTGATCACTTCACTATGTACACTAGGACAGAAATCCAATTTTCCTTTAAATAGAATCTTTCTGAATTCTGCAAAGTCAGTTGTGTTAGTGACTAACCTACCTTGTGTAAAAGCTATACTGTCACCATCCTGAAACAGTTTCTGCAGAATATCAAGACTGGTTAAATCCATCGTGTCATTCAAATTAAGTCCTGTGTCCATTGTTCTATTCCCATCGCTGGTGGTTGCCTGTAGCTCCTCAGTCTCAGTTCCATTTCCTGCTGATGCCATGGAGTCACTATTTGTTGGTGTCTGGTGTGCTTCAAAACTGTTTTTGACTTTTAGTAAATACACCAATGGTTCTTCTCTTGAGTCCTCGATTGGATTCAGGTACCCCATGGTCACAGGATGGGAGGCTGTGTTGTCATTGTTTGAAGCAAAATGTAGTTTTAATTTTAATTTCTTGATAAATTTAAAAATGTCTGTTTGGATCTGGAACTGGTTTAAGCTGGGGGTGGGGACAAATGTGAGGCCTCTTAGTAATTGCTGGTCTGAGATCATAAGTTCAGTGCTTGACAAGTTCATAATTTGTAATTCAGAACTCTCTTGTCCCTCTATGAAGGCTGAACCTGACTGTGCCACTCTTACCTCTCCATGTTTTTCTTTTGTTCAATTTTTCCTGGTTTTGTCTTCCTCTCCCTTTTGTAAAATAGGGGCTCCTCTGTGGGAGTTGGTTTCTGGGCCACTTGAGCTGGATTCTTGCTCAGATTCAATTTCATTCTCTCCCTTGTGATGATTTAGTTTGTTTTCTCTGGTTTGCTTTACTCTTTGACCTTTCCCTTCCCCCAACAGTGAGATCTTTTGTTTTACCCCAATTAAATACTCTGCTCAGGTCCTTTGAATGAGTTATTTCTCATACTGATTGATTGGTTGATTGACTTGTGTGTGTAGCTGTTTGTCATAAGCCTCTAAATCTTTATGTTCCTTATGTGCTAGTAACTCATTTTTTGTCTTCTTCTATTTCTGGGGTAAGGTCAGCAAATTTCTTGGTATTTACTTTGATTATTAATTTAGCAAATCTCTGAGAGCAATCTTCTGCAACCTTTACCCAGTTGACTGTGTCTAAATTATTCTAATACCAAGGAGGGTGTCTGTAATACTCTCAGTCCTCTTGGGACTTGTCCTTTGTCTAGATAGCGTTCTAATGTAGTGATGTTATAAGTAATGTTCAGCTCTGCTATCAGCAATTTTTCAAGTTTTAAGAAACAAGCTTTAATGTCCTCAGTACTGTTAGTATTGAAATTGCTCATATCAAGACTCTCTCTCCAGTCAGTCTTTAGCTCTCTGCCTTTTGAGTTTGAATGCTTCTTCACTCACAAAGCGGAAGTGAATGTTATCAGATGTGGTTGATTCTGTGTTTTGGTTCTCCGAGCCACGCATTCTCTACTGCACCAAAGCCTTCCGGTGCTTTCAGTAAATATACTACTGTCTTGCTAATGACTCACAATAGCATTAATCTAAGAGTGGCAACCAAGATTTAGGCAGTACAGTAAAAGCTGATATGTAAAACACTCACTAGTACTGCTCAGGACGTCCTGCAAAAACTATGGATTTCATTACCAGGTAAGCTGGTATAGTTCTTATCCCCAGTGGCACTATGGCTACATTGTGGGGTTGGGGGAAGGCTGAGGAAGGACCACTGGACTACCAGGAATTATTGCAATGACTATGTTATGCATCAGATGGGATAGGTGATGTGGGGACCATTAGACTACCATTGAGAGTAATAATTTCTGCAAGCTGCATTGGACTGATATTGGGTGTGTGGGGACCGTTAGACTACCACTGACAGTAGTCATTTTTGCAAGTTGCATTGGATGGGCATTTGGGGGGCTACTAGAGCACTAGGGACAAGGATAACTATAACACTATGCATTGTATGGGCATGGGGAGACTGCTATACTACCTCAGACTATTGCAAAGGCTGTATTATGCCTGGGATGACCATGGGGGAGGGGACTGCTGGAGTACCAGGAACTATTGCCTAACTCCCATCATGCTCATGTCTCATTGCACAAGTGGGACAGAACAGGAGTGAAGTATCTGCCTTTGGAGCACCTGCAGAACATCTGCATAGAAACTGCAGGACTGCAGGAGACTCTGGAGGTGAGTCACCAGAACAAGGTAGGAGGTGATACATAACTATTTCCTATATATTGTGACAACCAGCTAGTTGGCAGGTAACTACAGCTTGTATCCACAGTAAAGGTGTGCATGGGGTAGTCAGCTTCTAGGGGAAGGTAGTAACAGCTAGGATGGTAATGAAAGAGAAAGAAGGATACATCCTATTTAGGGTACGATAAAGGTGATAGGAAATGACTTTTACACAGTTAACTGCCCTCCATATTTCCTTTCCAAGCCAGTAATGTATTCTGACATGCTTTGACCAATTTTTGCTGAATAAATAATCTAGCTTTGGGGCACCCTTAGATCTACATAGAGTTCCACCGTCCTCACTGATACACAGCCTCACTGCAGATCAGTGGGAAGCCTGAGAAGGACCTACTGCAGCACGGGGTCATGAGGAGGGCTTCTTTCTGCACCTCCCTCACAACTACCGAATGGACACCAGCACCAGCTCCCCAGGCACTCTGCCCCAGAGCTCCCTACATTCCACTGCAGCCAATCAGGGCAGGCTATGGGTGGCTGGGACAGAAGAGCACAAACTTTTATACATTAAATCTCCCTGTACCAGAGCCCTGGAACAAAGAACTACATGCTTCACTGCAGATCAGTGGGAAGCCCAAGAGGGACCAGCTGCAGCATCGGGTCAGGAGGAGGTCTTCTTTCTGTACCCCCCCCAATGACTGCTGAATGGACACCAGTACCATCTCCCCTGGCACTTTGCCCTGGAGTTCCCTATCCAGAGCCCCCTACCTTCCACTGCAGTCAATCAGGCCGGGTTGTGGGCAGGCTCACCTTCCTATATCTTCCACCAACATCCCGACGTGGGCCTCCACAAGTAGGACGACGTGCTAAGGGCTGCAGAATAAGGGCATCTACCATGGGTGTAAGCTGTGGTGATGGCTGTTAGATGGAGATTCTGCCCAAGGTCATAAAGAAAACTCAAAAGCTACGCTTAAGGGAAATCTGATCAAGCTGAGAGGAGCTATAGGAAACCTGGATTTATTGACATCAACATATGAGGACTTTTAAAAACAGAAACATATTGAATATATGTAAGTGGATCAGGTGCTGTTCTTAATTCATTAAGTTGCTTTACAACAGTAAATTGTGCATGGTTGTACCTAATCCTGTTGCCCCAGCCAGAACAGTAAGTTGCTAAGCTGATCTCTTCAACATGCCTGTAAGTCTTTTTTTTTTCCCAACTCTATTTTTCACCCCTTGCCACTAACCTCTCTCCAGCGTGATCACTCAGTTGCTGGCTCTACCCATCTGTCTGAAGCTCTGACCATCCAACTCCGGTTGGGGGACACCCCCTCCTACTCAGCTCACCTTAACCCCTCAGCTCTCAGTCCCCTGAGGAAGGACCACCACTCCCACCGGTGCTCTATCTATAATGCTGGCAGGCTCGCCGAGTGCAGGAGGAGGAACCAGAGCAGATGTCTGAATGCCTGACATTCCTGTCAGTGGAGGGGGGGTTTACCTTATGAACCCTGGGAGCGTGGACTACAATGTTGTCCTGCGCAATGCGGGCATGCTCCTGCACCCGCTTGCAGGACATCCGCCGTCACTCCCAATCCCCGAATGGGAACTCTTTGTTGTGCTGCAATCTTCTGGTCTCCTCCAGGAGCCGCCAAAGCAGCGAGGAGCACCAACCACTCCCCCCAGGAGAGAAGAGCAGTCCTCCAGATGCTCAATTCTCTCCTTCCCCTGCTGACCGTAAGTCCATTCCTGAACACGGGTAGCTGGTGTGGTGTGAGGTGTGGCATCCAGCACCTCAATCCTCAGCCACCGGGCCAGCTACTGTGCCTGTAAGCCTTGCATAGATTACAACTGCACTACCCAATACTAGTATACATAGGTGCCGGAACCGGGGGGCGGAAGGGGCGGTAGCCCCTCCACTTTTTATTTCTGTATGGCAAAAACTAGTATAGAAACAGTGCCCTTTGTTCCCTTACAAGTGCCCTTTTGATTCTCAGCCCCCTCAGTTTTTACCATCTTCCGGCACCCTTGCTAGTATAGAAATAGTGTTTCTTATATATCTGCTCCTAATCTAGTGTGCTCTAAGTTACTTCTATTCAGAATGAACCAGTTGTCTTGTTTACTAAGGTAGGCCAATGGTTAAAACATTGCTTTTCCCTGAATTGCACCTGCTAGTCTAGCAGTTTTTTTGGCACTAGTATAATTGATGCAACGGCTCTGCTTAGGGTGTGTCCATCTTATCTGTTGACAGAGAGAGTCAGATGATAGATTCTTCTGCTGTGATAGGTAAAAGTCAGATTTTCTCTCTATCTGCCTTATATTAATTTCAGTACAATGTGGCTGCTGGCAGTGCTAACCTTTCTCAGCTCCCCATTGTCCCCAACACCCCATACCATATAAACCATATGCATATTAATTTATCTCAGCAGAACCTTACAGAAATACCTCTCTATGGAGTCAAAGCACCAAAGGCCTATCTGCCAAGCTAATGTTTATACACCCAACTATGATTAGGGCAATCCTAATAGTTTTCAACTCCAATGCTATGAAACCACCCTATGCTACCCATATATACTAACATACTAAGGTGCCAGCAGAGTAGGCCTAATGGTCTATTGCATCTGTCTGAGAATCAGCACCCAGTCAGGGCACCGTTGCTGCCCTCCTCACCTCCCCCGTGAATCCCCCCAACCCCATCCCCCATCGGAGGTACACCTCCAGTTTTGGCATTACTCAGTTTTACCTTCCACCTATACCTGCCCCAGCCCCCCCGCTTGAACCCCTGCAAAGTATTTACAGCCAGCAGTTCCACAGGCAGTGCATTCCAAGGTTCAACCACCCTCTCTGTGAAGTAGCATCTCCTTGTCTCCCCCCGAGCCTCCCTCCAACCAGCCTCATGGAGTGCCCCCTGGTGGCCCCCTCCTCCTTCAGCTGGAGCACCCTATCCAGGTTTACCCTTTTCAGCCCCTTAAGATACTTAAAGACCTCAATCATATCCCCTCTGTCCCTCCTCTCCTCCAGGGAATAAAAGTTGAGCTCCTCAAGCCTCTCCTCATAGGACCTTCCCCCAGACCCTGTATCATCCTGATCACCCTCCTCTGGACCCTCTCCAGGAGTGCAATGTTCTTTTTAAAGTATGGGTGCCAAAACTGCATGCAGTATTCAAGGTGCAGTCTAACCAGGCAATTATACAGAGGGAGAAGCACCTCTTGCCTTCTCGAGGTTATCCCCCCAGTGATGCACCTGAGCATTTTATTTGCTTGGTCTGCAGCCCTCCTACACTGTTCAGAGTTATTAATTTTGACATCCACAACCACCCCAAGGTCCTATTCCCCTCCCGAAACCTGCAGTTTCTCCCCTCCCAAATGGTACTCATGAGCTGGGTTCCTAAGCCCCAGGTGGAGAACCCTGCATTTCTTAGCATTACACCTCAGTTTCCAGGTGTATGACCACCTCTCCAGAGTCTCCAGGTCCCCCTGTAGGGCTCTTCTATCCTCCTCCCCATCCACCACTGCCCCCAACTTCGAGTCATTAGCAAAGAGGCTCATCTCGCTCCTAATACCATTTCTGATGTCTGAGATGTATGCGTTAAACAGGAGTGGACCCAGCACTGACCCTTGTGGGACCCTGCTCCTGACCCTCCTAGGAGATGAAACCTCCCCCCCGACCACCACCTTCTGAAGCCTCCCAGTTAGCTAGTTTCCTATCCACCTGACCATCCGTTACCCCCCCATTCCCCCCCAGCTTGTCCAGCAACCCAGGATGTGGCACCAAATCAAACGCCTTGCTGAAGTCTAGCACACTCCCTTAAGTATATGTAATAGCAAGGCCAAGAGAAAAATTCTACCATCAGAGGCTTACATATATAAATCACCATACAACCAAACATATTATCCTCATCCTACTACTATGTCCAGGTAATGTAGAAGTAAACGCAGGCCCCCTCCCCAGGTACCATCCCCCACAGATTTTGCCTCTCTTAAAGGGTTGATAATAATATCACTACTTTAAATGTGGGTAGCCTGTTAAACAAATTGGATGTGGTAACAATTTGGGCCATACATACCAAACCAGATGTGTTTCTACTCACAGAAACTTGACTAAATGGATCTGTGCCTTCGCAGCTGGTAGCCATCCCCACCTACAATCTTCATAGACTGGACAGGACTACCAGGGGCAGGGGTTTAGCCTTTTATATTAGCGTAAAGTACCAGACAGACGAAATCATATCTCTCTCAGTGTCTAACGAATTTGAGTGTATGATGGTAAAAACAGCTCTGTCATGAAATGAAGCCCTAAATATAATTGAATGCTACAGGCCACCAAAGGGTGGTTATGCATTCCTTACACACAAGTGCCCTGGTAAGTCCCTGCCCACAAGAATGCCTTATATTGGGTGATTTAAACCTAGACTGGCTTAAGTAACTCTAATGACCTAAAAAAATGGTGTGATGACCTAGGATTTGCACAGTTAATATCAGAACCAACTAGACTAATCCAAACAACCCTGACAATGCTTCCCTAACAGACCTAATCCTAACCAACAGGCCACATAAATTCACCACTCTGCCGTCTTTCAAAATGATATAAGTGATCATAATGTAGTCACTTGCTCTAGAGGTACAAAAATGCCTTTAACCCAGCCTAAATTCATTGTCAAAAGATGCCTTGCCACTTTTAATGTTGTGAACTACCTAAATGATTTGGCCCTATTAAATTGGAAAACATTTTATCTGGTCCCCATGGTACACAAAGTGACTGACATTTTCAACAGATTGCTACTGGGAGTCATACATAAGCATGCTGCCTTAGTTAAGCGCTGTGTGAAAAATGTATCCTGCCCTTGGTTCACCAAGGAGTTGAAAGAGGCCCTATGCAACAGAGATCAGCTTTAGAAAACTCCCAGGCACACAAAACTAGATTCAGATTGGGTCAACTTCAAACACGCAGGAAACTCTTGCACCAAACAAATCAGGGCAGCAAAAACTAGCTACTATCTAAATTCCCTGGACAACAACAAACACAATGCAGCAAAGTTTTGGAAATTATTCAAATTCATTGAAGGCTTCTCGTCTACTCCCACCCTTCCACAAAAAAATCTTAGTCATTGGTAACCTTATAACAGACAAACACATCATTCTAGAGGAAACAAACTCCCACTTTGCTTCAGCTGGATTGGCTTTTGACAGGTCCCCAGTCGCTTCATACCATATCTCTCCACAGGAGGTTGACGGACTGGATAGTCCCAATACCAACCATTTCAACTTTCAACCCACCACCTACAAACAAGTGGAACAGCTCCTGCTAGTGCTAGACACCAAATAAAGTGCAGGTGCTGACAGCCTGGACCCCATTTTTTCCTTAAAACTGTTTTCATGCTCCTCACGGTGCCCATAACCCATCTATTCAATTTATCACTCACCAGTAAGGACACACCATAAATCTGGAAGACAGCGCACATCATTCTTCTCTGCAAATCGGGCAACACTAGTACCCTTAGTAACTATAGGCCCATATCCATCCTTCCAGTACTGTCTAAACTGTTAGAAAAACTTGCCAATGCTCAGATAAGAGACTTCCTGGAACAATCTAACATTAACCCCTCCCCCAGTCTGGTTTCAGACCTAAACGTGGCACTGTCTCTGCTCTGGCTAAAGTTTCCAAAGACTGGATACAAGCTATTGACCACAAACATATTACCGGAGCTATCTTCCTTGGTCTCTGTAAGGCATTCAGCACTGTCGACCACAACCCTCTGATTCAAAAACTGACTAAGACAGGATTAGGTGCTGCCCCATTGCAGTGGTTCTCTAACTACTTATCGGGCCAGGTTCAGCAGATAAAAGTAGAAGGTCTCTACTCTACCTGCACCCACCTCTTTAGAGGTGTCCCCTAGGGCTCCAAATTAGGCTCCCTACTCTTTTTGTTATATACAAATGATTTAGGTGAGACCATCACTGTTGCAGACTACACTTTTACGTGGCTGACACTACCTTACCCTATACATCTCTAGGCCTAACATCACCATGGTATGCGCTGACCTTCAAAGAGATTTCAGCAAACCACAACACAACCTCTTTCATGCTAAGCTACTACTAAATGCCTCAAAATCTAAGGTCATGTTCATTACGTCACATCATACAGCTTCGCTATGTGTATCTGCCCCAACCATTACTACTCTATTAGGTGACACTCTCGAAGTAGTGGAAAATTACAAATATCTCGGAGTCTGGATTGACAACAAACTATCTTTTGCCACTTATATAGAGGCATTATGTAAGAAACTGTGTATCAGAATTGGATTCTACTTTAGAAACAGGTGCTGCTTCCCGTATGAAGCATGTAAGCAGTTGGTCCAGGCCACCTTATTACCGATAATAGAAACACAGAATTTGATGGCAGATAAGGACCGCTTGGCCCACCCAGTCTGCCCATTTCCCTACCTAATGGATAAGCTGCAGATCCAGTTAACCAGCAGCCTACTTCTTTCTACCCCCACCCCATAGAATTGCCTTATGGCTGTCCCATGCATGCTTGAATTCAACCACTGTTTTTGACTCCACAACCTCCTCCGAAGGCCGTTCCATGCATCCACAACCTCTCTATGAAAAATACTTCCTTACATTACCTCTGAGCCCCTCATCTTTAAATTGTGCCCCTTGTTCTTGCACACCTCTTTTTTGAAAGATGCTACCCTCTTGGACTTTGTTGATTCCCTTGAGGTACTTGAAGTTTCTATCATATCCCTCTCCTCCTTTCCTCGAGGCTATACATATTAAGCTCCTTAAGTCTCTCTTTCATATGTCTTCCGGGTGCAGACCCTGCACCATTTTAGCTGCCCTCCTTGAACAGCTTCCATCTTGTCTATGTCCCTAGGAGATTGGGTCTCCAGAACTGCACACAGTACTCAGATGGGGTCTCACCAGCTGTCTGTACAGAGGGATAACAACTTCCTGTTTTCTACTGGTGATGCCTCTCCCTATGCATCCCAGTATCCCCCCAGCCCTCCTTACTGCCCTCTCACATTGCTTGCCCACCTTTAAGTCATCTGATATGACTACCCCCAGGTCCCGTTCCACTTTTGTTGTTGTTAGTATCTCACCCCATTGTGTACTCTTCCCCTGGGTTTTGTTTCCCAGGTGCATTACCTTGCACTTCTTAGCATTGAATCTAAGCTGCCATACATTTGACCATTCCTCTAACCTTGCCAAGTCCTTCTCATCCTTTCCACTCCACCTTGTGCATCAACTCTGTTGCAGATCTTTGTGTCATCTGCAAAGAGACATACTTTCCTTTCAGTCCCTCTGCAATGTAAGCTCAAAAGACATTGAAGAGGACCGGTCTAATACTGAACCTCAGGCACCCCACTAGTAACCCCCTTTCTTCAGAGTGGACTCCATTTACTATTACTCTCTGTGTCCTATTCTCCAGCCAATTTTTACCCAGGCTGTCATCTTGGGACCCACTCCCAGGCTAGCTAACTTGTATATTAATCTTTGTGTGGGACTGTGTCAAATGCCTTGCAAAGTCTAGGTAGGCCATGTCCACAGCCCTCCTGATCTACTACTTTGGTCACCCAGTCAAAGAAATCTATCAGATTTGTTTGGCATGACCTTCCTGCTGTGAATCCATGCTGCCTTGGGTCCTGTGCCCCTCTGGCCTCTAGGTACTCGACAATTCTTTCCTTCAGAAGTGGTTCCATCATTTTCCCTATCACTGAGGTTAAACTAACAGGTCTGTAGTTTCCTGCTTCTTCCATGCTTCCACTTTTGTGAAGGGGAATCACATCTGCCCTCCTCCAGTCCTCAGGTACCACCCCATACTCCCATGATTTGTTAAAGAGGGTAGTCAGTGGTGTCACTAGTTCTACCCTTAGTTCTTTCAGAATTCTGGGATGAATCCCATCAGGCCCCATTGCTTTGTCCACCTTCAGTTTTAAGAGTTCTTTCAGAACCCTTTCTTCTGTAAATGAGCTGGTATCAAATTCTGTATCCAGAGTGTTTCTATTGTATGTTTTAGGTACCTTCCCCTCTTCATTTGTAAATACTGAGCAAAAATATTTGTATAGTATCTCTGCCTTTTCACAGTCACCCTCTGCCCACCCCTTCCCCTTTATTAAGCCTCACTATCCCTCCCTTAGTCTTCCTTCACTCCCAAATGTACCTAAAAAATGTTTTATCCCCCTTCTTAACTGAATTGGCTATCTTTTCCTCAGTTCGGGCCTTTGCTGTTCTGACTGCCTTCCCAGTTTCCTTTTGCTTTAACTGATACAATTCTCTGTCCTGCTCCTTCTGTGATTCCTTGTACTTTCTGAATGCTTTCTTTTTCTCTTGAACCTTCACTGCCACCTCCTTTGAGAACCATAGTGGTTTCTTACATCATTTTGTTTTGTTTATTTGCTTCACACAAGGGCTTGTTACCTCTGTGATGGCAGTTTTATTATTCCCCATTGTTCTTCCACCCCTCCTTCCTGCCCATTTGCTAGTGCATTCCTTAGGCACTTACCCATTTTGGCAAAGTCAGCCCTCCTGAGGTCCAGTACTTTTGCCTTTGTATGTCTTGACTCTATTGCTGTGTTTATTGTGAACCATACTGTTTGATGGTTGCTAGTTCCCAGATGGTTACCCACTTCTACATCTGTGATCCTCTCTCCATCTCCATTTGAGAAGACTATATGCTTAAGCCACATTCTTAGCCAGGTTTGATGTACTCTACCACAGAGCACTCAGGTTCATTACAGGGTTAGGGCCCAGGACCCACCATTGTCCCTTGTATGCTGTAGTTGGCTTGCCCTCACTAGTGACCAGAAGACTTCTGAACTTGTACACCTGGGCATACAAAATATTCGTAAAAGCTCTCCCAGGGTATATCACTGAGCTATTTCATTTATCAAGTAGCAATTACTCTCTCAGGAAAAACAACTACATATTGTACATTCCAAAACATACTACACAGATAGGGAGATCTGCAATTAGTTGTTTTATCCCTACTCGCGCCAAGCATCTCTGAAACTCACCTCGCTGGTCAGACCCAACACCTGTAAAAGGCTTGTTGAAAAACTATACCCTGCAACCTGCTCGCATGGTTACCCTTTTCTGGTTCTTATTGTCTGGTTATTAAGTGGATGGTACAACTACTCTCAACGCTGTGGCTTACAAACTAACTAGTTGTACTAACTGATAGTGTAGGTACCCAGTCAAATCCAGTATTCTGTCTATTTTTATATATAACCTTAGAGTTGTGAACCTATGAACTTACTCTTATGTGGCTCGATTCACAAACGGACAGGACATAGGTGCGAAATGCATGTAACCCACCAGTGCAGCTCTGCACCCCTGCACAGGCAGGGTGCCGGTCTACATTCACAACCGCCATCCACCTGTCCATATCCCTGACCCTCCCCGGGGTGCAGCTGCGTGGCTGAGAACTGTGGCAGCGTGGTAGCTGGAGTGTGGGGCGTGGATGGGCATCCAATAGGATGCCCATCCCAGTTCCCACTTGTGGATACCTTACATGCTGGGGCTGGGGAGCCAGGGATGGCGCACAGCCCACCTGGAACAGACAATGGGCTTTTGCCTGAATGGCCAGCCCTGCCCCTCTAGGTAGCCCATTATGCTGTGGTAGTTGTGTGTGGGGAGGTCCCATTGCCACCGTGCCCCGCTGTCAACCTTTGGGGGGCACATAGTGGCTTACGGTAGGGTCTCCCCTCATGTACAATACTCACAAAAGTGCAGCATGCAAGTGGCATTGTGAATATGCATGGCATAGTGACCCCCAGGCATGCCCCTATTCTGCCCCAGTGCGGAGCCATGCATTCGCATGGGATCCATCACACAAGGCTCCAGTGCACTTTTGGTGGAGGCTGTCAGGGATGCACAGGAAAAATTGGCAAGTAGCATTTGCTGTGAGGGATTGCCTACGCGCTGCCCTTGTGCATGGTATTTGTGAAAAGAGCCTACTGTGAATACTAAAATATGTTTTATATATCTCTGTACTCTGTATCATTGTTTCTAAATATTGTGATGCTATCCTACCAAGGACCTCCTTGTAAATAAGCATGCTCAATGGAGCCTTTTCCTGGTGAAATAAATAAAACAAATTTAAATAAAGCTCTTTCTTTTCATATTACTAAGACATTCCATGACATCAATTACATCATTCTACGCAATTCATCTGAATGGTCAGGAATGGTGTTATTGATGTCCTAGAATGTTAAGGCAGCACGAAAAGGGAGAGCAGCAACTGATGAGGACAGAGTGATTCAAAGCAGCTATAAAAGGCAAAATATTAGATTATAAATTTAGCAAAAAGGTCAAAAACATATTGGAATATTGACTAGACACTAAAAGGAGAACAGGAGGGCATCTAGAGGTGTAAAAAACTATTTCCTATCACCTTTAACAAACTACATCCAGGGAAGCACAAGAGAGGGGTAGGAGTACCACAGAAGTAGAAAGGGGGTAGAAGGGTAAATCAAGCTTGCATAGGTACTAAGCGAAGATGGAGGACAGTAAGGCTCATGTGAGTGGTTCAGTTAAATGATTGTGGAGCCACAGTTTATCAGGACACTTTCTAGAGACTGAGGTGCTGCCACTGCTCCCACAGAGGATACCTAGGTGGAGGCAGAGTGGATGGACCTTGGTGGGCTCCGGGAGGGAGGGAGGGGTGGCTGGAAGGGTGCATGCTCCTTCACCTGTAGCACTGCAGAACACCTTCGTCATACTGTCAGGATGGGACAACTGTGAGGAAGTAACCATCGCAGTGGAAAGGGAGGGGGTGGGGTACTCAGAAATAGAGGCCCCAAGGAAGGAGTGGCTCCCAGCCCAAGAGGAAGCAGCAGCTGGTGGGGGACCCTATTGTAAGGGGAATAGACTTGGGAGCTAGAGGGAAAGACAGGGAGGTGGCGAGCCTGAACAGTGTTTCAGCTTGGAAGGATGGTAAGTGTATCCAGAGGATCGCTAAGGCAGTGGGAGGTGGGAGGGAGCTATATGTCATTGTCCACTTTGGGACAAATGATCTGGCAAGGGAGAAGGTAGGAGTAGTTCAAGGAAACTTCAGGGATTTGGGGAGGGGCCTCAAGCGGGTAGCACACATGGTGACTTTTTCTGAGGTGCTACGTGTATATGGCCAGGGAGTGGCAAGGGTAGTCCACACCAAAGCATTTAATAACTGGTTGAATGCATGGTGCATGGAGGAGGGCTTTGGCTTCATTGGGAACTGGGGACCAACCTAGAAGGATATGGGCTTCTATAATAGAGATGGCCTGCACCCTTCAAGGAAGGGGACCACAGTCCTTAGTGGGAGTTCTAAATACTACTTGCATGAACATTTAAACTAGCCGGGGGGGGGGGGAGGCAATAAAACCAAAGGAGGTAATAGCTGCACCCCAGATGGTAAAGTTACAGGGAGGGAGGGCACAAGGGGAGAAATCACCCTAGGGAAGAGGTGCAAAAAGGCAGATACCGGGACAAGATGGAAGAAAAGGGGTATATAACACAGTTCGGGGAGGCTAAAGGATTGAAGCAGACAGGAATGGTGAAAGTAAAAAGGGAAGAGGTGAGTCAGGGGCTTCAGGGAACAACACAGGCAGGAATGGGAGGGAGAAGCAGGGCCACAGATGGGGGAGAGAGAAGGTATAGGGATCCATATGTGCTAACCCAAGGAGCCTTGTAAACAAAATTCCTGAACTGGAAGCCATCATGGCGGATGCTAATCTGGATTCAATGGCCATGACAGAGTCATGGTACACCAAGCACCATGACTGGAACATGAACATATTGGGCTACTTTCTGTGTAGGAGAGACAGGACAGGGAGGAGGGGTTGTATTATATGTGATGGAGCAAATCAAGGCCATTGAGGTAAAAGGGCACCAGGGGAAAAAAGGGACTAGAAGTGCTGTGAGTCATTCTGAAGTCAGGCTACCAGGGTAAGAATTGAAAGGGCAGAAGGGGAGACTGCGCAGAAGGGGACCAAGATAAAGGTGACATCTCAAACAGCTACTTCTGCTCAGTCTTCACAGTGGAGTGAGAAGTGGATGGGTCACCAGGAAAAAGGAGGTAAACTGGGTCAGAAACTAGTTAACAGACAGGAGACAGAGTGTAGTGGTTAATTGTACCGACCCCCAGCACAGGGAGAGGAGTGGATAAGGAACTTGGGGAAGCCATCATCAGAATGGCAAGTAAAGGGTGGTGCTGCTAGTTGGTGACTTCAGTTTGTTTGCCAGATGTGGAATTGAGCCTTTCAGCTGTGACCAGCAAGAAGCAGGGCAATCCTTGATTTCCTACAAGAGGCATTTCTCAAGCAGCTAGTCAAAGAACCCACTAGGGATGGGACAGTGCTGGACCTGGTACTTGCAAACAGGGATAGCACTGCAGATGTCAGAGTGGGCAGTTCTCTGGGTACCAGTGTTCACTATACAGTGTGGTCCTGGACTTTAGGATGGTGGACTTTGAAGAAATGGAAAACTGCCTCTGAAAATACCTCAAAGGGGAGGATTGCCAGGGTGACTTAGAGGGACAGTGGGGAAAATTAAGGCAGGGTATAATTACAGCAACAATCCTCTGTGTGAAGGAAGTGAGCAAAAGCAGAAGGAAAAGGAGATTCTTATGGTTGTCCGAGGAAGTGGCGAAGGCTGTGAAAGAAAAAAAATGTGCCATTCAAGAGATGTAAGGAAATGCAGAGGGAGGAGGACAGGGAGGAATACCAAACAAAGCAGAAGGAGGCAGGCAGGGTGGTGAGGGGAGCAAAGGCAGACAGAGGAAAGGATTGCCAAAGGAGGAAGTAAAGGGGATAGGACTTTCTTCAGGTATATAAGTGAGAAGAGGAAAGCAGGGAAGGGATAGTAAGAATTGAAAGGGCAGGAGGGGAGACTGCGCAGAAGGGGACCAAGATAAAGGTGACATCTCAAACAGCTACTTCTGCTCAGTCTTCACAGTGGAGTGAGGAGTGGATGGGTCACCAGGAAAAATCAGGAATGGGGGGTGAACAGAAGTCCATTTTCAGAGGAAAGAGTTCTGAAAGAGTTTGCAGATCTGAAGGTGGACAAGGCTATGGGACTGGATGAGATACAACCCAGGGGACTGAAATAACTCAAGGCGATACTAGCTGCCCTTGACAGCTTTGTTCAACAGCTCACTGTAAACAATCATGGTTCTGGAGGGCTGGAGACTGGCCGATGTGGTCCCTCTAAATAAGAACAACAGCAGGGAGGAGGCTAGTAACTATATAGATCAGTCAGTCTTACTTAAGGGGAGGGAAAGTAATGGGAACCTTACTGAAAGAAAGACTGGTAGAGTATCTTGAATTCAGTGGGCTGGAAGACCACAGGTAGGATAGATTCAAGGGGGGAAGGTCATGCCAAATTAATCTGATAGATTTCTTTGACTGGGTGAGCAGGGTAATAGATCAATGGATGGCAGTGGACTTGGCCTATCTCATCTTTAGCAAGGCCTTCAACATTGTGCTGCACAGGAGGTTGATAAGGAAGTTGACCAGCCAAGGAGTGGCACTCAAGGAGGTAAACTGGGTCAGAAACTAGTCAACAGACAGGAGACAGAGTGTAGTGGTTAATTGTACTTACTCTAAGGATGGGAGAAAGACCAACAGGGCACCACAGGGCTAGTGTGAGTGTTATGAACTGGTATTAGTTACCCAAACCCAAACTTGGAACCCAAAATGTGTGGGAGGCAACCTGCTTTATTTATACAGCCCAAGAGCAAATCTTAATCCCAGTGTAGTGGAGTGCACGTAAATCCCACAATGGTTTGAGTTTCACAGGATAAGAAGATAATAAGAAATCCTGCTATACCATTCAGTAGGTTTTATTTTAAGCAACACAGACTTGAAAAGAAAAAGATGGTATATAAGCAATTAGCAAGTAATTAAGCAACAGTCTCTTTCAAATACATTTGTACTACGGCATTCTTGTTTGAACAACATCACATTGCTGACAGTCTTTTGCTTCCCCAGGGTGGGGGGGTAGTTGCTGTGGGGTCTAAAACTGTGGGAGAATTCAAGAATGCATGGGACAGACATAAAGCAATTCTTGTGGGGGGTAGGAAGAAATAGGCTGTTGGTTAACTAGGATCTGCAGCCTTTCCTGTAGGTAGGGAAATGGGCAGACTAGATGGGCCAAGTGGTCCTTATCTGCCGTCAAAGTCTATGTTTCTATGGTATGTTCTTTGAACAGTTCCTTTTTAGTTGATATGCTCTGTACAATAGTTCCAATTTCAGCTTGGTATATAACCAGTCCATATGATGACAGTTTATAAAGTTCTTAGCAAAACATGCACACACATTTGCCACTCGATAAACCCACAGCTTCCCAGGTAAAATATCCCTCCCAGCCTTTTTGTTCTCTTGCCAAAGATTAGATGTTAGAGAGTTTGTTTGGCAGGGCTTGCAGTCTTTTACAAACACTGTTTTTTACCTGGCTCATGAGGGAGGTGATGCTTGCTGGCATTCTCTCGCTTGATGGTCCAATCCAGTGTAGATGTTTGGTACGGTGGGAGTCTCGTTCCTGAACAACTTGTATCATGATATTGAGGCCTGGTAGATGGTGTAGGATTCTACATGTTGTTGTCTTTCTCTTGAGGTCCCATATCTTTGAGTTGCTGTAGAAAGACTTGTTGCTCACAGACAGTATGATGATGGTATCAGACATTGAGAATACCAACTTGATGGTGTTGGATGTTCAAAACACCATAGCTGATGGCACTAGATGTTAAGCAATACCATCTCTTTTGATGGCATCAGATGTTGAAATACCACAGCTGATGGCATTTTTGTTGAGAAATACAACATCTCTTTATGCCATTAGATGTTAAGAAGTGCCATCTCTTCAGCCCAGTGGCGCTGAAGGTTGAGGTGCTGGACACCACACCTCGTGCCACACTGGTGACCCGTGTTTGGGAATAAGCATGGGTCATCGGGGGTCAGCTGGGGAGAGGAGAAGGATCGAGCATCCGGAGGACTGCTCTCCTTCTCAGGGTTGGGGGTTGGGGTGGGGTTCTAGGGTGTCGGCGTCGCTTGCCCTCTAGCGGAGGCTGGGTGACAAGAGTGCTGCACCAAGACATGGGGTGGAGCTAGGACAGACGCACACACCCTTGCGTCATTGCACGTCCCAGCTCCAAGGGGACTCTAGCCACAAAATCATTGGCCCCTGCGTATGAGCAAGGCACGGTGCCTGACCCTTCAGCCACGACAGTTCCACTTTGGCGGCCCCACTCCATGGGGGCTTCCGGGAGTAAGGGTTGGGTACTGCGGTCGGGGCAAGCTCGTTCACGGGGCTAGGGGGCTCAGCGGCCATAAAGAGAAAAATAATTAAAAAAAGAAATGCCATCTCTTGATGACATTAGATGTTGAAATACCATCTTGATGGTACTGTTGTTAAAACATACCATAATCTCTATGAAGAAAAGGACGTATTTTTGTACTGCAAATTATTCATTTTTTAGACTCATGTCATCAGGCATTAAGATGACTAAACTGAATTGTGCTTACTTATCAGCTAGGAACATTTGATAAGCATGTTTTTGCCTAAGTTGACAAAACATAGTTTGAACCTTGTCCTAATTCATTACAATTTAACACACATTGATTTTATAATAAGAAATGCTGGAGGCACTAGTGTTTCATTTACCAAAATGGCTAACACAGCTGACGTACTTGTTGACGCACATTCAGTACTGCTATCTCATCTGTTCCTAAACACGGTTCCAGATGACACTGAATCTTACACAAGCACAGACATATCCTTGAATAGTAGAAAAACTACACAGACATTTCAGCCTACAAAAATGACAGGCTTGATTTCAGCAGAAATAGAACAGAGCTGAAATCCACACTTTACTTCCATTTACAGGGACTGAGGCTTATAATCCATGTCCAAATGTGACCTGAACGTATGTGACGATATATTGTCCACACATGCCCTCTTCTGGAATGGTTAAGACACTAAAATTGTCTTCACAATTATAACCAACTAGAATTGCTAATTATGAAGAACAATTATCAGACAATTTCAAAATTGCAACATGTAATATGCAACATGTAACATCAGTGGCACTTTTACCAGCTTGAATTTTCTCTGTAGCATTCTGTGACCAATGAGGACAAGTGACATGCAAGTTTTAGACTGGCTGTATTAGTGCAAGTGATATCTTACTAGGCCTATCACTAGCAATTTCATCTGGGATAAAGCACAAAAGAATCCTTTTGGTATTCAACATTATCGGAGTATGACAAGGCCCAATGACAGGAAACAGACTTAAAAAAAAAAACTTCTTTCCTGGGTACTCTGTCTACATATTCTCTACCTCACTCAAGAGATTTGCAAACTTACACTAGCAGGAGAGGAAAACTTAAAACTACTTTTAGACAGCTTCAATAAATTCCATCCTTCCATAAAATTCCAAATAAAATACTCAAAGTGTGTGCATTTCCTGCTAGTCTATGTCTTGAATCCACATCCAACCTCTATATCTGTCATGCTATTCAGCTGTTTTCACTTTGACCTGAAGAGTTTTATCTCTCGAAAGCTAGTTGCAGAAATAATTTTGTTAGTCCAGTAAAAGGTATCAACCGCAACATATTTGTTTTTTTTCTCTACGTTGTTGTCGAGACTAACATGGCTACTGCATTTCTGTTTTTCTAACTTACACTACAAATAGTACCTTGGTACACCATTAACACGTAACTATGCTATCATGGCGGTTAGTGTCACGTAGTAGCACACAGTGTGACTGCTTACCCACCTGGAATTAGTAGTCAAGGTGCCTGAGCAAACTTTTACTGTAGCTTTTACAGAAGTGACCAACTCTGGACCCTAGTTCCAGGGATGACCTTTGTTTAGTACATAGTCAATGGCTGTAACATCTGTGCATTTGTCAGTAAAATGACAGTGGCAGTTGCAGAACCTTGAGGTTATGCAACCACTTTGTAGGAGTTCTGGGATTCAGGAAGGCATGAACTAATACTCCCTTGAGAGTAGAGGCCCTCTGGATCTATCTAAAGGTCTGAGCAGTTCCCCTCTCCTGGCAGCATGGACTTCCAATCAGGGGGCAACTGCATCTGCTCCTTACGAGCTACTTTTACAGTCCAGATGCCATGTTATATATTCATGGCTATGAAGTACCTCAGCTTCTGTTAGCTTGGCCAGACTCTGATCAATACAGGCCATGAACCATTGAGATGGTGAAACCTGTTTATAGTCTATGGTCAACCTCCATTTACCCGTGTGTTTAATTAGCCTTCCCAGAAAAACACTGTCTTTCCAGTACCACTTATGAGTAAAGAAAATATACCAGGTTGCTGCATATACTGTCTCAGAATGGTGGAAAGTGTTAACCTCATTCCCATTAATTCTTTTTTGCCACAGTTTAGGATATATCCACATATGCCCTCTCCTGGCTATCTGACACTCCTTTCTTAAGTGGGGAGAGCTAGTGGTTTGTGGTTACTTTGAATGAGTCCTTTTCACTTACTTTTCACCCAGAATGCATTGCAATCATTGACCCAGTGGGACTTGGGAGTGGTCAGAATATTGTGGGAAAGCATTGTTGCAAATACCTTTGTTGCCCTATTGCCTCTGGACGTGTTCCAGATAGCAGGCCCACCACTGGAATAGTGGAGGGGAGCAAAAATTCGGAAAGGTGATATCTGCCACCATATGCTAGCTTAGTCTGGTCCTTAGCACTATTTGCCTTGTGCCAGTGTTTCCACCAGGACAAAGGAGGCTGCTCCCTGTAACACCAGGCATGACCTTATGTTTAGGACATAGAAACATAGACTTTGACAGCATATAAGGACTGCTTGGCCCACCTAGTCTGCACATTTCCCTACCTACAGGATAAGCTGCAGATCCTAGTTAACCAACAGCCTATTTCTTTATACCCCCACAAGACTTGCCTTATGTCTGTCCCATGTATTCTTGAATTCTCCCACAGTTTTAGACCCCACAACCTCCTCAAACATTACCCCTGAACCACCACCCCATCTTTAAATTGTGTCCCTTGTTCTTGCACATCTCTTTTCTGAAAGATGCTACCTCTTGGACTTTGTTGATTCCATTGAGGTACTTAAAGTTTCTATCATGTCCCCCCTCTCCCTCCTTTCCTCAAGGGTATACATATTAAGCTCTTTTAGTCTCTCCTTGTATGGCTTCTCTTGCAGACCCTGCACCATTTTAGTTGCCCTCTGGACTGCCTCCATCCTGTCTATGTCCTTGCGGAGATGGGGTCTCCGGAACTGGACGCAGTACTCCAGATGGGGTCTCACCGACTGTCTGTACAGAGGGATAACAACTTCTTGTTTTCTGCTGGTAATGCCTCACCCAGTACATCCCAGTAAACCCCCAGCCCTCCCTACTGCCTTCTCACATTGCTTGCTAACCTTAAGGTCATCTGATATGATTACCCCCAGGTCCCTTTCTACTTTTGTTGTTGTTACTACCTCCCCCCTTGTGTAATCTTATCCTGGGTTTTTGTTTCCCAGGTGCATTATTTTGCACTTCTTTGCATTGAATCCAAGCTGCCATACTTCTGACCATTCCTCCAACCTTGCCAAGTCCCTTCTCATCCTTTCCATGCCTCCTTGTGTATCAACCCTGTTGCAGATCTTTGTGTCATCTACAAAGAGGCATACTTTTCCTTCCAGTCCCTCTGCAATGTCACTTATAAAGACATTAAAAAGGACTGGACCCAGTACTGAACCCTGCAGTACCCCACTAGTAACCCCTCTTTCTTCAGAGTGGGCTCCATTTACAATTACCTTCTGTGTCCTGTTGTCCAGCCAATGTTTTACCCAGGCTACCACCCTGGGACCCACTCCCAGGCTGGTTAATTGACTATTATTCTTTTGTGTGGGACTGTGTCAAATACCTTGCTAAAGTATAGGCAGGCGATGTCCACAGCCCCTCCCTGGTCTACTACTTTGGTCACCCAGTCAGAGAAATCAATTAGATTCTTCTGACATGACCTTCCGCTGTGAACCCATGCTGCCTTGGGTTCTGTGCCCCACTGGCCTCTATGTACTCAACAATTCTTTCCTTCAGAAGTGATTCCATCACTTTCCCTACCACAGAGGTCAAACTGACAGGTCTGTAGTTTCCTGCCTCTGTCTTGGTCCCACTTTTGCAAAGGGGAATCACATCTGCCTTCCTCCAGTCCTCAGGTAACACACCATACTCCCATGATTTGTTAAAAAGGGTATTCAGTGGTTTCACTAGTTCTCCCCTTAATTCTTTTAGAATTCTGGGGTGAATTCCATCAGGCCCCATTGCTTTGTCCACCTTCAGTTTTAGGAGTTCTTTCAGAACCCTTCCTGTAGAGAATATCCTACAAAATATATTGGAACAGGAACGTTGAGTGTAAAAAGCATGCTGCTTCTGTTGCTAAAGTGTACTTTTCTTACTTTTCTGAGAAAGAAACCATCTCGTGTAGAGTGAGGAGAATGAGTGACGTGGCAGCTTTGAGAGACTGGACACAAGCCTTAGTGAGTGTTGCCATAGCAACACTCACTAAGGCTTGCGTCAAGTCTCCTGAACCCGCCAAGTCACTCGCTCTCCTCGCTCTACACTCAGTGGCTTGTTTCACTGAAAAGTAAGGAAAGTACCCTTTAGCAATAGAAGAAGCATGCTTTTTACACTAAACGCTCCTGCTCCAATATATTTTGTAGGCTATTCTGTACAAGAACAAACACTGCTCGGTCACGCTACAGTGAGTGGGAAAGTGATAGTGAAAGCTGATTTGAGAACACCGTAATAATTGGATTTCAGGTTATTACAGTGTTTGAGATGTTATGACTCAAAATCCGGTTATTACGGCGTTTCACACTAATCATTATTCGGTTGATAAATAGGGTCACCAGTAATTATAAAAAAGTACATGGTGGAATAAAGGAGTGCCTTGGAGCTGTAACACATGCCACCTTATTACCTGTTTCCTAAAATGAAAATTCACAGCTATACTTTGGTTGCCACAACATTGAGATCACTTGCCACCTGGCATGTCTTGGGTATAGCAGGTTTTGCCCTCATTAATACCTAGCACAACTTAGGGAGGGGTCACCTTTCAAGTTTGTGTAACCCTCCCAATGGCATGTTTCTGGAGACATTTCTTCAGCTGGATGACCATTTTTAGATGGGGATGTTTACCAGTCCTCTCAGTCACATGTAGAATGCAGCACGATTATGTTGCTGTTAGCAAAACTCTTAAGCCTTAAAGGGGAAGTCTCCCATAGTTCCACACCAATATTTTCCCAACTCCTTATGTGTAACTGTTGTGTACCTCCTCCAGTTGCCAGCAGTCCTACTGCTGTCCAGATCTGGATTATAAATAAAAATATACAGCCCCCAAAAGTTATCAATGTGTTTGTCCTCCATTTTACCATCAATGTTGCTGGAGGATGATGTCATCAGAGTAATAGATAATGCTGCTGCACTAAATGCAGTTCCACCAGTAGACCAAACCCACAATGTTTGGTTCCCCACTTGAGTAATGGGGGAACTCTTTAAGTGTTGTGCACATCCTGAAGTGCAGGTCTAATAGGGACTAGGACCATGTAAGTGTGATGCAGCACTGATTTTAGGTATATACGGTATTCATATAAGGACGTGCCTGTATGTGTTGTGTTACTGTTTCTGTTAGCAAAAACAGTTTACCCAATAAATGACTCTGGGTACAACAAGAGTTTTAAGTGGTATTATGCAGCTGTTGTATTATGGTGTGTGTGTGTGTGTTAACATTCTCTGTTTTGATTGACACCAGCAGTGAGAAACAATCTTGCAAATAGGCCCCTTTCCCTTTGTAACTAGGCAGTCAGTGATTGGATGGCTGCAGTAAGGCAATAAAGAATTCAGCTATGACAAGGAATAGGTTACCAGGAAAGCACAGGCACAAGTACTGGGGGACTCTGGTTCAAATCCTACTAGAGTTCCTTACTCTCTAGCCCTTAAGAAGTTCCCCTAACCTCCTTAGAAACTGTGATGGCCCCTCAGGTCCATGACTTTAAAAGTGCCCCAATTCCCATTATAAATCACTAGCAGTGATGTGAGAGCTACAACACTTCACTTTCAAGGTACTAAAGATAAGCTGTGGCAGCCCCCTTTGTAATGCCAGCATTTGAAGTAGGATGTCCCTCACAAATCAGATACTACACCTCAGCTGTTGTAGGTAAAGAAACTAATCAGTCTCTGTTTGTAGTGCTCTGTATTTGCTTAGCTCACTCCTTCCATGCCATATGCATTCTGTGTCTTGATATTTCCAGTCAGAAACTCAGATTTAAGAAGCATTTGAAATGTAAAACTATAAAGTAAATGATCTAGCTCTCCACTTTCAGGCTGCTGAAAGGGGATGTGTATAAGTCAGTCTTGTGTGTTCCTTTGGTAAACTGCCCAGGCTCATCTTTTAACGAATCTTCTCAAGGGTGTTCAGCTGGTTCAATACAGAGTGACTGATTGACTACTCGATTGATTGATTGGTTGATTGACTGATTCAGTCTACATCTTTCCACAACATGTTACAACTGTCTCACAGAGAGAAATGAGCAGTACACAGGAACAGCTTTTATTTCCTGTGAATGCAATACTATTAGATGTATTATTTGCTCTACACATGCAGTATTAAGGCTACAAGTACCACTCCCTGTGTGAGTTGCATGACAGAACTGTCTTAAGCCATTGCAACTTAAACTAAAATCAGGATAGACAGCATTAATACCCTTATGTTTTGTTCTGCACTGTTGCTGCAGTGACATCAAGGAATGGGAGGGGCTGTATTACAAGTGACTCATTTGCATGTAAATGGAGGCTTGCTTGACATTTTACTACCTTATGTCAGAGCCTCAAACTCTAGATATGTGTTGCAACAGAAGAAATGGCTGATCTCTTATTGACATATGTACAGTACTTGATGTAATGTATAATAAATACATCAGACATATCCAAATCATAAATATACAGGCGTCTTCTCCTTTAACAATTACTTTTCATTTCTCTGACATGAGTACTTAGGCACAATCTTAAGAAAAAACATACTTGGTGTAGTTACTACTACAGCAGGGTGTTCATGTCCCAATTCCTATGCACCTGATTAGTTACTAGATTCTTGTCATCTTGACAAGCACTTGTCAATGCTGAATGTTTGCTTGCTGGCATTAGCAGTGGAAGTGCAGGAGTTAGACAGATGCAGTATAGAAATGGCAGTGATGTATTGAACTGATGCCAACTCCACCCTCACCCTGCAGAGATGGACAGGCATTGAGGTGTGCCTTAGAGTCGTCACCCGTAATGGTCATGACATTTCACCTCACCCTACCCTTCAGATACTGACAAGTGTCGAGGTGCAGCTTGGGGTGTTCGGGCTTTACATTCACTTCATTCCATAAGGAAATATGCTGAAATGGGTGCAGTATAGGAGAATGGTGTGAACTCTGGGGTCAAAGAGTCCAAGGTGCACCTCGATGCCTGTCACTGGTTGCAGGGTGGGGGTGGGGGTGGAATGGCATGAGCATTACTGTTGACAATCCCACGTTACACCCCTGATGCCTGTCAGTCCCTACAGGGTAGGGAGTTATGGTCAGAATCCCTAATGCCCTGGGCATTTCTTGGTATATTTACTCCAAGTTTTCAGCATGGGCTTTTTGTGACCCCACCGCATGAACAGTGACACTATCAGTTTGTTAGCCAAAAGGTGATTTTGCACAGTGACTGCGCCATTTAGCGCCACAGGTGCGAAAACATATTTTGAACACCGTGTGAAAAATGACAGCTGTACTGCTCATGAGGAGGTGTAAAAAAATTGTAATGTTGAAAATCTGAAGTGAAAATATAAAATAATTGGTGGTCACGAGCTTGCATAGAAACTGCGCAACGCACACCCGTAACACAATTATTGTGGTGATTTTTTTCATCAGATTTTCAATATACGCATTTTGGGACCTCCACTCATGAAAAGTGTTACTGTGATTTTCTTAATCTGGCCCGAACACTTATTTCCCACAGCGACTGCATTATTCTGAGCTTTAAGTGCGAAAACACATTTTGGCCAGGATGTGAAAAATGACAGCTGTACTGTTCATAAGGATGTATGGAAAAATTCCAACATTGAAAATCTGGAGTGAAAATATTACAAATTCGTGAAGTTACAAGGGTGCGTAGAAACTGCGCAATGCACGCTCGTAATACAGTCATTTTATGGACTTTTGTCACCAAATTTTCAACATAGGCATTTTAGGACCTTTGCTCATGAACAGTGTCACTTTGATTTTCTTGATCTGTCCTGAACACTGATTTCCCACAGCGACCGTGCTATTCTATGCTGGAAGTACGAAAACACATTTCGGCCAGGATGTGAAAAGTAACAGCTGTACTGTTCATAAGGAGGTGTGAAAAAATGCCAGTGTTGAAAATTCGGAGTGAAAATATTACAGATTCGCGAACTTGCGAGTGTGCGTGGAAACTGTGCAATGCACGCTCTTAAAACAGCCATTTTGGGGAATTTTTTCACCAAATTTGCAACATAGGCTTTTTGGGAGCCCACCTCATGAACAGTGACACTGTCATTTTGTTAATCGGTCCTGAAAGGTGATTCCACGCAGTGACCACAAAATCACCTTTCCGGACTGAATAACCAGATGACAGTGACTGAATTCATGAGACGGGGGTCCCAAGAACCCCATGTTGAAAATTTGGTGCAAAAATTCAAAAAAATGACCAGGATATGAACCAAAGTTGAAAAAACCCTATTTATGCCATTATACAGCTTTCCGGCATTTCTTCAGTTTGTGGTCGGTTTTGAAGAGTGCAGATGTGTTCCCGGTCCACCGAAGATCATCGCACTAGCCTCCGGAGGTAAGTATGGGGTGAGGGGGTGTGGGAAGGTGGGGTGCACAGAGGGTGGGTGTAGCTTGGGGAAGGGGGCAAGAGAGTCAACGAGGGATCGTTTTCTTTTGTTACAGGTTTTTTTTTTAAAAAGATGACGTGGGACTTTTGCCACGCTGGGGTGGGCTTCCGCCGTGGCACCTGGAAGTTTGTTTGGGGGGGCAGTGGAGCCAACTGGGGATTGGGCACCCCCCGTTGGCCATACAGTGTGCGGGGGCTGGGGAGCACATGATGATGCAGGGCTTTTGCCATGCTGGGGTGGGCTCCCAAGGTGGCACCTTGAAGTTTGTTTTTTGGGGGGCACTGGAGCCAATGGGGATTGGGCACCCTGCCAGACATACAGTGTGCTGGGGGGGAGTGTGCATGTGCCAAGGGGGATTGGGCACCCCCTCAGCACACAACAAATCAGGGGGGAGGGTGCATCATGACTGCTAAGGTGGTGACATGTAGGCAATTTGCATACTGCTGACGGCATGGCAGTATGCAAATTGCCTACACGTTACCACCACTGATTGTAGTGTTCGTTCTCTTTCAACTGTATGCCACTGCATCTGAACTGCTGTCATAGACAGCTAGGACATTCATTGGTACAGTGCGGCCGCGCCTGCAAAAATGCTCAGGGCATTGGAAGCGGGGTGGCCACGCTTACGAAAACTCGTATGATGGCACTATGTTTCTTGCACATGCGTGCAAGCAAACATAAAAGCAGGCTTTAAGGAATGTGGTGTCTGGTACCTTTGCAAGGAATTTAAATCCTGTTTACATTCACAAAGACACTAGGTTCTGTGCAGTGATCAAGATAAGGAAGTGGTGTGTGTGTGTGTCTGTGTGTGTGTGTGCCTAGAAATGTGTTCAATCCCTTGACCCTTACAACTGTATTTCACAGAAACTACTTTTTCCCCTTGCCTTTAAATTAACAAATTGCAAAGTATCTATGAAAGAAACACTTTTTCCCAGGCTAAAAAATCCTAATAGTGAAAAAGATTTCATCCCACCTCTCCTGTTGGGTCTGAAATCTGAGCAATAGTTTGCTAGTTGGAGAGAGATATTTGAGTGTGGAGGGGAAGGGTCAGTTTCTGAATAAAGTGGGGTCTATCTTTAAAGACCTAACTTACGCATTTGACACTGTCAACCACCAACTCCTCCAGCAAAGCCTTCTTGCAACAGGATTGTCCACTGACAACGTTGCTTGGTTCAACAGCTACCTGACTCATAGGTCGCAATGTGTTAGAATCGGCGGTACTATCTCTGAGCCTAGGAAGGTGAGCCTAGGAGTCCCCCAAGGATCTATCCTTGGCCCACTCCTCTTCAGCCTCTTCATCAACACCCTTCCCACCGCATGCCCAGCGCACATTGTGCTATATGAGGATGATGCCATTATTTCTGTCTCTGGCAAAGAGCTGGCATCAATCAACTCTGATTTACAGGGTTCTATGTGATGTGGCCAAAAGCCTAAAGGCAATTGCCGTTATCGCATCAAGTGCTGGCAAAAACATTTTCGGCACTCCCAGCATCCCCAAGCCTGCAGGAAAAGCAGGCGCCAGGGACATACATTTCAGTGCTTTCTGTGGGGGGCTGTGCCACCCCTAGAACTCCCTTCACCCTGCACCCTCTACTAAAGTTCTCAACTCCAGGGGTGCATGTCGAGGAGTAAAACATGTAAAATAAAGGTTCAGGCCGGGCGCAATAAAAATCATACCAGCGCCGGACCTGGACCCGATACCTCCACCCCAACCACAGGCCAACCCCCAATGCCACGATGCAGCTTGCAGCACACACACCAGGCCACCCCTCCCAGCTCCTCCGCCCCTTCCAGCCCACACTCCGTGCTCGCTCCCCCCCTGCACATACATATAGCGACATCCTGTAGCTCATTTCGCCCACCCCCCCATCTGGTCGCCTTACCCTCCCGTTGCCATGAGGGATTCAGTGGGGAACGAGTCGCTGTTACAGGCGGTGCCCTTCCCCATGCACCCTCCTCATGGGTTACCGATTTACAGGGCAACTTTCAAACACTGGAATCGTACTTCTTCCAGAACAAACTACTGCTCAACTATAAAAAGACCAAAGGCATGCTCTTCAGTACCCCACAGAGCAAGATGAGAGGTGCCCCCCTGAGAATAATCAGCCACAAAGGTGACACACTTGATCATGTTAACACATTTAAATATTTAGATGTTCACCTGGATGACACCCTTACCTTTTCCACTCATATTGGGCAACTAATCAATTCTGCAAATATGAAACTAGGTATTCTCTACCACCACCAATCATCCATGATGCTGGATGCCCTAAAACTTGTTACTTACAGCTCAGTCCTGTCTACAGTGCACTATGGTCTAGTGATCAATGGGGCTGGATCCAACAGCGCTAAAGAGGGTCAAAACCCTTCTTAACAAGGATTGCCGGCTGGTTCTGGGAGCTCACCACCTGATGCATACATGTACACTATACAATGACACTGGCTGGCTCCACCTCCATCTCTGGATTCAATACCAGGCCTTCTTACTAGCAAAAAGAGCTATATTGGGGCTTATGCCTGAGTCTACCTCCACCCTCTTTGTAACTGTTTACCCACCATCAGCACAAGGAGTGCAATCAAGGGAGGGCTGCTAGTACCCTTTAAGTGTACCACACTGGCTCAGAGATCCCTTTCCTATAGTGGACTCAAGTGGTTCAATGACCTGCCTGCCGCTCTAGTCAAATGTAATGGGCTCAGCCAATTCAAAACTGGGCTACATTCACACCTAGCTAGCAAAAATGCTTGCCATTGCCCTATCTAACTAATGATGCCCCCCAGCCTATGGACTTGCCCCCGTCCTACCCTTTCCCACATCCCTCTCCTCCCTCCCTCCCTATATCTCGCCTGCCCACCTCCCCCATACTCCCCCCTTCCCCTTCAGGGTTCCCTCCTCCTCCTCCTCCTTCCCCTATCCTATCCTCCCTACACCCTCCTCCTCCTCCTCTCATGCATGCCTTAAAGCCCCAACCTCCCTCCCTACTCCTACCTCCCACCCCCATGTTTCCCTCCTCCTCCCCTTTATCTCTCCCTCCCCTTCTCTCACCCCTGCCCAAAACCACATCTCTCCCCCCACCCCCAGCACCACTCCCTACTCTACCCCCCCACCTCCTGACTGACAATGCCATGCCTGGCTGCTCCTATCTGTCTCACTTCCTAGCAGTTTGGGTCACCCTTGTCTCTGACTGCTCTCTGACTCTATTTTTGTCTACTACCCAGCAGCATGTGACACTCCTGTCTCTGACTGCTCTCTGTCTCTCCAAAGCGCTGGACTGCACTCTTGTAGTGTTGTATTTTGATGGTAATTCCGCTACTGTAGCCATATACTAACACTTGCTGACCTTGTAATCCTGTACGCATTGTAACTGCACTTGTAACCTTGATGTTAATTTGTGTTTTACCTGTATGTACCTGTGCTGTCCTGTTATGTCATGTATTTTTCTGCTGACTTGGAGCTTTTGTAAACAAGCCTATGGCTCAAAGGTTGTTAATCCTAAACTGAAATAAATAAATAAAATCAGTGGCACTTTAACAATTAACATTTCAACACCAGTTGATTAAAATAACTGCTCTCTCTAGCTAAGCTAACACTGTTTTCAAAACATTCAGAGCTTGAAGGCTGTATGTTTGGCAGCACTACAACTGTTACTCTCACAGGAAAAGCAGAAGAAAAAAATCTCAGTGTGAATTCATTTTACCTTTTACAGTATAGCACAGTTCAGATCATATCTTAAAATAAGATCTTGTATTTAACTTGGCCCACGTAGGATGCCAAATATGTGAAAGATCCCATGCCCATGTTGGGCTCCCTATTATGTGAGTGTTATGAGCCAGTTTTACTTACCCAAACTCAAACTTGGAAGCCAAATATATGGGAGGCAACCAGATTTACTTTATACTAGCCCAAGAGCAAATCTTAATCCCAGTGTAGTGGACCTCACATAAATCCCACAATGTCATGAGTTTCACAGAACATGCAGATAACAAGCAACTCATGCTATACCATTCAATAGGTTGCATTTTAAGCAACAAAGACTTGAAAAGAAAAAGATGGTATACAAGCAATTAGCAAGTAATTAAGCAACAGGCTCTTTAAAATACATCTATACCAATGCATTCTCGTTAGAAAAATATCACATTACTGACATTCTTTTTCTTCCCCAGGGGTGGGGGTGGGGAAGGGAGTTACAGGAAAAGTATGTTCTTTGAACAGTACCTGTACAGCTAGTACCCTCTGTACAACAGTCCCAGTGTCGGCTTGGCGTATAACCAGTCCAGATGATTACAGTGTATACAGTTCTTAGCAAAACATGCACACATTAGCACTCAATAAACCCACAGCCCCCAGGTAAAATCTCGCTCCCAGCTCTTTTATTCTCTTACTAAAGATTAAATGTTAATTTTTGTTTTGCAAGGGCTCGCAGTCTTTGACAAACACTTGTTTTTGGATGGTCCAATCTGGTATAGATGTTCGGAGTTGGTGGGTCTTGTTCCTGAACAACTTGTTGCATCGTGATATTGAGGCATGGTAGATGGCATAGGATTCTACATGTTGTCTTTCTACTGAGGTCCCATAACTATGAGTTGCTGTAGAAAAATTTGTTGCTCACAGACGACATGCTGTTGGTATCAGATTTTGAGAATGCCATTTTGATGGTGCTGAATGTTCAAAACACCGTAATTAATGGCATTGGATGTTAAGAAATACCAACTGTTGATGGTACTGTATTAGATGTTGAAATACCATATTGATGGTATTGTTGTTCAGACGTACCATAATCTCTCTTGAGAAATGGTTGTATTTTTATACAGAACATTTTACAGAGCACACATTTTTAATCTCACAGCATCAGATATTAAGATGGCTAAAGTGAACTTTGCTTACATAGAAACATAGACTTTGATGGCAGATAAGGACCGCTAGGCCCATCTAGTCTGCCCATTTCCCTACCTACAGGATAGGCCGCAGATCCTAGTTAACCAACAGCCTATATCTTCCTGCCCCCCACAAGAATTGCCTTATGTCTGTCCCATGCATTCTTGAATTCTCCCACAGTTTTAGACCCCACAACTTCCTCAAGAAGGCTGTTCCATGCATCCACTACCCTCTCTGTGAAATAATACTTCCTCACATTGCCCCTGAACCGCCCTCCTTCTATCTTTAAATTGTGTCCCCTTGTTCTTGCACGTCTCTTTTTCTGAAAGATGCTACCCTCTTGGACTTTGTTGATTCCCTTGAGGTACTTGAAAGTTTCTATCATGTCCCTCCTCTCCCTTCTTTCCTCAAGGGTATACATATTATGCTCCTTTAGTCTCTCCTCATACGGCTTCTCTTGCAGACCCTGCACCATTTTAGTTGCTCTCCTCTGGACTGCCTCTATCCTGTCTATGTCCTTGCGGAGATGGGGTCTCCAGAACTGGACACAGTATTCCAGATGGGGTCTCACCAACTGTCTGTACAGAGGGATAACAACTTTCTGTTTTCTGCTGCTGATGCCTCTCCCTATACATCCCAGTATACCCCCGGCCCTCCCTATTGCCTTCTCATATTGCTTGCTAACCTTAAGGCTATCTGATATGATTACCCCCAGGTCCCTTTCCTGTTTTGTTGTTGTTACTACCTCCCCACCCATTGTGTATTCTTCCCCTGGGTTCTTGTTTCCCAGGTGCATTATTTTGCTCTTTTTTGCATTGAATCCTTAGCTGCCATATCGTCTGACCATTCTCCAACCTTGCCAAGTCCCTTTCATCCTTTCCCGCCTCCTTGTGTATCAACCCTGTTGCAGATCTTTGTGTCATCTGCAAAAGGCATACTTTTCCTTCAGTCCTTCTGCAATGTCACTGATGAAGACATTAAAAGGACTGGACCCAATACTGAACCCTGCGGTACCCCACTAGTAACCGCCCTTTCTTCAGAGTGGACTCCATTTACAATTACCTTCTGTGTCCTGTTGTCCAGCCAATGTTTTACCCAGGCTACCACCCTGGGACCCTCCCAGGCTAGTTAATTTGACTAATAATCTTTTGTGTGGGACTGTGTCAAATGCTTTGCTAAAGTCTAGGTAGACCATGTCCACAGCCCCTCCCTGGTCTACTACCTTGGTCACCCAGTCAAGAAATCTATTAGACTGGTCTGACATGACCTTCCGCTGTGAACCCATGCTGCCTTGGATCCTGTGCTCCACTGACCTCTAGGTACTCAACTATTCTTTCCTTCAGAAGTGACTCCATCACTTTCCCTACCACAGAGGTCAGACTGACAGGTCTGTAGTTTCCTGCCTCTGTCTTGGTCCCACTTTCGTGAAGGGAATCACATCTGCCTTCCTCCAGTCCTCAGGTACCACACCATCCTCCCATGATTTATTAAAAAGAGTAGCCAGTGGTTTCACTTGTTCCTTCCTTAATTCTTTTAGAATTCTGGGGTGAATTCCATCAGGACCCATTGCTTTGTCCACCTTCAGTTTTAGGAGTTCTTGCAGAACCCTTTCTTCTGTGAAAGGACTGGGATCGACCCCCCTATCAAGAGTGCTTCTGTTAATTGGATTAGGCACTCTCCCTCCTCTTTTGTGAATACTGAGCAGAAATATTTGTTCAGTATTCCTGCTTTTTCACTGTCCCCCTCTGCCCACCCACCGTTCATTCTATTCAGCCTCACTATCCCTCCCTTTGTCTTTCTACGCTCGCTGATGTACCTATAAAAGGTTTTATCCCCCTTCTTAACTGAGTTGGCTATCTTTTCCTCAGTTTGGGCCTTTGCTATTCTGACTTCCCTCCCTGCTTCTTTCTGCCTTAACTGGTACAGCTCTCTGTCCTGCTCCTTCTGTGTTTCCTTATACTTCTGGAATGCTATCTTTTTCTTCCTGACTTTCACAGCCACCTCTCTTGAGAACCATAGTCACGTTTTCTTTCGTTTTGATTTGTGTATTTGCTTCACACAAAGGCTTGTTGCCTCTGTGATGGCAGTTTTGATAATTCCCCATTGTTGCTCCACACTTCCTTCTAGCCTGTTTGCTAGTGCTTTTCTGAGGCACTCTCCCATCTTGCCAAAGTCAGCCCTCCTAAAGTCCAGTACCCTCACATTTGTATGGCTTGACTCTGTAGCTGAGTTTAACGTGAACCACACTGTTTGATGGTCACTTGTCCCCAGATGGCAACCCACTTCTAGATCTGAGATCCTCTCACTGCCCCCATTTGAGAGTACAAGGTCTAAGATTGCTCCCTCATGAGTGGGTTCCAAAACTAGCTGTCTAATGTCTGCCACCTGTAGGGCGTCAAGAATGGCCCTGCTCTTGGATGTGGCTGCAGCAAATGTATTCCAGTTAACATCTGGCATAGTCAGGTCTCCCATCAACAGTATCTCCCCTTTCTCTGCCATTCTAAGAATGCCTTCCATCATATCCTTGTCCATTCCTTCCCCCTGACATGGGGGTCTGTACACAACCCCTGTGCGGATTGTGGTGCCCTTTCCAGTCTCCAAGGTGACCCACAGTGCCTCCTCTCCTCCCTGTTTACTCTTTTGTTCAGTTGCTTTTATCCCCTTCCTTTTCATAGAGAGCTACTCCTCCCCCTCTTCTCCCCTGCCTGTCTCTCCTGTAGGTTATGTACCCTGGTATGTTAACATCAGTCATGGTTCTCTGTGTACCATGTTTCTGTGACTGCTCACGATATCCAGGCATCCCTCTTCCATTAAGGCCACCAGCTCAGGGGAGCTTGTTGCCCAGACTACTGACGTTGGTACTCATTACCCTCCATTTCCTGATGGCCTTACCCTTTGCCCCATCCTGTCCTTCTTGCCTTTGTCACTTTCTCCATTTACCCTGCCCTTCTCCCTATGACACCTCCATGTTGGTGTTTGCCACACCTACCGTGATTGTTTGGGGGGGCTAGGATTTTCCTGCTCCTTTCCAGTGCCTCCCCCCCTTGGCTAGTTTAAAAGCTTGCCAATGAAGCATTTAAACCTATCACCTAGGATCCTGGTTCCCCTCCCGGACAGATGCAGCCCATCATGCCAGTATAGGCTTGCATCACTCCAGGTGGACCCCCAGTCCCCAATGAAGCCAAATCCCTGAGCTCCACACCAGTTTTTCAACCACTGATTGAATCCCATGGTACGGAACACCCTTGCCTCTCCTATGCCATAGATGGGTAGCACTTCGAGAAGGTTACGTCGGTGCTACTTGACTAAGGCCCTCCCCAATTCCACAAACTCTTCCTGCACTTCTCTAATCCCTTTCTTAGCCAGGTCATTTATCCCTAGGTGGACAATGACATCCAGCTCCCTCCCTGTGCAGCTGCTCTGGCAATCCTGAGGATTCGCTCCCTGTTCCTCAAGCCATGGCGCCAGGCAGGCACCTACCTCCTCTCCCTTCCTTGCCCAGTTCTACCTTCCTAACAATGGAGTCCCCACCAGGAGTTGTTTCCTTCCCCTGCAGGGTCCCCTGCCACCCTCCTGTGGGTCTCCTTTGTGGAGGTTCCCAGCATCCTCCTTGGTCTCCACTGTAGGTGCCTCCATAGAGGAACCACACTTTGCCAGAATGGCATAGGAATTGTGGAGAGGTACAACTGGAGGGATGTGCCTCTGTTCCACCACCCTCACCTTACATTTCAGCTAGGAACATTTGATATGCATGTTTTTGCCTAAGTCAACAAAAAATAGTTTGAACCTTATCCTAATTCATTACAATTTAACACACATTGCTTTTATAACAAGAAACGCTAGGAGGCACTAGTGTTTCATTTACCAAAATGGCTAACACAGCTGATGTACTTGTTGATGCACATTCAGTGCTGCTATCTCGTCTGTTCCTAAACAAGGCTCTAGATACAGCGCTAGCCATTGCCACCTTCAATGCCATCATAAGTTATGATGTACCGTGGCCAGATACCTTTGTTCAAAGCTGCATTCAGATTAATGCGGCTTTTCTGGTATCAGGATTTACTGTGATGTGCCATTGTGTGCTACTGTTGTAAGTGACGGTGGCTACCACTGTAACATTGAATCTTACATAAGCATAGACATATCCTTCAATACTAGAAAAACTACACAGCATTTCAACCTGCAGAAACGACAGGCTTGCTTTTAGCACAAATAGAACAAAGTTGCACTCAAACATTACTTCCATTATAAGGGAATTAGGCTTCCAATCCAAGTTCAGCTTGACCTAAAAATATGAGACCCTATGTTGCCCACACTTGGTACTGGGGCCAGTCCTCTTCAACGTCTTTACAGGGAACATTGCAGAAGAACTGGAAAATGCACAATCATGAACTTAGGGCATGGAAACCCCACACTGAGTACAGAATGGGAGTAGAGGAACTGAAAGTCATTAGACAGGAAAGGGTCCATGGGGTTATTATATCTGAGGACCTCAAGGTGGCAGGGCACTGTGACAAGGAAGTGGGTGGGCTAGAGGGATGCTGGGGTGCATAGAGAGGAGTATCTCCAGTAGGAGAAGGTAGATGGTGTTGCCGCTGTATCGCTTTCTGGTGAAACCCCACCTTGAGTACTGTGTCCAGATTTTGAAACCACACATCAGAAAGGACTTAGGGTGAACGTAGTCTATAGGAGGGCAACTAAAATGATGTAGAGTTTGCATGAGGGATCTCAACATGTACACCCTGGAAGAGAGGAGAGAGAGAGAGAGAAAGAGGGAAGTGACATGATAGAGACCTTCAAGTACCTCATGGGTAAACAGGGTGCATTGGAGGAGTCTCTTTCAAATGACAATGAACACCAGGACCAGGGGCATGCAATGAGGCTAGAGAGGAGAGCTCAAGAGGGATGTGAGGAAATATTTCTTCACTAAAAGGGTGGTAGATGCCTGGAACAGACTGCCAGTGGAAGTGGTTGAGGCCAGAACAGTAGCGGCTTCAAGCATGCATGGGATAAACATTAGAGTATATTAGAAAAGAGGCAGAGAGGCAGGAGTGTCAAAGGAGACCAGATGAGGTCTGTGGAGGCAGAATAAGCAGGGAACATCTGGGCGGAGTGAGTAGACCATGCAGTCCTTTCTGCTGACACATTCTATGTTATTGCAGTGGGTGCATTGTGTATTGGATGGGCATGGGGATGGGGTACTGCTACACCAGGGACATTAGGAATCATTGTAATGTGCATGGGGGGGGTGAGCGGGGATCCACTAACCTGACAGAGACTGACAGCTCTTAGAAACATAGAAACATAGAAGCTGTTGGCAGAAAAGGACCTCTTGGCCCACCTAGTCTGCCTTAAAGCCTCTACCTACTGTGCTATCATAGACCCTAATTGATCTCCAGCCTTAACTCCCTCTGCCCTGTTACTAAGGTCCCTCTGTGTCTATCCCATGCATGTTTGAAACCTGTTACCATTTTGGGACCCACCACCTCTGCTGGGAGGCTGTTCCAGGTGTCCACCACCCTTTCCATGGAGAAATATTTCCTCACATCCCCTCTAAGTCTCTCCCCTTCTAGCTTTATATCATGCCTTGTATTGAACATCTATTTCTGTGCAATATGCCACCTTTCTGTATCTTATTGATACCCTTGAGGCATTTGAATGTTTCTATCATGTTTCCCCTTTCTCTCCCTTCCTCCAGTGACTACATATTTAATTCCCTGAGTCTTTCCTCATAGGGCTTCTGATGCAGGCCATCCACCATTTTGGTTGCCTTTTTCTGTATCGCCGCCACCCGGTCTACTGTATGTCCTTTCTGAGATGGGGCCTCCAGAATGGGACACAGTACTCCAGGTATGGCCTCACCATAGATCTATATAGGGGTAACACTACCACCCTTTTTCTGCTGGTGATTCCCCTCTCTATTCACCCTAGCATCCTACTAGCCTTTCCTACTGCCTTATGACACTGCTTTGCTACTTTCAAGTCTTAAGATATGATGACCCCCAGATCCCTTTCCTGTTTTGTTGCTGTTAACACCTCCCCCCCAAATGATACATTGCCCTTGGGTTTCTGTGCCCCCATGTGCATAATTTTATATTTTTTGGTGCTGAAGCCCAGTTACCAAATCCTGGACTAGTCTTCCAGTTTTTTAGAGCTTCCTTCATTTTCTTCACCCCCCTTTGGGGTGTTCACTCTGTTGCAGATTTTTGTGTCATCTGCGAACACGCATGTCCTTCCTTTCGGCCCCTCTGTGATGTTGCTAATAAAGACATTGAAGAGGACTGGTCTCAGTACTTATCCCTGTGGCACTCGCTGGTTACCTTGCCTTCCTCCAAGTGAACTCCATTTACCACCACCCTCTGAGTTGTGTTACTTAGCCAACTTTGTACATATTTTACTATCTGTGGACCCACTCCCATACTTCTTAGCTTGTTTATCAGTCTTCTGTGTGGAACAGTGTTGTAGGCCTTCCTGAAATCCAGGTAGGCCACATCTACTGCTCTTCCCTGATCCACCTCCCTGGTAACCCAGTCAAAAAACTGTATCAGGTTTGTTTGGCAAGATCTACCCCCTGTGAACTCATGTTGCTTCAGATCCTGTAATCCACTGGTGTTAAGGTATTCCCCAATCCTTTCTTTAAGTAGAGTTTCCATGGCCGGCCCAGTGGTGCTGAGGGTTGAGGTGCTGGACGCCACACCTCGCGTCATACCGGCGACCCGAGTTCGGGAGCGAGCTCAGGTGCCATGGGTCGGCAGGGGAGGGATCGGATTGAGCACCTGGCAGGCTGCTCTCCTGTCCCAGAGGGTGGGCATTGGGATGCCTGGTGTTCCAGTGGCCCCTGGTGGCGATCAGGGCACCACAGCAGCATGGGCAGCATGTTACAGCGTGCCTGACGATGGCAGGGTTGCCATGCGCCAAACATCGGGGGGTGCGCATGCAGAGGGGGGAAGGGTCACAAAAAGGAAAAACCTGGATCAAAGGGATAGGTAATGGCACCTATCCTCCATACCCAGTGCCGGATCCGACTCACCCGGGGACTCATCGCTCCTCCACCCGGGCCCTGCCCACTTGCCAGAGTCAGCCTTACTAAGGAGCCCAAGGAAGGAGTCGGGCTACCTTCCCCGGGCAGGTTAAACTGGGGATGCTGGCAGTGGGGGGGGGCGAGAGGGCACTAGATGGTAGAGAGGATCTCAGGAGGGCAGGCACAGGGATGGGATGCCTGAGAGAGTTCCCCTGATCCGTGACCGGAGGGAAAAAGAGTTGACAAAAAAAAAAGTAGAGTTTCCATAACCTTGCCCACCACTGAAGTCAGGTGTACTGGTTGGTAGTTTCCTGTGTGCTCCCTATTCACACTTTTGTGTAGTGGGACCACATCCGCCCTCCTTCAGTCACTCGGAACTGCCCCCGCATCCAGTGATAGATTGAACAGGGCCATCAGAGGCACAGACAGTTCCTCTTTTAGTTCATTCAGTATCCTACAGTGAGCCCCATTTAGCCCCCAGCCTCTTGCTGTCAGTCTGCAACCCAGCACTCTGCTGGGGTGGGGGATCAGGTGACTGTGCACCATAGTGTGCGTTAATAAGAGTAGGATTTTGGAAACATTAAATAGCGCTGCCACAGCAACCTTCTCAAAACCTCTGAATATACCACTGTACCCTGTATGCAAGAAGGCTCCCTCATTTGCATGGGTGCTGCAGTATATTCTGCATATATGTGCTGATTGCTGAGCACCATGCACTGAGGACCACAGAATATAGCCCACGCCCCATCCAGTCATTCACAAGTTGGTTAGCACACTGCTAACATGACTAGCAACACCATAACTTTCTGAATATCAGATCCTTAGTGTTCAAGAAAATACAAAGTTCTGTGGTGTTTTTATGAGCTGTAACCTTACCTTGGAATGATTCTTAACCAATTAGATTGCAGAGATTCTGCTATCCTTTTGTTAATTATCATTCATTCTTATCTTCATTCAATTATTTACATCTCGTATTTTTTATGTTATTTAAGTTGCATGTTTTGTACTATGTTCTGTTTTGTATTATAAATTGAAGGAGAACTTCTGACCATTTGAAGTGTTCCTTTTCCCTGCACACGGGTTCCCTAGTAATGGCCACTTCTGAGAGACCTTTTTTTTAGATTTTTATGATATTATTGATCTACATGGATCAATAATATACAACTACTGACCAAAAACATTGACCCCGAAGGATGAACTATTGCCTGACAATTATTATATTGACCAAAGTCAGGGGCTGAGGGCATTTATGACTAATGGAAGGCAGTAGTTCATCCTGATTGGTCAATATTTTCTAGCCATATGCTGAAATATCTGGTCAGTATCTGCTTTATTAAACTTTTTAAAGTTGTCAAGTTTTTTTTTTTAACTGGTAATGTACATGTGGCAGTTTTTGAACTATTGCCCATTGCCAAGGGATGTAGGACAAGGGTTGGCTATTTCTGGTCTTGTGACCAGCTTCTGGCCAATCACAGGCCAGGATGTGTACCCAAGGTTTAATAATATATTAATATGGTCGTTGATGCCATTATTACTGTTATGAGAGTGGTCTCTCATCCACTGTTAGGGTAACAGAACCCTTCACTTTCAGTTTGCAATCATCCTACCCTAAGAATATGTGGGAGACTGCTCTTGTGACAGTAAGATTGGCCTTCGTGGCTGCAATGACATACAACACTGTTTGTTCACAGGACAACCATGTCAATTTGGTTATTCTCCAATGTATTCTCCTGGTAAAATAAAATAATTTATGCCGCATGGAACATAACCATACAGGCAGTGAGTTGATGGAATGATACAAAACAGAATAACATTATTCATATGTTATCATAAGAAAGAAAAAAGGCAAGAGAGAAGAAAAAAAAGAAGATGAGGATGATGTGTGATTTATGGGGGAAATTCAAACAATACACAAAACAGCAAGCATTCTCAATTCACCAGGTTTCTTTATTGCACTTCTGATATCTCAGCCAAAATTCATAGACGTTTCATGACATAGTCACCATTTCAGTATATATGGCAAAAATATTTTTTTTCTGGAAAATAACATAATAAATGTGTAAAAAATATTAGTGGACTCAAAATTCTTCCTACAAATAATATATTATATAGCTCATATAAATAGCATTTAGAGGGGATCGAGACTCCACCGATTTTGGCAAGTGCAGTTCAATTGCATATATTTTACATGTGAACCCAAACTTTTCTGTATAGCTTCTTTTTCCAGAGGATAATCTTGAAAAACAACATCTCAATTACTTTGGAGGATCTATTTCCTTATCTTTATTCTTGTCAATTTTAAACTTATGCCAGTGTTCTAATAGTTACTTTTCAAACTAGGATTTTATTTTAACTTCCAAATATATCTGCAGTTGTCCCCACCACAGACTTGCTCCATTTCCTAAGGTAACAGAAATATGTATAACCACCTACAATATTTACTCCATCTTGTGCGTAGAATATTTTCATAATCTCCACTTGTGCAGCTGATTACAATGCCCTTTTAAATATAATTATCCAGATTTTGCTTCTCGGATTGACTGGGAACTGGGCACTATGTGCTGAAAGGGTAGGCCTTCACCCATGTTGCAGGATTGTCTTGTGGCACTGCAGTGCACCTTTGTCCTTCACAGCAGAGCGGGAACTGTGGTAATGTATGGACATACTGCAAGACAGCTCAGATATTGTCCACTCTTGTGCTACAGTATAGCAGTGTCCACAGGGAAAGGGCTCAGCACAGTAAGGGAAATATTGGGTAGAGCAGGTCTTCTCCTGTGATATCAGATTACACATTACCCTTAGAGGTTTCACACATGCATGTCCATACCTACTTTGGCACACTATAATGGGTTTTGTATTCCATTTAGGGGTGTTTGCTCACATCTGCCGCACTTTGCGCACTGTCGATGCAAGCCTTCAAAGGTATTACTTTCTGCTGTGCTAACAGCAGGTAAGTGCCTTCCATTAAGTTTCAATATGCCCTTACCCCGTGTGGTCATGGCTCCCCCTCTCATTTTCATGTGTGAATATCCTCACTTTGCTCTTCAGAGCATAGTAGTTTGTGCCACACAAAACATGGTCTCCAATATGACTTTCTACAAAACTAGGAGACAGGGTGGATATCGAAGGGTCTATCAGAAAGCTTCAGGCTGACCTAAAAAAAGCTTGAAACATGGTCCAGAGATTGGCAACTCAACGTTAACACAAAGAAATGTAAGGTGATGCATTTGGGCAAGAATAACCCCAAGACTGATTACTTAAATGAAGTTCAGCTCGACACCTCATCTGAGAAGTACGTAGGAGTGCTAATCTCTGAAACCCTTAAAGCATCAAATCAGTGTAGCGCTGCATACAGCAAGGCCAGCAGAATGTTAGGGTGCATCAGCAGAAGCTTCAACAACAGGAACAGGAATACTATCCTGCCTCTTTATAGATCACTGATGAGGCCTCACATGGAGTACTGAGTCCAGTTTTTGAACCCACACCTTAGGAAGAACATCAACAAGCTGGAGACAGTCCAGAGAATGGCCACAAAAATGATGTCAGGATTACATGACCTGCCGTATGATGAACATCTGAAGGAGCTGAATTTATTCTCACTCGAGTCTAGAAGGGCAAGGGGGGACATGATCGAGACATTCAAGTACCTAAAAGGCAACAACAAAGTTCCCTACTCAGAACTGTTTACTAGGTCCAGCAACACTAATATGAGGGGGCACAACTGGAAACTCAAAGGGGGGAATTTCAAGCGTAATATCAGGAAACATTATTTCTCAGAGTGTCTGGTAGCACTATGGAATGATTTGTCTTCTTAAGTAGTAGAGGCCAAAACAGTCACTTCAATCAAACTAGGATGGGACAAGGCATACGTGCAACAGAGGGCCGGGAGAGTAGCTTCACCTAAAATTAAAATTATATGTGATAGCCTGTAGGGCCCAATAGGGGTCCCTGCAAACAAAAGGGGCGGACGAGATGGACCATTGGTCTCCTTCTGCTGTCACCGTTCTATGTTTCTATCTAGTGGTAAGCAAAGTTCCAGCATATATAGCCGCTACTGCATGGCACAGAGTCACTTTGCTCTGTGCAATGTGACTGAATATTCTGCTCTTTATCTATTGACAAAATAGTCTGTAGCTAAGATAATTTTTTTTACTTTGTAAGTATCGAGGCCTATGATTTAACAATCAGGATCCAGCAATAAATCCTTATCAAAGCATCCATAAATATAGTCTGAATTCTGGATAATAAGAAATGCAGTGTAGAACACAGCCAGAAGATATAAACGTAAAGTGTCATGGTTTGCTACAGCTCAGAATGCTGGCATTTGGGAGTGATCTGTTCTCACTGAGGGCTGGCTACTGGAAGCAGGACTGAGCATCCAAAGGACAGCTCTCTTCCTTCAGGTTGGCTGAGAGCTGTACCATGCACTAAGAATATAACTTAGCAGAGACTAGGGGGTATCACTGCTGGGAATACCAGACGGGGATGGATGCTGCTAGATGCAGGCATGTTGCATGCACTGGTGTGTGTGTCATTACACAGTTAGCTCTGTAAGGGAGAAAACTGAAAGAAAAATCACCTGTTCACCAGGACGATATATGAACCACCCCAGGTTCACACACTACCAACCTGGTAACCCACCCAGCACTCCAGTTCTGGGCAAATGGTGGTTGCACAGGAGAAAGTAAATAGAAACATAGAATTTGATGGCAGATAAGGACTGCTTGGCCCACCTAGTCTGCCCATTTCTCTACCTAACGGGTAAGCTGCAGATCCTAGTTAACCAACAGCCTACTTCCTCCTACCCCCCACTAGAATTGCCTTATGTCTGTCCCATGCATTCTTGAATTCTCCCACTGTTTCTGACTCTATGACCTCCTCAGGAAGGCTGTTCCATGCATCTACAACCCTCTCTGTGAAGAAATACTTCCTCACATTACCTCTGAGCCGCCCCCCCTCTATCTTCAAATTGTGCCCCCTTGTTCTTGCACCTCTCTTTTTCTGAAAGATGCTACCCTCTTGGACTTTGTTGATTCCCCTTGAGGTATTTGAAAGTTTCTATCATGTCCCCCCTCTCCCTACCTTCCTCAAGGCTATACATCTTAAGCTCCTTTAGTCTTTCTTCATATGTCTTCTGGTGCAGACCCTGTACCATTTTGGTTGCCCTCCTCTGGACAACCTCCACCCTGTCTATGTCTTTGCAGAGATGAGGTCTCCAGAACTGTACACAGTACTCCAGATGTGGTCTTACCAGCTGTCTGTACAGAGGCCAACAACTTCCTGTTTTCTACTGGTGATGCCTCTCCATATGCATCCCAGTATACCCCCAGGCCCTCCTTACTGCCTTCTCACATTGTTGGCCCACCTTTAGGTTGTCTGATGATGGGACTTGAGGGGTGCCACTGAGGAGGGCGGTATAGAGGCATGGAGGAAAAAACTTAATTGAAAAAAAATAAAATGCTATGGTTTTCTACAGCAGCTGTCTAACAGATGGGTGTAACAACTATGCAATGTCTTATTTTATGTTTTTATTTTTTATTATCATACTGTATATGCCTCTATAAATTATTTCAGCAGAGGTGGGAGGTCTGGTGCAAATTAAAAGTTACATTCTTCTTTGGCCCAGCTTAGGGCACTCAGATGAGAGTGGCTTTGTGTAAGAAGTCCTTTGTACTCAGAATACAAACAGTTTGGGTGGGGGACAGCAAAGGTTCCTTTCTGGTAAAGGCCCTTTGTTTTGGGAAAACTTTAAAGAGCTGGGCCCCTTTTCATCTAAAATGCTATGTTTTATCCATAAACACGTGGCTGGTCCAGCAAGATGGCACTCTGCAAAGTCAGCCTGGTGGTGCTGAGAGTTGAGGAGCTGGACACCACACCTCACGCCATGCCAGCGACCCGGGTTTTGTGATGCACTCGGGAAGCTGGGGGTCAGCAGGGGAGGGCGAGGATGGAGCATCCTGAGGACAGCTCTCCTCTCCCTGGGGAGGGATCCAGAGTTGCTTGGTGTCCTAGCGGCCCCCGATGGAGATCAGGGCATTGCAGAAACACCAGCCAATGTAAGGGGCAGAGTGCCGCAGACACCAGCAGGGCAGCCATGTGCAGGCATCACTGAAGGCTGCAATCCCGGGGAGGAAAAACTAAGAAAAACCCTGTCCTCGGGGATAGGCAATGGCACCTCATCCCACCAAGTCACACTCCAGCACTGGGCTTCTCTCCTCACCAGGCTGACCGCCCAACTGGCACATTGGATTACAGATAGAGCAACCTGGGCGAATAGGGTGGCCCACCTTGGGGGGTGCAGAGCTAGGGGATTTGTCAGGCTGGTGTGGTGTGGGGTGAGGAAGAGAGCTTCAGGTGGGAGGTAGAACTAGCAGAGTGTGGTGGATGCCCGAGAGAGTTCCCCATAGGAATGGAGCAGAAAAAAGAATGCACAAAAAAAAAAGATGGCACTCTGCTAAGTTTTTTGCAGGATAACAAGAGGCACCAAGATTTAATCCATAGATCCAGTTTGTTCTAGTGTGGGATGAAGATGGCCCTCAGAGATCAATGGAACAGAGAGGGTGCAATGTCAGAGAAGCCTGTTCAGTGATTTGGTTGTAGTGGACTGGCCAGCTGAGGGAATTTCTGTTGTATTTTCGCAGTAAGAATTCAGTTGTGTTTTGGGTTTTGTACTGTAACATCACATGTTTAAGTATGCATTAACTCACCAGTTCCCAGTTGGGGTAAGCTTCTTCTACTCTACTTAGAAATTTAGTTATCTTTGAGTTAGGTTTTTCTGTGTAATCTCTAGCTTTTCAAATGCATTTATTTCTGTCTCTATGGAATACAGTCAATTCCGCTCATGTGCATGATCTTGGGACCTGCTGAAGTTTTGCACACAATCGAAAATGTACTAAACCAAATTTGGCACTTTTAAAAAGAGGACAGAAATACTCCTACTATTACAAAACACTTCCAGGGGACACATTCAGACCTCTGTAGGTGAGAATGTGGACTACAAGACTCACACTGGCACATTTTTTGGGGGTGGATTATTGTGACACCGTTTTGGCAGCAAGTGCACGCACACATCCAGGCACTTTTTGGTATCCCTTTCCCATTCACGTTTGATGACCTGGTTCTTGGTATAGTAGGAACAAGTAGGGGGTCAGGGTCAAAGAAAAAACGTTTTCATATCTTATAGGTTACTGCCCTCAAATATATAACGCTGAAATGGCTCTCCCCAGAGGCTCCAACTTTCAACCAGTGGATTAACGTCTCAGAGGTAGAGTCCATGGGGAGAATTACAGCTACCCTCCGTCTCAGTGTGGATAAATCTTTAGACATCTGGTGCCTGTGGCATCTTAAGAGATAGGCCAGTAGTCACTAAGGACCTTTAAGTTTGGGGGGGGGGGATTGGGGCCTCCCTGGGCGTAGAGATGCACCACTTCTGTGTTTCTGTGTTTGTGGAGGTCCTGGTCCCCTGGCTTTTGGTGGCTCCTATTCTCTTGACACCACTTCACCCTATAGCTCTCAGCTCATTACTTCCCTACTAAGTTAAGTTGAGCAGCCCCCTCCGACTTATACCTGTCCTATCTACTCTCCCTAGCACCTGCTTTTAAAACTTATTCTCCCATAGCACCGACTATATATTATTATAGATAGTATTGCTGATTATTTTCTTTTCTGACTTCTGTAAGTTAATCAAGATAAAAATTAATTTGCGAGTTTAATATCAAAACTCTAGATTAGTATGTATATTTCCTCTTTTTTGTCTCTGTGATGTTATCCCAACATGTCTGTTAACATGGTGGTCCCAAAAATTGTGCTGAGTATTCAGACAGATATTCTATTTATTGACATTCTTGGGAATCTTACAGGTTGTGTATTCATTTGTATTTTCTGTTTGGAATTAAATGTTATTCTATCATATGTGCTTACCTTGATGAAAACTCAAATAAAAACTGAGTTGCAAAAAAAAAGGGGACAGAAGTGCAGTTGAGGTAAAAACATGACATCAGTTTAATAAGCTCATGCAAACACAGTTAAAACACTCAGTTATGAAAGGGTGATCAAAAGTCTTTCAGCAAAGTTAATAAAGTTAAATAAACTGCATACACATTGTAAACAGCTGATAAAGTGCTCATAGTACTGTACATTACCACTTAAAATCCTGGCATGCCATAGAAATCCATAATATGGGCTTGCTGTGCAGTCAGTTTACTGAAAGATTCAAGTTTTTTCTCAAAAGAGTAAAACCAATTAAAATCTGATTTTTCCCAACAACTAACACACCAAAATCTGGCCAATGGAAAATCATGTACACAAATGCCCGCAGTCTGGGAAACAAGATCCCAGACCTGCTGGCAACAATGACAGAGGCTAAACTGGACATAGCAGCCATAAGTGAGACATGGTTCACCAGTAAGCACACTTGGGGGACTTTAGTACCTGGCTATGTACTTTTCAGAAGAGACCAAGGTGCAAAAAAGGGGGGGTGACCCTTTATGTCAATGAAACTATCAAAGCTACAGAAATTCAGAATACACATAAGGAGCCAGAAGAACTATGGGTCACCCTGGAAACAGGAAATGGGACAGCCATATGAACTGGGGTTGTCTACAGGCCTCCAGACCAGGGGGAGGACATAGACACATTACTGTTAGAAGATATACAAAACATGACAGCTAACGGGGAAGTTCTGATAATGGGAGACTTCAACATGCCAGATACAGATTGGTCAATACCAACAGGAACATCTGCCAGAACTAGACACATAGTGGATTCCCTGTCGGGGAAGGGCGTCAAACAACTGGTACAACAACCCACAAGAGACAGGGCTATCCTAGATCTAGTACTGACTAACAGGGAAAGGATCACAGATCTCCAGGTAGAAGGTCACCTGGGGGTCAGTGACCATCACATGGTATGGTTCAATTTGGCCATTGGAACTAAATCATCCCATTCCAAGGCAAAAATATGGGACTTCAGAGGAACTGACTTTGATATGATGGCCAACAGAGTTAAGCTAGCCCTGGCAAGAAGAAATACAGGTGAGGGGGACAGGCAAAGTGGGCAGGCCTGAAGGATGCAATACTTGAAGCAACATCCCATTGTGTTAGGGAGAAAAACAAGAGCAAAAGAAGGAGGAAACCACTTTGGTTCTCAAAAACAGTAGCAGAAAAGATCAGAGTCAAAAGGTTGGCCTTCAGGAAATATAAGGGAATGCAGTGGGACGAAGATAGGGAGGCATACCAAACTTCCCTAACGGAAGCAGGGAAGGCAGTAAGGCAGGCAAAGGCCCAAACTGAGGAAACACTAGCACGAACAGTAAAAGAAGGGGACAAGACTTTCTAGATACATTAGTGAAATGAGAATGTCCAGAGGGAGTATTGCTAAGATCAAAGGGGATAAGGGGGAGTGTGTGGAGGAGGACCAAGGAAAAGCATCTATCCTAAATAGATACTTCTGCTCAGTATTTACTGAGGAGAAGGTAGAGCAGGGCCCACAGCTCAGCACCATGGACACAGGGGGGAGGGAGATGTGCAAAAGTCCCTTCACAAAAGAAAGGGTCCTACAAGAGCTTGCTAAGCTCAGGGTGGACAAGGCAATAGGACCGGATAGCATACATCCCAGGGTACTAAAGGAGGTAAGGATGGAATTAGCAGAGCCATTATCAGAACTGTTTAGTGAGTCTCTGCGCACAGGAGAGGTCCCAGAAGACTGGGGAAGGGCTCATGTGATCCCGCTCCACAAGAGTGGTAGCAGGGAGAAGGCATGAAACTACAGACCAGTCAGTCTTACCTCAGTAGTGGGCAAGATTATGGAGGCACTTCTTGAGGAAACGATAATGCAACACCTGGAATCCATAGGAGCACAGGATCCAGGACAGCATGGGTTTACAACAGGAAGGTTCTGTCAAGCAAATCTCTTTTTTTTTTATACTTGCTTTATTGATGATCCAACACAGAAATATATCAATCTTCTTTCATACATCCAATACTATGTATGTGTTACAGGATTATCACAATTTTAAGAGAAATTAAAAATGAGAAGATATTAAAAAGTGACATTCATATCTCCATAATTATTATATTACTAAATGGATTAAAATCATCTAGTACTTCTATCAAAACAATCTACAATAACAATTACCAGATTAATAAAAAACTTAACTTGAATTCATCCTATAAATCTTATATATCAGTCAGATTTATCTATTATGGGAAACCCCACTTGGACACGATCAGGCCCTCCCAGCACCCCAGTCAATTGACGTCCCTTTGTTTGCAAAAATATAGTTCCAGTAATTTTTTTTTTTGGCTACTTCATTTTGGGGACTTCTGTCCCTTACCTCCCTGAGGTCCGCAGCTCTTCTGTTCCCTCGTATATAAGCCACCTTGTCCATCTATTCTGATATACATGGTCCAGTTGCCGGAGAGAAAAAGTTATTTTCTCTAGACCCATTATAGTAGCTATTATTTTGACCCACTCCTTTAGATCAGGACTACTACTTACTAGCCACCTCTTAGTAATGGATTTCAATGCTGCGATTATTAGGCTTGACCATAAGTATTTAGCTTCTCTCCCCTTTATTTCCCGAGGGATCATACCCAAAACCATATGTTCAGGTCCCAGGGGAGTATGAACCTCGAACATCTGAGATAAATGTTGCCAGCCTCCCTCCCAGAAAGAATAACTCCTGGGGAGGTCCAGAAAACATGCGCCTGGGATGCATGTCCCTCTCCACATCACCACCAGCATTCCGAGCTCACCCCTGAGCCAGAATGACTGAGTTGGGCTGGGACCAGAAAAAAGCGGGTCCTCACTTTCCAACCGAACTCCTTCCAGGCTGGGGAGGACGAGATATTCCAAGTGCTCCTCCAAACCTGAGACCCTTGCAAGTCTGTAAGAGACAGGTCCAGATCTCTTTCTCATCTATTCTTAATATGTTGTGAGGAGACATCTAGGTCATTTATGTGATTACTATATAACAGTGTAATCACATGTTTAGTATTTGTCGAGTTCCAGATATGTTGGAACGGTAGTTCCCTTATTTCCCTTCTCTATAGTTCCCTTTCTCAATTGGTCATTTATATAGTCCCTTAACTGGTAGAATCTTATTCGGTCTTGAGAGCTTATACTGAATTTTAATTGTAACATCTCGAAAGACAGTAACGTGGAACCATGAAATAATTGATAAGGGGAGTATAGTCCCTTTTTAACCTGTCTTAGGAACCAATCATCCATTTGTGCCACGGCAAACTTGGGGTCATATGCCCACCACTGCAATTTCCATAGTTGTTGTTTAGTATTACCACTGGAAGTGCCCCCTTCTCCAGCCTTCAAGAACCGCCGCCGTCCCTGAGTAGCGCGTGGCTCCTGAGGACTTCTCATCTCCAAACAGGACTGCTTGGAGGGGGACCTCTCTGGTTTCTGCTAAGTCTATCTGTTTCCAGGAAGAGGTATATTCCTGACTGCCCCACAGTAGTGCTACCCTCATCTGTGATGCTATCCAATACCCCTGTAGATGTGGAAAGGTCAGGCCTCCTTTATTCTTGGGAAGGAATAAGAGTTTTTTTTTCACCCTTGGGCGCATTGTTCCCAAGATGAATTTAATAAACATATTTTGCCAGGACTCAAGATCTTTCTGTGACACAATACAGGGGACATATTGAAATAAATACAATAGCTTGGGTAGGGCATTCATCTTTAAAGCTTGATTTTTGGCATATATAGTTAAGGGGAGCAATGACCACCTTTTAAAATCTACTTTTAATTGTTGCACTAATGGGGGGATAATTTGAATCAAATAAGTTAGCCATGGTTTTACCTATCTTGATCCCAAGATATTTGAGAGCTTCCATATCCCATTTCATTGGGAATTTTTGCCTAATCTCCGGGGACTGAATATAGAAGAAACTGAGGATCTCTGTTTTACTTTTGTTCGAAGTGTAACCTGAGAACGGGGAGAACTCCTCTATTTGTTTAAACACTTCCCGCAGTGAATTATCCAGTTCTGACAAGTAGAGGAGGACATCGTCCACATATAAAGCTAATTTATGTTCCTTACCCCCATATTAATCCCTTTCACACCTTCATTTTGTCTTATACTTTGAGCTAAGGGTTCTATATAGAGGGCAAATAATAATGGGGAGAGTGGAGATCCCTGTCTTGTTCCTCTACCTAGTTGCACAGTTTCGGAGACATGTCCATTTGCACGTATATAGGCCGAAGGGGACCTATACAACTTAAAAAGAGCCCTAACAAATTCCTGTGGGAACCCAAACCGGGAAAGGACCTGTCCCAGAAAGGCCCAAGAGACTTTATCAAATGCCTTTTCGGCATCTAAGCTCATAAGAAGGGAGGGAGTCTTTGTGTGATTGATCTGATCTATAATATGAGATGTTCTTCTCAGGTTATCTTGGGCCTGACATTCTGGGACAAAATCCACCTGGTCAATTCCAATTAGGCTTGGGAGATACTGTTGAATTCTTTTAGCCAGAATAGAAGCAAATATTTTATAGTCTGTATTTAATAGGGAGATTGGTCGATGGGAAGAGCATCTAGTGGGGTCCTTTTCCAGTTTGGGCAACACAGAAATGATTGCTCTTGTCCATGCGGGGGGGGGTATCTGTTCGTCTTCTCTAAGCACTCCCTTATATAAGCTCAAGAGGTTTGTTAATACCATCCCCTTAAATGTCTTATAAAACTCCGATGGGAGATCATTAGATCCCGGGCATTTACCAGTTTTCAGTTTAACAATTTCTGCTTTCACCTCTGACTCAGTGATAGGAGCTAGCAACATCATCCCCTGTTCTTTAGATAACCCCGGAAATGTCAGTCCCTTTAAGAATTATTGTACTCTCTGTTCACAAGGTGCCTTTTCTGGTGTATATAGTTTTCCATAAAATGATTAGAAAGCATCCGCTATTTCCCTTACCCCATAAATCATCTCCTTTTTCTGTGAATGCCAAATAGATGTTATTGTGGCTTTAGCCCTCTGAGCATGAAGCTTGCTGGCTAATAACTTTAATGATCTCAGCCCACCCTCATAGTACTGTTACCATAGGAAAAGGAGTTTTTGTTTGACTTGGTAGTCCAGTATATCACCTAGTTCCTTTTTAAGTGTCCTCAGCTGCTTGGTCCTTTCTTTATCTATTTTAACTTTTTGGAGGTCTTCCAGCCCCCAAATTTGTGTAGTTAATGTAAGCTTTTGGGTCTCCCTATCCCTTTTTTTTTGGGATGCTATTGAGATAAATTTACCCCTTAATACTGCTTTCGCAGCATTCCATCTCATTGCCTGCGAGGTATCTTGTGGCGAGTTTTCCGTCATATAATTATCAAAGGTCTCCTTGATGCTATCCTTAACCTCTTGATCTTTAAGCAATGATATATTGAGTCGCCAGAAGGTATTTCTTTTGACATCTCCCATATCAATCCTCATAAATAGGGGGGCATGGTCCAAAAGACCTAAATCCCCTATCCATATGTCCTTTACTTTATGCAACCCAGCCTGGAATACACCTGGTGAGTGGCTGAAAAGAACATTAGGTTCTCCCCTTTCCATTAAAATACCTCCAAATGTCTTGAAGACCCAACTCTCTCACTAATTTCTGTACCTTCCTCGCTGTCCCATGTATCACTCTTGGGATTTGTGATGTGGTATCTAAAGCTGGGTTCAAGGTTCAAGGCCAGGTTAAGATCCCCCTTCCCCCACAGATTGTGGTGCCCAATCCAATAGAGTAGTCAGAAAGGTCCTGTATTCTTGGTATTTGGAGTCCGGTGGAAAATAAACAGAAGCCAGGGTAATTACCGTTCTCCCCAGCCTGCCTTTCATCAAAGCGTAGCAACCGTCTTTATCCGATAAGGTATCAACTTTTTCAAAATGGGTTTTGGCTGGAATTAAGATTACTGTCCCCCTCCTTCTGCCTTTTTTATAAGAGGATGCCACCATGTCCCCAAACCCAAATTTCAACAATTTGGTATGCTCTTGTTTCGACAAATGCATTTCTTGCAAAAATATAAAGTCTGCTGTGGTCTTCTTCAGAAAGCGTATAACTTGACTACGTTTAACTGGGTTGGTGAGGCCATTCACATTATAGGAACAAATCAATGAACCTGCCTTAGCCATAACTCTTGATAGTGGGATTAAAACAAAGTTTCTTAGTGCCCTGTCCTAAAACCCATAATGGTCTGTTTCCCAATCCAACTGAAGTCGATTGTCTGATCAACATTTGTACATTGAGGATGACATAAATTACCTGGTAAAACAAAATTAAATAAACAATGTTTTGAAGAACAATAACAGCCAACAGGGCCCTTATCCAACATCTTAACCAATAAGTGGTACACTTCCAAGGTAGAAGATTCATTATATCGAATCTCTTTTAACCCCCTCACCTCCCTCCTACAAATCTTAAGAGGGAGTGGAGAGTAAGGTGAGGTAATTTTGCCCCGCAACAGAAGCCCTCACCTAGAGCTGCCCTCTAGAATACACAGCTCTGTATGGGTGTCAGAGGTGACCCCCCTCCTTAACCCTTTAATTAAGAGAAATTGGCAAGGAAGAGAAAACAAAACTGAAATAAAATACCTATGTGTGTGTGTGTGTGTGTGTGTGTGTATATATTTTTTTTTTTCCCTTTTTTTTTTTCCCTCTCTATCAACCTAGCTTGGGTCTCCTAAAAAATGAAAAAACAACCCTTGACCTGATCTAGTTTCCACATGTTTCTTCATTTTATGATGGCATGGGCCAGACTGACCTAAACAGTACCCTCTGGGTCTTTGAGATCGCCCTCTCCAAGCCAGCATGGCGGCCTCCGCATGACAGGTTAAAACACCAAAAGCCAATATCTATGTGTTGTCTTGAATAGGAGCTTTATATTGTGCCTCCAGGAAGCTTTCTGCAAAATAAATATATTTAACCCTTTTTTTTTTCCAATTTTATGAGAGCGTGTCTTCACGTGGGAGAGAGGGCCTTCTTTGCTGACTATCAGGGCTGACTCCACAGTGCCATATTTAGTTTTCAATTGAGTGGGTCCCAGTCATCCTAGGGGCTATCAGGCTCCCAGTGCAAACCGACCCACACCTTCTGCAATTTAACTTGTTCACAGTGATATTTAAGTCACTGTACAGTCCATTTAGCCCCTAGTTTTGTGCCCAGTATGTGTACTTTTGGATCGTAGCTCCATCTCTGCGGAACACACAGCTCCTTACTATGCTATGTCTCCATGAGGTATTAGGCTCCCTAATTCAAGTCTCCCCCATGCCCTAGCCGCCAGCAGATCAGGAGAGAGAGCCCCCCCATCACCCACAGACATCGATAGGTCCCTGCCCTGCACCTCTGGGTAAACATCCATTTTTGAACAACTTTCTGAAATTTAAATAAACCCATCCCATGCATCGTATATAGGAAAATTAAAGTAATTAATAAAGTTTCCTCATCCTTTCATTGACTTGCCGTTATGTTAACAGTCCCAGCCAACTGTTTAGTTGTATTGCTTAAACCGGATAATCGAAAAACTTTTCAGGTGTCCCCTGCAGTCTCCAGTAGGTCCTGCGATGGCGAAACCAAGATGCGCTGTTCTCCTCGAACCTCCAGGGGTTCTACGCTTCTGTCCACATGTTCCTTAGCTCCCACTGAGTTCTACAGAGCAGAAGTGCCTCCATTCTCCCTCGCCCCCTGACTTTTGGGACCTACTATTGCCCAACTCTTTTTTTGTAGCTGTTTCCAATTTTGTTCTGTGGATAGCGGAGGTATACTGATACCCAGTGCATGTAGAAACTCTTCTGCAGCTACCAGCTCATTAAAGCATATGGGACCCTTTTCTGTTACAGGGTTTTAAATAATTGATTAGCAGTGTTTTCCTTGGGACAATGCTAACTGTACAAAAAGTATTTATATAGGTTTTCTAGTAGTGTTATATTTGTTAAACACACTGAGGCAAGTGCTATGCATTTTCACAATGTTTTAGCATTTTTATGAGCAAATCGCTAATCAAATTTTGGAGTTAAATAAAACCCTGTGTTAGTATTTTCAATTGGGCAGGATACTCCATGAACACCTTGAGTTTTTTTTGCTGTAGCATCTTCACCACCACCAGAACCTGTCTCCTTTTGTGCAAGAGTTGCGGTGAGTAATCCTGATCAAAATAAAGGTAAACATTGCCGAAATGGATTGCTTTTTTTCCCCAAGCTAACATTAGAATTTTTACTTTTATCCCATAATCTAAGAAGGCTAGCACTATTGAGTGTGGTCTTGCCTTCGGGTCTCTGGGGCGGGGAATTAATGATCTGTGAGCCTGTATAATATTCAATACTTTGTCATCAGGGAGGTTCAGGATCTCATGTAAAAAAGAGTCCATATATTCAACCATGTTTCTGGACTCTGTACCTTCCGGTAAACCGTGAATGCGGATGTTATTACGACGGTTTCTGTTTTCGAGCTCCTCCAACTTTTGTTCAAGTTTGTTTGCCCGTTAATTAGATCCAAGAGCGCAGTGTTGTGGGTATCTGTGGTATGTGTATAGTCCAACATTGTAGTCTCTAAGCTTGCTGCTCTCTGGGCCAGCTCAGCAATATCTTATTTTTGACTGGAGACATTTTTGTCTAAGTGCAGCAAAGTTTTGTTCATTTGCTTTAATGTAGTGCATAATTGTTTAGATGTTATAATGCAATCCTCCTCTTCTTGGCCTGCCGTCTTTGAATCACTGCTCCAGGCTTCCATTGCTGGCTGGGCCATTGCTCATAGGCAAGGCCACTGTTTTTCGGTTTTAACCGGAAAATCCGGTAAAATTTCGGAATTAGGGCTGCCTGAAGACCGGTAAAAACAAAGATTTCATGGAATCTGGCATTTTATATCAGATGAGTAGATCTACAAAACTTGTGTTTTTCTTTTAATTCCTTCCTGTACTATTTTCAATTTACTTTATTTAATGCTCTGTATATTAAGCCTTCTTTAATTCTGATTACTTATGCACATACTAAAAGAATGATAGCAGAATCCCGGTAAAATCCGGAAATTAGAGTAACAATCACCGGTGTAATTCCGGAATCTGAAGTCTTGAAAATGGAATTTCATTATTTTAATCACCGTAAATCAGTGGCCTTGCTCATAGGCCTAGGTCTATCAGTGTTTTCTGTTGCTTACCTGGCCGTCTGGAGGGATTTTCCTTCATTTTATGTTTAGTCAGCATCAGGTAATCCGTAATTCTGTGTTTAGTGACAGGATGGATTTTCTTATTTGTAGATTATAACATATTTCAGTCAGGTTGTAGTGGAGCCCCAAAGCTAAGCTGCCATACAGGAAGTAGACCAAGCAGGAAGTTTCCTGTCAAACAAATCTTATAGATTTCTTTGACTAGGTAACCAGAGTGGTGGACCAAGGGGATGCAGTTGATGTCGCCTACCTTGACTTCAGCAAAGCTTTTGATACTGTTCCACATGGAAGATTGATTAATAAGCTAGGTAGGCTCAGGGTGGGTCAGAAGCTGGTCAACTGGGTGGCAAACTGGTTGGTGGGCAGAAAACAGAGAGTGGTGGTAAATGGTATACAGTCAGAAGAGATGCAAGGCACAAGTGGGGTACCTCAGGGATCAGTGCTGGGGCCAGTCCTCTTCAATATCTTCATCAGTGACATTGCAGATGAGGGTAAGGTTTGTCTGTTTGCAGATGACACCAAGATCTGCAACAGAGTAGATGATCCAGATGGGGTGGGCAGAATGAGAAGAGATCTGGATAAACTGGCAAAATGGTCAGAAGAGTGGCAACTGGGGTTTAACTCAAAGAAGTGCAAGATCATGCACACAGGGAAGAGAAACCCTGAAGCCACCTATAGGTTGGGAGGGGAGTTGCTGGCAATCACAAGGGAAGAAAGAGACTTGAGCATCATCATCACAGATGACCTGAAATCATTCAAGCAGACCACTAAAGCAGTAGGTAAGGCTAGAGGGATGTTGGGGTGTATTAGTAGAGGTATCACAAGTAGTAAGAGGGAGGTAATAATCCCTCTTTACAAGACACTGGGTAGGCCCCATCTGGAGTACTGCATGCAGTAATGGAGGCCGCACCCACAAAAGGACATTAATAAAATGGAGGCAGTCCAGAGAAGGGCAACCAAAATGGTGCAGGGACTGCATCAGAAAACATATGAGGACAGATTATCGTAGCTTAATATGTATACCCTAGAGCAAAAGAGGGAGAGAGGTGATATGATCAAAACAATCAAACATCTTAAGGGCATTAGCAAAGTGAAAGAGTCTAACATGCTTCAATATAAGAAAAATAGCAGGACAAGAGGATACGGCATGAGATTAGAGGGAGACCGATTGAGGGGTAATGTGAGGAAGTTCTTTTTCACAGAAAGGGTGGTGGATGCACGGAACGGCCTACCTCAGGAAGTGGTGGATATGAATACAGTGCAGGGCTTCAAACAGGCATGGGACAGACATAAGGGAGCAATACAGATGAGTATGAATAGATGGGCCACTGACAGAGTAAAAGCCTATGGCACATTCATAAGGTAGAAAAAATGGGCAGACTGGATGGGCCTTGTGGTCCTTATCTGCTGTCAGCTTCTATGTTTCTATGTACCAGTGGCAGTGGTGAACATAGATTTGAGCTCAGTATCATTGATAAAGTAAGCAGGAATCCATGTCGTGGTAATTTTGACAATCTGATTCTAAAAAGAGAGACATTCTGTGTAACCCCTAGGTGGCGGTATCCCAAGGGCTACTACCCCTGCCTGCTGACTAGTTGCAGGTTAAGGGACCTGGGTACTGAAACGGCTGCCTCCACTCAGAGGACAGGGTTGTTAGTAACAAGGTTAACCTGGGTACAGCCCTCTGGGACACTGTAACCCCCCCTTTTCCCCTCTAGAGGCCTAGACAATATGAAACAAACACTTTCACAGTAGCCTGTATTCAGCGCACAATTCCCCACACTGTTTGCACTTACCACCAGGGCTGGTTCCACCAGTTTGACCCTGGAAACCCCCTATAAAACAAGGTTAGGCACAGCAAATAACAACAGTACAGTGCTTTTGGTACAAACTGGAACCACAGTCAGATTAAATGCAAAAAAAGTTCGATCTGATTTATTCAGGGGAATTGAACAAGGGAGGGGTGTAATCAGGTTGACTTATTCGAAAACTGATCTAGTCAGGCAATTATGCATGCACTTTTAGTCCCTGCACAGTCACACACTCTGGGTACCCAATTGGAAGTAAGGTGGGCTAGCCTGGAACATTGCCCAGGGTAGGCTGGCGTCACAGCTGGCTGGGGCCCTGTGATGAAAAGAAAAGGCATGCACAACAACACACAATTTGTAATCCAGAGCCTGAAGGCTCAGTTCATGAAAGAAAAAACAACAATGCAATCAAATAACAACACTTGAGATGTAGCTGTTGTTGCAGGGAGCTACCCTGGTTGTTACTCACACTACCCAATACCATTCACAGGCTAGATGAAATGGAGACAACAGGTTGATGAGTGATTTGCCAGGAGAAGCAGGGCCCACACGAATCACCGAGGTGTCGTTCCTGTTCGAGATGGTTGAGCAGGGGGCTGATCCCCAGGCGAGTCTCTTGTCGATGATGGTTTCTGTGCCTGAAGTAGCTGGCTGGGCAAGGTGGCAAGGCCCAGGCCGGGTGGAACAGTTTTGATTTTGAGTCTGGTAGTGCTGGATGCAGCTTCCAGCAAGCCTGTCGCATTTACACAGTGGGGAACCAAATCGCAACAAACTACCAGCACACAGCACATTTATAGTAAAGCAATCACCATACCACGATGCGGAAGGCAGTCCTGCCGCAATATCAGTGTCTCAGAGCAAAACCGGGAATTCTGTGGTAAATGGGTGTCCTGACAGGCCGATCGCGTACAGCAAATCTTTGGTCTTCTTCAGGTTCAAATCTGGTCACTCTTCAGTGGCTTTGTCACACTCCAGTTCGGATATAGTCCGATTGCTAAGCCTTTCAAAGGATTCCCTCTTGAGGGACTGCAGGCAGACAGGCCAAAAAGCAGCTGCTTGAATCACTCAAGCTGTTTACTCTTCAACCTCTGACTCCAGACTGACTTTCTGCTCACTGTGCCCATAAATCGGGGCACAATGAAATGGCTTGGAGATATGGTCTGACATAAAACTTCTCTTATCTCTCCATGCGGGAGGGCTGAAGGCAGGCAGGCCAGACTCAGCCTTCCTGCCAAGTCCCCACGCTACCTCGTGGGGCAGCAGCTCCACGAGCTGCTCACTCCTCCAGCTCCAACTCACTTCTACCTCACTGCTGCAGGCAGCTTGGGGATTTCCCTTCAATCCACAAGGTTCAATTGGTTGAACCATCTGTCTGTCAAAGCAAGAGCTCCCCCTCCAGGTCTGTTTTGGTGCCAAAATGTAAAAACTACAATTCCTACAGAAATTTGCTCCCACAAGATCCCTGGGGACAGGCTCCATTTTACAGTCCCCAAAGGTTTGGTGCTGACTGGCAGTCCAAAACCAAAATGGTGGTGCAATACATAAAGTCCATGCTGCAAAGAAGGCAGGTTAAACAAATTACAATACTATTACCATTAAAGCAGATAAATAGTAAACAGTCACAGATTCCAATAAAGCTCCCTCTGCGCAATTAGTGATGGCAGAACAGAGCTATAACACTGAAGCCTGGGCAGGACTCGAGCCTAGACACACTCGGCCGCTACCCAGAATAATTATACACTGCAAAATAGGCAGCTGTTAAAGAGACAGGCGCAGAGGCAATTAGGTACTCTCATGCAATTTCTTTTTAAACAGCTAAAACACAGGACACCTGCCTGGCAGAGGGCATTTAGGCACACCCAAGGAAGGTTTTTAGGAATCCCCACTTGTAGGGGGCTTACACCCTTCTCTGCCTGGAAAAACTTGGTGTCTGTGTCTAATCTACACCTTCACAATAATACCGAAAAGACAATTTACTAGGCGATACTATACAAGACAAAGATAATGACTAATGCATCAAAATGTAAACTTATCACATTACTATACTTATTCAGGATATGCTAGATATATTCTATAGTAACAGCAGTTATGTATTTTTCCTACGCTTAGTATCACTATACTTATTTACATTATTGGTTTTTACATTCTAAATACAGATGGGGCCCATCCCTATCATCCGTGACAATGGCGGGAACCCAGTTGGCGCCACATTTTTCAGCAGAGTCAAACATTGGTTACTTTGGTCACTAGGGGGCACTAATCCCAGTGTTGGTGCCTCCAAGATGTAACCCCTAGGTGGCGCTATCCCAAGGGCTACTACCCCTGCCTGCATGGCTAGTTGCAGGTTAAAGGGCCTGGGTACTGAAACGGATGCCTCCACCCAGAGGACAGGGTCGTTAGTAACAAGGCTAATCTGGGTACAGCCCTCCAGTACACTGTAACCCCCCTTTTTCCCCTCTAGTGGCCTAGACAATATGCAACAAACACTTTTACAGTAGCCCGTATTCAGCATACAATTCCCCACACTGTTTGCACTTACCACTAGGGCTGGTTCCACCAGTTCGACCCTGGAAACCCCCTGTAAAACAAGGTTAGGCACAACAAATAATAACAGTACAGTGCTTTTGGTACAAACTGGAACCACAGTCAGATTAAATGCAAAAAAAGTTCGATCTGATTTATTAAGGGGAATTGAACAAGGGAGGGGTGTAATCAGTTTGATTGATTCAAAAACTGATCTAGTCAGACAATTATGCATGCACTTTTAGTCCCTACACAGTCACACACTCTGGGTACCCAATTGGAAGTAACGTGGGCTAGCCGTGAACGTTGCCCAGGGTAGGCCGGCGTTGCAGCTGGTTGGGGCCCTGTGATGAAAATAAAAGGCATGCACAACAACACACAATTTGTAATCCGGAGCCAGAAGGTTCAGTTCATGAAAGGAAAAACAACAATGCAATCAAATGACAACACTTGAGATTTAGCTGTTGTTGCAGGGAGCTACCCTGATTGTTACTCACGCTACCTAATACGAGACACAGGCTACGTGAAATGGAGACAACAGGTTGATGACTGGTTAGCCAGGAGAAGCAGGGCCCACACGAATCACCGAGGTGTTGTTCCTGTTCGAGATGGTCGAGCAGGGGGCTGATCCCTGGGCAAGTCTCTTGTCGATGATGGTTTCTGTGCCTGAAGTAGCTGGCTGGGCCAAGTGACAAGGCCCAGGCCGGGTGGAACAGTTTTGATTTTGAGTTTGGTAGTGCTGGATGCAGCTTCCAGCAAGCCTGGCGCATTTACACAGTGGGGAACCAAATCTCGACCCACTAACAGCACACAGCACATTTATAGCAAAGCAATCACCATACCACAATGCGGAAGGCAGTCTGGCTGCAATATCAGTGTCTCTGAGCAAAACCGGGAATTCTATGGTAAATGGATGTCCTGACAGCCCTACTGTGTACAGCAAATTTTCGATCTTCTTTAATTTCAAATCTGGTCACTCTTCAGTGGCTTTGTCACACTCCAGTTCAGATATAGTCCGATTGCTAAGCCTTTCAAAGGATTCTGTCTCGAGGGACTGCAGGCAGAGAGGCCAAAAATCAGCTGCTTGAATTACTCAAGCTGTTTACTCTTTAAACTCTAACTCAAGACTGACTTTCTGCTCACCGTGCCCATAAATCGGGGCACAATGAAATGGCTCGGAGACAAGGTCCGAAATGAAGCTTCTCTTATCTCTCCATGCCGGACAGCTGAAGGCAGGCAGGCCAGACTCAGCCTTCCTGCCAAGTCCCCACGCTACCCCGTGGAGCAGTGCTCCACGAGCTGCTCATACTTCCAGCTCCAACTCACTTCTACCTCACTGCTGAAGGCAGCTTGGGGATTTCCCTTCAATCCACAAGGTTCAATTGGTTGAGCCTTCTGTCTGTCAAAGCAAGGGCTCCCCCTCCAGGTCTGTTTTGGTGCCAAAATGTAAATACTACAATTCCTATAGAAATTTGCTCCCACAAGACCCCTGGGGACAGGCTGCATTTTACAGTCCCCAAAGGTTTGGTGCTGACTGGCAGTCCAAAACCAAAATGGTGGTGCAATACACAAAGTCCATGCTGCGAAGAAGGCAGGTTAAACAAACTACAGTACTATTGCCATTAAAGCAGATAAACAGTAAACAGTAACAGATTCCAGTAAAGCTCCCTCTGCGCAATTAGTGATGGCAGAACGGAGCGATAACACTGAAGCCTGGGCGGGACTCAAGCCTAGACACACTCGGCTGCTACCCAGAATAATTATACACTGCAAAATAGGCAGCTCTTAAAGAGACAGGCGCAGAGGCGATTAGGCACTCTCATGCAATTTCTTTTTAAACAGCTTAAACACAGGACACCTGCCAGGCAGATTGCATTTAGGCACACCCAAGGAAGGTTTTTAGGAACCCCCATTTGTAGGGTGGTTACAACTGGATTGTAAAACTCAGGGTAACACATGACCCAGGGTTAAACACTGGGTTTAACTTCAAACTATATTTGGATAGCAAATAATGTTATTTTATGAAATGCAATTTCTTTATCTCTGTGTTTGTGACTGTAATACTAGTTATTTAAATTCCAATTAAGAATTGAAGCTCCTAAAAAATGTTGTTAATAAGTTTTTCTATATGTGCAATATAAAGTCCCCCTCCTTTTTAATCCTGTGTTTCTTACCTTTCCTTTCAGAGTTAATTTTAAAGCATGTCATATTTAATGTGATTTTAATGGTGAAGGTAGGGTTAACAAAAAGTTTTTCTATTTTAATACATGGTAGTGTTGCACCAATGAAATTAAAGATAGTCACTGTGATGTCACAATTGGTAAGTGTGGGGTGGGGTATTTATTGTGATTGGTATCGAGGTGAATCAGCTTTTGAGAAAGGGTCTAGGGAGACCTGAAACGCATCAAGTGTTACCCTGTCTTGCTGTCAGGTTTTTAATTTTTTTCAATAAATGAAGTAAAATTATAAAGAGAGCTGGTGGAGTCATTTCTATTGAGGCTGGTGTTGGTGCCCAGATCTGTGTTGCTTGTATTGACTGTTATTTTCAGAAGCACCACCACCCTTGTGCGCACTCTGGTGTAAAGTAATTGCTCCAAGCCTCACTACCCAGCTGCAGGGACTCCAGCTCCCTCCAAACCCAGGGCACATACATATGTTTCTTCTGGGCCACAAGGCAGCTCTTTCTTTCTATTTCTAAGCCATTTCCCCTTTGTGAATCCTAAACCATGCAGCACTGAAGAACAAAACATTAGAAACTTACTTTTCCAGATCAGCTTTCCTGGTTACAGAAATGCTGGGATTATTTGTACTGTGTCAAGCGTATCACACTGTAGCACTTTGTGCACAGGTGTGACAAATGATATGTTTGCATTTTATTTTGGAAATACAGCACAAGAAGATAATCTGTAATCTCCACATATCAAAAAAGGCACCGGAGTGGTAATTCGGTTTGTTTAAAATTGACTTGCCAAGGACCGTCCAACTGAAATGTAAGATCCTGTTCATGACAGGCTTCTGATTCTACCCAGTTTTGTAGATATAATGTAGGAGTGCCATGTGTCCTGCTCAAAGTCATTCAGTAAGTGAGTGGCACCAGAAGTAAAGAACCTATAACGTATGGTAGAACGTTGTTATGTAGTGAAATTCATCTTTCCCCACATTGTTATGCCATCGATGTGACGTGGTTTAGTTGTTAACCCATTGATGGTGCATCACATCGATGGGTTAACTAAAAAGAACTGACGCACATCTGTTTCCAAGGTAGCACTGTTTGCCGTGCGGTCCTGTTTCAATTAGTTTTACATTATTTTTCCTTCTCCCCCCAACCCATATCCATCTAGTAACCCCTGTAGTACACCCATAATTCAGAAAAATCAGAAATTCTAACCATGTTTTCTCTTGCTTTATTTATCTCCCAGTTCTTAGGTTTGAGTGCCAAAGCACCGGTCAGTCCCGCAAACGTCAGCTATTCACAGCATTACCTTTTTCAGCCACTTTACGGCAAGCCCGACTGGACGTAACATGACACTTGACCCCGATGTCTGTTTCCGTTTTCTTTCAATGCTCAGTGCATTTTAGTGTGTATCTAACATGGACATTCAATTTTAAGTAAATCAGCTCCTTTTTTTGACTAAATGTAAGCTGCTGATAGCAGTTTGAATACATTTTTTCCCCTGAATGAACAATGTACTCTCAATCTGATCTGCAAGGTAAGAAAAACACCACTGTATTTTTGTTAATCTACAGACTCTGCTGCCTGTGATGCCCATACACTATAAAAGACAATGTATGGGCATCGACTGAACAACAACACTATGTAAGCTTCTCGTGGATCCCTTGGCAACCTTGGTAAACCTCTCAAATTGCGCTCTCCAGGTTTACATGGGTTGCCAAGGGAACCACTTGAAGTTCACACAGTGTTGTTGTTCATTGATGCCCATACATTATCCTCTATGTTGTCACCTGATTCTCAGTTTAGGGCCCTAAACACTAGACTACACCATTCTCTGATATCGCAAAGCCTAACTAGTATTTCAAAAGTTTTAAGATTGTGCATTTAAAGAACTTCAAATGGAATTATCAAACCTTTCTTGCTCCAACTTATAAAACTCAAATTCATCCTGCTGGGTAACAATTTGTGGTTGTATGCCAGCTGACAGGAATAAAAGTAAGTCATTGTTTTGTTGTATGGGCACTGAAGCCCAATGTAGTATCCTTTAAACTTAACACCAATCAAGAGCTATTTAACCTGCCTAAACTGGATTCAGTCCTTGGTATGAGGTGGCACCTGCCATGTCAGAGAGGAGAGGTAGCATTATACTGTATGTGAAGAAGGGTATAAATGCCACAGATCTGTTTGTGTACCAAGGTTAGGAAAACTTGACGTGCTGTGTGTCATCCTGGAAACAGGTTATGGGACCGCTATACATAATGAGGTAGTGTACAGACCTCCACCACAAGGTGAGAAGATGGACAAGGCACTAGGGAGACCATCATCAGGATGGCTAGTAAGGGGAGGTGCTGCTAGTTGGAGATTTCAGTCTGGCAGATGTGGTATGGAAACTTCCAGCTGCAGCTTCAGCAAGGAGCAGGGCCATCCTTAACTTCCTACAGGGGGCTTTTCTCAGGCAGCTAAAGAACCTGGTAGGGATGGGCGGTGTAAAGCAAGGTGGTTATGAACAGGTAAAGCATTGGAGATGGCACAGTTGTCAGTCCCCTGGGTACCAGTGATCACTGTAAAGTGTGGCTCAACATAAGGAAAGAAGCAGAGGCAAGCCAGAATTGGTCCTTTTCAATGTCTTCACAAGTGACATTGCTGAGAAGCTGGAGGGGAAGGTGTGTCTCTTCGTGGATGATGCAAAATTCTGCAACAGGGTTGGGTGGACACTTGGGAAGGGGTGGAGAGAATACAAAGGGATCTAGGTGTAACCCCTAGATGGCGCTATCCCAGGGGCTACTACCCCTGCCTGATTTGCCACTAACAGGTTGAGGGGCCTGGATCCAATGGCGGGTGCCTCCACCCAGAGGTCAGGGTTTGCAATAGTTAAACTAACTTGGTCACAGCCCTCTGGGACACTGCAACCCCTTTCTTCCACTAGTGGCCCACACAATATATCAGAATTACCTTCACAGTATACACTTACCCCAGGTCTGGTTCCGGCACTGGGACCTCCTGTGAAATGAGATACAGTGCAACAATCACAGTACAGTACTTTAACATAGACAAATACCTCAGGCAGTATAACTTTGCTGAAACAAGCAGCTCTGATTTATTTGAGGGATATAACAAGGACAGGGAAATCAGGTTAATTAGCTTATCACTCTAATAATCTACCTATGGCTCTGTGCACAGGCCTATCCCTATCAGTTACTGTCCCTGGGTACCCAAGCCCTAGTGGCTAGTCCAAACGCGTGGCAGCTGAAGCCCTTTCACACAGAGAAAAGGAGAATTAAACAGTCAGCAGTACAGTAATTCCATTTGGATTTAATGTGGCAATTCAACAGGAGTGACCTGAATTAGTACTCACGACCTCCAAATAAGATAGGGTCCTTCAATGTCAGCAGGGCTCACTTGAGGTACACAAACCTCTTCACACATCCATATAAAAGAAAGCACTATACCAGGCAGGCTGCATCTGTATCCCGATCGCGAATTACTGCACAATACCGGGAGAACACACAGCAGATTCAGTTCCTGACAGACCGAGTGTAATTTTCAGCAATTCCTCCAGTCTTCTACAGGGTGAGCCTGGTTTCTACTCTTCAGAGATCCTTTGATTCTTTTCACAGGACGGATTCAGTCCTAACAAGCTGTTACACAAGCTGCAGACGGAACTCTGGGCCTTACAGTTTTGACTAAACTGCACACTGAAAAGCACAGGCTCCTTCCTTCTTCACTGCCAAAGCTCAACTGAAGCTCCAACCGACAAAACTGGGCACTTCCTTTGAGTTCCTCCCAGTTCTTGACTGGATTGGCTGTCACTCACAATAGACTGCTGCTGTTGGTCCAAAAGGCACTGAAGTCTAAACTACATCTCCCAGAGTCACTGCCCATACAATCCTCTTGTGGCTGGCTCAGATTATGAGTCCAAGTTCTGATTCGTTCAAGGCACCATTTTAGAGCTAGCTTACCCCATACTGATTGGTCCAGTTCAGCAGTTCAAAACTAGAATGGGGAACTAGCAGACACAGTTCTGACTGCAAAGAAAGCAGGTTAGCGAACTGTAATTTCATTATTACTCTAAATAATTTCTGGCAAACAGTTACATCTTTCAGATAGGTTCCCTTTGCACTCCTAGTGACTGCAAAAATGAAGTGAATTGGCAGCAGCTCAAGTGGTACTCAGAGAAGCACACAGTCCCCCATACAAACTAATTATGTCTGCAAGCAGACAGCTCTTAAAGAGACAGTACCAGAGGCTCTAAAAACACTCACTGATAAATGGCTTAAATGCCAAACACCATTCAGGCTTGGAGCACTCAAGCAAGCTCCTGGAAGTCTTTGGGAACCCCATTTGCAGGGGTTACACCCTTCCTAGCCTGGGAAAGCTTGGCGTCCGCGTCAAGCAAGTACCCCATAAGTTTCAACTGCAACCATATACATTTGCATTAGGCTCGCACATGTAATCATCAGTCAATATATCATTTTACCAAGAACACATTTCTGAAACATTGCAGTACGTCCTCTTTACACAGTATTACATACACATTGTACCATAACTCAAGTTATTACCTCTTGTACATGAAACCTGAAGAGAGGGGCCCTTCCTATCAGTTACCTTTGGGATGGATGGGGCAAGGGCACCATACTTAGAGGGCAACACAAGTAACTTGAGTTAGCACTGATGCTCAGTTTGGGCAATGAGCTCGGGGACACATACACTCTTTATGGACAACATTGAGAGGCAAGTCCACAGGCCTCCCAAGTGAATCATAACTGAGGTGCACCACAGGCTTTACAGCTCGACCAGTCTTTCTAGGGGGAACTGTTATAGTCTCTGCACTCTGAGCCTCATTTTCAGCATTGTCCACACTTGTCAGGGGAGTCTCCATGGGGGTAGAGAGGCTAGAACTTGGGGCACTTTCAGCTCCAGGAGTTACAGTTTCTGAGTCCACAACATTTGGCTCGCATGGAGAGCTTTCGGACACTGGCAGTGGACTGTCAGGGCACTCAAAATACTCTTCTTGTTCGGGTGTATCACCAGTCTGCCCCAATCTATCATTTTCCTCCCCTGAAAGCTCAAACAGTTCAACCATGCACAATGATCCCAATTCATCTGATCTGATGCTTTGCACTTCACTTTCTGGGAGCATTGGCTCCAGGGACGAAGCTGGGGGCTTGGACAGTCCAGAAGGCCCAGCTTCATCTCCAGTATTGACTAGGGGATTGCCCCGAAGCAATTGACTCAGTTCGTAAGAAGGATAGTATTCAAAGTCACTCTCACTTTCTTCCGACATGGACTGACAGTCATGCTCAACTGGGACTTGTGGAGGGGAACACTTTAACTTTGCTTCTGTAGGTGCAGACTTTCTTGATCTTTTCTTAGCAGCAGCTCTAGTCACTGGTCCAGAGGGGCATCTTCTAGGGCTCAGACTCAATTAAGATTTGTCCAATGGGCAGTAAATGATTTCTATGCATTGTTTTACATCTTTTGAATTATTCTCAGGCCTTACTTTGTACACTGGCAGATCATCTAGTTTGCCCACTACAATGTGAGGGAGATGGTGCCATCTGTCAGCAATCTTGTGCTTGCCATGCAGTCCCAGATTTCTTAGCAATACCGATCTCCTCCTGGAGTTCCTGTGCTTCACCTTTTATCATACCTTTCTTTGTTGGCCAGATTTCTTTTGGCAGCCATGGTTTGAGCCAGTTGGTACGCATGAGTTAGCTGGGCCTTTAACTTTTGCACATACTGTAAATAGTTGTCAGCTTGAACCCCATCAGGAGAGACCCCAAAACACACATCTACTGGTAGTCGAGCTTTCTTCCAAACATCAGGCGGTAGGGGAGAATCCAGTGGCATCACTTTTGGTGCAGTTATAAGCATGTACCAGGGTGCTAATTTGTTGGCTCCATCTAGGCTTGTCATTTGGGTGCAGGGTGCCTAGCATATCTAGCAAAGTCGGTTGAAATGTTCAGGCTGTGGGTCCCCTGGGGGGTAGTGAGTGGTTCTGGACTTCGCACTCCCCACAGAGAAAGCATCTCTTTGATCAGACGACTCTCAAAGTCTCTCCCTTGATCAGAATGGATTCTTTGTGGAGCCCCATAGTGAACAAAAGTTTTCTACAAGTACTTTGGCCACAGTGGATGCTTTCTGGTCTTTGGTAGGAAAGCTTGGGCATATCTCGTGAAATGGTCAGTGACCACCAACACATTACTGATATTTCTTTGATCTGACTCCAAACTCAGAAAATCAATACAGACCAGCTCCATGGGTGCACTGGTGGTGATGTTAACAAGGGGCAGCCCTCTGGGGCAAAGCTTTCCTCTGTAACAGCGACTACAAGTTCAGATGTGGTGCTCCACATCAGCCCCATCTTAGGCCAATAGAATCTGGATCTCACCAAGTCAAGTGTTCTGTCTATACCAAGGTGCCCCATGTGGTTGTGCAAGGACCTCAGTACTGAGTCTCGAAAGGCAGTGGGCAGCACCAGTTGTTGTTTGTCTACTTGTCCCCTCTGTCTACTGTTTCTCTGTATAACAGTTTATTGATCAGTTTCAACTTAGGACCTTCTTTGTATAACAGTGCAGTTCTCAAATCAGTGGGCGTAATTTGGACACATCTTTTCCTGCATGAGGGCTTCTAAAGCTGCTTTGATCATGGGATCGCGAGATTGAGCCCGCCCGAATACTAGTCATTGTCCAGCTGAGGCAGTGCACCAATGTCTATTGCAGAAAAGTGGCAATAAGCAGCAGGTATGCAATTCTCAGAGGCTCCCAAGCAATCCACCATGCAGTCCACTGCGTCCGTGGACATTGTTCCTCCTGTCAAACTTCCGCAGAGTGCCCGAATGTCAGGTTCTGCCAATCGGACCCAATCATTCTGGGGAACAGGCCTCCGGGAGACAGCATCAGCATCTATGTGGTTCAGACCTGCTCGGTGATGAGAGCATAGTCATATGTAGATAATGCAGAAAGCCACCTATGGCCAGTGGCATCCAACTTAGCTGAGGTCTGCACATAGGTCAAGGATTATTGTCAGTTTTACTAGTATTTTAGCCCCATACAAGTACTCATGGAATTGGTCAACAATAGCCCACTTCAAAGCTAGGAACTCTAACCTATGTACAGGATAGTTCTTTTCGGATGGGGTCAGGCTTCTACTGGCAAAGGCCACTGGTCTCAGGCCATTCTCGTGCTCTTGGTACAACACAGCCCCAACCCTTGCAAGCTAGCATCAGTGTGCAGGGCGTAAGGTTTTCTTGGATCGGCATAGGCCAGCACTGGAGCATGGGTAAGTTGATATATGATCTCATGAAAAGCAGTCTCACAATCAGGAGTCAGCGGGCCCCAAATACTTCACTCGGATGAAAATACACTCTTTCAGTCTTGAGGGACGCTGACTTTTGGTATTTTTGTGGGTTGGGGATACCCTTGAGTAAGGTTAAGTAAAGGCGGATCACTCTTGAATAGTCCTTGATGAAGCGCCGATAATAACCACAGAATCCCAGGAATCTTTGCAGTTCTTTTAGATTTTGGGCTGTGGCCAGGTGGTCAAGGCCTCAACTTTACTTGGGTCGGTCTCTATTCCTCGGTGGATACTATGTGTCCCACATACTTTACTGATGTTTGAAAGAATTGACACTTATCAATGGACAGTTTAAGGCCAAAGTCCTCCAGTCGGTCCAATACCTTAAATAATCTGCTCTCATGTTCCTCCAGTGAGCTGCCAAACACAATAACATCATCTAGGTATACCAGGCACTCTAGTAAGTTCATGTCCCCCACTGCACGCTCCATCAATCGTTGAAAAGTGGCTGGGCACCTGAAATCCCTTGAGGCATCCTCATGAATTCATAGAAGCCAGTGGACAGATAAAGGCCGTCTTCTCCACGGGTCCTCTGGGGCCATCGAGTTCTGGTAGTAGCCACTTCTCGGAGATCCAGCACAGAGAACCACTTGCTCCCATTTAGGCAGTCCAAAGCATCCTGAATGCGGGCATTGTGTACTGATCAGGGATAGTCCGGCCGGTTTATGTGCGATAATCCACACACATCCTTACTGTTCCATTCTTTTTCCTCACTACCACAATGGGGAAGCATAAGGGCTTCTGGATTCTTGTATTACACCAGCAGCTAACATCTCTTGCAGATGTCTCACATCATCTATGTCAGCAGGTGCCAGGCGTCGAGACCTCTCACGAAATGGTCTTTCGTCATGCAGCCGGATATTGTGCTCCAGCTCCTTGCACGCAACCTACATCCCATTCCTTTAAAGAAAACACCTGGTCTCTCTGGGCAAGCTTCTCACTGATCCTCACTTTCCATTCAGCTGGCAGCGGAGTCACGTAAATCAAACAAGTCAGGCGTTACTCTATCATTCTTCCTTGAACTCTTGCTGCTGGTAGCACTGCAGTGTCTGCACAATGCACATTAGCCAGGATGCAACCTCTGTTTACTCGAATGTCTCTTTCAGACACATTATGAACTTGGACCATTACCCTTCTGGCATAAGCATGGGCTCTAGCAGGCAAAATACTAGAGCTTGACCAGCAGTCCCTCTGGCAATTTTCCATCGCCTGGTGCATCCAACATTAATATTTTATTCTTAACATCCTTTCTGATACGGACCTCTCCTGTAAGGTACACTGGGCATTTGGCGCCAGGATCAGAGACTCAGGATCCTTCTTCCATACAATTCCGACCCGGTTCCTCTGGTTCTGTTTTTCAGCATCTCTCTGTGCCTCATAGGCCTTCTTAATTAAAGCCGGAACTCTTAAAGCTCTACTAGTCTTTGACCCCTGTTTTCATAACACAACTGTGCCAGCCTTCGAACATATGAGCATTTGTTCCAATCAACAAAGGACACCATCATACAGTCCAGTGGGGGACACACTAAGGCTAGGGTCTCTACTTGTTCGGCCACTCCAGCCACGGAGGTGGGGAAAGACAGCCAAATTCGGATATACCCGAATAGGGTAGGCCTTCTCACTTAACCCCATACATGCAGTCCTTCTAATGGTTGTAGGTACGTCTGACAAATGCTTCTGATACCAATCCTGGAACATAATTGTCACTTGGAGCCACTGTCTAATACAGCTCTTGTAGACACTCCATTCACCTTTACAGTGATCTCCATGGAGGACCCACTATTCTGGACCAGTCTGGAGAGGCGGTAGTGGGGGCCTGGGCAACTGACCTTGCCACAAAGGGACGTGAATTAGCATTTTTGGTGCCCTCACTGGGATCATGTGTGCACCTCTTAGCCACTGATTTCTTCTCGAAGCTCTCCTTGTAGCCTATATGCAACTTTGTCAGTGTCTTTTGGGGACTGGCATTCCCTTTTCATGTGCCCATCTTTCCCACAATTATAGCAAAACATACTTTCTGGAGTTTGAGCTGGCCGGCGCCCACACTGGGAGCCAGGGCGGGGTATTACTAACTGGAAACCTTGGTGCCATCTCTGTCTGCGGCGTGATAAGCATTTGGAGACATCTCGTCAGTTTCTCCACTTCCATGGTCAAGGAATCGAGTTCGGAGCTGTTATCAGCAGGAGATACATGGGTGGGTACCCCACCCCATAGCAGATGCAGTCGGATATAGGTCAGGGCCCATACTTGCAGGCGTGGCCTTCATAAAGGACTGTTTTGAATTCAGGATCTCTCTCAACAGTTAGCCCCATTGTGACATATCTTTTCCTTGTCAGAGCACTCATTGACTGCCAACCTCTGCCCTGAACTTCACTTGATGGGTCACCCTCAGTCACTCGGGTGTAGCCGCAGCTATTGGTGCAGGTCCTCCCGAGGTACGTCCTTTCTCAACTCCTCGAATTTCTCTCATTAACTCATCATAGGAGGTGGGGATTCCAGTCGATCTGCCAGGCGTAACTGAAGCAACAGCAGTTCTGAGAAGGGGCAGACTTAAGGATCCTGTCCAGCCTGGTTCGGTCCAGTTCAATCGCTGGCAAACTACCTTTCTGAGGCATTCTTGCAACAATTTTTCCAGCGAGATACATACACAGACAACAACTCCCTTGGTACTGTTGTGCATCTCTTACTCTCCACCATAGGTCCTCATCAGAATCTGGGCTCCCATACACATTCTCCAAGGCCTCAAGATAGGCCTGTGCAGTCGCTTCAGGGTTACTGGCCCGTTAGCACGGATGGTAGCCAGGGCAGGACCTCGAGGCTCTCACTAACCCTCTTCGCTGGCCCGAGCATTGCCATTCTAGCACTTGGGGGCAACATAGTCTATCCAGGTCTCCCAGTCATCCTCCCTTGGGGGTGGGGAGGTGCCAGAGAAGATCCTCAACCTTCGGTAAGAGTCGTGACTAATGGCAGGTGCAGAGATAGGAGTCTGCATTGGTTCAGCCACCATTACGGCACTGGAGCAGGAGAGGTGTTGGGGAGGAACACCCCAGGTGGCAAGAATAGTTTCTTCAAGTCCTCCACAGTTTTCCCTCTCCCAGCAACCATTCAGCAAATTTCTCCTCAAAGTTTCAGATAGTGGTGGGGCTGATTCCCCTGGTCTTTACTGTCCTTAGTTATCACTCTCCAAGCAGTGAGGGCTCCCTCTGGGGTAATGGTCTGTGGCACTTTGGAGCTATCTATGGATCCTTAAACTCTACTAGGGCCAGGAAAGTGTGGGTGAGCAGATTAGCATGCCGACCCACCACCACAGGGTTTTGTAAACCTTCCACCTTGGAAAGTACTCCTGCACAGTGTCCGTATTGATACCCAGGGGATGTCCAGGATAAGCATAGCATTTTGGGGTCGATCTCCTCCCAGTACACCACTCCACCAGCCGGTGCACAGCCACTTCTGTCGGGTACCCATTTTTTCTTAACAGTGGTTCGTATATGGCCACTAGAGGACACACAATCCCAGCGGTGAGCCTCCAAGATGTAACCCCTAGATGGCGCTATCCCAGGGGCTACTACCCTGCCTGATTTGCCACTAACAGGTTGAGGGGCCTGGATCCAATGGCGGGTGCCTCCACCCAGAGGTCAGGGTTTGCAATAGTTAAACTAACTTGGTCACAGCCCTCTGGGACACTGCAACCCCTTTCTGCCCACTAGTGGCCCACACAATATATCAGAATTACCTTCACAGTATACACTTACCCCAGGTCTGGTTCGGCACTGGGACCTCCTGTGAAATGAGATACAGTGCAACAATCACAGTACAGTACTTTAACATAGACAAATACCTCAGGCAGTATAACTTTGCTGAAACAAGCAGCTCTGATTTATTTAGGGGATATAACAAGGACAGGGGGAAATCAGGTTAATTAGCTTATCACTCTAATAATCTACCTATGGCTCTGTGCACAGGCCTATCCCTATCAGTTACTGTCCCTGGGTACCTAAGCCCTAGTGGCTAGTCCAAACCGTGGCAGCTGGTAGGGGCCCTTTCACACAGAGAAAAGGAGAATTAAACAGTCAGCAGTACAGTAATTCCATTTGGATTTAATGTGGCAATTCAACAGGAGTGACCCTGAATTAGTACTCACGACCTCCAAATAGATAGGGTCCTTCAATGTCAGCAGGGCTCACTTGAGGTACACAAACCTCTTCACACATCCATATAAAAGCACTATACCAGGCAGGCTGCATCTGTATCCCGATCGTCAATTACTGCACAATACCGGGAGAACACACAGCAGATTCAGTTCCTGACAGACCGAGTGTAATTTTCAGCAATTCCTCCAGTCTTCTACAGGGTGAGCCTGGTTTCTACTCTTCAGAGATCCTTTGATTCTTTTCACAGGACGGATTCAGTCCTAACAAGCTGTTACACAAGCTGCAGACCGGAACTCTGGGCCTTACACACGTTTTTGACTAAACTGCACACTGAAAAGCACAGGGCTCCTTCCTTCTTCACTGCCAAAGCTCAACTGAAGCTCAACCGACAAAACTGGGCACTTCCTTTGAGTTCCTCCCAGTTCTTGACTGGATTGGCTGTCACTCACAATAGACTGCTGCTGTTGGTCCAAAAGGCACTGAAGTCTAAACTACATCTCCCAGAGTCACTGCCCATACAATCCTCTTGTGGCTGGCTCAGATTATGAGTCCAAGTTCTGATTAGTTCAAGGCACCATTTTAGAGCTAGCTTACCCCATACTGATTGGTCCAGTTCAGCAGTTCAAAACTAGAATGGGAACTAGCAGACACAGTTCTGACTGCAAAGAAAGCAGGTTAGACGAACTGTAATTTCATTATTACTCTAAATAATTTCTGGCAACAGTTACATCTTTCAGATAGGTTCCTTTGCACTCCTAGTGACTGCAAAATGAAGTGAATTGGCAGCAGCTCAAGTGGTACTCAGAGAAGCACACAGTCCCCATACAAACTAATTATGTCTGCAAGCAGACAGCTCTTAAAGAGACAGTACCAGAGGCTCTAAAAACACTCACTGATAAATGGCTTAAATGCCAAACACCATTCAGGCTTGGAGCACTCAAGCAAGCTCCTGGAAGTCTTTTGGGAACCCCCATTTGCAGGGGGGTTACATAGGGAAACTAGAGGAATGGTCTAGGGTGTGGCAGCTGGGTTTCAATGCCAAAAGGTACAAGGTCATGCACCTGGGTTGGGGAAACCCAGGAGCTGTGTATACGATGGGGAGAGAGGCACTTACAGTCACCAAGCAAGAAAGAGACTTCAGGTCATCATGTCTGATGACCTCAAGGTAGCTGATCAGTATGACAAGGTAGTGGGAAAGCCTAGCTGGATCCTGAGGAGCACTGGGAGGGGGATTTCTAGCAGGAGGAGGGAGATGGTGTTGCCACTGGATCACTCACTGGTGAGGCCCTACTTGGAGTACTGAGTTCAGTTCTGGAGGCCGCATCTCCACGAGGGCAATAACAGGGTGGAGGCAGTACAGAGAAGGGCAACCAAAATAGTGTAAAGGTTGCACGAAAAGCCATATGAGGAAAGGTCGAAGGAACTCAACATGTACTCCCTGGAGGAGAGGAGAGTAAGAGGAGACATGATTGAGACCTACAAGTATCTCACAGGATGAACAAGGTGTAGGTGGGGTGTCTCTTTCAGAGAAAAGAAGGCACTAGAATACGGGATATGCAATGAAGCTAAAGGGGGAAGTTTAGGAGAGATGTGAGGAAATACTGCTTCACGGAAAGGGTGGTGGATGCCTGGAACAGCCTGCTAGAGGAGGCAGTGGGGGCAAAGACTGTGGGAAGCTTCAAACATGCGTGGGATAAGCACAGGGCAAACTGGGTAGAGGAAGGGGGTGTAGGGAAGGAGGGATGCCAAAGACCAAATAGTGTCAGAGGCATCAGAATAAGCAGGGGAAATGGTCAGATTAGATGGTTCTACCGGTCCTTTTCTGCCAACAGACTCTCTGTTTCTATGCGTCACATAATAGCGAGGGTTCTGGACATGAGGATGGCAGATTTTTTTTTTTGCATAATATGTTTATTAAATAAGAGAGATTTCCAATAAAATACAACTCAAAAACACATAAATCTAACAATTCAGAACAAGCTTAACATTGAACATCTTAATAACCATATAGGTGCATTATAAACAGATCCAGTTCATTACAACTTACAATTATTCATCACATTTATAATTTATCACACATATATATATGTGTGTGTATATATATATATATATATACATATATAGTTGGGCAATCCACAGGAGGGGGACACCAAAGGTGCTACCCGTTTTTACTGATGGAATGCCATACTACCATACAGCTGTTCCTCGGGTTCTATTTTACTTAATCTCTGGAAGAGTGTGTGCTCAAACAAGGCAGGCACCACCTTCATAACTAGGCCCTCTCTGAGGGATAGAGCCTCTCCCGGTGATAGAGGCCAAAAAGTGCTCCCACACACCAAGGAAGCTCCCCTATTTTTTGAGAGAATAAGACAGACGTTCGAGTGTCAGTACCTGCATGATCTGAGCACGCCATTATTGAACCATTGGTGTCTGTGTAGATACCCAGGTATTTAAGATATTATGTCTAGCAATTACCAATAATAGTCGGATCCATCTTGGCAAGAGGTTCCAGCCATGAGGTCCTGCTTCTTCAATTCCAAACAGCAGGCCTAAGGGGTTCAGTGGTATATCCACATTTTAAACCTTTCCCTCTCACTAGGTAAATTCCCTACCATTTGGAAATCCACCTCTATCACGCCCTTATTTAAAGGTGGTGACAGCTCATCTGCCAATAATTACCGCCCTATCTCCATACTCCCCCCCCCCCAAGGCCTTGGAGAGGATAGTTTCGGATCAGCTCACAGACCACCTCAATAAATATGACCTATTCTGCAAACAACAGCATGGTTTCCACAAAAGTCACAGCACGACTACGGCCTTGCTGGAGCTAACATCATACATCCACATCCATACTACGTTGGATAAAGACCACATCACAGGTGCAATCTTCATTGACCTCACTAAGGCCTTTGATACTGTCCATCATTCATTACTACTTACCTCCTTGCTTAACCTCAGTCTCTCACAGGATTCCGTGGGATGGTTTGCAGACTATCTTGCTAACCGGACCCTTCAAGTCAAAATTGGGAATACCCTATTCTCCAAATCTCCTGTCCTCTCAGGGGTCCCACAAGGGTCTATTTTGGGTCCCTTCTTTCAGCCTCTTCCTAAACTCCCTCCCCCGCATCCTGCTCCTCCAACCTTTACTATATGCAGATGATGCTGTCATCTTCTCCTCTAGTCCAGACCCCTCTCAACTCCACCACTCCCTTCAGTCCTCTTTCAACGCTGCCAAAAGCTGATTCGCCTCACAACGCCTTATGATTAACTATAAAAAAAACAAAGGTATGCTCTTCGCTCACCCGCAGAATTCCAGGATACGTTATTTTCCTCAAATACTATCAGTGCCCCAGACCCCTCTGGAATTTTGTTCATTCCTTTAAGTACCTGGGCATCACTTTGGACTCTGGACTGACCTACCATGAGCATATATACCAATTATCCAAGGCCCTAAATATTAGGCTTGGGCTTTTGTACCGCTATAAACATTGCCTTACCCCTGAGGCCCTGAAACTTGCAAACTCCTCCTCGGTTCTCTCCCTGCTAGACTATGGCCTTCTGACTTTTGGAGGTGCAAACCCATCAGCCCTGGATAGTCTTAGACTTGTGCTAAACAAGGCTTGTCGGCTTTTACTAGGGTGTGATAGACTTACCCATACCTGTGTGCTTTATAAGGACACCAACTGGCTTAATCTTGACAATAGAATCAAATTCCACACATGTCTCTTAGCAAAAAAAATCACTCTTGGCCTCTCCCCTGTGGCACTCACTTCCTTAATCACCTTGGATCCTAAAGTTAAGCATATCCATAGCTCAGATACCCATCGTCTCTCCATCCCTTCCTATCGCACAACTCAATTCCAAAGATCCTTCTGCTACAGGGCACCCTTATGGATGAATAACCTACCCTCCTCCTTGCATTTTGATCAAAGAATTGGTTGCTTCAAAATGCACCTTAGGGCCCATCTTCGGTCCTCAACTGACTGCGACTGCTCATGAACTGGTGCCTGGTCCACCTAAGACTGACAATGGCCACTGACTTGCCTCTGCTTAAAGCTCTTACCTCCGCCAACTCGGAGATGTTAGTTTCCAGTCACTTTAAACTGTCTCAAACTGGTCTAGTTCATGAATGTCAGCCTAACTTCCTGTTGTCAAATAATTTTACTCTGTAATAATCAATCACTGTATTTGTATCTGTACTAATTTGTATTTGTATTTGTGCATCTGATCAATTATATGTGACGTGGAACCTTTGTAAAGGAGTCTTTGACTCAAAGGTATTTCTGATTCTCTGAAAATAAATAAATAAAATCTGTCTACCTGACAGGTTCCCAGTCGCCTGAGTTATCTCCCCCCAGAATTTTTGCAAAATTGAGCAAGACCAAAAATAATGAAAATATGTTCCTATCTCAGTTTTACATCTCCCACATATAGGATAGGTAGCAGGGTTAAATTTGTGCACCATTACTGGAGGGTAATAGAGCCTATGAACACATTTGTAAAAGGACTCTTGATACTTAATGCAGACTTATTGCAGACCAAGATGCCCCGGTGGAGATGCAGCATCAACTGCCAGTTCTCCTCCAAAATTTCTCTCCCCAAGTCCTACTCCCAGTGCTGCTTTGCTTTCTGTCTGTAGTGTGGGAGTCAACTCTGACTCAGTTGAGCTGCTGTCCTTATCAGTCCTCTGGCATCCCTCCTGACACCCAGAATCAAGTGTTCCTCCTGGGCCAATGGGGACGCTTCTGCTACTGTCCTGCCCAGTGCACTATGATATGCCCTTGTCTGGAGGAACCTGAAAAGATATTCTCTGGGCAATCCCAACCCTCCTTTAATTTCCTCAAATGTTCTGAGGTGATTCCCAGCATATACAGTAGATCCTGGATACACTTGGCTCCCCTCATTTCCCACATCTGAAATCCTCTGTCCTCTAACCCAGCTAAGAAAAAAGGGTTAACTGCCACTGGTAAGAGCAGTGTTTCCTCCTGTCCAACACCTGCTTTATTACAAATATGCTTCTAGCCAACCAAAACTCCTTCCACCAGTGGGTTAGGATCTCTCAACCTACTATAAGCCTTCCTTCCCCCCTTTGCCAAATAGGCTGAGAGTCTTCCCGGGCATGACTGCTCCTCCAAATCCATCCATCCTGCCGCCTCTGGTCTATTTACCCAATCACTAATGTAACTATACTGTATGGCCAGATAATAATTCTGAAGATCTAGGAAATTTAACCCATCTATGGAGTCAGCTGCCTGGAGGCGTTGTAAGCTAGCAGGTGGGTGCTGGCCTCTTCATAAAAACCCAGAGAAAGCTCTTTCCACCCTTTTAAGATCCATTTTGGTGAGATCCTTGTGCATCATTTGCATGAGGTAAAGTATCCATGGCAAAATATTCATCTTTACCAGATTAATTCGACCAAGACAGGACACCGGCAGGTCTCTCCAGTGGTGCAGCTCTTCCACAATTTTCTTCATAAGTGGAGGATAGTTTAAATGGTACAGGGAACCAAGGTCCTTATCTATCTGTATTCCTAAATATCTGAAAAATGTTACTGCATGCTTCAGACCCCAGAAACTCCAACAATCCCAACTTCTCCCCACATCATTATTTCGGATTTGCCAAGATTAATTTTATACCCTGAGAAAGCTAACAACTGTTCTACTACATTACATAGTGGTGGGATAGACCTGTGCAGGTCTGTAAAATATAAGGGGGAGGGAGGGAAAAGGAACATTGTTTAACCAGGAGTAGCACACTAAGCCGAAGCTTGTTTCCAGATGCAACCTGGGAGCACAAGGAAGTTAAGTGACTTGCTCAGGATCACGCAGTATGCACCTAGGCAGCTGTGGGATTCAAACCCAGGTCTCCAGATCTGGAGCTCAGAGCCTTAACCCATTGCGCTATATTGCCTCCAATCATCCGCATATAAAGTTACCTTGTGGGACCGATCTGATTTCCCCAGAACCCCCTTTATATTCAGATGTTCCCGAATGCTGATCGCCAATGGCTCAATAGCCAGGGCAAACAGCAAGGGGGAGAGGGGGCACCCCGTCATGTACCCCTGAACAAGGAAAACCTCTCTGTAAGTGACCCATTCAGCAAGAACCTGGCTGTAGGATTTTTATACACTGTTCACAACATCCCTATGAAGTTGTTCCCCAGACCAAACCGTGTCAGGATCTGCATGAGATACTCCCATTCAATGCGATCAAAAGCTTTCTCGGCATCCATGGACAGCACTGCAGTACTGTCCGGGCACTGAGATGCGGTCCACACAATATTTAACTACTTACACATATTGTGATACGAATAACAACTCTGAATGGATCCAGTCTGGTCCGGGTGGACAAGCTCCGGCAGGACCACCTCCAGGTGCGCTGCCAAGACTTTGGCCAGGATCTTGGCATCACAGTTTAAGAGAGTATTGGTCTGTATGATGAACATGTTGCCAGGTCTTTCCCTGTCTTAGGCACAACACAAATGACTGCCTCTCCAAAGGTGGCAGGTTGGATCCCCTCTCTCCTCACCTCTTTAAAGACCTCTCACAGTATATCTACTGCCTCTCCTTGCATACCCTTATAAAACTCTGCAGGGTATCCATCTGGGCCATTCACCTTTCCCATCTTCAAGCTCTGTATGGCTTTTCTAATCTCATCTTTGGAGATTTCTTTACCCAGGTGTTCTTTTTGCAAGTCCATGAGGCATGGCAAGCTAATCCCATCTAAGAACCTCACCGCTAAATCTCCTGTACCCTGACATTCTGCTCTATATAACTGCTGATAAAATCACCAGAATTCCTCTTTTAACACCTGTTTCTCTCTAACCATATTCCCTTGGGTATTATAAATCTCAGTTATGTGGGAGTAAGTCTTCCTGCCCTCTACCAGGTGCACTAGAAGTGGTCTTGGTTTATTTCCCCATTCAAAGAGTGTTTTTTGGCGAAGAACCATGCAATTAATGCTTCCTTCCTAGTTTTCTTCTCCCTTTTATCCCTTGCCACAAAATTAATAATGGCCCCCCTGAGGTATGCTTTATCCGCGTCCCAATATACCCCAGCAGAGTCCACCGTCCCCCTATTAGTCTCCTGGTACTGCTTCCATTGTGATTAAATGTATTTCAGAAAAGCCTTATTTCCTAATACATATTGAGGGAATTTCCACGGGGATGGGCCCCTCTCTTTCTGCTTTCATCCTGCACACTAATGTCACCATGGAATGGTCCGATATAATGATCGGGCTGTGTTGTACCTTACGTATCCTATCAGACCACTCCCTGGGGACATAAATATAGTCCAACCCTGACCACATCTTGTGGGGATTGGAGTAGAAAGTAACCTCTTTGGCACCAGAGTTTGCTGATCTCCAACTATCAATTAGGTCAAGCTCTGCTACTGCCTCCGCCCAGTGCCTCAGTCCCTTCCCCCTACCTTCTGAGTGGTCTAATATCTGGTTCATCACAGCACTGAAGTCCTCCCCAGTACTAGGCCCTGGAACTGTTCCCAGATTATGACATCCAGGATCTTTTGATAGAAGGCAGGGTCAAAGACTGCTGGTGCATACACACTGCCCAACGTAATAGTCTCACCGAATAGGGTCCCTTCCACAAAGATATATCTCCCCTCTGCTGGGTCCACAACTGTATGAATAGTGGTAAAGGGGAGATATTTATTTATCAAAACTGCTATCCCATGCCCATGGGACTTATAGGATGCTGCATAGCATGCTCCCACCCAGCCCTTGACCAGTTTCTGGTGCTCATTCGGTGTTGTGTGTTTCTTGCAATAATGCTATCTGCGCCTTCTGTCTGCGCAGGGCCAAGAGTAAGCTGGTCCATTTTATTGGGGAGGAAAAACCCCTAACATTCCATGACACTATTGTGACATCCTGATTATTAGCCATGGTGGTAGTCTAAGGGTATGGCTTTCCCCTTCTCCTCTTTCCCGCTCCTCTCACACTTTGCTGGAAAAAAACAGACATGCTGTAATTGCCCAATAGGTGACAGTATTCTATCTGGATCTAAGTAAAACTTCTCAACTCCTATAGTGATGCACATTAAGGAGAACCATCAAACTTGAAAATATTCCCCCAGAACATACGAATACCCCTCTACCCTCCCCCCTGTTTTCGTCCTAAAATATCCACAAATTTTATCAGTCTGGCCATTCAAATAAGAATAGTGTTCCACATCAAATAGTAGATCTGCCCCCACCCCGCCCACTTTTCTAGTAATCGATCTGTTTAAAATCACAAATGTTTACAACAATATTATCTTTTGCATTATCCCTTAGTTCAATGTTACTCTTTACTTTCATGAGGAGGATCCCTGCATTTTCCAGCAGCATGACATCAAAGAGCCAGTGCGTCTGTAAAACCCATCAGAATGTATAAATATATAACAGGACAAAATAGCCCTTTGCAGGTAAGTAACTGTATCCCCTTCCCAGACCTCATATACTCCTTCCCCCTCAAATAAAGAGACAACCCTTTACCATATATTTTCCAAACTACATTCAACCTACATTCAAACCCCCCCCCCACTTCTCCCCCAGCACAGTCTGATTCATCTGCGATGAGCCCTTAAAACGAGCCTGTCCCCTCCCGAGACTGGCGGGGCTTTCCTATCACAAATGTCATCCCTAGTAGTGAAGACACAGAGGTAGACCACATGATTTAAATATCATGTACCATCCAGTCCACTGTGCCCCCCCCCAGGCCTACCTTATTAGAATACAGCTTCTCTCAGGAACCTCCCATGTAGCGTTTCCCTTTGCGTCTTCAAACTGGGAGGTGGCTAACATTATAATGTCTTCAGCAGGCTCTCCTCTGCCCACCCCCATTGCAGGCCATAGTACCCCTGTCTGTGAGCCCCGAAAGGGTCCATCTCATAGCAGCCAGTTCCCATCCTCTGAGTATTCACATTTCCACCGGGGGTGGGAGTGAGAGATAGACCATGAAGCACATGAGGGGGAAGTTTTCATTAATCAATGCCAAGTGTCCGAGTCCCGATGTCACCTGCCATGATGTTCTGCTCAAACAGAAGTCAGTCAGCCAACCAACTAGACACCTCAGCTCGCACACCAAAAAAAGCTACAATGCCTCCAAAGAGTTCATCCTGCCTTCTTCTTTAGATCCTCCATGAAGTTAGCTGCCTTCTATTACATGAGGTCCCTGCACCCTTATTGGTACCCCCACAGGTACACCGTAAACAGCTAGTACTTAGGCATATGTTATACTAACATATAGGGCTAAGGGCATCTACCGTGTAAGAACAGATGTCAGGATATGTATGCATATTATTGTCATACACTTTACTTTCTAATATATACCTGTATTTCTTGCTTACAAGATGTTAGGACATTTGTATCCTTGTAATGATTATGATATATAAGTCAGCATTTTCATCTTCTGATGGTTTGTATTATTACAATGCTACATGTATAACTGTACTTCTTTGTCTTTACAAAGTGATGACTACTACAAAGTTGTATAATGTTATCTCGGATTGGGGAGCCACCTCTAATTTAGCCAATAGGGCTCACCTCTGTAACTAGAAATGTTTCTATCTTACAGTAACCATGGTAATTATCATAGGTATATAATGTGAAACATTACGTCTTCCACCTTGGAGACCGCAAGAGACACGGAGAATCCTCTATGTATAGGGAACGCTTAGCATTGGCTCCCAGTTTGTATTGGTAAGAACTGCTTAGGGCAACTGTGATTATCCTTTTAGTAGTAATAAACAAGATTTATTACTCTTATGTAACGTGTCTGTGATTCCTTGCATGCCTATTATTGTCAAGAACCTGAGAGTGAGGTTTAGACCTCCTGACAATTGGCAACCGCGTGCAGGCAATATATAGTGTTTGCAAAGTTTCACTTGTTGCTTACAACTTTTCTCTTCCCAATGGGGACTGTAGGTGTGCATTCCCACATCACCGCTCCCGTTCTATGACCACTTTGTAATAACTTGCAAAGTCTGGTTGCTTACTGGGTGTGGTCGATGCCGACTCAACCCACCCCACAGCAGTTTTGAACTGTAAGCCTACATGTGCACAGTAGCCCGACTGTGAATAAGTGCAACTGATGTGAATCGATACACAGCATGGCGCCTTTTCACAGTTTAATTTTTGTTCCCTCTCACACAATGGCCACCATATCAAGTATCTGCACAGAACTGAGACTCAATGTCTCAAGCTTCCTTGCCTCCCATGGAGGATGGGCTGACTTTGCACAGGACGCAAGGCAATCCGACAACTCTGTACTGGGGATTTCAACTCAGTACTCAAGAGACGAGACAAACAGCCAGAAAGCGAGAAGCTAAAGGGCTGTTGGTCACGGTTCTCTGTGCTGCTCTGGAAGCCTCTGAAGTGAGGTTTCGAACCTTTAAACTGCAAATCTCATCTCTTAAGCAGGAGATGGGGTTGCAGGAAACTGAATGTGTAAGACGCGATCAGGATTTGGAGTCTGAGCTCCAAACACTGCGAAATGAAAAGGATTCCCTTTTGCATCATTCTGCACAGGCACGCTAGCAAGAACTTTGTATGTTGAAGCAGGAGTATGAAAGTTTGAGACAGGATAAGGAGCATGCTTTGCAAATGAATGACTTGTTAAGTAGAACGAATGAACAGTTGAGTGAGGAGTTGGGAGATATACAGGACGACATACACTTAGAAGTGGCTACTAGGGACAATCGCAAATTGAGCACCACGTACAGAGTGTTACAGAAGCAGACGCAAGATGAGTTGGATATGAATGTTGCAAAAGTGAGTCATGAGGAATGTGAAAACAAAATGGTGAAACTGCGCCATCAGCGAGAGGTGTTGGCTGGACATGTCAAGGCGATGGGAAGTGTGGCCCCTGCCTTGACAATGTCATCTGAAGGGGAGGTATCAGATGATGACAAATCACAGTATAATGCCCAGTCACACCCCTACTATGGCCCAGATACCCCTCCCCGCCATCCACAACATGGCACACCCCCATCACATGCCACTTACGTCCTAAGTTATCGACGTCATGACGCACATCATGGGCAATGCCAACATGGCGACCCCCTCATGATAGTGGGGGAGCAGGCCCAGGCCTAGTCCTGACTACACCACCAGTAGCCATTATTAATGTGGAAGACAGGCAGGAGATAGAGACGATGATCGTAACTACAATAAGCACTGTGCCCATCTCTGAAAGAAATAAACGGGTTCTCAAGACCCAAATTAGGCAGTTTCTACACGAGGCTGGGACACAGGATGGCATGGTTCAGTCAGTGGCAACAGCCACGGCTCAGGCAGCCCTGGATGGCGCCCGAGGCAACCTACCTCTGCCTGATCATCCCAATAATCCCCTACAAATGGCCTATTCTGTTCAGCAAATAGCTGACAGCATTGATCAAATGAGCCCATCCGACAACCTCAGTTGCCACTTGGAAAAGGTGCGTGCTAAATGTGAAATGCTTAGACTCGCTGCAGACTACCAGGTCCAGATCCTACGTCAGACCATTGATCCTGGACTGTGGGCAAAACCCCCCGATACCATCCATCAGGACGGACACTCCACCTTTGACGAAGTAGCAGCAGAGCTCATTTCTGCACACATCCCAGGTGTAGTAGGAGTGATGCTTGCATACCCTGTAAAGCAGAATGCAAAAGAAAGTCCAGCGACTTTCCACCAGAGGCTCTATATGGCCTACCGAGCAGGGAAGCATCTTGCATAAGAAGCCACAGATGTGGACCTTACTGAATGTAAGACCCTGTTCCTTAGGAACATGATCCCTGTAGTGAGAGGGTAGGTAGAGCCAACCACCTCTCCCACCATGGAGAGGTTTGCCGATATTCTTCAGAAAACCAAGAGAGTTTATCAGCTCTACATCTGTGACCTGGGCTCCGGTTCCAAGAAAGTAGCTGCTATGGAAACTACTCTGGAGACCACGATGCACTATACAGTGGAGGGGCAGGCCCAGTAGAAACAGCCCTTCCCCACAGACAACCAACACCCCCAGCAGGCCCAACAACAACAATCTTGGGGTGGGAACTGGAACTACCACAAAAACAAGAAACACCATAAGAATAATAAGCATAAACAAAGATCAGGCCCTTCATATAGGGAAATAGCCGATGAGAACCAGAAATTCCGAGAACTTCTCGGGCAAGTGTGCTCTGTAGTGGATGCTGTTTCCATTCGGGCCCTTGCTGCCATACAACCGGTAGAGCAGGCCACGGAGACACCAGAAGTACAGGCTTTCAGGCACATACAGGCCTGAATCTGGAAGCGGCTCCCTACATAGCATCAGTGCAGCATGGTGAACTGGTTCAAAGGAACCAGGCCCAGACTCCCCATGAATTCACTGGTACAGACTGACAATTACAGGCTCCAGTCCATATTGTAAACAAGCTGGTCTTGGATACAAACGGAAAGGCCCTGCACCAAGGCCAAGGTTGGGGGCCGCCTACTGACAATACTATTGGATACAGGTGTGGTTGTATATGTGTTACATGATGACCACCCAGACACATCCCCTTGGTCCGCCGGATGGAGGACCAACATGTCTGGTGTAGACAGCGCTAGGTTGCCTGCATACCATTCCATGCCACTATCTGTGACACTGGGACACCTGAAGGCCTATCCTACCTTTCAGTTGATGCTATTGCATGATCACCCTAGCATAATCGGAATTGACTTCCTAGCACCACATGGCTGTGTGGTAGACTTGGCCAACATGCTATTGATACAAATTCTGGGACAATATCACACCATCATGATCCCTGACTCGCATGTGGTTGCAACAATATCTGCGAACAACAAAGAGTATGACATCATAGATTTGTTCAAGAACCACAAGCTTTTTCCAAAGCTTCTCCCCATTCTACAAAGGCATCTGAAGGTGTTTGCCACCAACAAGCATGACTGTGGCAGAATGCACACTGTCATTGAGGTGACAGGCCCAGCACATGAGAGGCAATGGCAACACCTCTTTCCATCTGAGGCCTTGCCTTCTCTTAGAGAAAATATTAAATCACTTCTCAAGCAAGGTGTGATCAGGACATGTGTTTCCACTGCCAATTTCCCAGTGTGGCCTGTGAAGAAACCCACAGGTGCCTGGAGACTTACTACTGACTACAGAAGACTGAACCAGGTCACCCCCTGTTGTGCCCCAACTGTAGCATCAGCACCTGATGTGCAGTGACTACTGACCCCCGACCAGAAATGGTTATGTGCCCTGGACATCGTCAATGGTTTTTGATCATTGCCATTGGCCCCCAAGAGTCAGTATAAGTTTGTCTTCACCTTTGAGGGTAGGCAGTACACATGGACCTCCTTACCACAGGGATTCCATAACAGCCCTTCCCTGTTCCATTTACACATGATGGACGCCCTTGAGGGTTTCTCTACACCCCAGTGTCTCTTGCAGTATGTGGATGACCTGTTATTGGCAACAGCCACATAGGAACAACACCTGGATCTCTTGGATGAACTACTGACCCTCATTCAGAGGGCAGGCCTCAAATGTAATCCTGCGAAAGCACAACTATGTCAGAAACAGGTACTCTTTCTGGGCCTGAGAATAACTGACCAAGACCGAAGCCCTACCTGGAAGAAGATACAAGGATTGCAAGACTTGCCACTGCTCACCAGCATGGCTACTCTTAGGAAATTTCTAGGTATGGTAAACTATTCTAGAGATTTTATTTGTGATCTTGCTCAGAAGGCTGTTCCTCTGTATGAATTACTGAAAAAGGACGTATCTCTGGGATTGGGGCCCCATTCACACCCAGGCTGTGACATCACTAAAACAGGCCTTGGCCTCAGCTCCAGTCAACCCCAATCCAGCTTTGCCATTCCATCTGGAGTGTGCCACCTCTGACATTGCTATGGCGGCAGTGCTGGCCCAGAAGGTACATGGCACCCTGAGACCAACTGCATTTGCATCACAGCTCTTGACCCCAGTGGAACAGAAGTATAGCCTTTGTGAAAGGAACCTTCTGGCCACCTACTGGGCTGTCAAGCACTTCTTGTATATCATTGGGTACTCTCCACTGATCATTAACATGAATCACACCCCAACTACCTTTTTTGCTATCAGATAGAGTAAAGGATGGGTCAGTCTCCAACACCAGACTGACACATTGGTCTCTCCTTCTCCAGGATAGAGACACCAAGGCCCACCCAACCAAAATGCCATCCATGCTGGCGCATGGCCTCCTTTTCCAAGGAGAACCCCATGACTGTACACTGCAGCCACCTGATCTTCCAGATCCAGATCCTTTCCTCCCTGCTACACCACAATTAATCGAGAACACCTCATTGTGTCATGTCTTTACAGATGGCTCAGCTTCCTATTACCAGGGAGAACAGATTGCAGGGATGGGCATATTTGTTATTCACCCTTATGGTAACACTGTTAAAATTTCTAAGCATTGCAGTCTGGCATCATCACAGTATGCTGAGATGGCAGCGGTGGCCTGTGCCCTCGAGTTCATCCAGCAAGGAAACGAGGACACCATCATCTTTATAGACTTTAACTGGGTTTGTTGTTCTCTTACAGAATTTCTTCCTTTCTGGCAGAAGAACTCCTTCCTCTCCTCTGATAGCAGCCCAGTGAAACATAAGGAACTGGTAATATACATTCATTCACTGGCACAAAAGTTTGCACACAAACTCTATGTACACAAGGTTAAAGCTCATTCCATACATGATCCCTATCATGCCTTCAATGACACTGCTGACACCCTTGCAAAGGAAGGGGCCTGGGGGGGCACCTGGATGATGGACCATCCAGAAGCCAGAGTGGCTGTACACATTGCAGCGGTCAGGAAGAAACCAGAACCCTTTTCCCCTTTGGACCTGTCAGCAGCCCAACATGCTGACTCTGAGCTCAAAGATGTGTTCAGATTCCTTGACAAGGGTACTGAGAAACATCTCCCTACTCATAACCCCTGCCTAAGGCATTAGAGTAAGTTGCATCTTTTCCCTGATGACAAGCTCATCTGGTATTAACCAGATGACACCCCCACCAAGTTGTGGGTGGTTCCTCGTCATCTTAGGCCTGAATTTCTGCACCAACTGCATGACACCCCCACTGGTAGACACCAGGGAGTGGAAAACACACTCCAAAGGTTTAAGACCACCACCTGGTGGCCTGATGTCAAACAGTACATAGACAATTGCCTTGTTTGTGTGCAAAACAATCCCAGCCCTACCAAACGAAATGCCAAACTGCTACCACAAAAGCATTCTGGCACTTGGCATTCCATACAGATTGATTTTATTGGTCCCTTGACCAATACCAGCAGAAATAACAAGTATGCCCTTGTGGTAACCGATCTCTTCTCTAAGTGCGATGAGGTTTACGCCACCAAAACATATACTGCTAAAACAACTGCCAAAATCCTGGTGGAACAGATTTTCTCCAGGTGGGGCCTACCTCTCAAGGTAGACTCAGACAAAGGAACCAGTTTTACAGGTGAGTTGATAAAAGAAGCACTTGAACTCCTTGGAGTTCATCAGAAGTTCCACATACCTTCCACCCACGATCTTCAGGCAGGTCAAGTAGAGAGAGCCAACAGGCGGATTAAGCAAATGCTTTCCAAATTCATTCAGGACAATCCCAAGACTTGGGATTCCCTATTGCTGTTACTCCTTATGGCAATCAGGGGTACACCCTCAGCCACCACCCAGTTGACACCCTTTGAGGTAATGACTGGTAGACAGATGAGATTACCTGAGCACCTGTTGTTTGACCTGCATACCCCTACTGCAGACCGAGTATCTGTAGACCAATACATGGAAAAACTCAGACAAGACCTCATACACACTCATTTGTATGCTGCCAACTGCATGGGCAAAGTCCAGCAGCAGTCCAAAATACAGTTTGACAAACATGCACAAGAAGTGGATTGGCAAGTTGGGGATCGGGTAATGGTTCTCAGATTTGCACATCCCACACACTCCTCCAATACGTGGGAAGGCCCCTACCCCATTGTCAACAAGCTCAGTCCGGCAGTCTATCAGGTTAGACTCATACAAAACAACAAACTGACTGACAAGTGGTTACATGCAAACCAGCTAAAACTGTATAAAGGAGTATAATTACTTTTCCTCACCCCATTGGGTGGAATAGTACTAACTTACTAATGTTTGGTTTTCCTTTTCAGATACATTGACAAGATAGCTATCTTGTTCCACTTTCTCCTCATCTCAAGAGTTATCTCCTGCATACAAGGAATGGTAAAGCACCTCCTTCCTCACCTTGATCCACCAGCATCTGCCCCAGAGGGAGTTTCCATCAATATACCCGCCAATTTGATTACTGTCCAGGAAGGTTCAGATGCCTACCTCACTGCCTCAGTTGTTGCTCCTGATAAATCTACCCTATAAATTGAGTGGCAAACCACATTGCAAGGACAAATTCTCCCTGTGGCCAAGCTTTCCATGGGAACTTTCCATGGTTGGCCCAACTCAAAATTATCCCCCAGTGGTTCTCTGTCCTTGCTACAAACTGCTCTTAGACATTCTGGTTTATACAATATTACTGCCTTAATTGATCCCTCATATTGTAATTCCTTGTCTACAGACTCTGCCAGGAAATTTTATGCTGTACACAATATGGCCTCTGCTGCCATGTACTTTTCTGTGTTACCCCCTACTGATAAACAGCTTTTGGAATGTCCAAAACATACCCCTGGTCCTCATAGTGGTCTAACGGCCACTGCCTTACCTGGTACACCTTATTAACAACTTACAATTTATGCATATACCTGTTTTGTTTAACTTGACTTACTGGAATATGAAAGAATTTGGTATGTGTCATACTACTAACACTTCATTGTTTTATAGTACTTTATTACTTGATAGCTTAGCAGCTTTTCAAATCCATACTCTAGACCCTATTGCCAGGGTACATACCACCGAGCATAGAGGCAATTTCAAGAGAAAACTTAATCCTGATAATCAAAGTCATAAACATAACACACATGAAACTGACAGTTCTGATGTCACTGGTGCCACAGGCACTGTTACAGGTCTTTTTGGTATAGCCATGTCTATTTGGAATAAAGCCGACATTGCTGCTATCAAATCACATTCACAGAAATTCCAAACTGGTTTGGTAAATAATACCCCCATTATTGCATGGTGTGGATGGCCTTAGTCAGGAAGAAAGATACACTGTATACAACATGCATGACATTGCTAAGGCATTTACAGATTCTACAGAGAAGATTAACGCTCTCATTGTACAGAACAATAAAGAAGCAGATAAGCAATACATTGCCCATGAGATATTGTGTTCAGCCTATGGCTCACACATTATCACTACCATCAATAATCTTTTCCGCGATCTAGAATCTGGAAGGATCCCTGATATTATACATGATAGACGTATCTCTAAATGGTATTGTCCTCAGTGCAAATCTTCCAGCTGTATTACAATGTGTATGCTACAGACTCTAACTATTCCACTTTCCACAGCTAGGAATCTGGGTTTTGTGACCAGACACCCTAACACTGGTCCATGTTTTACTTCTAAGAAATGCTCCATTAAGGATACCATGTTTGTTTCTTTTACTGTCTCTTTACCATGTTTTGATCCTACTACAGCTTTATTCGATCAACTAGCATCTGTACACGCCATTGGGCATCTTGATGAAGACATCTACAGAGAACACCTCGATTTACCTCCTCTCTTGGTCTTCCATTCTCTTCTGGATGCCTGGGTTGCCCCACATGGACTGCTGTGAGAAGAAAGGGTATATTTATTTGTGCCGCTGTGACGTATTTGATGTTGTTAATCCTGTATGTGGCTATTCCCCAGACGGTATCGGTTGGTCCTTTTTCCATGGACGATGACATCAGCACTAATGGCACAGACTTCCATGACTCAACATTGGCTCCAGACACTTCCAAGCTTTACCAGTCCTACCAGGAGGAGGTACACCACCTGTCAACACTGATTTCCAAGACAACTTAAACTTGCCTGGTAAAGTTGCAAAAATGGAGACTGCTTACTGTAAAAATGCAGTATAATTCAGATGGAGAGTACTGTATTGTAACTAATTATAGGAGTTACACTTATGGAACGTAAACATGTTCTGTTGGTAGTCCAAACTTCTGTTTCATCCCACATCAGAAGTCAGTTATTGGACACACAGTTATTACACCCATCCCTCTCATGGACGCTGACATTATTGATGGTAACCCTGATTATCTGCTTACACTTTCTGAGTATTTACCATACTTTAATGTACACATTGATCCCCTCACTTTGACATTAAAATCACTTTTAGAGAGGAAAGACACCCATCTCATCCACATCAGCAATAATATTTCTAAAGCTAATAAAGTTGTCCTTGCACTTATTAATGATGGTGATATGAACAGTGCACTTACTATTACTTGGTTAGAGATCACCTTTAAAGGTTTTGTTATTATACAAGCATTTTAGATATTTTTTCTTATTATTATGCTTTGCTGCCTACAGCACGCACACTGCGTCAACACCATGAGCAGCTGGAGTTCCTTTACAAGGCTTGTGCATTGGGTCTGTAAATGACCCCTGATCCCTATCCACTTCCCTACATTTGCTATGTTGCCCCTTTGTGAGGCAACAAGGGGGGATGTTACATGAGGTCCCTGCACCCTTATTGGTACCCCCAGAGGTACACCGTAGATAGCTAGTACTTAGGCATATGTTATACTAACATATAGGGCTAACGGCATCTACCATATAAGAGCAGATGTCAGGATATGTATGCATATTATTGTCACACACTTTACTTTCTAATATATACCTGTATTCTTGCTTACAAGATGTTAGGACATTTGTGTCCTTGTAATGATTATGATATATGAGTCGGCATTGCCATCTTCTGATGATTTGTGTTATTACACTGCTATATGTATAACTGTACTTCTTTGTCTTTACAAAGTGATGACTATTACAAAATCGTATAATGTTATCTCGGACTGGGGAGCCACCTCTAATTTAGCCAATAGGGCTCATCTCTGTAACTAGAAATGTTTCTATCTTACAGTAACCATAGTAATTATCATAGGTATGTAATATGAGACATTACGTCTTCCACCTCGGAGACCCCAAGAGACACAGAAAATCCTCGAGGTATAGGGAACGCTTAGCATTGGTTCACAGTTCGTATTGGTAAGAACTGCTTAGGTCAACTGTGATTATCCTTTTGGTAGCAATAAACAAGCTTTATTACTCTTATGCAACATGTCTGTGATTCCTTGCATGCCCATTATTGCCAAGAACCTGAGAATGAGGTTTAGACCTCCTGACACTTCTCATACTCCCAGAAGGAGTAAGTATCTCTCTCATATTTGATTCTTAGTGTCACCGGGTAGGTAAAAAAGCAGGCAATTTTCAACTCATGAAGTTGGGTCAGGAGCAGGTTAAAAACCCAGAGTCATTTCAGCAAACGGTTGGAGAAGTCTTGAAAAATGAACAGATGGGTACCTTCATATCGGAGCTCTTTGGTGTTGTGGTAAGCATTCAGAACAGCCTCCCTATCCAGAAAGTGATGGAAACTGAAAATGATCCACCGGGGGTCTCGGGGCTACCGCTCTATGTGCACATTCGAGCTTACATTGTCCATTCTTTGGGGTGAGGCCCAGCAGGGTCGTGAGCCGCTGTGCACAAAAGTCTAAAGTATCCACTCCCTCCTTCCCCTTCGGTAGTCCCCTAAGGTGAAGATTAAGTTGTCTGTGATAATTCTCCTGATAATCATGCGGATCTCTTAGTTCAGCGAGTTCCTTTTCCAATGTTGCTACCCTCCCCAGAAGCAGATCCACTGCGTCTTTGAATCGGGAAGTTTGTTCCTCCACCTCCGTAAATCTGTTAGCCTGCATCACAACTTGAATAATAATTTCTTGCCAAAGTTCAGTTGTTTTCTCCAGCTTCTTCAGCCGCATATCCAAGGCCTCCATTATTTGTGCTGAGACCTCGTAGCCTAGTGAGGACATCTCTGCCACTGAGAGGGATATCGGGCCCAATGCTTCAGGCTGCATGGCTGTCATTTGTTTTTTGCCATGTTTTGCTGCTGAATGCTGTCCTTTCCTGGAGTTTGACAGTAAAAACTCGTCCATCTTGTTTAAGGGTCTGGATACCACAGGTTAAATCTATTTTTGTAGTCGGATGCTTTAGATTTTAATCAGATTCAGGATCTTTGAGGCAGGAGCAGCAGGGAACCACATCTTCACTCCTCAAGGCCCATGAGTGCCCCCAGGATGGTAGATTTTAAAGAAATGGGAGACTGCTTCAGAAAGTGCCTCAAAGTGGGGCATTACCTTGGAGAAGTAGAGGCACAATGGGGAAGAATAAGGGAGTGTGTAATTAGAGCAACAAACCCCTTCATGACAGAGGTATGCAAAGGCAGAAAGAAAAGGAGACTGCTATGTTTCTCCAAAGAAGTGGCAAGGGTAGTGAAAGAAAAAAGGGCAACACTCAAGACGTACAAAGAAAAGCAAAGGGAGGAGGACAGAGAGGTGTACCAAGCAAGGCAGAAGGAAGCAGGTAAGATGGTTAGTGGAGCAAAGGTGCAGACAGAAGAAAGAATTGCTAGTGGGGTGGCTAAAGGGGATAAGGCTTTTTTTTAAATATATAAGTGAGAAGGGAAAAGCTAGGGGAGGGATAGTAAGGGGTAGAAGGGGAGAAGGGGCAGACTGTTCAGAAGGGGTCTAAGAAAAAGCAGGTATTTTAAACAGGTACTTCTGCTCAGTCTTTACAGTAGAGGGAGGGGGGAATGGACCACCAAGGAGAAGCAAGGGGGGAGGGGGAGTTGGACACAAGTCCATTTTCAGAGGAAAGAGTCCTGGAAGGACTTGCAGCCCTGAAGGTGGATAAGGCTATGGGACCAGACAGGATACACACTCTAGGGGTATTGAAAGAGCTTAGGGAAGTGCTAGCTGCCTCACTGACAGCCTTGTTCAACAGCTCACTGGAAACACACATGGTTCAGGAAGACTGGAGAAGGGCTGACATGGTCTCTCTACATAAGAGAGGCAGCAGGATGGAGGCTACCAATTGTAGGCAAGCCAGTCAAACTTTGGTGGTGAGGAAATTAATTGAAACCCAACTGAAAAAAAGCTGGTTAAGCAGCTACAATCCAAAGGGTTGCAGGACCACAGGCAGCAGGGATTCACAGGTGGAAGGTCATGCCAAATTAATCTGATAGATTTCTTTGACTGGGTGACTAGAGAAATAGACCAGGGGAGGGCAGTTGATGTAGCCTATCTGAAGTTCAGCAAGGCCTTCAACACTGTGCCACAAGGAGGTTGATTAGGAAGTTGACCTGCTTTGGAGTAGGATCCAAATTGGCAAACTGGGTTTCAAACTGGTTAAGAGATATGAGATAGAGGGTGCTCCATTCTGTAGAATCCTGAGGGGGGCAGGGCAGCAAGATGGCTGTGCTGCTGCTCCGCTCCACACCACGCTAAGCAAGGACTGTTTGTCTTCAGCTTTTGAGTCCTCTCAGTTCCATTTTTGTAGCCCTTGAATGAGACTTACGTTAATTTGTAACCAGATTTAAAACGATGATCCTGGAGATGGTTGTCGCTGTAGAGTAATGCTGTTCAGTGAATGTTTGGACAGTCATGCTATTTTACTGTCTAACATACCAAATTGAGAATGGCAAGGTTATTTAGTCCCTGTTAAAACTGGGCATTTGCTCTTTGGTTTCGGGGAAACAGAAGGACCTGAAATGATATGAGGTGGTAAGGGCTGGATCCCGATGGAGATTTCTCCATGGAGAGGATGACTCGATGACTAAGAAGCAATAAGGAGGATGACTGGAAGCTTGGAGGCACTTTAAGTGCTGATAGGCTAATGTTAGCCTTAGTAAAGGTATGCCAACGTTGTCAAGGGGACAGGGTTAATGGAATTGCTCAGAGAAAAATATTTGAAGTTATTGTGCTTAGAGGAGCGTCTTCTTTGATTTTGTCTTAACAGGTGCTTCGTTCGAGTCAGTAAGGGAAAGTGGAAGGAGGAGCGCTCTGGATCATGGAAAGGACTCTGAAAATATATAATGGATTCCTTGAGTAGGAGACCGGGAAAACTCTCTTGAAAACTACTGTCTGTACAGCACAGCAATACAAATGTAAATAGGCAGGAGCAAATAGTGTCTACCTTGGTCACTGGATCTGTGAGTACATACTCCCGGGGATAAAGGAAAGGATTTCATCCACACAAAGTTTCCTCTGTGGGGTCTACTTTGAACAATCATTGGTTGGACAAGGTATGGAACACTAAAATTTATGATGTCAGGAGTAAAACGGATGTTTTTTGTCCCTGGGGTATTGTAGGCTCCCTTGAACTTTGTTTAAGAGAGGTGAGCTGGGACTCTAAATTAAAACTACTGCTACACACCTCTGTAAAAAGGAGACGCTGTTGTTGTGTGACAAATAATTTTATGAGGTATGATATAGCTTATACGGACTTCAGAATTTATTTATTTATTTGGAGCTGTATTTTGAAACTTTTTACGAGTGACTCCTAGATTAATCGGACTTTCTAAAATAGTGTCCTACACAAACTTATTTTTAAATTATATTTTGAAATGTTTATACATTGTTTGAATGTTTAAGTGTCCATGATCACCTATATAGTATGTTTTTGGTTGTTTGGTATAAAGTAAGTTTTGGAAATTGATAAATTGGAGACTGGAACATTACCTGGGAACTTTTATTGCATGAAAGGGGGTCCTGTCTATCTTAATTGAAATCCTAAACTGATGGAATTGATAGATAAAAACAGTGAACTGTCTGGTAAATGGTAACTAAACATTGGTTCCTGGTCCTAATATTCATGATACTGGTAAAACAATAATGAGTATGATAGAACTCGGGTGGGACAGTATAATTAGCTCATGTTAGTACAACCAAGGACATGCTCATGAGACTGTCAGTATTGGTATGGTAACTGAATAACAAGTTTAGGTCTGCAACTATTTTTTGGGCATAATGAGACCCAACTGGCCTTGTAGCCTAAGAGAAAAGCTTTCCCTCCTGAAAGGGAGCTAATATATGGGTCTAAAATTTGCTAATAGGTGAGGAACTGGAGATATATTTCTTGTTGTTTTTGGCTATCCCTTTAGGCTGAAGGTTTGGACTGATGGAGTCCCTAAGTGGTGCTAGGGATGGGTTATGATGTCTGGAACCCCTCTGAGTATAATCAGAAAATTACCTGTTGTCTGGGAATGATGTTTTAGCTGGAGTGCCATTTGGATATTGCTGTTTCCTCATACAGTCCTTGCTGTTTTTGGATGTTGTTCTATGAAGTGGGATGTAAATCTAAAGGATGGACTGCAAATTTGTCACCGGATTTTAACCTGGTCTCTGATTTAGGGGAAAGATTCATTAAGTGCCTACCCTTATGTAACCCCACTCTTAATTGTAATAACTACTTGGTGAAATGGATAGTTTTAGTTTTATATGTATGAAATTTTATATGAAGATTCATTGTATTTTATGATCTGCTAGATTATTGTAAAATGTGTTCTGTGTTTTCATAATGACTTTGTGTTGAATGACTAAAAGCAAACTGACAGATAGAGGGTGGTGGTTAAAGGCACTCACTCAAAGCATGGGAGAGTGATCAATGGTGTACCACATGGTTTGGAACTGGGCCCAGCCATTTTCAATGTCTTCCTAGGGAACATTGTAGGAGAGGAAGGTATGCTCAGGAGGGGGTGGAGAAGATGTGTAGGGATCCAGGGAAACTTGAGGAGTGGTCAAAGACATGGAAATTGAGGTTCAATGCCAAAAAGTGCAAAATTATGCACCTAAAGCATAGGAACCTCAGTGCTGAATATAGGATGGGGGGAGAACTGACAGTCACTAGACAGGAAAGAGATCTTGGAGATATTATATCAGAGGACCTCAAGGTGGCAGCACAGTGTGACAAAGCTGCGGGCAGGACTAGTGGGATGCTGGAGTGCATAGGGTGGGGTAGCTCAATCAAGAGGGAGTTGGTGCTGCTGCTGTATCGCTCTCTGGTATGCCTCCACCTGGAATACTGTGTCCAGTTTTGGAGACCCCCATCTCAGAAAGGATTTGGACAGGTTGGAGGTGCTCCAGAGGAGGGCAACTAAAATGGTGCAGTGTTTATAAGGGAAGCCCTATGAAGAGAGACTGAGGGATCTCCATAGTAGATGCCTGGAACAGACTACCAGCTGAAATGGAGCAGGTTAGAATGGTGGGGGGACTGAAGCATGGATGGGATAAACATAGGGGAATATTAGAACAGAAGCAGGGAGGGGGCAGGGTTGCCAGAGACCAGATGGGTCTGCGGATGTAGCATAGGCAGGGAACACTTGGGCAGACTCGGTGAGCTAAGCAGTTTTTTCTGCCAACAAATTTTTTCAATGTTTCAATCCAAACAATAATCAAAACAAGCTACAAAGTGTATTCACTGCAAACAAAGAGCATGAGATTTCTTATGCAACATGATCATGGTCAGTTAGATGGGGATTGTGGGCCAAAACAAATACTGGGAGTTTTTTTTTATTCTCTGTTTTAAGCCTCCTTCTTCACCCCACCGCTCCTCTTTCTCAGGGTCTCCCAAGGTGGCTGTGTGGCTCAGACATACCTCTGGAGTTTAAAGAGCTGAATGCAGAAATCACTGCAGAAGAGATAGTAATAGTTATTAAAAAACTACCTAACGGAAAGACCCCAGGACCAGATGGACTACCATTCGAGGTCTATAAAAACCTTGCTGATAAAATGGTCCCATTACTTATAAATCTTTTTAAATCCTTTCTAGAGGAAGGCAAGCTACCACAATCTCTCAATGAAGCAGACATCATTTTATTGCTTAAGAAGGACAAACCTCCGAAGAACTGTGGGTCATAGAGATCTATATTGCTCTTGAACAGTGAATACAAAATCTTCACTAAAATTCTGGCTTAGAGAGTAGCTAAGATTGTTCAAAGCCTGGTTCACCAGGACCAAGTCGGTTTCATCAAAGGCAGAAAATTACAACATAACACCAGAAAGGGTCTTAATATTATTCAGGCCTATTCGGGAATGGACACTCCACTACTGTCTTTGGATGCTGAAAAAGCCTTTGACGGAGTACAGTGACCGTTCGTCTTAGAGGTCCTAAGAGGTTATGGTATCAAAGGCAACTTTTCAGAATGGATTCGGCTGATATACACCAGACCTCTAGCCAGAGTAAGAACTAATGAAAGACTGTCCCCTTATTTTCAGCTATCAAGAGGACGAGGCAGAGGTTTCCCTTGTCACCCTTAATTTTACACTAATTTTGGAGCCTTTGGCCATTAAAATCAGATCAAAGGCCCAACAGTTGGGACTTACTTTAAGGGGTTGTAGTACTGTTACCATGCTATATGCAGATGATATATTATTTTCTATGAAGAATCCCAATCATTCCAACCCTATCCTTATGGTATCTTAGAGGAATTCAGTTCCCTCTCGGGATACAAAGTAAATTGGGGTAAGAGTGAGATGTCATTTCTAGGCGACTCTTCAACCTTAGTAGATACAACATTAGTAGCTATACAGAAAGATAAAATTAAATATCTAGGAGTCATCTTAGCTCAGGATACCGATAGGGTAATTCAACTTAATTATGACCCCTTGATATTCAGGATTAAATCGGACCTAATGAAATGGCAACATCTCCCAATCGTTCTAATGGGCAGAGTCAACATCTTAAAGTTGAATATCTTACTTAGACTTCTTTTTTTGTTTGAATCTATTTCCATCATCCTTAAAAAACAATTCTTTTTGGATCTGGATAAGATGTTAAGAACGTTTTTATTGCAGGGAGGACAACCACGAGTAGCCCTGCATAAACTTTACTACAGCAAGGAAAGGGGGGGATTAGGATGTCCAAATGTTTGGTTGTATTATTTGGCAGCTCAGTTGGAGACTGCATATCTCTGGTTTCATAACTCTGAGAATAAAATATTGGCGGGTTTGGGCATAGAGGAGGAGGCACTTAAAGGTCTTAAACTACCTCACTTTTTGGTGTTATCCTCCTCCAGACCTTCTAGTCCAGTTTTGGACACTTTGAACACTTCTAATTCAACCGCCTATGCCTGGTCTTAGGTTTTGAAAATACTTAAATTCTCAGACATACAGATGTAGTCTTTGCTGTATTGGTCCTTGTAAGAACAGATCCAGAAGCACATGATTTGATATATTTTATTGGACCAACATAGATGTAACAAAAAGAACAAAGTACTTTAACTTTCAGACCAGCAAGTCCTTCCTCAGAAGCTTAATGACAGTTATTTAGAAAATCTCATACTTTTAACACCCAGATCATGCAGAAAAAAAAAAAACAGAAAAATGTCCCATTGGTTCAAAATACTCCTTTAAAAAATACAGAAGAAAATGTCAGAGAACTTGAATAGTACCAGTTCACCTTCAGCTGAAAGGACCTCAGGATCAGATGTGCTTGGGGCATAACATGTAAGCAGTACACTGCACATAAATTAAAATGACTAGAGATACTTTCAGAATAAGATAACAACTACTTGAGCGGAGAGCTCCTAAATCTAATTATGAGTGTCACAGTGTGTATAAGAATACATTATATGAAAAGCAAAATCCACCTGGATTAAAGATGTACTAAAACTGTAAGTAAAAAATAAGCCCCACAAAATTTATGTATTTTTTTAAATCCAAATGGTTAGCAAACTGCATTCGTTATAGTGAAGGGTTACTGTAACGCACAATTCTAGGCACAGAATTGCCTCCCCTTGATTAGAGTGCTCAGGATAATACACTGGCAAGTGTATAGTCTGGTTCAAAGTAAACTCAGAAACTACTTTTGGCACAAACTTAGGATCTGTATGCAGAGTCACCCAGTCTCTGTGGAAAATCAAATGAGGCTCCTTACACATTAGGGCCTGAAGCTCAGAAATCCTTTGAGCAGCAGTAATTGCAACTAAAAACAGCGTCTTCCAAGACAAACAGCACAGGCTGCAACTCATGGCCAGTTCAAAGGGAGGCAAAGTGAGTTTCTCAAGGATAAAGTTCAGATCCCACGGTGGAAGAGATTTCCTAACCGGGGGTTTCAAATGGAGAATTCCCTTCAGAAAGGCACAGGATACCTCCAACTGAGCCAAAGCTTTGTCTTCCACCAGAGTGTGGCAGGCGGAAATGGCAGACAGATGAACCTTCAGTAAGGAATAGCTGAGTCCCAGGTCAGAAAGGTGCAGTAGGTACTCTAGGACCTGAGGAACAGGCCACAAAAATGGATCCCATCTCTTAGAGGCTGCCATAAAGAGAATCTCTTACATTTTATCACATAAGTGATTCTTGTAGATGACTTTCTGGCCTCTACAAGGACATCAGTGACTCTGGAGGAGAACCTGAAGTGAGAGACAGCTATGACTGAAGGTGCCACATATGCAGGTGAAGAGATCTGAAGTCTAGATAGACCAGCCTGCCCTGATCCTGAGTCAGAAGGTCCTGGCAGAGGGGAAGAAGAACCAGAGACTCTGCCACTAGCTGCTGGAGCAGAGGGAACCAAACCTGGCAAGGCCAAAAAGGAGCAATGAGAATCATCTGAACTCCCTCCACTTGTAGCTTGATGAGCACCCTCTGCAAGATCAGGAAGGGGGGAAAGGCATACAGAAACATCCCTGTCCAGCAGAGACAATGAGTCTTGCCAAAAGACACCAGGCCCAGGAATGAGCAAGCAGAAATAGGGTTGTTTTGCATTGTATGGGTAGGTGAACAGATCGAGATCTGGATGACCCCAAAGGTGGAAGATGTCCTCGAACATTGACTGACCCAGTTCCCACTTGTGAACTCTTGCCTCAGTGCAGCCGAAACTGTCCGTCAAGACATTCTGGATGCCTGGAATGTGTACTGCTGTGAGCTGGAGCTGGTGCTGAACCATCCAGTACCACACTTGCATTGCTTCCCTGCACAAGGGGTATGATCGCGTGCCTCCTTGTTTGTTTATGTACCAGACCATGCATATGTCCGACTGGATCAGGAGTGGTCCCAGGAGGAGAAGGGGCTGGAAGACCTGGAGGGCATACAGCACTGCGTGCATCTCATGCACATTTATGAGCAGCAAGAGGTCCCACTGGGACCAGGATCCCTGGGTCCTGAGATCTCCCAGATGCCCTCCCCAGCCCTGACCTGATGCATCTATTATTAGGGTTTTAACTGGAGGGGCAGCTGGAAGGGGACCCCCTGACAGAGACTGTCTAAATCCTGCCACCATAGGAGGTCCTCTCGCATAGGACTGGGCACCAGAACCCTGTGATCCAGGTTGCCCGACCTCTGGTACCATTGGACCCGGAGGGTCCACTGTGTGAATCACATGTGGAGCCGTGCTGGGTACAGTGGGAATTGCTGCCACCATGAGACCTAGGAGGCAGAGGACTGTTCTGGCCATGGTCCAATGACTGGAGGCCACAATGCAAGCTTGCCCCTGCAGCATTTCCACCCTGTTCAAAAGGAAGAAGGCCTAACCCTGGATAGTATCCAGTACCGCCCCAATAAATTGAAGGCATTGGGAAGGAGTAAGTTGAGATTTGGGGTAATTCACCATGATTCCCACCTTGTGGAACAGGTCCAGAGTAACCACAAGAGAAGCCTCCAGGCATTCCCTCGACGGAGCTGACAGGAGCCAGTCATCAAGGTACAGGAACACATAATGGCCCTGATGCTGCAAGGCGGCTGCCACTACTGCTAGGCACTTGGTGAACACCCTGAGTGCCAAAGAAAGGCCAAAGGGGAGGGCTTTGAACTGGAAATGTTCCCCCTGGACAGTAAAGCAAAGAAAGTGGTGGTGGGCAGGGAAGATAGGGGTATGCATGTAGGCTTCCTGCATATCCAGGGCACAGAGCCAGTGTCCCTGATGGAGCAGTGGCAACAGTCCTGGAAGAGTCAACATGCAAAACCTATTGTACTCTGTGTACAAGTTGAGCAAGTTGAGGTCCAGTATTGGCTGAAGGTCTCCCATCTTTTTTGGGATCAGGAAGAAGTTGGAATAATACCCCCTTCCTGCTTGCCACCGAGGAACGGGCTCTATGGCACACTTGCGCAACAGAGCCACAGCCTCCTCCCTGAGTGGAATGTGACCTTGCAGGTAATGAGAGTGACCTGGAGGATGTTTTGGAGGTTGTTCTATGAACTCTTAACATGTGACCCTAAGCTATTAGCTGCAGGACCCAAGTGTTTGCTGTGATCGCCTCCCACCCGGACAGATGGCTGGCGAATCTGCCCCTATTGGTTCCTCAAAAACTGCTTGCAGGGAGGGGGGGTAGGCCACAAGTCAAGAGGCGGAGGGAGGGTTGGAGAATGCTACCCCGGAAGATTTCTGAGACTTGGCGGGGGTTGAGGCTGATGTGGGAGCCCGATGTTTGTCCTGATGTCTGGCGGGCTCCTGTCTTGTCTGGTGTCTTTGCTGGTGGTGAAAGGGCTGCCTAGACTTGGGGTTGGTATGGTACAGGGAGTCCACTGAACACAGGACCTTTCCTTGCTCCTGCAGATCGGTCATAATGTCCTTAACCTCCCCTATAAAGAGCACCATGCCCCTGAAGGGGGCATCCAGGATAGAAGTGTGCACATACTGGGTGAAACCAGACACCTGCAACCAAGAGTGTCTGCGTATACAGATCACCATTGCAGTGCTTCTGGCGGAAGTATCAATGGCATCGTAAGTCACTTGTAAGGTGTGGTGGCAGGTACTCGCTACCATCTTGACCATTTGCTGGATCTTAGACTTGGCTTCAGAATCTGGCAAGGCATCAAAGTCTGCTTTCAATTGGCTCAGAATGGACTTCTGATACCAGACTATGTGGGCTACATAGTTCAGGACCCGTATGGCTGATGTAGAGGATAACTAGACCTTTTGACCAAACTGGTCAATCTGCTTCGACTCCTTGTCTGGAGGGGAGGTACTCATATGCTTTGGCTTAGTGGAACTGTCGTGAGCCGCACTTCTAACCACTGAGTCTGCTTTGGGGTTGTTAACCATGTGGTCTTTCCCCTCAGGGGCATGGTATAATCTGTCTGCCTTTTTGGAGGTGGCGGTGACAGATGATGGTTACTGCCAAACAGTAGTGGCCAGGTTGTCATGAGGTCCCATCCAGGGGGGAATGAGAAGGGGGGTCATTTCTGGGAGGTCCAGGTGCTCCGCCAACCTCCGACATTGGGAGTACTGCCCCTCCGTCTTCCAGTCATTGGCCTCTGAATTTTCCAGGGGATGTGCATGACGGAGGGGTCCTCCGGGGGGGAGACTTAGAAGTCTCCTTAGGCCTGGGTTCTTCTAGCATTGGGGATTCCGAGCATGAGGAAGAAGAGGCACAGTCTGATTCAGAGTCTGGTGAAGGGCTCTGGCCTGGAGACATGGACCTTCAATGGGAGACCTCCGTTAGAGGTTCAGCCTGCCCACGACACTGGTCCTCTACTGTGGAGGCACTCAGTGCGCGCCCATATGTAGATGGGCATGTTTCCACTGGGGACTGGGAACATGGCGTGAGGTTGGGAAAGACCGACTTAGGAGGCACAGCTGGCTGGCACCAGTCCAACTCTGAGACAAGCTGTTGCTTAGCCCTGTTCTACCTGGGGTCAAAAGAGCATCTCATAATCCACCTGCAGCTGTGGAGGAGTGGTGAAGGAGGCAGGCAAATGGGCAGATACCCCAACAGTGGATAGCTGGTGTGAGGTACCCCAGTGCTGGGTACCCTGATGTGTGATAGGCTGGCGCATGGAAGCCCATCGGCAGATAACCTGGTGTCAGATACCCCAGCATTGGGGGACCTGGAAAATTACCCAATGGAGGGGCTGAAGGGCCTGGTTGGGGGCCCAAGGGAGGAAGAAAGCCCAAGCAGATCCGGCTGCAGGTCTGCCGGGGATCCAGCACTGGCCCAGACAGAGAGACGGGTCTCTCCAAAGTCTGAGGAGGGGGAGGAGGCCCAGATGGAGGGATAATAACCAGACTGGTGGGGGTATCCCCAGAGGTGTCCAGCATGGGCCGCTAAGCGCTGGCTCAAAGACAGAGTCAGCAGGTGGCAGATCCTCTAGCTCCAGATCCGAAGGCGAGGTAGAACCCACTGTAGGAGGCAAAGTGGTGTCCCAAGAGTGGGATTCCTCTTGGGATAGCTGCGGCTGAGGTGGCAGTGGGCGCTGGTCTGGAGGACCGGTGTCAAGACCTCGTGTCAGGGTCTGATATGAGCGCCGGGGCTGTTCAGTCGTCAGCAGAGCTGGAGTCCGACTTACTAGCTGAACCACCAGACTTAGTCCCTGAGTGAGGTCTGAAGAGCCTAAGGGTGGAAGTAGCCTCCGAATCCCCAGAGGTCCCCGCCAGAACCATGACCAGCTCGGGCAGGAGGGCCAAAGGCTGCTCCAAGGCAGGAGGAGCAGGTTTGGCCAGAGCAGAAACCTCTTTACTGGTAGAAGGCCACTCAATGGCTGCGGCCTCTGAAGATGAATGTGGCCTAGATGGAGACCTATCCCAGTCCTGAGTCTTCTCCTTATCCCGCTTGTGCTTCTTCTTGGAGGATTGGGAGCCAGAAGAACCTCCGGGAGATGGAGAAGTGCTCTGCACCTGCTGCAGCTCTTTTTCCACGGAAGCTAATTTAAGTTTCAAAAGATGGGCTTCCAGAGCTTGCTGATCGTGTTTCCACATGGCTTGGTTAAACTTATGGCAGGCCTCACAGCCCACAGTGTCGTAGTTTGGCCCCAAGCAGAGGAGACATGAGGTATGGCTGTCTTTCTCTGGTATCTGCTTGCCGCAGGTGCACTTGTTCTTGTGAGAATCCAAAGGAGTTGGAGAAGATATGCAATCCAAAGTACAAAGATACTGATTTTGTAGAGAAAATAAAGAAAATTCAAAAGTTATACTTATCAAAAATGTCTGTCCACAGTGGCAGCATTCCGTGAGGTCTGACATGCGTAGGTCGACGGCGGGAAAGAGCTGGAGGTGGGTGTCAGGGACCACCCACTATATAGCGCTGGACCGATGTCAGTCATGTGACACTGGGTGGGCAGTCCCCCACCAGACACTGCTAGCTACGTTTTCCATCTGATACTAGTGTCTGGTGGCTCAGTCCTTCTGGTGTTGCCTACTGCAAGAGCCCTCTCTAAGTAAGATCTGTAATTCAGTGAATCATCAGTAAAGAGTGACAACTGCTTAAACATCTTGCAGTGTGGTATTATTTCTGTACAGATAGGAAGCTTGGGTGACTTCTGATTTGTTTCCATATTGTGGTGAACACTTTGGCGAATATACCATCTACCCCTAGACACAGAGGATATCCCTTGGCTATTCCAGGCCCCTGCTGACACCAAGAGAGTGTTATCATATGATGCCAGCCTCAGCTGAGAGATTGTTCAATGGCAGCTGTGGGTTGCAGGACCCCAGAACATCTGAACCAGGGGTTGCAATAGTTACTAAGTAAAGGATTTGGGCTAAATATTCAAAAAATGTGCATGAGCTAATTTGTCTCTATGAGCAATTCATTTCTATACAGACCTTCTAGGACCATCACTAGAATTTATAGTAGTTATGAGTTCTGTTGATGTACTTAGAAAAGATGGTGGTCATCTGGTAAATCACACCAGACACCTTCAATCTACTGCCATATTTAATCTACAAGCTACTAAATCAGGATTTATTTTAATCTACATGTATTGCTAAACATGTCAGGAAAAGAGGTATTCAGATTAAAAAATGCTGCAGCTCAGCTTTGCTACTGGGACATCTGAGGCATCAGGAAGCTTAAGGGAAGGAGAAGCAAACAACAGATGCCAACCTAGCAAACCTTCTACAAAATTATAATAGGAAGTAAAAGCAGGCTTTTGCAATATGCTAGCTCAACTGGACAGTATATGCAGCAGTGCCTGACCACTCTGCAGGACATGTCGAAGGACCAAACAATCAGCCTTATGGTGGTAGAGTGCCATATCAATGAGTGGGACCATAAGCTGCAGGAGATCTATGCTGAACTCCATAAACCCACAGAGAAAGCAAAAATCCTGAAAGAAAAAGCAGACTGAACGCAAACCAGTCCAAATGATCAAACTTTAGAATGACAGGATGCCAGAAGGACTGGAAAGTAAGGACCCAGTCAAGTTTGCTGAGTTTACCAGTTTTGCTGCACCACCAGACATGTCATGAAGGTGGAGTGGGCACCCCAGGTACTGTAGCAGAAAGCTACGAAGGAGACAAGCCAAAACTTTTATTGGTGAAGTTGCTGTGCTTCGGAGACCAGGTGTGGGTCCTGTAGGTAGCAAAAGTCAAAGGTCTAATAAAAGAGTGGAACATATAAACACATTTTTTACCGGACTACAGCAAGGCCCTGTAGGAAAAATGCATGAAATTCACAGATGCCATGAGGTGGCTACATGCAAAAAGTGTCCAGTTTGCACATCTGTTTCCATCACTTCTCATGTGGACCACCTGGGGCAGTAACCAAAGTTTTCCATGGACAAGAAGACGACAGAGACTTGTGTTGAAAGATGGAGACAACTATGGAGGGTCCTAATTGACACAGAAGGACAGCCCCAGACTCATAAGGGGAATGCCTCTAAATCTGCAAGATATGCTCTCAGAAAATTCAAATTGAGCAAGGTTAAATGGTGGCTGGTAGGCTTTGGATATTCTCCTGGAACAAAAGTACCAACTGTTCTTTCCTATGTAAGAGATTGTAAATTACCTAGGCTAACGTATGCATTGGCCTCCTCTACAGTCACCGAGACTGCCTACCCCCTGAAGCCCTCTGTCTAGCCATCACCTCATCAGTACTATCATTAATCAATTACAGTCTAATGATCTACGTGGCTGCAGATGTCACCGCCCTCAGCAAAATAAGAGTCTCCATCAACAAAGCATGCAGGCTCCTGCTTGGTGCAGACTGGCTAACCCACTTCTGCACCCTCTACTCCCTCACTGAAATACTCAGCTATGAGGAAAGGCTACTCTACCAGTCCTGCCTTATGGTCCAAAAATCCCTCCTCAGACTAACGCTACCAGGAATTGCATCCTCGCTCCACCTTTTGGCCTCCACCATCTCCACCCACAGCACCGATAAGCCCTCCCTAGCAGTCCCACGGGTAAGAACCTCCCTAGCACAAAGGACCTTCTCTTACAGGACCCCATCCTGGTTCAACTCCCTCCCTGCAAGCGTCACCAACCTCCCTAAAATTGGTGCATTCAAAATCACCCTCAGGAACCACATACTTGCAACCCGCACCTGCCAATGTCCTCAGTGGTGAGCTGCCGGCCACTGGGCCACCACCGACCAAGAACGTTATCTAGTACCAAAGTTGCAACTTAGACAAAGTCTTGTTCCTAGACTGCCTGAATTGTTCTTGCATAGCAATGTTTTCTCTCCACTCGAACATGAAAATTCCTACTAAACCACTGTACTGGCTACTCCACAGGCTTAGCTAAACCATTGTATAGGCCACTGCATAGTCTCACTGCCTCCCATACACTTTTTCTTATCTCACACTACAATTACCAAGTATAAAACACTGTAACTCATGAACTGTACTGTTCTCACCCATGAAACCTGATGTAGCCACTGAATGCATGTATGTTATGTTTTTACCATGCTGTACCTAAACGTGTGTACTTATGACGTAGAGCCTTTGGAAATGAGTCCCTGACTCAAAGGGTTGTAATTCCGATCTCTAACAAATAAATAAAATAAATGGGATTGTAAATTAGTTCAATAGCTGGGCTTGGTTCAAAGTCCCTTAACAGTTTGGATCTGGTAAGCAAGTATTAAAAAAAAATCAAAGTTTGGAGCTGGTTAGTCCACTTTACCGGTTTCTGGAATTATACAGCAGAATGGGATTCACCTGTGTGGCAGGGTATTCACAGGGTGACAGAGAACACTTTCATGGGTTTTCTACCCCTGCCTAAATTATTTATTTTCCCTACTTCCTTCCACCTCCTCTTCCCTTTTTTGCCCCTCCATCATTCCATACCTCTTTCCTCCCTACCACCTTAATTCATCTTCATCATCACCCCACTACCTATACCACCTCTTGCTTACTACTCTCCTCCACCCCTCCTTCCCCCACCCTCCTCCCCCTTTATTCCACTTTGACAACATAGCTAATCTTCCCCTTCCCTCCTATCCATCCCCATCCTACCCCCTCACCTCTGCTTGCTTTCTCCATTCCAGCACTTTCCTCCACCCCCGTCCCTCTCTACTGGTATGAGACCTTCCTCCTTTCTTTGACTCAGGCACAATCCAATTATCTGCCAATGTTGTTAGTTGTACAATTCTCCTTTTTAAACAAGCATCGTCATGTTATGTTACCGTTACCTAGTGAAACGTTGGCCTTTGTTTTGACTCTGCACCCTGTACGTGCTTAGATTGTGTAACTATTGTTAGAATTTATGCCTGGAGACAGTTTTCAATTGTTTCTTGCTTTATCTGTATCTGTGGAACATATCCGTATTCTTGTTTGTGTCATACTTGATGTGGAACCTATGAAAGAGCTTTCTGCTCAAAGGTGTAAATCCAAGACCTCACTAAATAAATAAGTCACAAGGGTGCCACTGAGTTGATTCTAGAACAGTAGCTTACAGAATATAAAATAAAAAAAAGAACTCCATGAATGTGAGCTTAATGACTGTTACTGCTGGTCTTGGTTTGCCACAGCTAAGCCTACCTATCTGCTTGGGATGCTATTTGGGGATCCCCTGTCCTGATACATGCTTCCAACAGTGGAACTGTCTGGATGACCAGTATGCAAGAAGGCCTAATGGCCTAAACACCACATGACGTGATGGGGGGGCCACCATGATGGCCACAAGGTGCCCAGGCTGACTGTTCTTCATGTGACACCATTCAATCAGGGTCCAGCTGGTGATACCCTTGAGTCCTGTGCCTTGGATCCTCTATGGGGGTATGGTGGGCATAGTGAAAGTTGAGGCTGGGGTGTCACCACAGGGGTACATCCCCAGGATTGAAGACAGGGTGGTGCAATGACAGAGAAAAAGTTTCATTAAAAAAGCCTTCCCTTAATCTTTCTCAGTCCCTCTTATTTATCAGAATGTAAAATGTCTAAGAAACCCATCTCATATGGGGCATTTATTATTTGATTTAAACGTAGTACTCCAAGACTATCTTTCAGCTTTATTCCTTTTAGTTCATCCAGATTTATGTTCAGATCTCCCACTGGAAACACTGTATTGGACAACAGTGTCTGTGCTAGTTTGTCAAAGTTAGAACTCTTTACCTTTGGAGGACAGAAGTGGGCATGCCAGTAATGTTTGACCTAGAGTCATGCCAGAGCCAAGCCAAGGGTTTGGCTTGACTCTAAGAGCCCACACCCGAGTGGAGCAATGTCTGGTGCAGGCGGTCCTTAACATTATTGATGGTGTTCCTCATGAGTTGCACAAGCGGAGCTGAAAGCCACTGCCACTGCTCTAGCTGCTCTGGCTGACAAAGAAAGCTTGCTTTGATCATCTGGCTCAGCCTGACAATGGCTCACATTTATTCACAGAGGTTGAGCCGAACCAGAGCCAGTCACTAGCCTGAGCCCGCAGTGACCTGCCAGCCTACACTGGAGTAACTCAAACTGTCAGTTTTATACCTAGGTATGTAAATAATCAGTTCCCTCCATAATATTTGTATAGATTTTGTTCCCAGTTCTTGTTTTATATATAAAATGACTCTTCTTCCATGTTTCATTCTGTCCTGCTTTATTATTTAATAACCATTTAGCAGCACCTCATGATCACTAACCTTATCATTAAGCTAAGTTTCTAATATATTATGTCTTGTTTTTACTGGTACAACCATATTTGAAGTAAATCAGTTTTATGTAATAAGCATCTAGCATTATTATGAGCCAACACTAATCTTTCCTTACATTTCTTTTGTGGTCCCATAGTCAACAAGAGAGCAATTAAACTTTTGTTGTGGGGAGTAGTAGTGAAATTAAAACAATGCTATGCATTTTTTTATTATCACATCACCTGCATAAAAGATCTGACAGTTTGTGAAGTTATTTATATTAAAATGTTTTAGCTGATTTACTTCTTTTGACATCATTACTCAATAAAAGATTTGTGGTACCTATTGTCATTTTCCTGTGTTTTTAATGCCATACAATTTATGTACTCTCATTCCTCCCACACAAATCAGCAACAGTGCAATAGTAAATTCTAAATTGTTTTGGTTAAACTGTGATATGCTAGCTAATGTTTAAAATAACAATTTAGAGCAACACAGACTGCCACTTATCTGTCGAAATATTTCTGAGTAATATCCTACAACTATTTTCAGTGATCATAACAACTGAAAAAAGGGAGAACCAAATAAGTAAGGATTAACCCCCAACAGAGTGTGGGTTACTGGGGAATTAATCTACACCCATGGGGGGGTGGATATGTGGCACGAGGTCATAGGTTGAGTGCCACCAACCACCCAGGCATGGATTAATTCCACAGGTAACCCATGCTCTGGGGTAGGTTAATTCACTTATAACAACTCCCCCCAGCTGTGGATTAATTCCCCAGTAACCTATGCTCTGTCATGGGTTAATCCTTATTTATTCTCCAGAAGAACTTGACTAGGGGAAAGAACGTGAACCCTGCTATAAATAAACTTATGTTAACATTCTTGTACCTTGCAAAATACATAGTATAAGAAATAATAGTTTGTCTAATTGTTCCTGTTTTCCTCCTTCCGTCCCTGGTCTTGGCAGCATCCTCCAGCCCCATCTCATGGTCTTACTGGTTAGCCACCACTTACATAGAACCGTGTTTGGCAGGTGAACTGCCACACATGGGCATGCAGCACCTGAGAGGGGATGCCTTGCAAGTCAGGGCATTTTTCTGCTGTTTTCCTTTCTTCCTGGGGAGTCGGCATGCAACGAGTCATGCACAAGTGCAGTGGTGCACCTGCGTGCTGTGTCAGCTGACTCACTCCATGTCCACTGCTCCCACTTGCGCTGCCGCCCAACCTCCAACAGGTGGCAGTCAACCAGCAGGAGTCAGGAACCCCTTTCCTGGGGGAGGAAAGCTATTCTTGGAACACTCAGTCCTCCCATTCTCAGCTGACCCCTCCATGCAACCCTGGTCCATTTCCAAACTTGGGTTGCCAGCGTGGCAGGAGGTACGGTGTCTAGTGCCTTAGCCCTCCACACCACTGGGCCAGCCACAAATGATAATTTTTAAGGTCCTGAGGCGCAAACTTCCAGACATCCATCCTGAGTTCCTCCTCCTCATGGATTCTCTCAGCGACTCCCACCACTCTTGCAGGAGCCACACTGCAGAGAGCCACTCATACAGCTCTGCTTGCAAGTCAGGGCTTCACCCCACTCAACATCAACTGACTTTTGCTGCACTGTCTCAAACCCATGGTGCCTGGAGTTAGAATGCTTGTCAGCTTTGGGCACAGGTGAAAAAGTGGTGAACCTGACACTCACAGCAGCAGTCATCAGGATGGAAAACTCCAGTTCTCACAGGTCATGCACTACAGATGGATGGCAGGTGAAGGAAAGAGAGGTGCAGTGAAGGTGGCCACATCATCTTGGTGAGGGCAGGCAAAAAAGGGGTAAACACGGAAAATAAATTAAATAAAAAGAATACGTCTTAATAGGGTAGAATCAATTCTGTTTTCCAATAAGGAAACTAACTGTAATGAAGAAAGCCTAGAAAACAGAAGCATTCACTTGCGCTATTTGATTCTTTTAATATTGAGTACTCACTTTACAGTGAACACTCAGTAGCTTACTAGTACGTATCTTTACTGTTTCCTATCTTAAAGGCACTTATCTATATTAATTTGTCTTCCTGTCAGCCCTTTTCAGTATGATCTCTAAAGTAGGTGCTAAAACAACCCATATATATCAGAAACATACTTATTCCCCGCTGAGGGTGTGAATAAGAAATGGGCATTGGGAAGTGATATTTGTAAGGAGGCATCTGGTAGATAAGTAAGTAATTTAAAATGTGTCATGATGAGCAAGGATTCAGGCTTGAGAAATACTGATCCATAGTAAGTTTGATCACAAGTGTGTGTGTGTGTGTGTGTCCACAACAAACACCAAGTCAGAACTCATGCAGAATGAGTTAATTGTAGCCAAGACTGTAATACACAAAACAGAGTTAATTACAAATGTCTGCAGCAAGTCTGATCACATTTGAATAAGTGGTTTATACAGTCAAAAATATATCAGTGATTCGCAACTCGGAACTCTTGCACAATTTGATCTTCTTAGAGTCAATCTCCTTCACAGACCCACACTCTTTGGTCTTAGTGTTGAGGGTGACAGAACCCACAGGAACCAGAATGTTTGAAGCCAACAGCACTGACGCTCAGCACCAGTGTGTGCACATGCCATATGCACGCTCCACTATTAACAGTGGTATATGCACCAATGATCTTGATTCCTTTTTTCCCCAGTCAAGTTGATGAACTTGCAGGAATCAGAACTTTTGTCCGCTCTCTTCTTTCTCTGTGTTTTCTCATCAGCCAATTTGTCCCTGATGTCCTTGCTCTTACGGGCTAGCCGGTTGCAGTTGAGATCACCAACCACAATTCTCTCATGCTGTGGATTCAAGCTCGGTAGTGGGGGGAAAAAACAGTGGTGGGGTTCAAGAATGCATGGGGTAAGCACAAAGGAATCATAGTGGAAAGCAAGGGAGAGGGAGAAAGAGCTGTAGATCAGGTACGGTCTGCTGTAATAGTGTACGTAGGGGGAAATGGGCAGACTGGATGGGCCAAGTGGTCTTTATCTGCCATCAAATTCTATGTTTCGAGACTGCATAGATAAAACAGTCAGAGTCATTAGAGGGACTCTTAGGAGGGTTGCAGACAACAGTGTGGTTAAAGTTTTTTTCTCCCTCAAGGGCAAGCTTTATATTAAAAACAAGAAGCTCACAGACAGAGGGCACCAAACTAAGAGGGAGTTTGTCAGCTTTAAGGAAAGACTTAATATACACAAGGCAGTGAAAAAGTTTTGAGTATACAAAAACCCATGAGAGGGATGTGAAAAAAGTGGAATCACATAAAATTTATTATGTCATATCAAAACTCTATCAACTAGATGGACACAATGCTGTCTGACATGTTTCGGACCTCCAAACAGTCCTTTTTCAAAGGCTAAAGTAACAAATGCAAGCAGTGTTATTCATACAAACATTTAAAATCACATGTCCACTCAATCCTTGATTAAATCCCTCATCTTATTGGTCAAAATTAATTCACATTGGGGAGAACCTTAATGATTTTAACCCCTAGTGGAGCCACCACACCTTGGGGCTACTTTAAAGATAAGACATGTATATAGATCTAAACACCAATAAACATGTAACATTCATATAACAAATATGAAAAAAACAAACACCCATTGGAATAAAAAACATTAACTATATACCTAATGGATTGTTAATTTAAATAGCATTTTACATATTAAAGTGAATAACAACAATTCTATCTAAAAAAATCAAGCTGGAGGGGTACAAAACAAGGGAAAATGGCTAGGAAAGGGAAAACCAATCCTTCTGCTATTTTGTTTAATAAATTCACTTGTTCTTTATGCAGAATCACAGTCAAGGCCAATATTGAAAATCAAAAGTATCTATAACATTAGCTTTTATAAATATATTAAAAGGGTCATCTGAAGGCCTGTATTGTATGCGAAAAAAGGGGGGTATGAGACTCAGAAAGGTCACATGGGGTTTTGGGTGATTTTCAAAGACAGAAAGAGCCTCAGATAGGTACTAGAGGGAGACACTGTGCCTATTTTTACCCCAAACAGATAACACAAATCGTAGTTAAAGACATTAAACAGAGTATCTATCTGTTTTTCTTTGCTTTGAGATATGGTCTCACATCCAGGTGTCTGTTCAAACCTGGTATTGAGCTCGCTTTTAATGTTAACATCCAAAAGTTTTCCCTAACTGGGACAAGATTGTCAAAATCCCCACCCCTGGGATTGCAACTACTTTATCTATTGCAGCAAAACTAAATCTATGCACAATACTAGAATCACTACTCACTATATGTATTGCTGTTGCATAAGTCATATCTTTGTTGTAATAGGTCTGATGTGTTCACCAACTCTTATTTTAAATGGGTGGGTGGTCTTACCTACATAGAAAGCCCTGCAGGTACATGTTGCTAAATATATAACACCCTCACTATTACATGTCACACACACTGTCTGATAGTATAGTATGTTGTAGTGTTACAGCTGGTAAATTCCTTACACTGCGTCACAGAGTCACAGTAAGTGCATCTTTTGCATTTAAAGCATACATATGTCTGATTTAGCCATGTCCTTTGTGTGTCTTTATTCTTAAAATGGCTCTGCACAAGAAAATCTTTTAAAGTTGGGGTTCTTTAATAACACATCCTCAGTGGTTCATTACCTAGCTCCCTCAAGCCCACATCGGCTGTCAAAACTTGCCAATGTCTCTTAATTATTAGTTCCACATTCCTGGCTTGTGAGGAAAAGTTAGTTACAAAACTGAATCTTTTGTCAACATTCACTGTATCTGATGTAGTTCTTAACAGATCTTCTCTATTTTTATTTTCAGCAAAAGCTGTGCCATGGGGTCGACATGTGCCCCATCGATTTCCAATTTATTTGTACGTAAATGGGAAGGAGAAACAGTTTTGAACCCTATCACTAACCCTTATTTCTGTAAAATAGCCTTATGGAAACGTTTTATCGATGACATCTTAGTAATTTGGAAAGGGAGTGAGGAATATTGTTCATTATTTGTTGAATGGCTACATAATATGATCCCCCATCTCAGGTTTACCTATAATATGAGTAAAACTTCCATTCCATACTTAGATTTGAAGCTGACAGTTAACCAAGTGGGATATCTTGAAAGTGACACATATAGGAAAAGTGTTGATGGTAACAGGATTTTATTAGCTAGCAGCTGTCATCCACCTCATATAGCTAAATACAGCCCCAAGGGACAGTTTTTAAGAACGAGAAGCAATTGCTCCATGGAGGACAAGTTTAATGCAGGAGCAGCTGATCTGACAGTAAGATTATTGGAAAGAGGTTACAAAAGTGAGACTATATGTGAGGATAGGGCTTTTGCTAAAAAATTTAAACACAGAAGATCTGTTAAGAACTACACCAGATACTGTGAATGCTGACAAAAGATTCAGTTTTGTAACTAACTGTTCCTCACAAGCCAGGAATGTGGAACTAATAATTAAGAGACATTGGCAAGTTTTGACAGCCGATATGGGCTTGAGGGAGCTAGGTAATGAACCATCAAGGATGTGTTATAAAAGAGCCCCAGCTTTCAAAGATTTACTTGTGCAGAGCCATTTTAAGAATAATGACACACAAAGGACATGGCTAAATCAGACATATGGATGCTTTAAATGCAAATGATGCACTTACTGTGACTTTGTGACACAGTGTAAGGAATTTATCAGCTGTACCACTACAAAATACTATACTATCAGACAGTGTGTGACATGTAATAGTGAGGGTGTTATATATTTAGCAACATGCACCTGCAGGGCTTTCTATGTAGGTAAGACCACCCACCCATTTAAAATAAGAGCAGGTGAACACATCAGAGCTATTTATTAACAACAAAGATATGACTTATGCAACAGCAACACACACAGTGGGCAGTGATTCTAGTATTGTGCATAGATTTAGTTTCACTGCAATAGATAAAGTTAGTCGCAATCCCAGGGGTGGGGATTTTGACAATCTTGTCCTAATTAGGGAAAACTTTTGGATCTTAACATTGAAAGCGAACTCAATACCAGGTTTGAACACACATCAGGATGTGAGACCGTATTTCAAAGCAAAGAAAAAGAGACAGATAATCTGTTTAATGTCTTTAACTATGATTTGTGTTATCTATTTGGGGTAAAAATAGGCACAGTGTCTCCCTCTAGTACCTCTCTGAGGCTCTTTTTGTCTTTGAAAATCACCCCAAACTCTATGTGACTTTTCTGAGTCTCATACCCCCCTTTTTTCGCAAACAATACAGGCCTTCAGATTACCCTTTTAATATATTTATAGAAGCTAATGTTATAGATATTTTTGATTTTCAATATTGGCCTTGACTGTGATTCTGCATAAAGAATAAGTGAATTTATTAAACAAAATAGCAGAAGGATTGATTTTCCCTTTCCTAGTCATTTTCCCTTGTTTTGTATTCCCCCCTTCCTTAGCTTGATTTTTTAGATATAATTGTTGTTATTCACTTTAATTTGTAAGATGCTATTTAAATGAACAATCCATTAGGGATATAGTTAATGTTTTTTATTCCAATGGGTGTTTTTTTTTTTCTTCTCATATTTATTATATGAATTTTACATGTTTATTGGTGTTTAGTTCTATATACATGTCCTAACTTTATAGTAGCCCTGAGGTGTGGTGGCTCCACTAGGGGTTAAAATCATTAAGGTTCTCCCCAATGTGAATTAATTTTGACCAATAAGATGAGGGATTTAATCAAGGATTGAGTGGACAAGTGATTTTAAATGTCTGTATAAATAACACTGCTTGCATTTACTTCAGCCTTTGAAAAAGGACTGTTTGGAGGTCCGAAACATGTCAGGCAGCATTTTGGTACTTTACCAAGAGAGTGGTGGAACTGTGGAATGCGCTGCCCAGGGAGCTGGTACAGGCAGCAATGGTGGAGGGGTTCAAGAAAGGGTGGGATAGGTATAGGTAAGGGGTGAAGCAGAGGATGGCTTACCTGGGGGGGAGGGTTTGGGAGATGGAGTAACAGGGGAGGAAGCCAGATAGATGGCTACGGTACACAAACAGGGTGCTGAAGCACGAGCAGATTTGATAGACCAAGAGGCCTACTCTGCTGGCGTCTAGTATGTAGTATGTATTTGGTGGAGTTTTGAAATTACATAATAAATTTTATGTGATTCCACTTTTTTTGCATCCCTCTTATTGGTTTTTGTGTGCTACAAACATTTTCATTGCTATTTTGGTGAGTTTCTGGAGCACCATGGTCCATGTGCACACTTCATTTAGTTTCAAATATACACAACACAGCTCCAACCTTTTGTTAATGCCCTGTCCTTGCTAAACATTGTGTAGGAGTTAATTTCTACTTCTCAGTCAGGAATACTACTGGTATGCCATGACTCCATGACAGTCACGACATTAAACTGGGAATCTCTGACCTACAGTTTGAATTCATCAAGTGTGGGCATTAGGCCCACCAAGCTGACATGGGCTATGTCCAGGTAGCCCCTGTGGGATGACACATGTATGACTGAGCCAGGGTCAGGATGCACACTGCCACCCAGGATAAGCAACAGTAGGAACAGTTGTCAAAGAACATGGTATAAAGAAGGTTGATGTGACTTTACTTGGACATTTGACCTTCCTGCACACTATGCTGCATTTCTGTATAAATTGTAGTAAGGTATCACCAGCCGAGTCCTTGAAGTTTAGAGGGGCCAAGGTGGTCATAGGTATAGCACTGCATAGTAGCCTTGAATTTATATGGGCATTCACTAAAGGTAAGGTATTGGGGGAAAATGTATTGGGACAGGGATAGAAAGGTTATTTCCAAAATGCAAAGGACAGTGAGTTGCACAGAAACTGACCACTGAAGCCCATAGGTTGAGCAGACCAGCAACAAGCTTAAGGCAGGACTTCGATACCAGGAGATGCAATTTAATTTGAGTTCTAATCTAAGGGAGGCAGGTTGTTTAGGTAGCAGGGGAAAGGAGCGACTTAACACACACAGAGGTTGTAAAGTGCCCCACATTAGGCAAGAAATTGCTGACGTTGGTATGTGTAGCAGCAGAAAGTTCAAGTTGATAAATAGGTATGACAAGGCCACCCAGATAGGGGGATGCTAGGTTTCCGTAGATATCCTTGAAATTGTATATAGCTGGATAGCTACAGAGTTACTAGGGATTTTACCAGGCTAACAACAATAGGCCACCCAGATAGAGTGTAACTAACGCATGGGAGATGCTGCAAAGTTAGGTTCTAACAGGGAATCTTCTAGCTGCTAAACTGTAAAAATGAGTTTACCTAACACGCAAAGAAAAGGAGAAGCAGGTGGGATTTACAAAGGCACACAGATCGGGAGTTTTTACCTTTTTAGCACAACCTTGTAAAATGATGCTAAAGGCAAACACAAGGTACAGATACATCCTTGACTAAGTTAAGTGGAGTACCACACACATGCAGAGTAGTATAGAGCAACAGTATCAAGCAACTTACACAGTCATGTTTCTCCTAGTGGGAGAGTGGGACACTTCCTGTTTCAACAGTGTGAATCTGTTGCTGGTGCACAGCCCTGGTTCCTTAGGCTTGGGTTTCCCAACCCTCTTCTCCTTCTCTTCCCACCGCCCACTACTGTCCAGCCCCCTTCATGAATCTGAAATGGCCTTTGAGGTGGCTGTGGCAGCAGCGCCCTATGTGGCCAGGCAGCTTCAGCTCTCAAGTGGCATATTTCAGCCCTTGCAGCTTCCGGCTCCAATGGCCTAAAGCCTCCTACAGCTGAACTCCCAGATTACTGTTGTTTGCCACTGTCCCATACCCCCTACACTCCCCCCACATCCTGCCACTGTCCCACACCTCCTACACTCCCCCACATCCCACCAAAGTGTCCTCCCTGCACTATGTCTTTACCGTAGTATGTGTACGCATGGCTCACGTCACTGGGGTGGAGGGTGTGACTAGGGCGAAAACAAGGCAGAAAACACTCCCAGCTGTCTCCATGAAGACTTAGCCTGACCAAGGTACATCCCTTATTACAGACTATATACCAGAAAGGACAGTTTAGCATAGGGAAGAACACTAGCTTGGAAAAAATAAAAGAAATTTGGGAATTTCTGACTTGTGCTGTTGTGCTGGATTTATGCATAGTCATGTGCTTGCATGTGACCAATCAGAGGTCCCGGTGTTTTTTTATTTTTGACATTATCTGTTTATGCCCCTTCCACTCTCTACCTCCATGGTAGCACTCCTCTGGTCATCTGCTTGCTCCAGTCACCATCCTCAATGCTTGCTACCTCAGCTTGCTCCACGTGCAGGGACAGGCTGTAGGGGATTTATCCTCCGAGCTGCAGTTTTTCATCAGGAGGCAAACTGGTGCAGCAGAACAGTCCTGGATACACCAGGGTCCATCGTAGTTAGTAGGGCCATTTTCTGTGTTTCTCCCAGCACCCACAGATACCAATATGCTAGGGAGAGCAATGCATATACAAACACAGGGTGTGGTGTTGCATCAGTCCCTGGCCCGTGTCTGTCCCATCCACAGCACTATCAACTGCACTACCAGCTGTGGTCACCCAGGTGACTGTTGCAGTGAGGACTGTGACACTCCCTCCTTGGAGAGCATCCTCTGACACTCAACCCTCGTCCCTTGGGCTGGCCTCTGATGACACAGGCTCATTCTCATATCCAGGTCAATGATTTCCTGAGTGGTAGTGCCAGCACTGCAGTGCCAGGCCAGCGTCTTGTTTTTTTTCTTAACTATTTTATAATAAAACTCAACAAATTCTTAAGAACATTTGTTATATTCTTTTTGTGGTACTGAGAAATACTGCTGTCTTGGTCAGCCTGCCTTTATCCTTGCATTGTAATACATTTGCAAGTAATGTCCTTAAAAGTATACTTGTGAGGATTTACCTTCAATAATCTACAGGACAAAGTTTCTGATATAAAGAATTTAGAGCGTTCCTTTAAACACTTAGCAGTGTAACTCCAAATTATAAGAAATATTAGCTGAGGAGCCATTATTCTCCAAAGTGGGGAAGTATAGTGTTGTTTAATTAATGAATTGCTTACAACTGATTTAAAAAGCTAGATTACTGTATCACTCTACTGTTCTATGTTACACAAAGGAAGATAAGCCTGTTGCAACTTTATCTTTGAGGCAACCCTATACATAATTGCACGTTGATTACTGTAACCGAAATAAACTTTAAACAGTCCAAAATAAAAAGAAATATAGAGCCACATGTTTTGTGAATATCACTGTTGCATTTATTTGTTTTCATCCATGAAGAAATGTCAATTCAGAAGTTTCTTTTAAATATTGATTATAGCCTTGTGGTTTTCCATCGGAATTGTTTTTTGGGGAATTATTCCTACATCAGTGTACTGTAGTTCAGGTCAGGCTTGTTCAAGTTCCACAAGGACTCCATCACAATCTTTAGGATGAAGGAAGACTACTGGCTTGCCATGTGCACCTATCTTTGGTTCCTCACTCAGGGCACGTATCTTCTTTGCTCTCAGGTCTGCCATTGCTGTTCTGATATCATCTACCTTTGTTAGATAAAAGAAATACAAAAAAAATATTATTATGACTACTTAATGGATCCAAGACAACATATCTGCATTCTGAGTGGCTACCTTTTAGTTTAATGTGAGACAGCATCACACCTCGACTGTGCAGGCCAAAGGTGTAGCAAAGTACTAATGCCCAAGCTGTTTTTTTTATTTTTACATATATTTCTTACTTGGATTATAAGATGCTTTTTTTCTCCTGAAGTTTTATTTAAAAATTATTGTTAATGGTTTCATTATTTTTAATTTTATAATAGGTTTCAGAGGCACTGTGTTTCACAGCTTGAGTGTCATTGTGATATTTGGTCAGTAGCATAACTAGGAGTACCTTTTTTTCACTAATAAAGTTTTTATTTGATTTTAAAACTTGTACAACATGCTCTGCAATAGTATGCTGCATCTGTTACAAGACTGTAACAATTTAGTAAGGTATAACACTCAGACTGTATACAAAACTAAATAGAACATGTTTAAACAAAAAAACATTTTTTCTCCTTGGAATGATGACTACGTAAGAAATAAATGTGTGGATAATGGCTCATAAAGAGGATGAAAAGGAGAAAGAGAAGTAGGATAAGAAGAAGGAAGAAAACAAAAATGAGAAGAAAACAAGTCCCCAAGTATCCTTTAAGACTGTGGAAAGAAACTACCTTTACCCATACATATATTCAAAGATCAATGCATGTCTTTTGAATTATGTGGTACAATACTCAAGAATTGTCTTCCATTTTTTATCAAACCCTCTTCAATTACCTAGAAAGCAATGTGTGATCTTCTCTGCTTAAAAGTGTCCATAAGTTTATTTTTCCCACTCTAATAATGAAGAAGGTTGTTCCTCTATCCCTTGTTTTGAAATAACATTTTTTGGCAGCTATGGCCGTGATATATATATATATATATATATATAGCACTTCTGATTTAAAAAAAAATTTGTTTCCTGATCTTCGAAGTAGCCTAGTATACTGGTATTAAAGTTAATGTTGTTTATATCAGGTGCATTTCTAAAACAAACACAAAAACTCTGTCTGGTTCAACAACTTTTGAACTTCAACACAGTCCCACATCAAATATGTTTCATATCTGAATCATTAGAACCACATTTCAAGCATTTTGAATTTTGTTTTAACCCCACTTTAAACATATGGACTGTTTGATTGATCAGATTCATTTATGCTAATGAACCATTTTATGATGGGGTTACTCCCTCATCCTTTAACTGGTACTGTAAATGTGCAGTAGGTGAAAGGGTACCAGACTAATTTTTCTGCATTGCTTTAGTTTTGTGATACACTAAGTGGAACCATCAATTAAACAATTATGTGAATTAACCAAGACGTTAACAACTAGGATTCAAGGTGCTGACAAGGCACTACACTTCCCTGATAACATTTTAGATTCCTTTTTCCATATATATTTTCTCCCCATTCCCTGCTTCAGCCCGAGGATGTACCATGTGTCAGGGATGAACCCTATCCACATAGTGTGGCCCTGCAGAGGAGTATGCTCCCTGACCCACCTGCAGGTGTGGCTTCATGCCAGAACCCACTGACAACCCTCCCCAGGCAAAATAATGCTGACCCAATGGCAAGTTTGTCCCTGAACCTCGATCGTCTGTACGGCAGCACACGGGCCATTGGGGCAGCCCAGCATTTTAGATTTTAACAATTCAATGGCTATCCAAGCAAGTGTTTTTGTATGGGTTTCTTTGATATTGGTAGTTTATTTTGTGTAGGACATGTCTCATAAAATATAGGATTTATACTAGACAGAACTTAAAATGATACAGGGGTGGCACAAGGTGTTTTTATAGGGGGAATACCATGAAACGTGACCGAGACTGGGACCATTAGAGTCCATGGAACTACCTCACATATATAGACAACAGGGCAGACGGGAGAGGCAATTGGGCCTTCTTCTTCTGACACTTTTCTGTGTTGAAATTTCAAGACTAGTTCTTCATCACTCTGCTTTTTGTCTCTCTGAGGAACAGCTAATTGTTAAGCCTCAGTTCCTCATATTTTGTATGAAGCAGCATTTTCCCTACAAAATGACTTTTGGTCGCCCCTTGGTTGTTTCAATTTTTGTCTAGTGCAGTACTCCCTATGCAGCCTGTTCTACATTTTGGATTTGATATGACTTATATCGCCTATTTTAAGAATTCTTAAAAAACAATATTTCATTTTAATGAACATAAACACTGAAATCTCAGGGTAGACAAAAATGTTCCCAATCTATTCCCTTTCTTCATAAACAAACATGTTCTCAGCACCAAGATATAAAAAAAATTTTCAGTCTTAACTTATTACCGATTATAGTCCACAAAGTCAGTGTATTAAAACACCTCTGAAAACAGTATTATTTTATTTATATATTGACATAAAGGGAGAAGGCATGTTTGAGTCACTGCCCTTACTGAATTCACTTCCTTACAGCATTAGCACACCAAAGTATTACATACAGTAAGAACACTATGAATGTTAATCAGGTAAAAGTGCATATTTTTAGGAAACAACTCTGGCCAGAGTGATCACACTATAAATAAAACACTGCTAGAAAGCTATCAGTGGTTTCAAGTAATAGAATACCTAAAATCGGAAGTAACTAGCCAGCTTGATAGCACAATGGCGGCACTACTGTTTGCTATGCCAGTGACCTGGGTTCACAAAGAGACTAGAGTCACTTGAGGCCAGGCCGGGGAAGTGACGATCGAGCATCTCAGAACAGCTCTCTTCCCTCAGCGAGGGGGAGACACAATTCTGGTGTTCGTCTGCCAGTGTGGAGCTGCAGCAAGGGAAAGGGCAGATGCCAAACACTGCCACATGTGTGTGTCATTGCATGTCAGCACCCTTGGGGAGAGGGCAGTGGTAGCATGCCAGCACTCTTGGGGAGAGGGCAGTGGTAGCATGCCAGCACCCTCGGGGAGAGGGTGGTGGTAAATGGGGTCAAATCAGGAAAACAGTAGGTCACAAGTGGGGTAATACAGTGGTTGGTCCTGGGACCAGTCCTTTTTAATATGTTTTACAATCACTGAAAAGCCAAACAAGGATCACAGGTGTTCTCATTCAGAACAAAACAAGCATGAAAAACGAAGAAGACTTGGAACTTGACCCCAAAAAAGCTGCAAACAAAGCTGCTGTGCATCAACACTTTATTCAGGTAGCAGATTCAATGTGTTCATCAGCAACATAGGAGAAGGAACACAGGGCAAGATGGGTCTCTTTACAGATCACACTATGCACTGAGACTCAAAATACAGCGAGGAAGAGGTAAGGGACTTGCAGAGGGACCGACAATGATAAGTGAGGTGATCCACGGTCTGACAGTTGAACTTCAAAGTCAAAAAGTGCAACGTGATACACCATGGGAACAGGAACCCAAGGACGGAATTGGAGGGGTTAAGCTGGCCACCACTTCAAAGGGAAGAGATCTGGGGCTCTTCATAAATGACTCCCTAAAACAAAGCAGCCAACATAACAAGACCTACAGCAAGGCAGCCAGAATGCTGGGGCATATTGGAAGGGATTTCGGTAGCAGGAGGAAAGAGGTAATATTACCTCTCTATAGATCACTGGCGAGATCCCATCTGGACTACTATGCCAACTTCTGGAGTCATCACCTGGCTGGACAAGGTGCAGTGTAGAGTAACCAAAATTATTTAGGGCCAGCAGAGCAGATCTTATGAAAATTGCCTCACAGCATGCTGGTGACCAGTGTTCGGGAACGAGCAAGGCGAACGTCGGGGGCTGGCAGGGGAGGAGAGGGATCGAGCATCCAATGGACTGCTCTCCCTCTCCAGGGTGGGGGGTCTGCGACAGTCGACGCATGATTGCCCCCTGGTGGAGGCTGGGAGACAGGATGCACGCTGTGCTCTGGGGAGAGTTGGGGCAGGCGCCAGGAGGGCGTGTCTGGAAGCAGCTGCACGCTCTCCTCCGTCAGCATCATTAGCCATCGGCTCAGGGAAAAGAAAAACTAGATGGCACCTTGTCGAGTGGCTTGATGGTCATTCGAAGATCTCCTGCTCTGGTGGCGCGCCTGATCTGGATCCGTTCGGGTGGGTGAGTTGGGGGCTCCCCACCACTCCGCTGTGAGGGGTAAGCTGCAGGAGAGAAAGACGGACCCTGATGGAATGCGGGAGGATGGACGGTGGCCAGATATCCTGGTGGAGTTACCAGGCAGAAGGAAGCAGGCAAGATATGCCTCAGGAGGAGAAAAGCACAGCTAAAAAAAAAAAAATTTGCCTCACCGCACTGAATAACTACTCGCTGGAGGTGAGAAGGAAGAGGGGCCACATGACAGAAACCTTCAAGTTCCTAAAAGGACTAACAAGACAAACTGCAAGGAACTATTTAGCAGTGGGTCAAAAACAAGGGGACATGAATGGAAGCTAGTGGGGGGGGGGATTCAGGAAGGATGCAAGAAAGTTTTACTTTCTGGTGAGAGAGTGGATGAGCCGTGGAACAGCCAACCGGCAGAAGTGGTTAGTGCATAAATGATGAATGGGTTCAAATTCAGTTGGGACAGAGTAAAGTGCTTATTCGTAACTCGGTGTAGCAGCAAGGCAGGGAGCATAACTCCATCTAGAAAATAGGTCATGGGGTAGGATAAAACTAGGCAGACTGCATGGACCAATTGTCTTTTTCTGCCAACACTGTTTATGTTTCTAAAACACAGGAGCTGAAGGAAAAGAACCCCAGCCCACTGTTGTGCCCGCACCTGCCCCACCTCCACAGGCCTATACATGATTAACATGGCAGGCCACCCACCAACACTGTGGTCCTAGGTAACCGGTGGATAACTGGTAAGTTCATGTGAAGGTTGGT